>CM060440.1:26070445-27270445 GCA_030545235.1 Helianthus tuberosus
CCATTGTGAACCTTACGCCTTTTTTTACTCTCTGATCGAGGTTCTCGGTATTGAAAAATCTTCGTAAACTAAATCACACGTGTATATGTTGACATTTAAGAGATGTACAGTCAAGAAAATCAAGGGCAATGGTGATATATATGCGGATTAGACACCAAAAAAAAACACTCAACAAATGGCTACAATTTAAGGAATGTGTTTAGTGACGGCATAAGATTCCTAATTGATGGAGAAAGGTCTGGTGGCAAGAAAAGCAGCTTCTAGGAAGTTGTCAAGTGTTTTCGCTCGACGATTCCATTCTTGGGTGGTTGGTTTTGCCCTTGTTCCTGTAACTCGAATCCTAACCCGGTATATTCCATTTTAATTTTACACCGTTGTGAACCTTACGCCTTTTTTACTCTCTGATCAAGGTTCTCGGCATTCAAAACTCATCGTAAACTAAATCACACGTGTATATGTTGAGATTTAAGAGATATACAGTCAAGAAAATCAAGGGCAATGGTGATATATATATATATATATATGCGGATTATACACCAAAAAAAACACTCCACAGATGGCTACAATTTAAGGAATGTGTTTAGTGACGGCTTCAGATTCCTAATTGATGGAGAAAGGTCTGGTGGTAAGAAAAGCTGCTTCTAGGAGGCTGTCAAGTGTTTTCGCTCGACGATTCCGTTCTTGGGTGGTTGGTTTGGTCCTTGTTCCTGTAACTCGAATCCTAGCCCGGTATATCCCATTTTAATTTTACACCATTGTGAACCTTAACTTTTTTACTCTCTGCTCGAGGTTCTCGGCATTGAAAAATCTTTCATAAACTAAATCACACGTGTATATGTTGACATTTAAGAGATATACAGTCAAGAAAATCAAGGGCAATGGTGATATATATGCGGATTAGACACCAAAAAAAAAAAAACACTCAACAAATGGCTACAATTTAAGGAATGTGTTTAGTGACGGCATCAGATTATTTATTGATGGAGAAAGGTCTGGTGGCAAGAAAAGCTGCTTCTAGGAGGTTGTCAAGTGTTTTCGCTCGACGATTCCATTCTTGGTGGTTGGTTTGGCCCTTGTTCCTGTAACTCGAATCCTAGCCAGTTATAACCCATTTTAATTTTATACCATTGTTAACCTTACGCCTTTTTTACTCTCTGCTCGAGGTTCTCGGCATTGAAAATTCTTCGTAAACTAAATCACACGTGTATATGTGGACATTTAAGAGATAGACAGTCAAGAAAATCAAGGGCAATGGTGATATATATGCGGATTAGACACCAAAAAAACACTCAACAAATGGCTACAATTTAAGGAATGTGCTTAGTGACGGCATCAGATTCCTAATTGATGGAGAAAGGTCTGGTGGCAATAAAAGCTGCTTCTGGGAGGTTGTCAAGTGTTTTCGCTCGACGATTCCATTCTTGGGTTGTTGGTTTGGCCCTTGTTCCTATAACTTGAATCCTAGCCCGGTATATCCCATTTTAATTTTACACCATTGTGAACCTTACACCCTTTTTACTCTCTAATCGAGGTTCTCGGCATTGAAAAATCTTCGTAAACTAAATCACACGTGTATATGTTAACATTTAAGAGATATACAGTCAAGAAAATCAAGGGCAATGGTGGTATATATGCGAATTAGACACCAAAAAACCCTCAACAAATGGCAACAATTTAAGGAATGTGTTTAGTGACGGTATCAGATTCCTAATTGATGGAGAAAGGTCTGGTGGCAAGAAAAGCTGCTTCTAGGAGGTTGTTAAGTGTTTTCGCTCGATGATTCCATTCTTGGGTGGTTGGGTTGGCCCTTGTTCCTGTAATTCGAATCCTAGCCAGGTATATCCCATTTTAATTTTACACCATTGTGAACCTTACGTCTTTTTTACTTTCTCATCGAGGTTCTCGGCATTGAAAAATCTTCGTAAACTAAATCACACGTGTATATGTTGACATTTATGAGATTTACAGTCAAGAAAATCAAGGGCAATGGTGATATATATGGGGATTAGACACCAAAAAAAACACACTCAACAAATGGCTACAATTTAAGGAATGTGTTTAGTGACGGCATCAGATTCCTAATTGATGGAGAAAGGTCTGGTGGCAAGAAAAGCTGCTTCTAGGAGGCTGCCAAGTGTTTTCGCTCGACGATTCCATTCTTGGGTGGTTGGTTTGGCCCTTGTGCCTGTAACTCGAATCCTAGCCCGGTATATCCCATTTTATTTTACACCATTGTGAACCTTACGCCTTTTTTACTCTCTGATCGAGGTTCTCGGCCTTGAAAAATCTTTGTAAACTAAATCACACGTGTATATGTTGACATTTAAGAGATATACAGTCAAGAAAATCAAGGGCAATCGTGATATATATGCGGATTAGACACAAAAAAAAAAAAAACACTCAACAAATGGCTACAATTTAAGGAATGTATTTAGTGACGGTATCAGATTCCTAATTGATGGATTAAGGTCTGGTGGCAAGAAAAGCTGCTTCTAGGAGGTTGTCAAGTGTTTTCGCTCGACGATTCCATTCTTGGGTAGTTGGTTTGGCCCTTGTTCCTGTAACTCGAATCCTAGCCAGGTATATCCCATTTTAATTTTACACCATTGTGAACCTTACGCCTTTTTTTACTCTCTGATCGAGGTTCTCGGTATTGAAAAATCTTCGTAAACTAAATCACACGTGTATATGTTGACATTTAAGAGATGTACAGTCAAGAAAATCAAGGGCAATGGTGATATATATGCGGATTAGACACAAAAAAAAAAAAAACCTCAACAAATGGCTACAATTTAAGGAATGTGTTTAGTGACGGCATAAGATTCCTAATTGATGGAGAAAGGTCTGGTGGCAAGAAAAGCTGCTTCTAGGAGGTAGTCAAGTGTTTTCGCTCGACGATTCCATTTTTGGGTGGTTGGTTTGGCCCTTGTTCCTGTAACTCGAATCCTAACCCGGTATATCCCATTTTAATTTTACACCATTGTGAACCTTACGCCTTTTTTACTCTCTGATCGAGGTTCTCGGCATTCAAAAATCTTCGTAAACTAAATCACACGTGTATATGTTGAGATTTAAGAGATATACAGTCAAGAAAATCAAGGGCAATGGTGATATATATATGCGGATTATACACAAAAAAAAAACTCAACAGATGGCTACAATTTAAGGAATGTGTTTAGTGACGGAATCAGATTCCTAATTGATGGAGAAAGGTCTGGTGGTAAGAAAAGCTGATTCTAGGAGGCTGTCAAGTGTTTTCGCTCGACGATTCCATTATTGGGTGGTTGGTTTGGTCCTTGTTCCTGTAACTCGAATCCTAGCCCGGTATATCCCATTTTAATTTTACACCATTGTGAACCTTAAGGCTTTTTTACTCTCTGCTCGAGGTTCTCGGCATTGAAAAATCTTTCGTAAACTAAATCACACGTGTATATGTTGACATTTAAGAGATATACAGTCAAGAAAATCAAGGGCAATGGTGATATATATGCGGATTAGACCAAAAAAAACACTCAACAAATGGCTACAATTTAAGGAATGTGTTTAGTGACGGCATCAGATTATTTATTGATGGAGAAAGGTCTGGTGGCAAGAAAAGCTGCTTCTAGGAGGTTGTCAAGTGTTTTCGCTCGACGATTCCATTCTTGGGTGGTTGGTTTGGCCCTTGTTCCTGTAACTCGAATCCCAGCCAGTTATAACCCATTTTAATTTTATACCATTGTTAACCTTACGCCTTTTTTACGCTCTGCTCGAGGTTCTCGGCATTGAAAAATCTTCGTAAACTAAATCACACGTGTATATGTTGACATTTAAGAGATATACAGTCAAGAAAATCAAGGGCAATGGTGATATATTGTAACACCCCGAAAACGGGTTTGGTAATTAACCCACGTTAATACTAAAAGACGGGTAAAGTACTGTTAGTGGTAAAAATAGCCCGGTGAATATTAGGATTTTAAATAAATAAACCTAATATTAAATAAAAGTAGTACACAGGCTTTTGGAGGAAATAAAGTTTATAGAAGGCCCGACCTAACGGGACCTAAAATAAACTTAGTCATAAATATTCCCGAACCCGCTAAGTTAACTAGGAATATTTAACCTAGTTAATAAGTGGGAAAATTGTTAAAAGAAATAAGTAGGTTGTGGCCTACTTAATAACGAACCAAACACGAGGGGTTAAAGCGGGATAACTAGAAAAGTTATTTAATTAAAACAAACACAAACACAAACACACACACACAGTGTGTGTTCTGGATCGAGCTCAGGGGCGACCAAGAAGGGTCAAACCCTAATCAACACAATTTCATCAAATTGAAGGGGCAAATCAAGTCCAAATCAAAATCCGAGTATGAATTAGTGATCTCCATTGAAAAAGGAGTCACGAGGTATGTAAATTTCTTGAGAAATCTCTAGTTGAAATTCTGAGCAAACCTAGAGAACTCGAATCTGAGCTTGCATGTTTGTTGTTTGGATGAAATTAATGATGAAACTATGTCTAGGAGTAAACCCTAGTCATGTACTTATTGAATTGATGTTCATGGTTGTGAATTCATGATCATACACTCATGTGTCAAGTGGGTTTTGATTATGTAGTAAAGATGATGATGTACACACGTTTAAAATCATCATAGTTGCTAGTAGGAACAAGATATTTGAACAATTTGCAAGTTTGAGTAATTGATCATAAGTGATAGTGGTGAATTTTGATGTTAATCTTGGTAAAAAAAAAAAAAATAATAATAACTAGTTAGGAACTAGTTAGTAAATATGTAAAATTATGCACATTAGGTGTTTGTTAAAATGCCTAAATGAGAACTAAGTGTTGATAATGTGCCTAATTGAGTCTTGTGAACTTGATAGTGCAATCATATGTGTTAATTGGTGATTTGACTTTTAAATAGTCAAACCGACCATTAATAAGATCGAATGGTAATTGTGATAGAAAATATGTAAGATGGAATAGTCATAATTAATGATGACTAATATAACCGTCTTATGAATTATGATGATAGTTTGACGCTTGACAAGCTAGGTGGAGGCTTGGAAAGGAAGCGGGTCAAACGAAGCAAGTATGAAGGAAAAGCGTAATTCGGATGCAAGGTAAGTATAGCTTACACTAGTCTTAAATTGTGGAATATTTTCTTATCATATAAGTTATGAATGAGATATCTAAACAATTGAAATATGATGTTCCGTCGTGTAGTCGAACGGAACAAGAACGTCAAAGATGAAAGAAACCATAATAATGGTTAAAAAGAAGTAAATCAATAATTTGGTCATATTATGTCGAAAGTAATAAACGGTTTATAAGTAAAATGACCGTACGATGTTAAACGGAACGGGTCATGTAGACGAGACGATAATAAATATCATCTCGCATAGATAAACGACCATTTCGGCCAAACGGGTCAAAAGGTGTAGACATCACCTTTTTACAATATCGACTAATGATTCTTTTGTCGAGTTATATGCTTACAGGAATAGATATCCAATGGATATTCGTATCGTTCTAAATTAGCGAATATAAATCATGGTATTAAAACCGGGTTAATAAGTTGACCCGGGCCAGGTATGTATAATAGATCAACTCCTCTTTTAGAACTTGGAGATCTATGAGATTTAGGCAAAGTAAAAAGAAACATCCGGTTACCTTAAAAGGTAAACCGAAGGATTTAAATTATAGACAGAGTGTTTTGAAAATAAGATTTGGTTAAAAAAGGAGATTTTGGGCGTATATGGCTAAGCAAACCCTTCGTTGTAAAAGAGGGGTTAAAAATGACCAAAACGCCCTTGTAAACAAAATTAAGCAAACAACCCTTAGAAGTCGCTTGAAAACAAGTTTTATAATCAAGTAATACTTAGAATAAGTCTAATAGCGTAAGATGTAAATCCTTGGTCAAAAGACTCTATATGAGTCTTTGCCGTAAATTGATAATCCGAAGGGTAAACTCGGATTAATTAGATCGTCACATTAAAACCATCATAAAATGCTAGAAAGAAATGGGTGTGAGTTATGCGTAAAAGTTGCTTAAATGTCCTTAACGGGTCAAAATAAGCACTTGAGTATAAGCGGGTTTAAAATGCGTAGAAAACCCATGGTTTGAGCCAAATATGATAGACGATATAGAACTTAGAAGGTTTACGAGAATTTGGAATCGAACAAACAAGTTTGTTTGATAAATACATGAACGGGTTAAAATGGGTAAATTCTAGTTTAAGCCAAAAGCTTAAAACTCTAAAAATTTGTTAATCCGGAAGTCGGATTTTAAATCCATTTGATGGAAAATCAAATTACAAACATGTAGGAAGAAACGGAAGGTCAAACGGATAAGCGGTTTGAAAGATACGAAAGATTTCGTGTCAAATTACGGCAAAATGGAAAACTGGATGCAGGGTCCACCGTAAATTACGGTGCCACCGTAATTTACGGTGGAGCTGATATGGTTACGGTGGTAACCTGCTGATTTACGGTAGAAACATATTAAATCAGAGGTCACCGTAACTTACGGTTCCACCGTAAGTTACGGTGGAGGCCAGGTTGAAAATTTTGTTTTTGTTATCAATTGTTTCTCGGATTCGTTTTGACACGTTTTAAGCCCTGTATGACTAAAGCATTTCATGTTTATGAAATGTAGGTACACCTTGGATGCCGGAAGACGATCAAGCTCAACGAAGAACCGAACACGATAAAGACACACGCTTCCGCATTTTGACACATAGTAAATTTTAAACAACGAATTCAACCTCGTTATGTAGAATAACTTATGATTTGTAAAAGTTTTAATAAACCCGTATTTCCAAATGTTTATGTAATCTTAATTACATGATTGTTTTACGTAAAATTTACGTTAAACCTTGAATAATAAGAACGGGTGTTACATATATATGCGGATTAAACACAAAAAAAAAAAACACCCAACAAATGGCTACAATTTAAGGAATGTTATTAGTGACGGCATCAGATTCCTAATTGATGGAGAAAGGTCTGGTGGCAATAAAAGCTGCTTCTGGGAGGTTGTCAAGTGTTTTCGCTCGACGATTCCATTCTTGGGTGGTTGGTTTGGTCCTTGTTCCTGTAACTCAAATCCTAACCCGGTATATCCCATTTTAATTTTACACCATTGTGAACCTTAAGGCTTTTTTACTCTCTGCTCGAGGTTCTCGGCATTGAGAAATCTTTCGTAAACTAAATCACACGTGTATATGTTGACATTTAAGAGATATACAGTCAAGAAAATCAAGGGCAATGGTGATATATATGCGGATTAGACACCAAAAAAAAAAAACTCAACAAATGGCTACAATTTAAGGAATGTGTTTAGTGACGGCATAAGATTCCTAATTGATGGAGAAAGGTCTGGTGGCAAGAAAAGCTGCTTCTAGGAGGTTGTCAAGTGTTTTCGCTCGACGATTCCATTCTTGGGTGGTTGGTTTGGCCCTTGTTCCTGTAACTCGAATCCTAGCAAGTTATAACCCATTTTAATTTTATACCATTGTTAACCTTACGCCATTTTTACTCTCTGCTCGAGGTTCTCGGCATTGAAAAATCTTCGTAAACTAAATCACACGTGTATATGTTGACATTTAAGAGATATACAGTCAAGAAAATCAAGGGCAATGGTGATATATATGCGGATTAGACACCAAAAAAAACACTCAACAAATGGCTACAATTTAAGGAATGTGCTTAGTGACGGCATCAGATTCCTAATTGATGGAGAAAGGTCTGGTGGCAATAAAAGCTGCTTCTGGGAGGTTGTAAAGTGTTTTCGCTCGACGATTCAATTCTTGGGTGGTTGGTTTGGCCCTTGTTCCTGTAACTTGAATCCTAGCCCGGTATATCCCATTTTAATTTTACACCATTGTGAACCTTACACCCTTTTTACTCTCTAATCGAGGTTCTCGGCATTGAAAAATCTTCGTAAACTAAATCACACGTGTATATGTTAACATTTAAGAGATATACAGTCAAGAAAATCAAGGGCAATGGTGGTATATATGCGAATTAGACACCAAAAAAACACTCAACAAATGGCAACAATTTAAGGAATGTGTTTAGTGACGGTATCAGATTCCTAATTGATGGAGAAAGGTCTGGTGGCAAGAAAAGCTGCTTCTAGGAGGTTGTCAAGTGTTTTCGCTCGATGATTCCATTCTTGGGTGGTTGGGTTGGCCCTTGTTCCTGTAAGTCGAATCGTAGCCAGGTATATCCCATTTTAATTTTACACCATTGTGAACCTTACGCCTTTTTTACTCTCTCATCGAGGTTCTCGGCATTGAAAAATCTTCGTAAACTAAATCACACGTGTATATGTTGACATTTAAGAGATTTACAGTCAAGAAAATCAAGGGCAATGGTGATATATATGCGGATTAGACAACAAAAAAAAAACACACTCAACAAATGGCTACAATTTAAGGAATGTGTTTAGTGACGGTATCAGATTCCTAATTGATGGAGAAAGGTCTGGTGGCAAGAAAAGCTGCTTCTAGGAGGTTGTCAAGTGTTTTCGCTCGACGATTCCATTCTTGGGTGGTTGGTTTGGCCCTTGTTCCTGTAACTCGAATCCTAACCCCGTATATCCCATTTTAATTTTACACCATTGTGAACCTTACGCCTTTTTTACTCTCTGATCGAGGTTCTCGGCATTCAAAAATCTTCATAAACTAAATCACACTTGTATATGTTGACATTTAAGAGATATACAGTCAAGAAAATCATGGGCAATGGTGATATATATGCGGATTATACACAAAAAAAAAACACTCAACAAATGGCTACAATTTAAGGAATGTTTTCAGTGACGGCATCAAATTCCTAATTGATGGAGAAAGATCTGGTGGTAAGAAAAGCTGCTTCTAGGAGTCTGTCAAGTGTTTTCGCTCGACGATTCCATTCTTGGGTGGTTGGTTTGGTCCTTGTTCCTGTAACTCGAATCCTGGCCCGGTATATCTCATTTTAATTTTACACCATTGTGAACCTTAAGCCTTTTTTACTCTCTGATCGAGGTTCTCGGCGTTGAAAAATCTTCGTAAACTAAATCACACGTGTATATGTTGACATTTAAGAGATATACAATCAAGAAAATCAAGCGCAATGGTGATATATATGCGGATTAGACACAAAAAAAAAAACACTCAACAAATGGCTACAATTTAAGGAATGTGTTTAATGACGGCATCAAATTCCTTATTGATGGAGAAAGGTCTGGTGGCAAGAAAAATTGCTTCTAGGAGGTTGTCAAGTGTTTTCGCTCGACGATTCCATTCTTGGGTGGTTGGTTTGGCCCTTGTTCCTGTAACTCGAATCTTAGCCAGGTATAACCCATTTTAATTTCACACCATTGTTAACCTTACGCCTTTTTTACTCTCTGCTCGAGGTTCTCGGCGTTGAAAAATCTTCGTAAACTAAGTCACACGTGTATATGTTGACATTTAAGAGATATACAGTCAAGAAAATCAAGGGCAATGGTGATATATATGCAGGTTAGACACCAAAAAAAACGTTCAACAAATGGCTACAATTTAAGGAATGTGTTTAGTGACGGCATCATATTATTAATTGATGGAGAAAGGTCTGGTGGTAAGAAAAGCTGCTTCTAGGAGGTTGTCAAGTGATTTCGCTCGACGATTCCATTCTTGGGTGGTTGGTTTGGCCCTTGTTCCTGTAACTCGAATCCTAGCCAGGTATAACCCATTTTAATTTTACACCATTGTTAACCTTACGCCTTTTTTACTCTCTGCTCGAGGTTCTCGGCGTTGAAAAATCTTCATAAACTAAATCACACGTGTATATGTTGACATTTAAGAGATATACAGTCAAGAAAATCAAGGGTAATGGTGATATATATGCGGATTAGACACAAAAAAAAAACACTCAACAAATGGCTACAATTTAAGGAATGTGTTTAGTGACGGCCTCGGATTCCTAATTGATGGAGAAATGTCTGGTGGCAATAAAAGCTGCTTCTCGGAGGTTGTCAAGTGTTTTCGATCGACGATTCCATTCTTGGGTGGTTGGTTTGGCCTTTGTTCTGTTGGTGCTTATTTGTGACAACAGCTTAGATTTGGTCTTTGGATATCTTGTAATTAGTAAAACAATAAACAGTTAGCGGGTTTAGCTTTGTAATAGTTAATTAAGAGTGATTGGGCCAAACCAAACCCACATATGGGGATGGTAGGCGAAATGGGCCTAGCCCATGACCCAGCCCATGTGCAAAGCTTGTCCTATATAAACAAAGCTTAGCATTAGGGTTTAGGTTAATGATCTAATGATCTAATTGGCTTTTGAAGAGAATTCGTGAAAGAGAAAGGCTTGGACGAATTTGGAGATCTTGATTGATTGTAATCGTTTGAAGATAATCAATAAAGATCGGGTTTTTAGTGATTTCAGTTTTCTATACATTTTCTGTTAAATCTGATCTAGAGGATTCCGCACTCTAGGTTAGATCGACGATTCTGTTACGATCCATACAGAATAGGGACCTACAATTGGTATCAGAGCGTTAGGCTCTTGATTGGCTTGGTTCAGAATCGTTTTCTGCAGATAATCGAAGTTTTGGACGTGTTTGACAGCTGTTTTAGGGTTTCTGCTATCAATTTCGGATAATCAGCATCAATTTCGGGTAATACAGCATCATTTCGGACCAGAAACCTTGGATTTCGGATTATTTCGGATCAAACAGGTGCATTTCGGACATCATTTAAGCATTTCGGATCAAAATGATTGCATTTCGGACTAGAAATCAATCATTTCGGATCAATTTCGGATCAAGTACAAGCATTTCGGATCAGAAGGACTTGATTTCGGATCAGATTGTCTCATTTCGGCTCAGATTAGTCCATTTCGGACCAAAGGGTGCTCATTTCGGATAAAGGACTATTCCGGATTACCATTTCGGACTTAGAACCAATTCGGACATAAAGGTGGAATTTTTCTTGGCTTGCGTAAGAAAATTTTCACTGGTTCGCGTTTAGAAAATCATCCGTAACTCGTCACAGGGAACCGTTTGCACCGTTGAACTCCTTGGATTTTTAGGACAATTTTTTTTTTGGTAAAAACAGGTTTCGGACAAAAATTTGCATGGTTTTACCAGTCTGATTAAGTTAAAATGTCGAACATGTCTAAATTAAACGAACTCTTAAGGATGGAACACGAGGTTGGCACAACCAACAAACCACCTAAGATGATGAAGGCGGAGAACTATTTAACATGGAAGGATAGGTTTCAATCCTTTGTTGAATACCAGGACACCCGTATGTGGATATGTATAGAAGATGGGTATGTGAACCCAACTCATGAGTTTGAAGGCAGACAAAGGGTGACTGCATATGTTGACATGCAGGATGCTGACAAAAAGATGTATGAGGCTGAAAAGAGAGCCTTAGCTGCTATAAAGATGTCTTTACCTGATGGCATCAAACATACCTTTAAAAGGTATACTACTTCAAAGGAAATGTGGGATGCACTAGAAAAGAGATATGAGGGAAATCCTGATGTCAAGAAGAACAAAGTTGATCTACTGAAGAAGCAGTTTGCTGTATTCAAGTACATGAAAATTGAGTCACTGGAGGACATCATCACTCGATACTACCATCTAATGTCAGAATTGGACAATTATGATGTAGATTGCTATACTGACATAGAGAAAAATGACAAGCTGCTTGATGCTCTACCTGCTAAATGGGATGGATATCTACACTCTCATGATCAAGGGAGAAGCAGATTATGAGACAAAGGAACTGGAAGAAGTAGTTGGAAAGCTGAGAGCTTATGAGCTCAGTATGAAGAAGAAAGACACTGGATATGATCAGGTTCAAGATCCAGGGATTTACAATGGGCTTACATCTTCTTCATCTCATGATGCTTCTAGCGACTCTGCTACTGCATTTCTTTCGTGTGATAATGAGCAGGTCACAGTAAATGAGGATGGTGATGTATGTTTTGTAGCTGCTTCAGGAGGATCAACAGGAGTCAAGAGAACATCAGCCGCTAAGCAAAGTAGTAGTACAAAGTCGATGCCAATGAGTGTGAAGTCTGCTGAAGAACATCTTGCTCTACTTGCTTCGTTTGTTGCCTCCTATGAGAACTACATTCAGGGGAAGATATCTGATCCTGCCACTTTAGACGAAGACTATGATCAGATTGACCCTGATGATCTTGAAGAGATGGATTTGCAATGGCAAATGGCTATGATTTCTAGACGAGTGAAGAGATTTATGAACAGAACCGGTAGGAAGTTTGTAGGGAAGAGTGTTGGTTTTGACAAGACCAAAGTGAGGTGCTTCAACTGTCAAAGTTATGGACATTTTGCTAGGGAATGTCAAAAACAAAAGCATGAGACTTCGGGTCAGAGTTCAAACAATAAGAATGCATCAACTAACTCTAACTCAAGAGCTTTGATCTCTACAGCACGATAAGGTTCATATGATTGGAGTGTTCATTTGGAAGATGATGAGAATGTTACTCAGGCATTCATGGCAGAGATAGCGCCAGTTACTGATGCTGAAGTAGAGAAGGTGAATGAAGCTGAAGAGGATAAAGCTGATCAGACAACAGATGCTGAAGAGGAAAATGCTAAGTCTGATGATGAAAAGGAAGCAGATGAAAAGGATGCTGCCTACAAAAGGTTGGAAGCTCAACTTGCTGCTTTCATGGCCAACTCAGACAAATCGACAGGAGAGGTAAGTAACTCTGCTACTTCTGTTTGTTTAAAATGTCATGAATTACAGGGTGAAGTTGACAGGTTGTCAACACAAAACCAAAGTCTAGTGAGCGAGATGTCTAACATAAAAGAATCAAACTTTTTTGCTAAAAGAAACGAATCTTTATACTTGAAGAAGATAAAAGGTTATGAAAGTGAAATTGAAGCTTTAACCTGCAAACTAAACGAAAAACTTCAAGTCATAGACTTAGCTCATGACATGATGGCTGAGAAAACAAAAGAGATTTATGAAAAGTGCAAAGAGTTGTCAGATGCACAACTCAAAATTGTTGAACTTGAAAAGAAATTAGGTCAATTCAGGGATTCTACTTTTGTTATGAAACACATGATGGGTAGGTTAAAAAAGAGTAATGACAAGACCAGTGTGGGATTCAAGGGCTTTAATGAAGTCCCACCTCCTCTTAGTCATGACTATTCTTTCTTACCTGATGAAGATGAGTTCACAGACTTTCTATCAACATCACCAAGTAGTTTCACATCCAGTCAAGGTGATGTGTCCGAAAATAATGATGCTAAGAAGGAGAATAATAGCAAACCTGTTTTGAAACAGAAAAATACCAATCCTAAGAATAAACATTCAACTTTTGTTAAAAAGGTTAATTTTGTTCAAGGAAGTGACATGAAAAATGAAACAGCTGTTATTGAAAATGAATCAAATGTGGAGTTTGCAAAAAATAAAAACATACAAAATTTTGAAACTAAGCAAACTGAACCAAATCCTTCTAAGGCATCATCATCAAAACCAGAATCTAGTTCAAAGGCTTCAGTTGAGAAGTCTTCGAAAAAGAGATCGTGCTTCAAATGTCACACAAAGGGACATGTAGCTAGCTGCTGTCCTAACAAAAACATTGAAGCACAAGTTAGTGAGAAACAAAGAGGGAAATCACCAGAGAAGAAAGGTGATAATGAGGAGAAAGTCTCAAATTCTCCGAAGAAATCTGCAACTAAGCAACAAGTGGGTGTTGCTGTTGGTGTAGATAAGGCTAAAAAAGGAACTCCACAAGTTCCTCGTTTTCAAAGAAATCAACCAAGATTTCAGCCTGAATCTACATCAGGCAGATATGAGAGACCTGGAAGTAGTTCACCAAGAATGAACAATCATAATTCAAATAATTTCCGAAGTCAAGGTAAATATCAAAATCGATACCAAAATAATAGTGGTCGAACTTTTTATAATAATGGCTTTAGAAATTACAACAATCAAGGTTCTTGGAATCAAAATCAAAATTTTCAAAGGTCACATAGTCCAAACACAAATAGGTACCCTCAGGACCAGAGACCTCATGGAAATCAAACCCCATTACCATCAACAGGTCCTAGATCCAAGACTCCAGTTAGGAGTGATGGATATTGGATGGATGTTCCTGTAGTTGATGAATCTGGACGACCCAAGACCATTAAGGCTTGGGTCCCCCAATCTAACTAATCCTTTTGGTTGGTGTGTGCAGGAGCTGCTAAGGAGGATTATCAACTTATGGTATGTTGATAGTGGCTGCTCTAGGCACATGACGGGGGATGCGAGATTGTTTTTTGAATTTGAAGAATATGATGGTGGACATGTACATTTTGCTAGTGCTAAAGGTGGTAAGATTACTGGACGAGGAACAGTGACGAATGGGAAGATCACTTTGGACAAAGTGAACTATGTTGAGCAACTTAAACACAATCTGATGAGCGTGTCACAAGTCTTCGACAAGGGTCACTCGGTCCACTTTACAAAGTCTGAGGCATTGGTGTTGAAACCGGGTTTGGTTATTCCGGATGATTGGATAGTAATGCGTGCACCAAGGAAAAATGATACTTATGTCATAGACATGGGTGCCAAGGATCCAACTGCTGCGGTGGCGTGTTTACTGTCAAAAGCATCTGAAGCTGAATCTATGTTGTGGCACGGACGCATGGCCCATATTCACTACCGCAAAATGAATTATATCATTAAAAATGAGCTAGTGAAAGGGGTTCCATTGCTGAGGTTTCAAGTGGAAGATAAATGTCTTCCATGTCAAAAGGGAAAATAATACAAGAAACCTCATAAGTCTAAAACAGTAAATTCCATTAATGCCCCTTATGAATTACTTCACATGGATTTATTCGGTCCAGTGAACGTGAGGAGCATAGGTGGAAAGTACTACTGTCTGGTTGTCGCTGATGATTACTCACGTTATTCATGGGTTTTCTTTTTAGGTACAAAAGATGAGACAACAGAGATGCTGATAGATCTCTTTACGAAATTGGAAAACGTCCATGATGCAAGGATTAAGAGAATAAGGAGTGATAATGGCACAGAGTTCAAGAATCGGATTCTGGATCTCTACTGTCTTCGAAAGGGAATTGAACATCAATATTCTACTCCTTATACTCCTCAACAGAATGGAGTTACTGAGAGGAAAAACAGGACGTTGATTGAAGCCGCTAGGACTATGCTTTCAGAATCAAAGCTACCAGTTCCTTTCTGGGGAGAAGCTGTGAGTACAGCTTGCTACGTCCTAAACAAAGTTTTGACCGTTAAACGTTTTAACAAAACTTGTCATGAACTTATGTTTAATGAGAAACCAAACTTAACAGGCTTTGAACCATTTGGATTACCCTGCACCATTGTACGAAACAAAGATAAACAAAAATTCGGTGAGGTGGCTGACGAAGGCTACTTTCTAGGTTATGTGCCTGGCACACCGAATAAAAGGGTTTTCAATCTAAAAACTGGCAAAATTGAGATTGTTTTTAATGTGGAAATTACTTCTTACAAACCTCAACAATCAACAAATGGTCCTGCTATATTATATGATTATGAAAGTGTTTTTAAATCATTTAATATTACTGAGGTTTCTGATGCATATGATTCTCAGCTGATTCAAACAGTGATTGGTGAAGACGATTTTGTTACGATCCGCACGGGTTAAGGGACCTACAATCTGCACTTCATTTTGACAACTGCATCAATCTGTTTAGCAACACAAGTAAGTAAAGTGCAGATTGAGAGTGAAGTGAAGATGATGAAGGCGAGTTTATGCCTAGATCGAATGTTGATGTGACAGATGCTCCGGAAACTTCCCAAGGTGCTGCTGATCCTGATTCAAGCGATAGTGAACCTGAACCCAACCAGGGGGAGGATTTCATTAATCCGTTTGCAAATCAGAATATTCAGGGGGAGGTTGGATCAAACCTGGGTGATAATCTAGAAGTCGATGCGGTTGCTACTACACGAGCAAATAGAGATCATCCAGTTGACATGATACTTGGAGATCCTACTGAAGGTGTTCAGACTAGAAGGAGCATAGCAGCGAATTCTGGGTTATTTGTTTCGATTGAGAAGACTGGGATAGTGAACGAGTGCTTTTATAGTTTCTTTATTTCCCAAGAGGAGCTGAAGAACATTCACATGGCTCTTAAAGACAATTCATGGGTTGAAGCTATGCAAGAAGAATTGGCCCAGTTTGCGAAGTTGAAGGTTTGGGAGTTAGTAGACCTTCCTAAAGGTGAAAGAGAAATTGGCACTAAATGGGTATTTAGGTGCAAGAAAGATGAAGAGGTATTGTCATGCGCAACAAGGCTCGGTTGGTTGTCAAAGGTTTCAATCAGCAAGAAGGGATAGATTATAATGAAGTGTTTGCACCAGTGGCAAGGTTGAAGGCGATTCGTTTGTTTCTAGCTTTCGCTTCCTTCAAGGGCTTTAAAGTTTTTCAACTAGACGTGAAGAGTGCATTTCTTTACGGGAAAGTCCAAGAAGTGGTGTATGTCTCACAACCAGATGGGTTCGTTGATCCAGACTATCCAGATCGAGTTTACAAACTTGATAAGGCTTTGTATGGGTTACATCAAGCTCCCAGGGCGTGGTACGAGACACTGTCTACACATCTGCTCAAGAATGGTTTTGAAAGAGGTCAGATTAACAGTACATTGTTCATTAAGAGGAAGAAGGAATATTTTCTGCTGGTACAGGTATACGTGGATGACATCATCTTTGGGTCATCAGATGAGAACATGTGTAAGGAGTTTGAATAGGTGATGAAGAGCAAGTTTGAAATGAGTGCTATGGGTGAGCTGTCTTACTTTCTGGGATTACAAGTTGAACAGAAGGAGGATGGGATGTTTATTCATCAAACGAAGTATGTATATGACATTTTGGATCGGTTCAAAATGAATGATTGCTCTACTTTCAACACACCCATTTGCGAAAAATCACAATCTTGGCCCAGATCATGAAAGCACTGAAGATGTTGATCCTACTCAATACAGGGCGATGATTGGTTCTCTAATGTACTTGACTGCTTCAAGACCTGACATCATGTTTGCCATATGCTTGTGTGCCAGATATCAGGCGAATCCAAAAGAGTCACACATGAAAGCAGTGAAGCGTATTCTTCGTTACTTGAAGGGGAAACCTAAACGTAGGTTGTGGTATCCAGCTGATAGTGATTTGAGGTTCATTGCATACACTTATTCAGACTTTGGAGGATTCAAATCAAACAGGAAGTCTATAACAGGAGGTTGTCAGTTCTTAGGAAGCATGATTGTGTCTTGGCAATGCAAGAAGCAATCTTGTGTGTCTACATCTAAGTGTGAAGCTGAATATATTGCTGCGGGTAGCTGTTGTTCTCAGGTTCTCTGGATTCAACAGCAGATGCGCAATTACGGTTTGGATTTCACTCGTACTCCTACTATGATAGACAATAATGCCACTATTTCAATCACAAACAATCCCGTAAAGCACAGTAGAACTAAACATATTGACATACGTCATCACTTTATACGGGATTGTGCTGAAAAGCGACTCATTGAATTACACCGAGTCGACACACTAGATAACCTTGCTGATCTTTACACACAAGCTTTTGATCGAGCTCGCTTTGAACACTTAGTTGAACTCAACGGGATGTGGAATCCTGAATAACTGGTTGTTCATAAGAATTTTGTAAATAGTTTACTGCTTTCTTAAAAATCAAAAATACAAAAACACTGAAAAATCAAAAACTTAAAAAAAATTAGAAAATCAAAAATGTGTTATCACTGTGTGAAAAAGAAGAAATGATAGTACATCAGCAAGTTAGACTGTCATACTGAAAATGAAATTAAAATGCTTAAGTGTGATAGCAGCTTCATCATATTATATATCAGTAGGCAAAAGCATGAAATAATCAACTTACCAATGTGATATAAACCTAAAAGCACTGTGTATTAGTGGGGAACACATCAGTGGTGTATGGTTTAATGACCTTAAATCTTGCGTTGATAGATTGCCAAAATCTGAAGTTTTGGGTCTTTATACTGTTATTTCATCTGGGGATATCAGGGGTATCCTTCTGCTGCATCCAGATACATGCTGACCTAGACACACCCAGGATATCTTAAAAGAGCTAAAAATGTCAAAACCCTGAAAATGAAGAAGCTCTGATAGAGAGTCATTCATAAAGTGCAAAATGCATAATTCGTACCAAAAAAATGGTATTTGTTTTAGCCCTCGTTAGATATTTTGGTCTCTTTGCTGTACGGAAGTACTGACCTGATCACCAATTATCTAAACGTTGAAAAACAAAACGGATGAATTCAGTATACTCACCTACTACGATGAATCTTTGTGCATACCTTGATGGCGGGGGTATATCCTGAAGTGGGACACACTAGTATATCAGTAATAATATTACCTTAATGTATCATACGGTAATGGTGCTTGAAATGTTCATGCATTTTGTTTAGGTGGACAAACATACTGGTAATCATCTTGAACTGCTTTTCACGAAAAATTAAATAAAGAATTATCAAATGGTGTGAAACAGTTTGTTTGTGCTGATATGATCTTCTTACCGGTGACTCTCACAAAAATAGAGTGTTTATTGCTTTCTGTTATTTACTTGCTTTCAGAAAATACAAAAAATACAAAAATAGTGTCTTTTTCTGTTAAAATTCTTAATGTACGGGAAACTGTTATTTTTGGAGGAGTTGTTATCGATAGGGGGAGACAGTGTTAAAAAGTGGGTTCAAAATTTTTAAAATCATGCAGGTTATAAGGTGTTTGTTTAAAATTTGTGCGTGTTGGTGTTGAATTGGAGAGTGCTTAATCTGTGATACAGTTTAACTATCTCTTGAATAATAATAATTTGTTTAACTTATGTTGAAAAAAATTCTTATGGTTTCTCGAGATGTTTGTTTTATGGTATACAGATTGAAGCAGTTTGTTGCTGAGAAGTTGCTGTGAAGATGAGAGTTTGATTGGATGCATGGTAGAACCTCCTTTCTACATTGCAGACAAACTTGAAGAGCTTGAAGAAGTGCTATTCAAATGCTGAAATGGAGTTTACTCAATTGCTAACGTTTTGAATATTTGGTGATTGGATGCATCAGCTTAGGGGGAGTCTGTTGCTGACAGAAGTTATTAAAGCTGAAGTTATCCAAAGACCAAAAGACTTGGAGATTCTGAAGACTGAAGTTACCTTTGCGAGCTATTGTCAAGGGGGAGTCTGTTCGTGCATATTTGTGACAACAGCTTAGATTTGGTCTTTGGATATCTTGTAATTAGTAAAACAATAAACAGTTAGAGGGTTTAGCTTTGTAATAGTTAATTAAGAGTGATTGGGCCAAACCAAACCCACATATGGGGATGGTAGGCGAAATGGGCCTAGCCCATGACCTAGCCCATGTGCAAAGCTTGTCCTATATAAACAAAGCTTAGCATTAGGGTTTAGGTTAATGATCTAATGATCTAATTAGCTTTTGGAGAGAATTCGTGAAAGAGAAAGGCTTGGACGAATTTGGAGATCTTGATTGATTGTAATCGTTTGAAGATAATCAATAAAGATCGGGTTTATAGTGATTTCAGTTTTCTACACATTTTCTGGTAAATCTGATCTACAGGATTCCGCACTCTAGGTTAGATCGATGATTCTGTTACGATCCATACAGAATAAGGGACCTACATGTTCCGGTAACTCGAATCCTAGCCCGGTATATCCCATTTTAATTTTACACCATTGTGAACATTACGCCTTTTTTACTCTCTGATCGAGGTTTTCGGCATTGAAAAATCTTCATAAACTAAATCACACGTGTATATGTTGACATTTAAGAGATATACAGTCAAGAAAATCAAGGGCAATGGTAATATATATGCGGATTAGACACCAAAAAAACACTCAACAAATGGCTACAATTTAAGGAATGTGTTTAGTAACGCATCAGATTCCTAATTGATGGAGAAAGGTCTGGTGGTGGCAAGAAAAGCTGCTTCTAGGAGGTTGTCAAGTGTTTTCGCTCGACGATTGCATTCTTGGGTGGGTGGTTTGGCCCTTGTTCCTGTAAATAGAATCCTAGCCCGGTATATCCCATTTTAATTTGACACCATTGTGAACCTTACGCCTTTTTTACTCTCTGATCGAGGTTCTCGGCATTGAAAAATCTTCGTAAACTAAATCACACGTGTATATGTTGACATTTAAGAGATATACAGTCAAGAAAATCAAGGGCAATGGTGATATATATGCGGATTAGACACCCAAAAAAAACACTCAACAAATGTCTACAATTTAAGGAATTTGTTTAGTGACGGCATCAGATTCTTAATTGATGGAGAAAGGTCTGGTGGCAAGAAAAGCAGCTTCTAGGAGGTTGTCAAGTGTTTTCGCTCGACGATTCCATTCTAGGGTGGTTGGTTTGGCCCTTGCTCCTGTAACTCGATTCCTTGCATGGTATATCCTATTTTAATTTTACACCATTGTGAACCTTACTCCTTTTTTACTCTCTGATCGAGGTTCTCGGCATTGAAAAATCTTCGTAAAATAAATCACACATGTATATGTTGACATTTAAGAGATATACAGTCAAGAAAATCAAGGGCAATGGTGATATATATACGGATTAGACACCAAAAAAAAAACACTCAACAAATGGCTACAATTTAAGGAATGTGTTTAGTGACGGCATCAGATTCTCGGCATTGAAAAATCTTCGTAATCTAAATCACACGTGTATATGTTGACATTTAAGAGATATACAGTAAAGAAAATCAAGGGCAATGGTGATATATATGCGTATAAGACACAAAAAAAAAACACTCAACAAATGGCTACAATTTAAGGAATGTGTTTAGTGACGGCATAAGATTCCTAATTGATGGAGAAAGGTCTGGTGGCAAGAAAAGCTGCTTCTAGGAGGTTGTCAAGTGTTTTCGCTGGACGATTACATACTTGGGTGGTTGGTTTGGCCCTTGTTCCTGTAACTCGAATCCTAGCCCGGTATATCCCATTTTAATTTAACACCATTGTGAACCTTACGCCTTTTTTACTCTCTGATCAAGGTTCTCGGCATTGAAAAATCTTCGTAAACTAAATCACACGTGTATATGTTGACATTTAAGAGATATATAGTCAAGAAAATTAAGGGCAATAGTGACATATATGCGGATTAGACACCAAAAAAAAAACACTCAATAAATGGCTACAATTTAAGGAATGCGTTTAGTGACGGCATCAGATTCCTAATTGACGGAGAAAGGTCTGGTGGCAAGAAAAGCTGCTTCTAGGAGGTTGTCAAGTGTTTTCGCTCGACGATTCCATTCTTGGGTGCTTGGTTTGGCCCTTGTTCCTGTAACTCGAATCCTAGCCCGGTATATCCTATTTTAATTTTAGACCATAGTGAACCTTACGCCTTTTTTACTCTTTGATCGAGGTTCTCGGCATTGAAAAATCTTCGTGAACTAAATCACATGTGTATATGTTGACATTTAAGAGATGTACAGTCAAGAAAATCAAGGGCAATGGTGATATATATGCGGATTTGACACAAAAAAAAAAAAACACAACAAATGGCTACAATTTAAGGAATGTGTTTAGTGACGGTATCAAATTCCTAATTGATGGAGAATGGTCTGGTGGCAAGAAAAGCTGCTTCTAGGAGGTTGTCAAGTGTTTTCGCTCCACGATTCCATTCTTGGGTGGTTGGTTTGGCCCTTGTTCCTGTAACTCGAATCCTAGCCAGGTATATCCCATTTTAATTTTACACCATTGTGAACCTTACGCCTTTTTTACTCTCTGATCGAGGTTCTCGGCATTGAAAAATCTTCGTAAACTAAATCATACGTGTATATGTTGACATTTAGGAGATATACAGTCAAGAAAATCAAGGGCAATGGTGATATATATGCGGATTAGACACCAAAAAAAAAACACTCAACAAATGGCTACAATTTAAGAAATGTGTTTAGTGACTGCATCAGATACCTAATTGATGGAGAAAGGTCTGGTGGCAAGAAAAGCTGCTTCTAGGAGGTTGTCAAGTATTTTCGCTCGACGATTACATTCTTGGGTGGTTGGTTTGGCCCTTGTTAAAGTAAATCGAATCCTAGCCAGGTATATCCCATTTTAATTTAACACCATTGTGAACCTTACGCCTTTTTTACTTTCTGATCGAGGTTTTCGGCATTGAAAAATCTTCGTAAACTAAATCACACGTGTATATGTTGACATTTAAGAGATATACAGTCAAGAAAATCAAAGGCAATGGTGATATATATGCGGATTAGACACAAAAAAAACACTCAACCAATGGCTACAATTTAAGGAATAAGTTTAGCGATGGCATCAAATTCCTAATTGATGGAGAAAGGTCTGGTGGCAAGAAAAGCTGCTTCTAGGAGGTTGTCAAGTGTTTTCACTCGACGATTCCATTCTTAGGTGGTTGGTTTAGCCCTTGTTCCTGTAACTCGTATCCTAGCCCGGTATATCCCATTTTAATTTTACACCATTGTGAACCTTACGCCTTTTTTACTCTCTGATCGAGGTTCTCAGCATTGAAAAATCTTCGTAAACTAAATCACACGTGTATATGTTGACATTTAAGAGATATACAGTCAAGAAAATCAAGGGCAATGGTGATATATATATATATGCGGATTAGACACAAAAAAAAAAACACTCAACAAATGGCTACAATTTAAGGAATATGTTTAGTGACGGAATCAAATTCCTAGTTGATGGAGAAAGGTCTGGTGGCAAGAAAAGCTGCTTCTAGGAGGTTGGTTTAGGCCTTGTTCCTGTAACTCGTATCCTAGCCCGGTATATCCCATTTTAATTTTACACCATTGTGAACCTTACGCCTTTTTTACTCTCTGATCGAGGTTCTCGGCATTGAAAAATCTTCGTAAACTAAATCACACGTGTATATGTTGACATTTAAGAGATATTCAGTTAAGAAAATCAAGGGCAATGGTGATATATATATGCCGATTAGGCACAAAAAAACACTCAACAAATGGCTACAATTTAAGGAATGTGTTAATGACGGCATCAGATTCCTAATTGATGGAGAAATGTCTGGTGGCAGGAAAAGCTGCTTCTAGGAGGTTGTCAAGTTTTTTCGCTCGACGATTCCATTCTTGGGTGGTTGGTTTGGCCCTTGTTCCTGTAACTCGAATCCTAGCCCGTTATATCCCATTTTAATTTTACACCATTGTGAACCCTACGCCTTTTTTACTCTCTGATCGAGGTTATCGGCATTGAAAAATCTTCGTAAACTAAATCACACGTGTATATTTTGACATTTAAGAGGTATACAGTCAAGAAAATTAAGGGCAATGGTGACATATATGCGGATTAGACAAAAAAAAAACACTCAACAAATGGCTACAATTTAAGGAATGTGTTTAGCGACGGCATCAGATTCCTAATTGATGGAGAAAGTTCTGGTGGCAAGAAAAGCTGCTTCTAGGAGGTTGTCAAGTGTTTTCGCTCCACGATTCTATTCTTGGGTGGTTGGTTTGGCCCTTGTTCCTGTAACTCGAATCCTAGCCAGGTATATCCCATTTTAATTTTACACCATTGTGAACCTTACGCCTTTTTTACTCTCTGATTGAGGTTCTCGGCATTGAAAAATCTTCGTAAACTAAATCACATGTGTATATGTTGACATTTAAGAGATATACAGTCAAGAAAATCAAGGGCACTGGTGATATATATGCAGACTAGACACCAAAAAAATATTACTCAACAAATGGCTACAATTTAAGGAATGTGTTTAGTGACGGCATCAGATTCCTAATTGATGGAGAAAGTTCTGGTGGCAAGAAAAGCTGCTTCTAGGAGGTTGTCAAGTGTTTTCGCTCCACGATTCCATTCTTGGGTGGTTGGTTTGGCCCTTGTTCCTGTAACTCGAATCCTAGCCAGGTATATCCCATTTTAATTTTACACCATTGTGAACCTTACGCCTTTTTTACTCTCTGATCGAGGTTCTCGGCATTGAAAAATCTTCGTAAACTAAATCACACGTGTATATGTTGACATTTAAGAGATATACAGTCCAGAAAATCAAGGGCAATGGTGATATATATATGCGGATTAGACACAAAAAAAAAACACTCAACAAATGGCTACAATTTAAGGAATGTGTTTAGTGACGGCATCAGATTCCTAATTGATTGAGAAAGGTCTGGTGGCAAGAAAAGCTGCTTCTAGGAGGTTGTCAAGTGTTTTCGCTCGACGATTCCATTCTTGGGTGGTTGGTTTGGCCCTTGTTCCTGTAACTCGAATCCTATCCCGTTATATCCCATTTAATTTTACACCATTGTGAATCCTACGCCTTTTTTAGTCTCTGATCGAGGTTCTCGGCATTGAAAAATCTTCGTAAACTAAATCACACGTGTATATGTTGACATTTAAGAGGTATACAGTCAAGAAAATTAAGGGCAATGGTGACATATATGCGGATAGACACAAAAAAAAAAAAAAAAAACACTCAACAAATGGCTACAATTTAAGGAATGTGTTTAGTGATGGCATCAGATTCGTAATTGATGGAGAAAGGTCTGGTGGCAAGAAAAGCTGCTTCTAGGAGGTTGTCAAGTGTTTTCGCTCCACGATTCCATTCTTGGGTGGTTGGTTTGGCCCTTGTTCCTGTAACTCGAATCCTAGCCAGGTATATCCCATTTTAATTTGACACCATTGTGAACCTTACGCCTTTTTTACAATCTGATCGAGGTTCTCGGCATTGAAAAATCTTCGTAAACTAAATCACACGTGTATATGTTGACATTTAAGAGATATACAGTCAAGAAAATCAAAGGCAATGGTTATATTTATGCGGATTAGACACCAAAAAAAAAACTCAACTAATGGCTACAATATAAGGAATGTGTTTAGTGACGGCATCGAATTCCTAATTGATGGAGAAAGGTCTGGTGGCAAGAAAAGCTGCTTCTAGGAGGTTGTCATGTGTTTTCGCTCGACGATTCCATTCTTGGGTGGTTGGTTTGGCCCTTGTTCCTGTAACTCGAATCCTAGCCCGGTATATCCCATTTTTACTTTACACCATTGTGAACTTTACGCCTTTTTTACTCTCTGATCGAGGTTCTCGGCATTGAAAAATCTTCGTAAACTAAATCACACGTGTATATGTTGAAATTTAAGAGATATACAGTCAAGAAAATCAAGGGCAATGGTGATATATATATATATATATATATGCGGATTAGACACAAAAAAAAAAACACTCAACAACTGGCTACAATTTAAGGAATGTGTTTAGTGACGTCATCAGATTCCTAATTGATGGAGTAATGTCTGGTGGCAAGAAAAGCTGCTTCTAGGAGGTTGTCAAGTGTTTTCGCTAGACGATTCCATTCTTAGGTGGTTGGTTTGGCCATTGTTCCTGTAACTCGAATACTAGCCTGTTATATCCCATTTTAATTTTACACCATTGTGAACCCTACACCTTTTTTACTCTTTAATCGAGGTTCTCGGCATTGAAATATCTTCGGAAACTAAATCGCACGTGTATATGTTGACATTTAAGAGATATACAATCAAGAAAATCAAGGGCAATGGTGATATATATGCGGATTAGACACCAAAAAAAAACACTCAACAAATGGCTACAATTTAAGGAATGTGTTTAGTGACGGCATCAGATTCCTAATTGATGGAGAAAGGTCTGGTGGCAAGAAAAGCTGCTTCTAGGAGGTTGTCAAGTGTTTTCACTCGACGATTCCATTCTTAGGTGGTTGGTTTAGCCCTTGTTCCTGTAACTCGTATCCTAGCCCGGTATATCCCATTTTAATTTTACACCATTGTGAACCTTACGCCTTTTTTACTCTCTGATCGAGGTTCTCGGCATTGAAAAATCTTCGTAAACTAAATCACACGTGTATATGTTGACATTTAAGAGATATACAGTCAAGAAAATCAAGGGCAATGGTGATATATATATATATATGCGGATTAGACACAAAAAAAAACACTCAACAAATGGCTACAATTTAAGGAATATGTTTAGTGACGGCATCAAATTCCTAGTTGATGGAGAAAGGTCTGGTGGCAAGAAAAGCTGCTTCTAGGAGGTTGGTTTAGGCCTTGTTCCTGTAACTCGTATCCTAGCCCGGTATATCCCATTTTAATTTTACACCATTGTGAACCTTACGCCTTTTTTACTCTCTGATCGAGGTTCTCGGCATTGAAAAATCTTCGTAAACTAAATCACACGTGTATATGTTGACATTTAAAAGATATTCAGTCAAGAAAATCAAGGGCAATGGTGATATATATATGCCGATTAGGCACAAAAAAACACTCAACAAATGGCTACAATTTAAGGAATGTGTTTAGTGACGGCATCAGATTCCAAATTGATGGAGAAATGTCTGGTGGCAGGAAAAGCTGCTTCTAGGAGGTTGTCAAGTTTTTTCGCTCGACGATTCCATTCTTGGGTGGTTGGTTTGGCCCTTGTTCCTGTAACTCGAATCCTAGCCCGTTATATCCCATTTTAATTTTACACCATTGTGAACCCTACGCCTTTTTTACTCTCTGATCGAGGTTATCGGCATTGAAAAATCTTCGTAAACTAAATCACACGTGTATATTTTGACATTTAAGAGGTATACAGTCAAGAAAATTAAGGGCAATGGTGACATATATGCGGATTAGACAAAAAAAAAACACTCAACAAATGGCTACAATTTAAGGAATGTGTTTAGCGACGGCATCAGATTCCTAATTGATGGAGAAAGTTCTGGTGGCAAGAAAAGCTGCTTCTAGGAGGTTGTCAAGTGTTTTCGCTCCACGATTCCATTCTTGGGTGGTTGGTTTGGCCCTTGTTCCTGTAACTCGAATCCTAGCCAGGTATATCCCATTTTAATTTTACACCAATGTGAACCTTACGCCTTTTTTACTCTCTGATTGAGGTTCTCGGCATTGAAAAATCTTCGTAAACTAAATCACATGTGTATATATTGACATTTAAGAGATATACAGTCAAGAAAATCAAGGGCACTGGTGATATATATGCAGACTAGACACCAAAAAAATATCACTCAACAAATGGCTACAATTTAAGGAATGTGTTTAGTGACGGCATCAGATTCCTAATTGATGGAGAAAGTTCTGGTGGCAAGAAAAGCTGCTTCTAGGAGGTTGTCAAGTGTTTTCGCTCCACGATTCCATTCTTGGGTGGTTGGTTTGGCCCTTGTTCCTGTAACTCGAATCGTAGCCAGGTATATCCCATTTTAATTTTACACCATTGTGAACCTTACGCCTTTTTTACTCTCTGATCGAGGTTCTCGGCATTGAAAAATCTTCGTAAACTAAATCACACGTGTATATGTTGACATTTAAGAGATATACAGTCCAGAAAATCAAGGGCAATGGTGATATATATATGCGGATTAGACACAAAAAAAAAACACTCAACAAATGGCTACAATTTAAGGAATGTGTTTAGTGACGGCATCAGATTCCTAATTGATGGAGAAAGGTCTGGTGGCAAGAAAAGCTGCTTCTAGGAGGTTGTCAAGTGTTTTCGCTCGACGATTCCATTCTTGGGTGGTTGGTTTGGCCCTTGTTCCTGTAACTCGAATCCTATCCCGTTATATCCCATTTTAATTTTACACCATTGTGAATCCTACGCCTTTTTTACTCTCTGATCGAGGTTCTCGGCATTGAAAAATCTTCGTAAACTAAATCACACGTGTATATGTTGACATTTAAGAGGTATACAGTCAAGAAAATTAAGGGCAATGGTGACATATATGCGGATTAGACACAAAAAAAAAACACTCAACAAATGGCTACAATTTAAGGAATGTGTTTAGTGACGTCATTAGATTCGTAATTGATGGAGAAAGGTCTGGTGGCAAGAAAAGCTGCTTCTAGGAGGTTGTCAAGTGTTTTCGCTCCACGATTCCATTCTTGGGTGGTTGGTTTGGCCCTTGTTCCTGTAACTCGAATCCTAGCCAGGTATATCCCATTTTAATTTGACACCATTGTGAACCTTACGCCTTTTTTACAATCTGATCGAGGTTCTCGGCATTGAAAAATCTTCGTAAACTAAATCACACGTGTATATGTTGACATTTAAGAGATATACAGTCAAGAAAATCAAAAGCAATGGTGATATTTATGCGGATTAGACACCAAAAAAAAAACTCAACTAATGGCTACAATATAAGGAATGTGTTTAGTGACGGCATCGAATTCCTAATTGATGGAGAAAGGTCTGGTGGCAAGAAAAGCTACTTCTAGGAGGTTGTCAAGTGTTTTCGCTCGACGATTCCATTCTTGGGTGGTTGGTTTAGCCCTTGTTCCTGTAACTCGAATCCTAGCCCGGTACATCCCATTTTTACTTTACACCATTGTGAACCTTACGCGTTTTTTACTCTCTGATCGAGGTTCTCGGCATTGAAAAATCTTCGTAAACTAAATCACACGTGTATATGTTGAAATTTAAGAGATATACAGTCAAGAAAATCAAGGGCAATGGTGATATATATATATATATATGCGGATTAGACACAAAAAAAAAAAACACTCAACAACTGGCTACAATTTAAGGAATGTGTTTAGTGACGTCATCAGATTCCTAATTGATGGAGAAATGTCTGGTGGCAAGAAAAGCTGCTTCTAGGAGGTTGTCAAGTGTTTTCGCTAGACGATTCCATTCTTGGGTGGTTGGTTTGGCCATTGTTCCTGTAACTCGAATACTAGCCTGTTATATCTCATTTTAATTTTACACCATTGTGAACCCTACACCTTTTTTACTCTTTGATCGAGGTTCTCGGCATTGAAAAATCTTCGTAAACTAAATCACACGTGTATATATTGACATTTAAGAGATACACAGTCAAGAAAATCAAGGGCAATGGTGATATATATGCGGATTAGACATAAAAAAAACACTCAACAAATGGCTACAATTTAAGGAATGTGTTTAGTGACGGCATCAGATTCCTAATTGATGGAGAAAGGTCTGGTGGTAAGAAAAGCTGCTTCTAGGAGGTTGTCAAGTGTTATCGATCGACGATTCCATTCTTGGATGGTTGGTTTGGCCCTTGTTCCTGTAACTCGAATCCTAGCCCGGTATATCCCATTTTAATTTTACACCATTGTGAACCTTACGCCTTTTTTATTCTCTGATCGAAGTTCTCGGCATTGAAAAATCTATGTAAACTAAATCACACTTGTATATGTTGACATTTAAGAGATATACAGTCATGAAAATGAAGGGAAATGGTGATATATATGCGGATTAGAGACCAAAAAAAAAAAACACTCAACAAATGGCTACAATTTTAGGAATGTGTTTAGTGACAGCATCAGATTCCTAATTGATGGAGAAAGGTCTGGTGGGAAGAAAAGCTGCTTCTAGGAGGTTGTCAAGTGTTTTCGCTCCACGATTCCATTCTTGGGTGGTTGGTTTGGCCCTTGTTCCTGTAACTCGAATCATAGCCAGGTATATCCCATTTTAATTTTACACCATTATGAACCTTACGCCTTTTTTACTCTGTGATCGAGGTTCTCGGCATTGAAAAATCTTCATAAACTAAATCACACGTGTATATGTTGACATTTAAGAGATATACAGTCAAGAAAATCAAGGGCAATGGTGATATATATGCGGATTAGACACCAAAAAAAACACTCAACAAGTGGCTACAATTTAAGGAATGTGTTCAGTGACGGCATCAGATTTCTAATTGATGGAGAAAGGTCTGGTGGCAAGAAAAACTGCTTCTAGGAGGTTGTCAAGTGTTTTCGCTCGACATTTCCATTCTTTGTTGGTTGGTTTGGCCCTTGTTCCCGTAAGTCGAATCCTAGCCCGGTATATCCCATTTTAATTTTACCCCATTGTGAACCTTACGCCTTTTTTACTCTCTGATCGAAGTTCTTGGCATTGAAAAATCTTCGTAAACTAAATCACATGTGTATATGTTGACCTTTAAGAGATATACAGTCAAGAAAACCAAGGGCAATGGTGATATATATGCGGATTAGACACCAAAAAAAAAAACACTTAACAAATGGCTACAATTTAAGGAATGTGTTTAGTGACGGCATCAGATTCCTAATTGATGGAGAAAGGCCTGGTGGTAGCAAGAAAAGCTGCTTCTAGGAGGTTGTCATATGTTTTCCCTCGACGATTCCATTCTTGGGTGGTTGGTTTGGCCCTTGTTCCTGTAACTCGAATCCTAGCCCGGTATATCCCATTTTAATTTTACACCATTGTGAACCTTACGCCTTTTTTACTCTCTGATCGAGGTTATCGGCATTGAAAAATCTTTGTAAACTAAATCACACGTGTATCTGTTGATATTTAAGAGATATATACAGTCAAGAAAATCAAGGGCAATGGTGATATATATGCGGATTAGACACAAAAAAAACACACACAACAAATGGCTACAATTTAAGGAATGTGTTTAGTGACGGCATCAGATTCCTAATTGATGGAGAACGGTCTGGTGGCAAGAAAAGCTGCTTCTAGGAGGTTGTCAAGTGTTTTCGCTCCACGATTCCATTCTTGGGTGGTTGGTTTGGCCCTTGTTCCTGTAACTCGAATCCTAGCCCGGTATATCCCATTTTAATTTTACACCATTGTGAACCTTATGCCTTTTTTACTCTCTGGTCGAGGTTCTCGGCATCGAAAAATCTTTGTAAACTAAATCACACGTGTATATGTTGACATTTAAGAGGTATACAGTCAAGAAAATTAAGGGCAATGGTGACATATATGCGGATTAGACACAAAAAAAAAACACTCAACAAATGGCTACAATTTAAGGAATGTGTTTAGTGATGGCATCAGATTCCTAATTGATGGAGAAAGGTCTGGTGGCAAGAAAAGGTGCTTCTAGGAGGTTGTCAAGTGTTTTCGCTCCACGATTCCATTCTTGGGTGGTTGGTTTGGCCCTTGTTCCTGTAATTCGAATCCTAGCCAGGTATATTCCATTTTAATTTTACACCATTGTGAACCTTACGCCTTTTTTACTCTCTGATCGAGGTTCTCGGCATTGAAAAATCTTCGTAAACTAAATCACACGTGTATATGTTGACATTTAAGAGATATACAGTCAAGAAAATCAAAGGCAATGGTGATATTTATGCGGATTAGACTCTAAAAAAACAACTCAACTAATGGCTACAATATAAGGAATGTGTTTCGTGACGGCATCAAATTCCTAATTGATGGAGAAAGGTCTGGTGGCAAGAAAAGCTGCTTCTAGGAGGTTGTCAAGTGTTTTCGCTCGACGATTCCATTCTTGGGTGGTTGGTTTAGCCCTTGTTCCTGTTACTCGAATCCTAGCCCGGTATATCCCATTTTTACTTTACACCATTGTGAACCTTACGCCTTTTTTACTCTCTGATCGAGGTTCTCGGCATTGAAAAATCTTCGTAAACTAAATCACACGTGTATATGTGGACATTTAAGAGATATACAGTCAAGAAAATCAAAGGGCAATGGTGATATATATATGTGGATTAGACACTATAAAAAACACTCAACAAATGGCTACAATTTAAGGAATGTGTTTAGTAACGTCATCAGATTCCTAATTGATGGAGAAATGTCTGGTGGCAAGAAAAGCTGCATCTAGGAGGTTGTCAAGTGTTTTCGCTAGACGATTCCATTCTTGGGTGGTTGGTTTGGCCCTTGTTCCTGTAACTAGAATCCTAGCCTGTTATATCCCATTTTAATTTTACACCATTGTGAACCCTACGCCTTTTTTACCCTTTGATCGAGGTTCTCGGCATTGAAAAATCTTCGGAAACTAAATCACACGTGTATATGTTGACATTTAAGAGATATACAGTCAAGAAAATCAAGGGCAATGGTGATATATATGCGGATTAGACACCAAAAAAAACACTCAACAAATGGCTACAATTTAAAGAACGTGTTTAGTGACGGCATCAGATTCCTAATTGATGGAGAAAGGTCTGGTGGCAAGAAAAGCTGCTTCTAGGAGGTTGTCATGTGTTTTCGCTCCACGATTCCATTTTTGTGTGGTTGGTTTGGCCCTTTTACTGTAACTCGAATTCTAGCCAGGTATATCCCATTTTAATTTCACACCATTGTGAACCTTACACCTTTTTTACTCTTTGATCGAGGTTATCGGAATTGAAAAATCTTCGTAAACTAAATCACACGTGTATATGTTGACATTTAAGAGATACACAGTCAAGAAAAACAAGGGCAATGGTGATATATATGCGGATTAGACACCAAAAAAAACACTCAACAAATGGCTACAATTTAAGGAATGTGTTTAGTGACGGCATCAGATTCCTAATTGATGGAGAACGGTCTGGTGGCAAGAAAAGCTGCTTCTAGGAGGTTGTCAAGTGTTTTCGCTCCACGATTCCATTCTTGGGTGGTTGGTTTGGCCCTCGTTCCTGTAACTCGAATCCTAGCCCGGTATATCCCATTTTAATTTTACACCATTGTGAACCTTATGCCTTTTTTACTCTCTGGTCGAGGTTCTCGGCATCGAAAAATCTTTGTAAACTAAATCACACGTGTATATGTTGACATTTAAGAGGTATACAGTCAAGAAAATTAAGGGCAATGGTGACATATATGCGGATTAGAAACAAAAAAAAACACTCAACAAATGGCTACAATTTAAGGAATGTGTTTAGTGACGGCATCAGATTCCTAATTGATGGAGAAAGGTCTGGTGGCAAGAAAAGGTGCTTCTAGGAGGTTGTCAAGTGTTTTCGCTCCACGATTCCATTCTTGGGTGGTTGGTTTGGCCCTTGTAACTGTAATTCGAATCCTAGCCAGGTATATCCCATTTTAATTTTACACCATTGTGAACCTTACGCCTTTTTTACTCTCTGATCGAGGTTCTCGGCATTGAAAAATCTTCGTAAACTAAATCACATGTGTATATGTTGACATTTAAGAGATATACAGTCAAGAAAATCAAAGGCAATGGTGATATTTATGCGGATTAGACTCCAAAAAAAACAACTCAACTAATGGCTACAATATAAGGAATGTGTTTCGTGACGGCATCAAATTCCTAATTGATGGAGAAAGGTCTGGTGGAAAGAAAAGCTGCTTCTAGGAGGTTGTCAAGTGTTTTCGCTCGACGATTCCATTCTTGGGTGGTTGGTTTAGCCCTTGTTCCTGTTACTCGAATCCTAGCCCGGTATATCCCATTTTTACTTTACACCATTGTGAACCTTACGCCTTTTTTACTCTCTGATCGAGGTTCTCGGCATTGAAAAATCTTCGTAAACTAAATCACACGTGTATATGTGGACATTTAAGAGATATACAGTCAAGAAAATCAAAGGGCAATGGTGATATATATATGCGGATTAGACACTATAAAAAACACTCAACAAATGGCTACAATTTAAGGAATGTGTTTAGTAACGTCATCAGATTCCTAATTGATGGAGAAATGTCTGGTGGCAAGAAAAGCTGCATCTAGGAGGTTGTCAAGTGTTTTCGCTAGACGATTCCATTCTTGGGTGGTTGGTTTGGCCCTTGTTCCTGTAACTCGAATCCTAGCCTGTTATATCCCATTTTAATTTTACACCATTGTGAACCCTACGCCTTTTTTACCCTTTGATCGAGGTTCTCAGCATTGAAAAATCTTCGGAAACTAAATCACACGTGTATATGTCGACATTTAAGAGATATACAGTCAAGAAAATCAAGGGCAATGGTGATATATATGCGGATTAGACACCAAAAAAAACACTCAACAAATGGCTACAATTTAAAGAATGTGTTTAGTGACGGCATCAGATTCCTAATTGATGGAGAAAGGTCTGGTGGCAAGAAAAGCTGTTTCTAGGAGGTTGTCATGTGTTTTCGCTCCACGATTCCATTCTTGTGTGGTTGGTTTGGCCCTTTTACTGTAACTCGAATTCTAGCCAGGTATATCCCATTTTAATTTCACACCATTGTGAACCTTACACCTTTTTTACTCTTTGATCGAGGTCATCGGAATTGAAAAATCTTCGTAAACTAAATCACACGTGTATATGTTGACATTTAAGAGATACACAGTCAAGAAAATCAAGGGCAATGGTGATATATATGCGGATTAGACACCAAAAAAAACACTCAACAAATGGCTACAATTTAAGGAATGTGTTTAGTGACGGCATCAGATTCCTAATTGATGGAGAAAGGTCTGGTGGTAAGAAAAGCTGCTTCTAAGAGGTTGTCAAGCGTTATCGCTCGACGATTCCATTCTTGGATGGTTGGTTTGGCCCTTGTTCCTGTAACTCGAATCCAAGCCCGGTATATCCCATTTTACTTTTACACCTTTGTGAACCTTACGCCTTTTTTACTCTCTGATCGAAGTTCTTGGCATTGAAAAATCTTTGTAAATTAAATCACACTTGTATATGTTGACATTTAAGAGATATACAGTCATGAAAATGAAGGGCAATGGTGATATATATGCGGATTAGAGACAAAAAAAAAACACTCAACAAATGGCTACAATTTTATGAATGTGTTTAGTGACAGCATCAGATTCCTAATTGATGGAGTAAGGTCTGGTGGGAAGAAAAGCTGCTTCTAGGAGGTTCTCAAGTGTTTTCGCTCCACGATTCCATTCTTGGGTGGTTGGTTTGGCCTTTGTTCCTGTAACTCGAATCATAGCCAGGTATATCTCATTTTAATTTTACACCATTGTGAACCTTACGCCTTTTTTACTCTCTGATCGAGGTTCTCGGCATTGAAAAATCCTCGTAAACTAAATCACACGTGTATATGTTGACATTTAAGAGATATACAGTCAAGCAAATCAAGGGCAATGGTGATATATATGCGGATTAGACACCAAAAAAAACACTCAACAAGTGGCTACAATTTAAGGAATGTGTTTAGTGACGGCATCAGATTCCTAATTGATGGAGAAAGGTCTGGTGGCAAGAAAAACTGCTTCTAGGAGGTTGTAAAGTGTTTTCGCTCGACATTTCCATTCTTGGTTGGTTGGTTTGGCCCTTGTTCCTGTAACTCGAATCCTAGCCCGGTATATCCCATTTTAATTTTTCACCATTATGAACCTTACTCCTTTTTTACTCTCTGATCGAGGTTCTCAGCATTGAAAAATCTTCGTAAACTAAATCACATGTGTATATATGCGGATTAGACACCAAAAAAAGCATTCAACAAATGGCTACAATTTAAGGAATGTGTTTAGTGACGGCATCAGATTCCTAATAGATGGAGAAAGGCCTGGTGGTAAGAAAAGCTGCTTCTAGGAGGCTGTCAAGTGTTTTCTCTCAACGATTCCATTCCTGGGTGGTTGGTTTGGCCCTTGTTCCTGTAACTCGAATCCTAGCCCGGTATATCCCATTTTAATTTTACACCATTGTGAACCTTACGCCTTTTTTACTCTTTGATCGAGGTTATCGGCATTGAAAAATCTTTGTAAACTAAATCACACGTGTATAGGTTGATATTTAAGAGATATATACAGTCAAGAAAATCAAGGGCAATGGTGATATATATGCGGATTAGACACAAAAAAAAAACACTCAACAAATGGCTACAATTTAAGGAATGTGTTTAGTGACGGCATCAGATTCCTAATTGATGGCGACAGGTCTGGTGGCAAGAAAAGCTCCTTCTAGGAGGTTGCCAAGTGTTTTCGCTCGACGATTCCATTCTTGGGTGGCTGGTTTGGCCCTTGTTCCTGTAACTCGAATCCTAGCCCGATATATCCCATTTAATTTTACACCATTGTGAACCTTACGCCTTTTTTGCTCTCTGATTGAGGTTCTCGGCATTTTAAAAATCTTCGTAAACTAAATCACACGTGTACATGTTGACATTTAAGAGATATACAGTCAAGAAAATCAAGGGCAATGGAGATATATATCCGGATTAGACACAAAAAAAGCACTCAACAAATGGCTACAATTCAAGGAATGTGTTTAGTGACGGCATCAGATTCCTAATTGATGGAGAAAGGTCTGGTGGCAAGAAAAGCTGCTTCTAGGAGGTTGTCAAACGTTTTCGCTCGACGATTCCATTCTTGGGTGGTTGGTTTGGCCCTTGTTCCAGTAACTCGAATCCTACCCCGGTATATCCCATTTTAATTTTACACCATTGTGAACCTTACACCTTTTTTACTCTCTGATCGAGGTTCTCGGCATTGAAAAATCTTCATAAACTAAATCACACGTGTATATGTTGACATTTAAGAGATATACAGTCAAGAAAATCAAGGGCAATGGTGATATATATGCGGATTAGACACAAAAAAAAAACACTCAACAAATGGCTACAATTTAAGGAATGTGTTTAGTGACGGCATCAGATTCTTAATTGATGGAGAAAGGTCTAGTGGCAATAAAAGCTGCTTCTTGGGGGTTGTCAAGTATTTTCACTCGACGATTCCATTCTTGGGTGGTTGATTTGGCCTTTGTTCCTATAACTCGAATCCTAGCCCGGTATACCCCATTTTAATTTTACACCATTGTGAACCTTACGCCATTTTTATTCTCTGATCGAGGTTCTCGGCATTGAAAAATCTTCGTAAACTAAATCAGACGTGTATTTGTTGACATTTAAGAGATATACAGTCAAGAAAATCAAAGGCAATGGTGAGATATATGCGGATTAGACACCAAGAAAAACACTCTACAAATGGCTACAATTTAAGGAATGTGTTTAGTGATGGCATCAGATTTCTAATTGATGGAGAAAGGTCTGGTGGTGGAAAGAAAAGCTGCTTCTAGATACTCCGCGAACCATATTCTTAAGGCATTTCGTTGCACTTAAATCACCCTCGTGAAGAGGCGCACTCCGATACCATTGATGTCCAATAGCTTTGATAGTAATGGCTGGATTTACTACTACCTCGTCCATTGAGTATAAGAGAGCAAATGATGGTATAGCAATGAACATCGGGATGATACTAGGAAATATGGTCCGAAGAATCTCGATAGTAGTTCCATGAACAATCATTTGCGGGATTGGATTATTGTCTTTTTGGAAATGCCATAAAGCGCGAACCAAAATCCGTGAGATGAAAACCAAAATAAGAACGAGGAAGAAAAAGATATCGTGATGCTTCGCGAACCGTATTCTTATGGGATTTCGTTGCACTTAAATCACCCTTGTGAAGAGGCGCACTCCGATACCATTGATGTCTAATAGCTTTGATAGTAATGGCTGGATTTTATACTACCTCGTCCATTGAGTATAAGAGAGCAAATGATGGTATATCAATGAACATCGGGATGATACTAGGAAATATGGTCCGAAGAATCTAGATAGTAGTTCCATGAACAATCCTTTGTGGGATTGGATTTTTTTCTTTCGCTCGACGATTCCATTCTTGGGTGGTTGGTTTGGCCCTTGTTCCTGTAACTCGAATCCTAGCCCGGTATATCCCATTTTAATTTTACTCCATTGTGAACGTTACGCCTTTTTTACTCTCTGATCGAGGTTCTCGGCATTTAAAAATCTTCATAAACTAAATCACACGTGTATATGTTGACATTTAAGAGATATACAGTCAAGAAAATCAAGGGAAATGGTAATATATATGCGGATTAGACAACAAAAAAAAAACAGTCAACAAATGACTACAATTTAAGGAATGTGTTTAGTGACGGCATCAAATTCCTAATTGATGGAGAAAGGTCTGGTGGCAAGAAAAGCTGCTTCTAGGAGGTTGTCAAGTGTTTTCGCTCAACGATTCCATTCTTGGTGGTTGGTTTGGCCCTTGTTCCTGTAACTCGAATCCTGGCCCGGTATATCCCATTTTAATTTTACACCATTGTGAACCTTATGCCTTTTTTACTTTCTGATCGAGGTTCTCGACATCGAAAAATATTCGTAAACTAAATAACACGTGTATATGTTGACATTTAAGAGATATACAGTCAAGAAAATCAAGGGCAATGGTGATATATATGCGGATTAGACACAAAAAAAAGACACTCAACAAATGGCTACAATTTAAGGAATGTGTTTAGTGACAGCATCAGATTCCTAAATGATGGAGAAAGGTCTGGTGGCAATTAAAGTTGCTTCTAGGAGGTTGTCAAGTGTTTTCGCTCGACGATTCCATTCTTTGGTGGTTGGTTTGGCCTTTGTTCCTGAAACTCGAATTCTAGCCCGGTATATCCCATTTTAATTTTACACCACTGTGAACCTTACGCATTTTTTTCTCTCTAATCGAGGTTCTCAGCATTGAAAAATCTTCGTAAACGAAATCACACGTGTATATGTTGACATTTAAGAGATATATAGTCAAGAAAATCAAGGGCAACGGTGATATATATGCGGATTAGACACCAGAAAAAAACACTCAACAAATGGCTACAATTTAAGGAATGTGTATAGTGACGGCATCAGATTCCTAATTGATGGAGAAAGGTCTGGTGGCAAGAAAAACTGCTTCTAGGAGGTTGTCAAGTGTTTTCCCTCGACGATTCCATTCTTGGATGGTTGGTTTGGCCCTTGTTCCTGTAACTCGAATTCTAGCCCTGTATATCCCATTTTAATTTTACAGCATTGTGAAACTTACGCCTTTTTTACTCTCTGATCGAGGTTCTCGGCATTGAAAAATCTTCGTAAACTAAATCACACTTGTATATGTTGACATTTAAGAGATATACAGTCAAGAAAATCAAGGGCAATGGTGATATATATGCGGATTAGACACCAAAAAAAACACTCAACAAATGGCTACAATTTAAGGAATGTGTTTAGTGACGGCATCAGATTCCTAATTAATGGAGAAATGCCTGTTGGTGGCAAGAAAAGCTGCTTTTAGGAGGTTGTCAAGTGTTTTCGCTCGACGATTCCATTATTGGGTGGTTGGTTTGGCCCTTGTTCCTGTAACTCGAATCCTAGCCCGGTATATCCCATTTTAATTTTACACCATTGTGAAACTTACGCCTTTTTTACTCTTTGATCGAGGTTCTCGGCATTCAAAAATCTTCGTAAACTAAATCACACGTGTATATGTTGACATTTAAGAGATACACAGTCAAGAAAATCAAGGACAATGGTGATATATATGCATATTAGATACCAAAAAAAAAAAAAAAACACTCAACAAATGGCTACAATTTAAGGAACGTGTTTATTGACAGCATCAGATTCCTAATTGATGGAGAAAGGTCTGCTGGTAATAAAAGCTGCTTCTAGGAGGTTATCAAGTGTTTTCGCTCGACGATTCCATTCTTGGGTGGTTGGTTTGGCCCTTGTTCCTGTAACTCGAATCCTAGCCCGGTATATCCCATTTTAATTTTACACCATTGTGAACCTTACGCCTTTTTTACTCTCTGATCGAGGTTATCGGCTTTGAAAAATCTTTGTAAACTAAATCACACGTGTATATGTTTATATTTAAGAGATATATACAATCAAGAAAATCAAGGGCAATGGTGATATATATGCGGATTAGACACAAAAAAAAAAACACTCAACAAATGGCTACAATTTAAGGAATGTGTTTAGTGACGCCATCAGATTCCTAATTGATGGAGAAAGGTCTGGTGGCAAGGAAAGTTGCTTCTAGGAGGTTGTCAAGTGTTTTCGCTCAACGATTCCATTCTTGGTGGTTGGTTTGGCCCTTGTTCCTGTAACTCGAATCTTGGCCCGTTATATCCCATTTTATTTTACACCATTGTCAACCTTATGCCTTTTTTACTTTCTGATCGAGGTTCTCGACATTGAAAAATCTTCGTAAACTAAATCACACGTGTATATGTTGACATTTAAGAGATATACAGTCAGGAAAATCAAGGGCAATGGTGATATATATGCGGATTAAACACCAAAAAAAACACTCAACAAATGGCTACAATTTAAGGAACGTGTTTATTGACAGCATCAGATTCCTAATTGATGGAGAAAGGTCTGCTGGTAATAAAAGCTGCTTCTAGGAGGTTATCAAGTGTTTTCGCTCGACGATTCCATTCTTGGGTGGTTGGTTTGGCCCTTGTTCCTGTAACTCGAATCCTAGCCCGGTATATCCCATTTTAATTTTACACCATTGTGAACCTTACGCCTTTTTTACTCTCTGATCGAGGTTATCGGCTTTGAAAAATCTTTGTAAACTAAATCACACGTGTATATGTTTATATTTAAGAGATATATACAATCAAGAAAATCAAGGGCAATGGTGATATATATGCGGATTAGACACAAAAAAAAAAACACTCAACAAATGGCTACAATTTAAGGAATGTGTTTAGTGACGCCATCAGATTCCTAATTGATGGAGAAAGGTCTGGTGGCAAGGAAAGTTGCTTCTAGGAGGTTGTCAAGTGTTTTCGCTCAACGATTCCATTCTTGGTGGTTGGTTTGGCCCTTGTTCCTGTAACTCGAATCTTGGCCCGTTATATCCCATTTTATTTTACACCATTGTCAACCTTATGCCTTTTTTACTTTCTGATCGAGGTTCTCGACATTGAAAAATCTTCGTAAACTAAATCACACGTGTATATGTTGACATTTAAGAGATATACAGTCAGGAAAATCAAGGGCAATGGTGATATATATGCGGATTAAACACCAAAAAAAACACTCAACAAATGGCTACAATTTATGGAATGTGTTTAGTGACGGCATCAGATTCCTAAATGATGGAGAAAGGTCTGGTGGCAATAAAAGCTGCTTCTTGTAGGTTGTCAAGTGTTTTCGCTCGACGATTCCATTCTTGGGTGGTTGGTTTGGCCTTTGTTCCTGTAACTCGAATTCTAGCCCGGTATATCCCATTTTAATTTTACACCATTGTGAACCTTACGCCTTTTTTTCTCTCTAATCGAGGTTCTCAGCATTGAAAAATCTTCGTAAACTTAATCACATGTGTATATGTTGACATTTAAGAGATATACAGTCAAGAAAATCAAGGGCAATGGGGATATATATGCGGATTAGACACCAGAAAAAAACACTCAACAAATGGCTACAATTTAAGGAATGCGTTTAGTGACGGCATCAGATTCCTATTTTAGGGAGAAAGGTCTGGTGGCAAGAAAAGCTGCTTCTAGGAGGTTGTCAAGTGTTTTCCCTCGACGATTCCATTCTTGGATGGTTGGTTTGGCCCTTGTTCCTGTAACTCGAATTCTAGCCCTGTATATCCCATTTTAATTTTACACCATTGTGAACCTTACGCCTTTTTTACTCTCTGATCGAGGTTCTCGGCATTGAAAAATCTTCGTAAACTAAATCACACTTGTATATGTTGACATTTAAGAGATACACAGTCAAGAAAATCAAGGGCAATGGTGATATATATGCGGATTAGACACCAAAAAAAACACTCAACAAATGGCTACAATTTAAGGAATGTGTTTAGTGACGGCATCAGATTTCAAATTGATGGAGAAAGGCCTGGTGGTGGCAAGAAAAGCTGCTTCTAGGAGGTTGTCAAGTTTTTTCGCTCGACGATTCCATTCTTGGGTGGTTGGTTTGGCCCTTGTTCCTGTAACTCGAATCCTAGCCCGGTATATCACATTTTAATTTTACACCATTGTGAAACTTACGCCTTTTTTACTCTCTGATCGAGGTTCTCGGCATTCAAAAATCTTCGTAGACTAAATCACACGTGTATATGTTGACATTTAAGAGATATACAGTCAAGAAAATCAAGGACAATGGTGATATATATGCAGATTAGACACCAAAAAAACCCTCAACAAATGGCTACAATTTAAGGAATGTGTTTATTGACAGCATCAGATTCCTAATTGATGGAGAAAGGTCTGCTGGTAAGAAAAGCTGGTTCTAGGAGGTTGTCAAGTGTTTTCGCTCGACGATTCCATTCTTGGGTGGTTGGTTTGGCCCTTGTTCCTGTAACTCGAATCCTAGCCCGGTATATCACATTTTAATTTTACACCATTGTGAACCTTACTCCTTTTTTACTCTCTGATCGAGTTTATCGGCATGAAAAATCTTTGTAAACTAAATCACACGTGTATATGTTGATATTTAAGAGATATATACAGTCAATAAAATCAAGGGCAATGGTGATATATATGCGGATTAGACACAAAAAAAAAAACACTCAACAAATGGCTACAATTTAAGGAATGTGTTTAGTGACGGCTTCAGATTCCTAATTGATGGAGAAAGGTTCGGTGGCAAGAAAAGCTCCTTCTAGGAGGTTGTCAAGTGTTTTCGCTCGACGATTCCATTCTTGGGTGGTTGGTTTGGCCCTTGTTCCTGTAACTCGAATCCTAGCCCGGTATATCCCATTTTTATTTTACACCATTGTGAACCTTACGCCTTTTTTGCTCTCTGATTAAGGTTCTCGGCATTGAAAAATCTTCGTAAACTAAATCACACGTGTACATGTTGACATTTAAGAGATATACAGTTAAGAAAATCAAGGGCAATGGTGATATATATGCGGATTAGACACAAAAAGAAACACTCAACAAATGGCTACAATTCAAGGAATGTGTTTAGTGACGACATCAGATTCCTAATTGATGGAGAAAGGTCTGGTGGCAAGAAAATCTGCTTCTAGGAGGTTGTCAAACGTTTTCGCTCGGCGATTCCATTCTTGGGTGGTTGGTTTGGCCCTTGTTCCAGTAAATCAAATCCTAGCCCAGTATATCCCATTTTCATTTTACACCATTTTGAACCGTACCCCTTTTTTACTCTATGATCGAGGTTCTCGGCATTGAAAAATCTTCGTAAACTAAATCACACGTGTATATGTTGACATTTAAGAGATATACAGTCAAGAAAATCAAGGGCAATGATGATATATATAAGAATTAGACACAAAAAAACACTTAACAAATGGCTACAATTTAAGGAATGTGTTTAGTGACGGCATCAGATTTCTAATTGATGGAGAATGGTCTGGTGGCAAGAAAAGCTGCGTCTAGGAGGTTGTCAAGTGTTTTCGTTCGACGATTCCATTCTTGGGTGGTTGGTTTGGCCCTTGTTCCTGTAACTCGAATTGTTCCCCGGTATATCCCATTTTAATTTTACACCATTGTGAACCTTACACCTTTATTACTCTCTGATCGAGGTTCTCTGCATTGAAAAATCTTCGTAAACTAAATCACACGTGTATATGTTGACATTTAAGAGATATACAGTCAAGAAAATCAAGGGCAATGGTGATATATATGCGGATTAGACACAAAAAAAAAACACTCAACAAATGGCTACAACTTAAGGAATGGTTTTAGTGACGAAATCAGATTCTTAACTGATGGAGAAAGGTCTGCTGGTAAGAAAAGCTGCTTCTAGGAGGTTGTTAAGTGTTTTCGCTCGACGATTCCATTCTAGGGTGGTTGGTTTGGCCCTCGTTCCTGTAACTCGAATCGTACCCCGGTATATCCCATTTTAATTTTACACCATTGTGAACCTTACACCTTTTTTACTCTCTGATCGAGGTTCTCGGCATTCAAAAATCTTCGTAAACTAAATCACACGTGTATATGTTGACATTTAAGAGATATACAGTCAAGAAAATCAAGGACAATGGTGATATATATGCAGATTAGACACAAAAAAAAACACTCAACAAATGGCTACAATTTAAGGAATGTGTTTAGTGACGGCATCAGATTCCTAATTGATGGAGAAAGGTCTGGTGGTGGCAAGAAAAGCTGCTTCTAGATGCTTCCCGAACCATATTCTTAAGGCATTTCGTTGCACTTAAATCACCCTCGTGAAGAGGCGCACTCCGATACTATTGATGTCCAATGGCTTTGATAGTAATGGCTTGATTTACTACTACCTCGTCCATTGAGTATAAGAGAGCAAATGAAGGTATAGCAATGAACATCGGGATGATACTAGGAAATATGGTCCGAAGAATCTCGATAGTTGTTCCATGAACATCATTTGCGGGATTGGATTTTTTTCTTTTTGGAAATGCCATAAAGCGCGAACCAAGATCCGTGAGATGAAAACCAAAATAAGAATGAGGAAGAAAAAGATATCGTGATGCTTCGCGAACCATATTCTCAAGGCATTTCGTTGCACTTAAATCACCCTCGTGAAGAGGCGCACTCCGATACCATTGATGTCCAATAGCTTTGATAGTAATGGCTGGATTTTATACTACCTCGTCCATTGAGTATAAGAAAGCAAATGATGGTATAGCAATGAACATCGGGATGATACTAGGAAATATGGTCCGAAGAATCTCGATAGTAGTTCCATGAACAATCTTTTGCCGGATTGGATTTTTTTCTTTCGCTCGATGATTCCATTCTTGGGTGGTTGGTTTGGCCCTTGTTCCTATAACTCGAATCCTAGCCAGGTATATCCCATTTCAATTTTACACCACTGTGAACGTTACGCCTTTTTAACTCTCTGATCGAGGTTCTCGGCATTGAAAAATCTTCATAAACTAAATCACACATGTATATGTTGACATTTAAGAGATATACAGTCAAGAAAATCAAGGGTAATGTTAATATATATGCGGATTAGACACCAAAAAAAAAACAGTTAACAAATGACTACAATTTAAGGAATGTGTTTAGTGACGGCATCAGATTCCTAACTGATGGAGAAAGGTCTGGTGGCAAGAAAAGCTGCTTCTAGGAGGTTGCCAAGTGTTTTAGCTCAACGATTCCATTCTTGGGGGTTGGTTTGGCCCTTGTTCCTGTAACTCGAATCCTGGCCCGGTATATCCAAATTTAATTTTACTCCATTGTGAACCTTATGCCTTTTTTACTTTCTGATCGGGGTTCTCGACATCGAAAAATCTTCGTAAACTAAATCACACGTGTATATGTTGATATTTAAGAGATATACAGTCAAGAAAATCAAGGGCAATGGTGATATATATGCGGATTAGACACCAAAAAAAACACTCAACAAATGGCTACAATTTAAGGAATGTGTTTAGTGACGGCATCAGATTCCTAATTGATGGAGAAAGGCCTGGTGGTGGCAAGAAAAGCTGCTTCTAGGAGGTTGTCAAGTGTTTTCGCTCGACGATTCCATTCTTGGATGGTTGGTTTGGCCCTTGTTCCTGTAACTCGAATCCTAGCCCGGTATATCCCATTTTAATTTTACACCATTGTGAAACTCACGCCTTTTTTACTCTCTGATCGAGGTTCTCGGCATTCAAAAATCTTCGTAAACTAAATCACACGTGTATATGTTGAAATTTAAGAGATATACAATCAAGAAAATCAAGGACAATGGTGATATATATGCAGATTAGACACCAAAAAAACCCTCAACAAATGGCTACAATTTAAGGAATGTGTTTATTGACAGCATCAGATTCCTAATTGATGGAGAAAGGTCTGCTGGTAAGAAAAGCTGGTTCTAGGAGGTTGTCAAGTGTTTTCGCTCGACGATTCCATTCTTGGGTGGTTGGTTTGGCCCTTGTTCCTGTAACTCGAATCCTAGCCCGGTATATCACATTTTAATTTTACACCATTGTGAACCTTACGCCTTTTTTACTCTCTGATCGAGGTTATCGGCATGAAAAATCTTTGTAAACTAAATCACACGTGTATATGTTGATATTTAAGAGATATATACAGTCAAGAAAATCAAGGGCAATGGTGATATATATGCGGATTAGACACAAAAAAAAAAAAAACACTCAACAAATGGCTACAATTTAAGGAATGTGTTTAGTGACGGCTTCAGATTCCTAATTGATGGAGAAAGGTCCGGTGGCAAGAAAAGCTCCTTCTAGGAGGTTGTCAAGTGTTTTCGCTTGACGATTCCATTCTTGGGTGGTTGGTTTGGCCCTTGTTCCTGTAACTCGAATCCTAGCCCGGTATATCCCATTTTTATTTTACACCATTGTGAACCTTACGCCTTTTTTGCTCTCTGATTAAGGTTCTCGGCATTGAAAAATCTTCGTAAACTAAATCACACGTGTACATGTTGACATTTAAGAGATATACAGTTAAGAAAATCAAGGGCAATGGTGATATGTATGCGGATTAGACACAAAAAGAAACACTCAACAAATGGCTACGATTCTAGGAATGTGTTTAGTGACGGCATCAGATTCCTAATTGATGGAGAAAGGTCTGGTGGCAAGAAAAGTTGCTTCTAGGAGGTTGTCAAACGTTTTCGCTCGACGATTCAATACTTGGGTGGTTGGTTTGTCCCTTGTTCCAGTAACTCGAATCCTAGCCCAGTATATCCCATTTTCATTTTACACCATTGTGAACCTTACCCCTTTTTTACTCTCTGATCGAGGTTCTCGGCATTGAAAAATCTTCGTAAACTAAATCACACGTGTATATGTTGACATTTAAGAGATATACAGTCAAGAAAATCAAGGGCTATGGTGATATATATGCGGATTAGACACAAAAAAAAAAAACACTCAACAAATGGCTACAACTTAAGGAATGTTTTTAGTGACGGAATCAGATTCTTAATTGATGGAGAAAGGTCTGCTGGTAAGAAAAGCTGCTTCTAGGAGGTTGTTAAGTGTTTTCGCTCGAAGATTCCATTCTAGGGTGGTTGGTTTGGCCCTCGTTCCTGTAACTCGAATCGTACCCCGGTATATCACATTTTAATTTTACACCATTGTGAACCTTACACCTTTTTTACTCTCTGATCGAGGTTCTCGGCATTCAAAAATCTTCGTAAACTAAATCACACGTGTATATGTTGACATTTAAGAGATATACAGTCAAGAAAATCAAGGACAATGGTGATATATATGCAGATTAGACACCAAAAAAAACACTCAACAAATGGCTACAATTTAAGGAATGTGTTTAGTGACGGCATCAGATTCCTAATTGATGGAGAAAGGTCTGGTGGTGGCAAGAAAAGCTGCTTCTAGATGCTTCCCGAACCATATTCTTAAGGCATTTCGTTGCACTTAAATCACCCTCGTGAAGAGGCGCACTCCGATACTATTGATGTCCAATGGCTTTGAAAGTAATGGCTGGATTTACTACTACCTCGTCCATTGAGTATAAGAGAGCAAATGAAGGTATAGCAATGAACATCGGGATGATACTAGGAAATATGGTCCGAAGAATCTCGATAGTAGTTCCATGAACAATCTTTTGCCGGATTGGATTTTTTTCTTTCGCTCGATGATTCCATTCTTGGGTGGTTGGTTTGGCCCTTGTTCCTGTAACTCGAATCCTAGCCAGGTATATCCCATTTCAATTTTACACCACTGTGAACGTTATGCCTTTTTAACTCTCTGATCGAGGTTCTCGGCATTGAAAAATCTTCATAAACTAAATCACACATGTATATGTTGACATTTAAGAGATATACAGTCAAGAAAATCAAGGTCAATGTTAATATATATGCGGATTAGACACCAAAAAAAAACAGTTAACAAATGACTACAATTTAAGGAATGTGTTTAGTGACGGCATCAGATTCCTAACTGATGGAGAAAGGTCTGGTGGCAAGAAAAGCTGCTTCTAGGAGGTTGCCAAGTGTTTTCGCTCAACGATTCCATTCTTGGTGGTTGGTTTGGCCCTTGTTCCTGTAACTCGAATCCTGGCACGGTATATCCAAATTTAATTTTACTCCATTGTGAACCTTATGCCTTTTTTACTTTCTGATCGAGGTTCTCGACATCGAAAAATCTTCGTAAACTAAATCACACGTGTATATGTTGACATTTAAGAGATATACAGTCAAGAAAATCAAGGGCAATGGTGATATATATGCGGATTAGACACCAAAAAAAACACTCAACAAATGGCTACAATTTAAGGAATGTGTTTAGTGACGGCATCAGATTCCTAATTGATGGAGAAAGGCCTGGTGGTGGCAAGAAAAGCTGCTTCTAGGAGGTTGTCAAGTGTTTTCGCTCGACGATTCCATTCTTGGGTGGTTGGTTTGGCCCTTGTTCCTGTAACTCGAATCCTAGCCCGGTATATCCCATTTTAATTTTACACCATTGTGAAACTTACGCCTTTTTTACTCTCTGATCGAGGTTCTCGGCATTCAAAAATCTTCGTAAACTAAATCACACGTGTATATGTTGACATTTAAGAGATATACAGTCAAGAAAATCAAGGACAATGGTGATATATATGCAGATTAGACACCAAAAAAACCCTCAACAAATGGCTACAATTTAAGGAATGTGTTTATTGACAGCATCAGATTCCTAATTGATGGAGAAAGGTCTGCTGGTAAGAAAAGCTGGTTCTAGGAGGTTGTCAATTGTTTTCGCTCGACGATTCCATTCTTGGGTGGTTGGTTTGGCCCTTGTTCCTGTACCTCGAATCCTAACCCGGTATATCACATTTTAATTTTACACCATTGTGAACCTTACGCCTTTTTTACTCTCTGATCGAGGTTATCGGCATGAAAAATCTTTGTAAACTAAATCACACGTGTATATGTTGATATTTAAGAGATATATACAGTCAAGAAAATCAAGGGCAATGGTGATATATATGCGGATTAGACACAAAAAAAAAAAAAAAAAACACTCAACAAATGGCTACAATTTAAGGAATGTGTTTAGTGACGGCTTCAGATTCCTAATTGATGGAGAAAGGTCCGGTGGCAAGAAAAGCTCCTTCTAGGAGGTTGTCAAGTGTTTTCGCTTGACGATTCCATTCTTGGGTGGTTGGTTTGGCCCTTGTTCCGGTAACTCGAATCCTAGCCCGGTATATCCCATTTTTATTTTACACCATTGTGAACCTTACGCCTTTTTTGCTCTCTGATTAAGGTTCTCGGCATTGAAAAATCTTCGTAAACTAAATCACACGTGTACATGTTGACATTTAAGAGATATACAGTTAAGAAAATCAAGGGCAATGGTGATATATATGCGGATTAGACATAAAAAGAAACACTCAACAAATGGCTACAATTCAAGGAATGTGTTTAGTGACGGCATCAGATTCCTAATTGATGGAGAAAGGTCTGGTGGCAAGAAAAACTGCTTCTAGGAGGTTGTCAAACGTTTTCGCTCGACGATTCCATACTTGGGTGGTTGGTTTGGCCCTTGTTCCAGTAACTCGAATCCTAGCCCAGTATATCCCATTTTCATTTTACACCATTGCGAACCTTACCCCTTTTTTACTCTCTGATCGAGGTTCTCGGCATTGAAAAATCTTCGTAAACTAAATCACACGTGTATATGTTGACATTTAAGAGATATACAGTCAAGAAAATCAAGGGCAATGGTGATATATATAAGAATTAGACACAAAAAAAAAACACTTAACAAATGGCTACAATTTAAGGAATGTGTTTAGTGACGGCATCAGATTCCTAATTGATGGAGAAAGGTCTGGTGGCAAGAAAAGCTGCGTCTAGGAGGTTGTCAAGTGTTTTCGTTCGACGATTCCATTCTTGGGTGGTTGGTTTGGCACTTGTTCCTGTAACTCGAATTATACCCCGGTATATCCCATTTTAATTTTACACCATTGTGAACCTTACACCGTTTTTACTCTCTGATCGAGGTTCTCTGTATTGAAAAATCTTCGGAAACTAAATCACACGTGTATATGTTGACATTTAAGAGATATACAGTCAAGAAAATCAAGGGCAATGGTGATATATATGCGGATTAGACACAAAAAAAAAACACTCAACAAATGGCTACAACTTAAGGAATGTTTTTAGTGACGGAATCAGATTCTTAATTGATGGAGAAAGGTCTGCTGGTAAGAAAAGCTGCTTCTAGGAGGTTGTTAAGTGTTTTCGCTCGACGATTCCATTCTAGGGTGGTTGGTTTGGCCCTCGTTCCTGTAACTCGAATCGTACCCCGGTATATCCCATTTTAATTTTACACCATTGTGAACCTTACACCTTTTTTACTCTCTGATCGAGGTTCTCGGCATTCAAAAATCTTCGTAAACTAAATCACACGTGTATATGTTGACATTTAAGAGATATACAGTCAAGAAAATCAAGGACAATGGTGATATATATGCAGATTAGACACCAAAAAAAAACACTCAACAAATGGCTACAATTTAAGGAATGTGTTTAGTGACGGCATCAGATTCCTAATTGATGGAGAAAGGTCTGGTGGTGGCAAGAAAAGCTGCTTCTAGATGCTTCCCGAACCATATTCTTAAGGCATTTCGTTGCACTTAAATCACCCTCGTGAAGAGGCGCACTCCGATACTATTGATGTCCAATGGCTTTGATAGTAATGGCTGGATTTACTACTACCTCGTCCATTGAGTATAAGAGAGCAAATGATGGTATAGCAATGAACATGGGGATGATACTAGGAAATATGGTCCGAAGAATCTCGATAGTTGTTCCATGAACATCATTTGCGGGATTGGATTTTTTTCTTTTTGGAAATGCCATAAAGCGCGAACCAAGATCCGTGAGATGAAAAACAAAATAAGAATGAGGAAGAAAAAGATATCGTGATGCTTCGCGAACCATATTCTTAAGGCATTTCGTTGCACTTAAATCACCCTCGTGAAGAGGCGCACTCCGATACCATTGATGTCCAATAGCTTTGATAGTAATGGCTGGATTTTATACTACCTCGTCCATTCAGTATAAGAGAGCAAATGATGGTATAGCAATGAACATCGGGATGATACTAGGAAATATGGTCCGAGGAATCTCGATAGTAGTTCCATGAACAATCTTTTGCCGGATTGGATTTTTTTCTTTCGCTTGATGATTCCATTCTTGGGTGGTTGGTTTGGCCCTTGTTCCTGTAACTCGAATCCTAGCCAGGTATATCCCATTTCAATTTTACACCACTGTGAACGTTACGCCTTTTTAACTCTCTGATCGAGGTTCTCGGCATTGAAAAATCTTCATAAACTAAATCACACATGTATATGTTGACATTTAAGAGATATACAGTCAAGAAAATCAAGGTCAATGTTAATATATATGCGGATTAGACACCAAAAACAAACAGTTAACAAATGACTACAATTTAAGGAATGTGTTTAGTGACGGCATCAGATTCCTAACTGATGGAGAAAGGTCTGGTGGCAAGAAAAGCTGCTTCTAGGAGGTTGCCAAGTGTTTTCGCTCAACGATTCCATTCTTGGTGGTTGGTTTGGCCCTTGTTCCTGTAACTCGAATCCTGGCCCGGTATATCCAAATTTAATTTTACACCATTGTGAACCTTATGCCTTTTTTACTTTCTGATCGAGGTTCTCGACATCGAAAAATCTTCGTAAACTAAATCACACGTGTATATGTTGACATTTAAGAGATATACAGTCAAGAAAATCAAGGGCAATGGTGATATATATGCGGATTAGACACAAAAAAAAAACACTCAACAAATGGCTACAATTTAAGGAATGTGTTTAGTGACGGCACCAGATTCCTAAATGATGGAGAAGGTCTGGTGGCAATAAAAGTTGCTTCTAGGAGGTTGTCAAGTGTTCCTGTAACTCAAATTCTAGCCTGGTATATCCCATTTTAATTTTACACCATTGTGCACCTTACGCCTTTTTTTCTCTCTAATCGAGGTTCTCGGCATTGAAAAATCTTCGTAAACTAAATCACACGTGTATAAGTTGACATTTAAGAGATATACAGTCAAGAAAATCAAGGGCAATGGTGATATATATGCGGATTAGGGACTAAAAAAAAAACACTCAACAAATGGCTACAATTTAAGGAATGTGTTTAGTGACGGCATCAGATTCCTAATTGATGGAGAAAGGTCTGGTGGCAAGAAAAGCTGCTTCTAGGAGGTTGTCAAGTGTTTTCCCACGACGATTCCATTCTTGGATGGTTGGTTTGGCCCTTGTTCCTGTAACTCGAATTCTATCCCGGTATATCCCATTTTAATTTTACACCATTGTGAACCTTATGCCTTTTTTTACTCTCTGATCGAGGTTCTCGGCATTGAACAATCTTCGTAAACTAAATCACACGTGTATATGTTGACATTTAAGAGATATACAGTCAAGAAAATCAAGGGCAATGGTGATATATATGCAGATTAGACACAAAAAAAAACACTCAACAAATGGCTATAATTTAAGGAATGTGTTTAGTGACGGCATCAGAATCCTAATTGATGGAGAAATGTCTGGTGGCAAGAAAAGCTTCTTCTAGGAGGTTGGCAAGTGTTTTCGATCGACGATTCCATTCTTGGGTGGTTGGTTTGGCCCTTGTTCCTGTAACTCGAATCCTAGCCTGGTATATCCCATTTTAATTTTACACCATTGTGAACCTTACGCCTTTTTTACTCTCTGATCGAGGTTCTCGGCATTGAAAAATCTTCGTAAACTAAATCACACGTGTATATGTTGACATTTAAGAGATATACAGTCAAGAAAATCAAGGGCAATGTTGATATATATGCGGATTAGACACAAAAAAAAACACTCAACAAATGGCTATAATTTAAGGAATGCGTTAATGACGGCATCAGAATCCTAATTGATGGAGAAAAGTCTGGTGGCAAGAAAAGCAGCTTCTAGGAGGTTGGCAAGTGTTTTCGATCGACGATTCCATTCTTGGGTGGTTGGTTTGGCCCTTGTTCCTGTAACTCGAATCCTAGCCCGGTATATCCGATTTTAATTTTACACCATTATGAACCTTACGCCTTTTTTACTTTCTGATCGTGGTTCTCGGCATTGAAAAATCTTCGTAAACTAAATCATACGTGTATATGTTGACATTTAAGAGATATACTGTCAAGAAAATCAAGGGCAATGGTGATATATATGCGGATTAGACACAAAAAAAAAACACTCAACAAATGGCTACAATTTAAGGAATGTGTTTAGTGACGGCATCAGATTCCTAATTGATGGAGAAAGGTCTGGTGGCAAGAAAAGCTGCTTCTAGGAGGTTGTTAAGTGTTTTCGCTCGACGATTCCATTCTTGGGTGGTTGGTTTGGCCCTTGTTCCTGTAACTCGAATCCTAGCCCGGTATATCCGATTTTAATTTTACACCATTATGAACCTTACGCCTTTTTTACTCTCTGGTCGTGGTTCTCGGCATTGAAAAATCTTCGTAAACTAAATCATACGTGTATATGTTGACATTTAAGAGATATACAGTCAAGAAAATCAAGGGCAATGGTGATATATATGCGGATTAGACACAAAAAAAAAACACTCAACAAATGGCTATAATTTAAGGAATGTGTTTAGTGACGGCATCAGAATCCTAATTGATGGAGAAATGTCTGGTGGCAAGAAAAGCTGCTTCTAGGAGGTTGGCAAGTGTTTTCGATCGACGATTCCATTCTTGGGTGGTTGGTTTGGCCCTTGTTCCTGTAACTCGAATCCTAGCCTGGTATATCCCATTTTAATTTTACACCATTGTGAACCTTACGCCTTTTTTACTCTCTGATCGAGGTTCTCGGCATTGAAAAATCTTCGTAAACTAAATCACACGTGTATATGTTGACAATTAAGAGATATACAGTCAAGAAAATCAAGGGCAATGGTGATATATATGCGGATTAGACACCAAAAAAAAAAACACTCAACAAATAGCTACTATTTAAGGAATGTGTTTAGTGACGGCATCAGATTCCTAATTGATGGAGAAATGTCTGGTGGCAAGAAAAGTGGCTTCTAGGAGGTTGTCAAGTGTTTTCGCTCGACGATTCCATTCTTGGGTGGTTGGTTTGGCCCTTGATCCTGTAACTCGAATCCTAGCCCAATATATCCCATTTTAATTTTACACCATTGTGAACCTTACGCCTTTTTTACTCTCTAATCGAGGTTCTCGGCATTGAAAAATCTTCGTAAATTAAATCACACGTGTATATGTTGACATTTAAGAGATATACAGTCAAGAAAATCAAAGGCAATGGTGATATATATGCGGATTAGAGACCAAAAAAAACACACAACAAATGGATACAATTTAAGGAATGTGTTTAGTGACGGAATTAGATTTCTAATTGATGGAGAAAGGTCTGGTGGCAAGAAAAGCTGCTTCTACGAGGTTGTCAAGTGTTTTCGCTCGACGATTCCATTCTTGGGTGGTTGGTTTGGTCCTTGTTCCTGTAACTCGAATCCTAGCCCGGTATATCCCATTTTAATTTTACACCATTGTGAACCTTACGCCTTTTTTACTCTCTGATCGAGGTTCTCGGCATTGAAAAATCTTCGCAAACTAAATCGCACGTGTATATGTTGACAATTAAGTGATATACAGTCAAAAAAATCAAGGGCAATAGTGATATATATGCGGATTAGACACCAAAAAAACACTCAACAAATAGCTACAATTTAAGGAATGTGTTTAGTGACGGCATCAGATTCCTAATTGATGGAGAAATGTCTGGTGGCAAGAAAAGCTGCTTCTAGGAGGTTGTCAAGTGTTTTTGCTCGACGATTCCATTCATGGTTGGTTGGTTTGGCCCTTGTTCCTGTAACTCGAATCCTAGCCCGGGATATCCCATTTTAATTTTACACCATTGTGAACCTTACGCCTTTTTTACTCTCTAATCGAGGTTCTCGGCATTGAAAAATCTTCGAAAACTAAATTACACGTGTATATGTTGACATTTAAGAGATATACAGTCAAGAAAATCAAGGGAAATGGTGATATATATGCGGATTAGACACCAAAAAAAACACTCAACAAATGGCTACAATTTAAAGAATGTGTTTAGTGACGGCATCAGATTCCTAATTGATGGAGAAAGGTCTAGTGGCAAGAAAAGCTACTTCTAGGAGGTTGTCAAGTGTTTTCGCTCAACGATTCATTCTTGGGTGGTTGGTTTGGCCCATTTTAGTTTTACACCATTGTGAACCTTACGCCTTTTTTACTCTCTGATCGAGGTTCTTGACATTGAAAAATTTTCATAAATTAAGTCACACGTGTATATGTTGACATTTAAGAGATATACAGTCAAGAAAATCAAAGGCAATGGTGATATATATGCGGATTAAAGACCAAAAAAAAAACACACCACAAATGGCTACAATTTAAGGAATGTGTTTAGTAACGGCATTAGATTTCTAATTGATGAAGAAAGGTTTGGTGGTAAGAAAAGCTGCTTCTAGATGGTGGTCAAGTGTTTTCGCTAGACGATTCTATTCTTGGGTGGTTGGTTTGGCCCTTGTTCCTGTAACTCGAATCCTTGCCCGTTATATCCCATTTTTATTTTACACCATTGTTAACCTTACGCCTTTTTTACTCTTTTATCGAGGTTCTCGGCATTGAAAAATCTTCGTAAACTAAATCACACGTGTATATGTTGACATTTAAGAGATATACAGTCAAGAAAATCAAGGGCAATGGTGATATATATGCGGATTAGACACCAAAAAAAAAAACACTCAACAAATGGCTACAATTTAAGGAATGTGTTTAGTGACGGAATTAGATTCCTAATTGATGGAGAAAGGTCTGGTGGCAAGAAAAGCTGCTTCTAGGAGGTTGTCAAGTGTTTTCGCTCGACGATTCCATTCTTGGGTGGTTGGTTTGGCCCCTGTTCCTGTAACTCGAATCCTAGCCCGGTATATCCCATTTTAATTTTACACCATTGTGAACCTTACGCCTTTTTTACTCTCTGATCGAGGTTCTCGGCATTGAAAAATCTTCGTAAACTAAATCACACGTGTATATGTTGACAATTAAGAGATATACAGTCAAAAAAATCAAGGGCAATGGTGATATATATGCGGATTAGACACAAAAAAAAAACACTCAACAAATAGCTACAATTTAAGGAATGTGTTTAGGGACGGCATCAGATTCCTAATTGATGGAGAAAGGTCTGGTGGCAAGAAAAGCTGCTTCTACGAGGTTGGCAAGTGTTTTCGCTCGACGATTCCATTCTTGGGTGGTTGGTTTGGCCCTTGTTCATGTAACTCGAATCCTAGCCCGGTATATCCCATTTTAATTTTAGACCATTGTGAATCTTACGCCTTTTTTACTATCTGATCGAGGTTCTCGGCATTGAAAAATCTTCGTAAACTAAATCATACGTGTATATGTTGACATTTAAGAGATATACAGTCCAGAAAATCAAGGGTAATGGTGATATATATGCGGATTAGACACAAAAAAAAAACACTCAACAAATGGCTACAATTTAAGGAATGTGTTTAGTGACGGCATCAGATTCCTAAATGATGGAGAAAGGTCTGGTGGCAATAAAAGCTGCTTCTAGGAGGTTGTCAAGTGTTTTCGCTCGATGATTCCATTCTTGGGTGGTTGGTTTGGCCTTTGTTCCTGTAACTCAAATTCTAGCCTGGTATATCCCATTTTAATTTTACACCATTGTGCACCTTACGCCTTTTTTCTCTCTAATCGAGGTTCTCGGCATTGAAAAATCTTCGTAAACTAAATCACACGTGTATAAGTTGACATTTAAGAGATATACAGTCAAGAAAATCAAGGGCAATGATGATATATATGCGGATTAGGGACTAAAAAAAAACACTCAACAAATGGCTACAATTTAAGGAATGTGTTTAGTGACGGCATCAGATTCCTAATTGATGGAGAAAGGTCTGGTGGCAAGAAAAGCTGCTTCTAGGAGGTTGTCAAGTGTTTTCCCACGACGATTCCATTCTTGGATGGTTGGTTTGGCCCTTGTTCCTGTAACTCGAATTCTATCCCGGTATATCCCATTTTAATTTTACACCATTGTGAACCTTATGCCTTTTTTTACTCTCTGATCGAGGTTCTCGGCATTGAACAATCTTCGTAAACTAAATCACACGTGTATATGTTGACATTTAAGAGATATACAGTCAAGAAAATCAAGGGCAATGGTGATATATATGCGGATTAGACACAAAAAAAAAAAACACTCAACAAATGGCTATAATTTAAGGAATGTGTTTAGTGACGGCATCAGAATCCTAATTGATGGAGAAATGTCTGGTGGCAAGAAAAGCTTCTTCTAGGAGGTTGGCAAGTGTTTTCGATCGACGATTCCATTCTTGGGTGGTTGGTTTGGCCCTTGTTCCTGTAACTCGAATCCTAGCCTGGTATATCCCATTTTAGTTTTACACCATTGTGAACCTTACGCCTTTTTTACTCTCTGATCGAGGTTCTCGGCATTGAAAAATCTTCGTAAACTAAATCACACGTGTATATGTTGACATTTAAGAGATATACAGTCAAGAAAATCAAGGGCAATGGTGATATATATGCGGATTAGACACAAAAAAAAACACTCAACAAATGGCTATAATTTAAGGAATGTGTTTAGTGACGGCATCAGAATCCTAATTGATGGAGAAATGTCTGGTGGCAAGAAAAGCTGCTTCTAGGAGGTTGGCAAGTGTTTTCGATCGATGATTCCATTCTTGGGTGGTTGGTTTGGCCCTTGTTCCTGTAACTCGAATCCTAGCCCGGTATATCCGATTTTAATTTTACACCATTATGAACCTTACGCCTTTTTTACTCTCTGATCGTGGTTCTCGGCATTGAAAAATCTTCGTAAACTAAATCATACGTGCATATGTTGACATTTAAGAGATATACAGTCAAGAAAATCAAGGGCAATGGTGATATATATGCGGATTAGACACAAAAAAAAAAACACTCAACAAATGGCTACAATTTAAGGAATGTGTTTAGTGACGGCATCAGATTCCTAATTGATGGAGAAAGGTCTGGTGGCAAGAAAAGCTGCTTCTAGGAGGTTGTTAAGTGTTTTCGCTCGACGATTCCATTCTTGGGTGGTTGGTTTGGCCCTTGTTCCTGTAACTCGAATCCTAGCCCGGTATATCCGATTTTAATTTTACACCATTATGAACCTTACGCCTTTTTTACTCTCTGATCGTGGTTCTCGGCATTGAAAAATCTTCGTAAACTAAATCATACGTGTATATGTTGACATTTAAGAGATATACAGTCAAGAAAATCAAGGGCAATGGTGATATATATGCGGATTAGACACAAAAAAAAAAACACTCAACAAATGGCTATAATTTAAGGAATGTGTTTAGTGACGGCATCAGAATCCTAATTGATGGAGAAATGTCTGGTGGCAAGAAAAGCTGCTTCTAGGAGGTTGGCAAGTGTTTTCGATCGACGATTCCATTCTTGGGTGGTTGGTTTGGCCCTTGTTCCTGTAACTCGAATCTTAGCCTGGTATATCCCATTTTAATTTTACACCATTGTGAACCTTACGCCTTTTTTACTCTCTGATCGAGGTTCTCGGCATTGAAAAATCTTCGTAAACTAAATCACACGTGTATATGTTGACATTTAAGAGATATACAGTCAAGAAAATCAAGGGCAATGGTGATATATATGCGGATTAGACACCAAAAAAAAAAAAAACACTCAACAAATGGCTACAATTTAAGGAATGTGTTTAGTTACGGCATTAGATTCCTAATTGATGGAGAAAGGTCTGGTGGCAAGAAAAGCTGCTTCTAGGAGGTTATCAAGTGTTTTCGCTCGACGATTCCATTCTTGGGTGGTTGGTTTGGCCCTTGTTCCTGTAACTCGAATCCAAGCCCGGTATATCCCATTTTAATTTTACACCATTGTGAACCTTACGCCTTTTTTACTCTCTGATCGAGGTTCTCGGCATTGAAAAATCTTCGTAAACTAAATCACACGTGTATATGTTGACAATTAAGAGATATACAGTCAAGAAAATCAAGGGCAATGGTGATATATATGCGGATTAGACACCAAAAAAAAACACTCAACAAATAGCTACTATTTAAGGAATGTGTTTAGTGACGGCATCAGATTTCTAATTGATGGAGAAATGTCTGGTGGGAAGAAAAGTGGCTTCTAGGAGGTTGTCAAGTGTTTTCGCTCGACGATTCCATTCTTGGGTGGTTGGTTTGGCCCTTGATCCTGTAACTTGAATCCTAGCCCAATATATCCCTTTTTAATTTTACACCATTTTGAACCTTACGCCTTTTTTACTCTCTAATCGATGTTCTCGGCATTGAAAAATCTTCGTAAATTAAATCACACGTGTATATGTTGACATTTAAGAGATATACAGTCAAGAAAATCAAAGGCAATGGTGATATATATGCGGATTAGAGACCAAAAAAAACACACAACAAATGGCTACAATTTAAGGAATGTGTTTAGTGACGGAATTAGATTCCTAATTGATGGAGAAAGGTCTGGTGGCAAGAAAAGCTGCTTCTACGAGGTTGTCAAGTGTTTTCGCTCGACGATTCCATTCTTGGGTGGTTGGTTTGGCCCTTGTTCCTGTAACTCGAATCCTAGCCCGGTATATCCCATTTTAATTTTACACCATTGTGAACCTTACGCCTTTTTTACTCTCTGATCGAGGTTCTCGGCATTGAAAAATCTTCGTAAACTAAATCACACGTGTATATGTTGACATTTAAGAGATATACAGTCAAAAAAATCAAGGGCAATGGTGATATATATGCGGATTAGACACCAAAAAAAACACTCAACAAATAGCTACAATTTAAGGAATGTGTTTAGTGACGGCATCAGATTCCTAATTGATGGAGAAAGGTCTGGTGGCAAGAAAACCTGCTTCTAGGAGGTTGGCAAGTGTTTTCGCTCGACGATTCCATTCTTGGGTGGTTGGTTTGGCCCTTGTTCATGTAACTCGAATCCTAGCCCGGTATATCCCATTTTAATTTTACACCATTGTGAACCTTACGCCTTTTTTACTCTCTGATCGAGGTTCTCGGCATTGAAAAATCTTCCTAAACTAAATCACACGTGTATATGTTGACAATTAAGAGATATACAGTCAAAAAAATCAAGGGCAATGGTGATATATATGCGGATTAGACACAAAAAAAAACACTCAACAAATAGCTACAATTTAAGGAATGTGTTTAGGGACGGCATCAGATTCCTAATTGATGGAGAAAGGTCTGGTGGCAAGAAAAGCTGCTTCTAGGAGGTTGGCAAGTGTTTTCGCTCGACGATTCCATTCTTGGGTGGTTGGTTTGGCCCTTGTTCATGTAACTCGAATCCTAGCCCGGTATATCCCATTTTAATTTTAGACCATTGTGAATCTTACGCCTTTTTTACTATCTGATCGAGGTTCTCGGCATTGAAAAATCTTCGTAAACTAAATCATACGTGTATATGTTGACATTTAAGAGATATACAGTCAAGAAAATCAAGGGCAATGGTGATATATATGCGGATTAGACACAAAAAAAAACACTCAACAAATGGCTACAATTTAAGGAATGTGTTTAGTGACGGCATCAAATTCCTAATTGATGGAGAAAGGTCTGGTGGCAAGAATAGCTGCTTCTAGGAGGTTGGCAAGTGTTTTCGCTCGACGATTCCATTCTTGGGTGGTTGGTTTGGCCCTTGTTACTGTAACTCGAATCCTAGCCTGGTATATCCCATTTTAATTTTACACTATTGTGAACCTTACACCTTTTTTACTCTCTGATCGAGGTTCTCGGCATTGAAAAATCTTCGTAAACTAAATCACACGTGTATATGTTGACATTTAAGAGATATACAGTCAAGAAAATCAAGGGCAATGGTGATATATATGCGGATTAGACACCAAAAAAAGAAAAACACTCAACAAATGGCTACAATTTAAGGAATGTGTTTAGTGACGGCATTTGATTTCTAATTGATGGAGAAATGTCTGGTGGCAAGAAAAGCTGCTTCTAGGAGGTTGTCAAGTGTTTTCGCTCGACGATTTCATTCTTGGGTGGTTGGTTTGGCCCTTGTTCCTGTAACTCAAATCCTAGCCCGGTATATCCCATTTTAATTTTACACCATTGTGAACCTTACGCCTTTTTTACTCTCTGATCGAGGTTCTCGGCATTGAAAACTCTTCGTAAACTAAATCACACGTGTATATGTTGACATTTAAGAGATATACAGTCAAAAAAATCAAGGGCAATGGTGATATATATGCGGATTAGACACCAAAAAAAACACTCAACAAATAGCTACAATTTAAGGAATGTGTTTAGTGACGGCATCAGATTCCTAATTGATGGAGAAAGGTCTGGTGGCAAGAAAACCTGCTTCTAGGAGGTTGGCAAGTGTTTTCGCTCGACGATTCCATTCTTGGGTGGTTGGTTTGGCCCTTGTTCATGTAACTCGAATCCTAGCCCGGTATATCCCATTTTAATTTTACACCATTGTGAACCTTACGCCTTTTTTACTCTTTGATCGAGGTTCTCGGCATTGAAAAATCTTCGTAAACTAAATCACACGTGTATATGTTGACAATTAAGAGATATACAGTCAAAAAAATCAAGGGCAATGGTGATATATATGCGGATTAGACACAAAAAAAAACACTCAACAAATAGCTACAATTTAAGGAATGTGTTTAGGGACGGCATCAGATTCCTAATTGATGGAGAAAGGTCTGGTGGCAAGAAAAGCTGCTTCTAGGAGGTTGGCAAGTGTTTTCGCTCGACGATTCCATTCTTGGGTGGTTGGTTTGGCCCTTGTTCATGTAACTCGAATCCTAGCCCGGTATATCCCATTTTAATTTTAGACCATTGTGAATCTTACGCCTTTTTTACTATCTGATCGAGGTTCTCGGCATTGAAAAATCTTCGTAAACTAAATCATACGTGTATATGTTGACATTTAAGAGATATACAGTCAAGAAAATCAAGGGCAATGGTGATATATATGCGGATTAGACACAAAAAAAAAACACTCAACAAATGGCTACAATTTAAGGAATGTGTTTAGTGACGGCATCAAATTCCTAATTGATGGAGAAAGGTCTGGTGGCAAGAATAGCTGCTTCTAGGAGGTTGGCAAGTGTTTTCGCTCGACGATTCCATTCTTGGGTGGTTGGTTTGGCCCTTGTTACTGTAACTCGAATCCTAGCCTGGTATATCCCATTTTAATTTTACACCATTGTGAACCTTACACCTTTTTTACTCTCTGATCGAGGTTCTCGGCATTGAAAAATCTTCGTAAACTAAATCACACGTGTATATGTTGACATTTAAGAGATATACAGTCAAGAAAATCATGGGCAATGGTGATATATATGCGGATTAGACACCAAAAAAAGAAAAAACACTCAACAAATGGCTACAATTTAAGGAATGTGTTTAGTGACGGCATTTGATTTCTAATTGATGGAGAAATGTCTGGTGGCAAGAAAAGCTGCTTCTAGGAGGTTGTCAAGTGTTTTCGCTCGACGATTTCATTCTTGGGTGGTTGGTTTGGCCCTTGTTCCTGTAACTCAAATCCTAGCCCGGTATATCCCATTTTAATTTTACACCATTGTGAACCTTACGCCTTTTTTACTCTCTGATCGAGGTTCTCGGCATTAAAAACTCTTCGTAAACTAAATCACACGTGTATATGTTGACAATTAAGAGATATACAGTCAAGAAAATCAAGGGCAATGGTGATATATATGCGGATTAGACACAAAAAAAAAACACTCAACAAATAGCTACAATTTAAGGAATGTGTTTAGTGACGGCATCAGATTCCTAATTGATGGAGAAAGGTCTGGTGACAAGATAAGTGGCTTCTAGAGGTTGTCAAGTGTTTTCGCTCGACGATTCCATTCCTGGGAGGTTGGTTTGGCCCTTGTTCCTGTAACTCGAATCCTAGCCTAGTATATCCCATTTTAATTTTACACCATTGTGAACCTTACGCCTTTTTTACTCTCTAATCGAGGTTCTCGGCATTAAAAAATCTTCTTAAACTAAATCACACGTGTATATGTTGACATTTAAGAGATATACAGTCAAGAAAATCAAGGGCAATGGTGATATATATGCGGATTAGACACCAAAAAAATAAACACTCAATGAATGGCTACAATTAAGGAATGTGTTTAGTGACGGCATCAGATTCCTAATTGATGGAGAAAGGTCTGGTGGCAAGAAAATCTGCTTCTAGGAGGTTGTCAAGTGTTTTCGCTCGACGATTCCATTCATGGGTGGTTGGTTTGGCCCTTGTTCCTGTAACTCGAATCCTAGCCCGGTATATCCCATTTTAATTTTACACCATTGTGAACCTTACGCCTTTTTTACTCTCTAATCGAGGTTCTCGGCATTGAAAAATCTTCGTAAACTAAATCACACGTGTATATGTTGACATTTAAGAGATATACAGTCAAGAAAATAAGGGAAATGGTGATATATATGCGGATTAGACACCAAAAAAAACACTCAACAAATGGCTACAATTTAAAGAATGTGTTTAGTGACGGCATCAGATTCCTAATTGATGGAGAAAGGTCTGGTGGCAAGAAAAGCTGCTTCTAGGAGGTTGTCAAGTGTTTTCGCTCAACGATTCATTCTTGGGTGGTTGGTTTGGCCCTTGTTCCTGTAACTCGAATCCTTGCCCGTTATATCCCATTTTAGTTTTACACCATTGTGAACCTTACGCCTTTTTTTACTCTCTGATCGAGGTTCTCGACATTGAAAAATTTTCGTAAATTAAGTCACACGTGTATATGTTGACATTTAAGAGATATACAGTCAAGAAAATCAAAGGCAATGGTGATATATATGCGGATTAGAGACCAAAAAAAATAACACACCACAAATGGCTACAATTTAAGGAATGTGTTTAGTGACGGCATTAGATTCCTAATTGATGGAGAAAGGTTTGGTGGTAAGAAAAGCTGCTTCTAGATGGTGGTCAAGTGTTTTCGCTAGACGATTCTATTCTTGGGTGGTTGGTTTGGCCCTTGTTCCTGTAACTCGAATCCTTGCCCGTTATATCCCATTTTTATTTTACACCATTGTTAACCTTACTCCTTTTTTACTCTTTGATCGAGGTTCTCGGCATTGAAAAATCTTCGTAAACTAAATCACACGTGTATATGTTGATATTTAAGAGATATACAGTCAAGAAAATCAAGGGCAATGGTGATATATATGCGGATTAGACACCAAAAAAAGAAAAACACTCAACAAATGGCTACAATTTAAGGAATGTGTTTAGTGACGGCATTTGATTCCTAATTGATGGAGAAAGGTCTGGTGGCAAGAAAAGCTGCTTCTAGGAGGTTGTCAAGTGTTTTCGCTCGACGATTTCATTCTTGGGTGGTTGGTTTGGCCCTTGTTCCTGTAACTCGAATCCTAGCCCGGTATATCCCATTTTAATTTTACACCATTGTGAACCTTACGCCTTTTTTACTCTCTAATCGAGGTTCTCGGCATTGAAAACTCTTCGTAAACTAAATCACACGTGTATATGTTGACATTTAAGAGATATACAGTCAATAAAATCAAGGGCAATGGTGATATATATGCAAATTAGACACAAAAAAAAAAACACTCAACAAATAGCTACAATTTAAGGAATGTGTTTAGTGACGGCATCAGATTCCTAATTGATGGAGAAAGGTCTGGTGGCAAGATAAGTGGCTTCTAGAGGTTGTCAAGTGTTTTCGCTCGACGATTCCATTCCTGGGTGGTTGGTTTGGCCCTTGTTCCTCTAACTCGAATCCTAGCCTAGTATATCCCATTTTAATTTTACACCATTGTGAACCTTACGCCTTTTTTACTCTCTAATCGAGGTTCTCGGCATTAAAAAATCTTGTTAAACTAAATCACACGTGTATATGTTGACATTTAAGAGATATACAGTCAAGAAAATCAAGGGCAATGGTGATATATATGCGGATTAGACACCAAAAAAATAAACACTCAACAAATGGCTACAATTAAGGAATGTGTTTAGTGACGGCATCAGATTCCTAATTGATGGAGAAAGGTCTGGTGGCAAGAAAAGCTGCTTCTAGGAGGTTGTCAAGTGTTTTCGCTCGACGATTCCATTCATGGGTGGTTGGTTTGGCCCTTGTTCCTGTAACTCGAATCCTAGCCCGGTATATCCCATTTTAATTTTACACCATTGTGAACCTTACGCCTTTTTTACTCTCTAATCGAGGTTCTCGGCATTGAAAAATCTTCGTAAACTAAATCACACGTGTATATGTTGACATTTAAGAGATATACAGTCAAGAAAATCAAGGGAAATGGTGATATATATGCGGATTAGATACCAAAAAAAACACTCAACAAATGGCTACAATTTAAAGAATGTGTTTAGTGACGGCATCAGATTCCTAATTGATGGAGAAAGGTCTGGTGGCAAGAAAAGCTGCTTCTAGGAGGTTGTCAAGTGTTTTCGCTCAACGATTCATTCTTGGGTGGTTGGTTTGGCCCTTGTTCATGTAACTCGAATCCTTGCCCGGTATATCCCATTTTAGTTTTACACCATTGTGAACCTTACGCCTTTTTTACTCTCTGATCGAGGTTCTCGACATTGAAAAATTTTCGTAAACTAAATCACACGTGTATATGTTGACAATTAAGAGATATACAGTCAAGAAAATCAAGGGCAATGGTGATATATATGCGGATTAGACACCAAAAAAAAAAAACACTCAACAAATAGCTACAATTTAAGGAATGTGTTTAGTGACAGGATCAGATTCCTAATTGATGGACAAAGGTCCGGTGGCAAGAAAAGTGGCTTCTAAGAGGTTGTCAAGTGTTTTCGCTCGACGATTCCATTCTTGGGTGGTTGGTTTGGCCCTTGTTCCTGTAACTCGAATCCTAGCCTAGTATATCCCATTTTAATTTTACACCATTGTGAAACTTACGCCTTTTTTACTCTCTAATCGAGATTCTCGGCATTGAAAAATCTTCGTAAACTAAATCACACGTGTATATGTTGACATTTAAGAGAAATACAGTTAAGAAAATCAAGGGCAATGGTGATATATATGCGGATTAGACACCAAAAAAATAAACACTCAACAAATGGCTACAATTAAGGAATGTGTTTAGTGACGGCATCAGATTCCTAATTGATGGAGAAAGGTCTGGTGGCAAGAAAAGCTGCTTCTAGGAGGTTATCAAGTGTTTTCGCTCGACGATTCCATTCATGGGTGGTTGGTTTGGCCCTTGTTCCTGTTACTCGAATCCTAGCCCGGTATATCCCATTTTAATTTTACACCATTGTGAACCTTACGCCTTTTTTACTCTCTGATCGAGGTTCTCGGCATTGAAAACTCTTCGTAAACTAAAACACACGTGTATATGTTGACAATTAAGAGATATACAGTCAAGAAAATCAAGGGCAATGGTGATATATATGCGGATTAGACACCAAAAAAAAAAACACTCAACAAATAGCTACAATTTAAGGAATGTGTTTAGTGACGGCATCAGATTCCTAATTGACGGAGAAAGGTCTGGTGGCAAGATAAGTGGCTTCTAGAGGTTGTCAAGTGTTTTCGCTCGACGATTCCATTCCTGGGTGGTTGGTTTGGCCCTTGTTCCTCTAACTCGAATCCTAGCCTAGTATATCCCATTTTAATTTTACACCATTGTGAACCTTACGCCTTTTTTACTCTCTAATCGAGGTTCTCGGCATTAAAAAATCTTCTTAAACTAAATCACACGTGTACATGTTGACATTTAAGAGATATACGGTCAAGAAAATCAAGGGCAATGGTGATATATATGCGGATAAGACACCAAAAAAAAAACACTCTACAAATGGCTACAATTAAAGGAATGTGTTTAGTGACGGCATCAGATTCCTTATTGATGGAGAAATGTCTGGTGGCAAGAAAAGCTGCTTCTAGGAGGTTGTCTAGTTTTTTCGCTCGACGATTCCATTCTTGGGTGGTTGGGTTGGCCCTTGTTCCGATAACTCGAATCCTAGCCCGTTATATCCCATTTTAATTTTGCACCATTGTGAACCTTACGCCTTTTTTACTCTCTAATCGAGGTTCTTGGCATTGAAAAATCTTCGTAAACTAAATCACACGTATATATGTTGACATTTAAGAGATATACAGTCAAGAAAATCAAGGGCAATGCTGATATATATGCGGATTAGACACCAAAAAAAAAAAAACACTCAACAAATGGCTACAATTTAAGGAATGTGTTTAGTGACGGCATATGATTCCTAATTGATGGAGAAAGGTCCGGTGGCAAGAAAAGCTGCTTCTAGGAGGTTGTCAAGTATTTTTGCTCGATGATTCCATTCTTGGGTGGTTGGTTTGGACCTTTTTCCTGTAACTCGAATCCTAGCCCGGTATATCCGATTTTAATTTTACATCATTGTGAACCTTACGCCTTTTTTACTCTCTGATCGAGGTTCTCGGCATTGAAAAATCTTTGTAAACTAAATCACACGTGTATATGTTGACATTTAAGAGATATACAGTCAAGAAAATCAAGGGCAATGGTGATATATATGCGGATTAGACACCAAAAAAAAACACTCAACAAATGGTTACAATTTAAGGAATGTGTTTAGTGACGGCATCAGATTGATAATTGATGGAGAAAGGTCTGGTGGCAAGAAAAGCTGCTTCTAGGAGGTTGTCAAGTGTTTTCGCTCGACGGTTCCATTCTTGGGTGGTTGGTGTCTCACCCCCAAAATACCACATGCGGAATCACCGCGGGGCCTTGTGACGTACCGGGATCCAAGCCACCAATCACATCGAACTTCGCATAATATAATAATATTATGTTCATAATCAACGAAGCAAGTATCCAAGAGTAGATGTTCATAATAATATTATGTTCATAATCAACGAAGCAAGTTAAACGAAAGTAGATGTTCAGCGGAAGCATAATGTAAACTGTAAATCAGTTGTTTCAAAACAAATGTTCATAATCAACGAAGCAAGTATCCAAGAGTCTCGACCCATGACCACTCTAGCACTCCCAGATAGCAAGTCCATATCAGGAATCTAACGACCTGCAAGGCATGTAACGACAAGTCAACAACAAAGTTGAGCGAGTTCACAGTTGGTTGTGCTTTTTAAAGTTGTTCCAAAAACCACGAGTTCATTCAACTAACTAGACCCAAACCATAACTAGTGGGGGGCTACCCCATGTAACCACTAGACCCGTTACCATATCGACAACTGACTGGAGTCATGTTGTGCCCTACTTCAATGTCTATCATCATTGACTATGTGCCCAGATCCATTAGTCCACTCCCGTCCTCTGCGGCACGGTGTGAGGCTTGTCAAACCTAATAGCGCTATTTAACTAATGACCCGCTCGCCATTGGCCCGACGATTAAGTCGATATAAAAATGAGGGACTTCATGATAGAGTTTTGTCTAGTAAGTTATATGTTGTCATCCTTCCTACGGAGGAATGGAGGTACGTAATCTACCCAAGGAGAATACGCAGGTTTAATGTTGTCATCCTTCCCATGGAGGATGGAGGTACATATTCTACCCAAGGAGAATATGCAGGTTCCGTTTTAGTTTCTTAACCCATTCCCAAACCACCGGGAATCCCATGCCTTATAGAAAGTGTGAACTCACCTTGGTTTGCTCGGATTGTTAATTTACTTTACCAGTTCCTAGTTGGTCAACCAAACCCTATCGTGGTTACCAATCGATATTAGTTACGTAATCATGTGAGTCACGTATTGTACACAATAAGTCACGTATTCATACATAGAAAACCACGCATCCATGTACAGTTTGCATTTACCGATTACCATATAGCAAATATCCTGTTCTGTTCATGTTCTCAACCCATGTATATCATGCATCAGCATTCCCAGTAGCATCAGTTATTTACATTAAACAGTTTATATTTGACTACTCATAACAGTCCATATATAGGTACCTTATTTCTAGATAGTCTAACTTCATACAGCAAGCATAATTGTAAAATAACATGCACCACATCACACACTGTTCAAGTTGTTACCCATACGACGAAAGACCCAACTTTCATCGCCCCTCATTCAGGGCGAAACCCATGTTTCGTCGCCCCTCAATCATGGCGAAACCCATGTTTCGTCGCCCTTATTCATGGCGAAACCCATGTTTCGTCAACCTTATTCATTTGCCAAAACCTAATCATCACATAATAAAACAGAACATATCATGACTCAATCATTAGACACAATCATTAAATCATCGATTAACGAGAACACTTAGCAGACTATATCCAATCTAATTATACATTCGAAACATTAATAAATTGCACACATATAAACAATCACATGTTCCCTGACAATTCACATGCACATATGAACACAATGGCCGACAACATGAAGTAATTCTTATCCACTTGGTTGCACTTTCTAGACATCTCACATGTAATGTTATAGGATATTGGGCCAACAAATCAAATAATGACATAATAATATTACTAACCGAAGCTGCTTAGAACGATGAAAAGGGAAGCCTCGAGGGAGTCCACTGCCGTCGCGGTTTAGGGAGAGGGGTGAGGGTTGTTTAGGGTTTTATGTCACACCCCCAAAATCCACCATGCGGAGTATCACCGCTTGGAGGCGTGACATGACCAAGATCGAGCCACCAATCATATTGAACAACATAATTAAGTAAATAAAACCAACCACAATACAATTGGTGACCAAAAGAGAGTAACCGGTTTTTAGTTAACAGCGGAAGCATAAAACGTAAGTCCAAAACATAAATTCCATAGTTCATAAGTTTAAAGTCCAAAACGTAGGTTTAATAAGTTTAAAAGGACTTAAATATTAAGCACGGAACATAACAGTCCGTATCCCACAATGACATCCTCCTCGTGCAAGCTCCATAAGTACCTAACGACCTGCTAGGAATGTAACAACGAATCAACAACAAAGTTGAGCGAGTTCACAGTAGGTGTTTGTTATAAAGTAGTTTTTCAAAAAACTATGAGTTTGTTTGCAATTGCAGTTTAAATCAACTTTGCCTATTTTCCAAACCATAAATGGTGGGGGCTACCCCATGTTGTAAACCACTAGACTAGATGTATATATATTTGTGTCCTTCCCAATCCGAGGACAGAGGTACATATTAAATATGTAGGTTTAGCGTTGGTGTGGTACATAGTGAGTACGTAGGTTTAGCGCTGGTGCCCTTCCCAATTCGAGGACAGTGGTACGTAGTGAGTACGTAGGTTTAGCGCTGGTGCCCTTCCCAATCCGAGGACAGTGGTACGTAGTGAGTACGTAGGTTTAGCACTGGCGTCCTTCCCAATCCAAGGACGGAGGTAAGTAGTCTAGTAGTGGTGAAAGTACAAGTTCCGTCTCAGCTATTTAGATCCCATTCCCAACCACCGGGAATCCCATGCCTTAGTAAGGGTGTGAACTCACCTTTGGTTGCTCGGTTTGACTCTCAAAAATAGCTAACAGTCAAGGCTGGTCAATCACGTCCTAATATGATTACCAGTTAGTCATTTAGTGGTTTTCAAATAGAGCACAAAGTTCCTACACGTATCTATCACATAACATGAATCACTTTAACGGTTTATGCCCATATAAGCTTCCCATCTATTCCCATCCACTAGCAAACATACGACATTGCACATAACACTTTTATTGACATATAACATGTTAGATTATTCTCAGATAACCTACCCGACATTTAGACACGCAAATCACTACTTATGTCGTTTCAGCTTTAATCTTCAAAACTGGGCTGTTTTCGGGGATTTTAATAAAATAGTTATCTTGTTCCAAAAATTCCGAACTTTTTACAGAAGGTCTTAAACGATCCAAATATTATTGTGTAAAAATCTCGGGATCCAATTCATCACCAATATTTTAAAAAAATTACTTTCCGGACTGCATTCAGATTCATCTTTTTCTGATTCCAGTCCACGGAATAATTTATTAAAAATTCATTGTACGTCCGATTTATGAAATTCCAATGGGAGAATTACAAATACGTCAGTGGTCATCTACTGTACAAATTTCATGAGCTGATTCAACATCGATTTCCAGTTATGACTAAAAACATATCACTCATTTACTGCAGCAAAAACTCAGCTTCAGCTGCTGTTTTTAAAAGGGTCTTTAAAAATAGTAAACGAAGTCCAAAAATTATGATTCCAGTGCCATTAGAACCGTATTTCATAATACATAAATCTAGACTTTAGAAAATGCATTTTTCATTTTATTAAGGTCCGGTTACAGCCAACTGAAGTTGGCTGTAATCACTAAACAGCTTTCTGTTTTCAATTCCCTACTCTCTAACGCATGTTCGATTGATTCCATTAACATGTTTGGTGATCAAAAATGACTTTAACATCAATATTAACAAGTAAATCATCAAGTAATCAATAACATGTTCACTACAACATCCTACTAGTAACTTTTTACTTTCATCTTCAAGTAATCTTTTATGTAGAGTTTCATGTTCATCTTTTTAATGTTCTTGTTTCTTTAGTGATTTGAACATACTAAACATACTACAACTTGTAACCAAGAAACAAGATGAACAAAGGTATATAAGTAACTTACTACTAGCACAAGGCTAGGGTAGATTCTAGTGAGGAAGATGATGAGAAATTATGATGAACAAGCAAGAAACAAAGCCCTTTTGAAGCTTCCACAAGTTGCAACTTCCTTGAATCACCTCTTAGGCTTGAATGGAACTCAAAGATGGATGAATGTGGTGGACTTGGGGTGGTGATGGTGGCGGTTTGGGGGTGAGCTGAAAGAGGGAGAGAGAGGTGAGGGAGTGATGGTGATCTTTGAGTGTTTAAGTGAGAACGATGATATGGTAAGATTTTATAAGGATTGCACCATACTTGTAATCTTTCATATCTAATATTTTGTATATAGGATCAAGCAAGTATCAAATCAAATATATGGAAATCTCATGAGATATGGTGATCTTGGTGGTGGGTCCCTTGGACCGATTTCTAGTATGGGGGGGGGGGTTAATTGTAAAATTTCATGGTAGATGGTAAGAACTAGTTAAATTCCAAGTAGGTGTTTACATATGTTAGTTACTAGAGAATTTAGTGGGTGTTATGGTGTACGGGGACCATGACCAGCCCAAAAGTAATTAAATAATGTGTTTGACAAATATTTGGTGTCCCGGGTAATGTCCTGTTGTTCGGTCGGATACTGTTTCGTTAAAGTGTTTAATTATTCCGTATAGTGTCTATTATATATATTTTTGTAGCACTTTTAATTCCTAATACATAGGAGAATATTCAGGACCATTTAGTAAATTTTCTGCACAAGACTAGTGTGTTAACAAGCACATGTAAGTTTGTCACAGTAATCAGGAAACAGTTAACTAATTCAACACAGTCACAAAGCACTTTAATTATCATTAATAAATTGTACGGATACATGAAATCATGAGGGTTGTCACATTCTCCCCCTGTTAAGAAAATTTCGTCCCGAAATTTAGCTCGTGGTTACCGAGGAAGCTAGTTATGTTGCGTTGGTTTCCTGGTTTTTCCTGGGGTGTCACATCATCCCCTCGTTGATTTGGAATTTCGTCCCGAAATTCAGCAGTAGCTTCAGCCTTAATAGTGGTTGCACTTTTCTTAAACAGCTGGGGGTATACTCTGGGCCACGACGGGAATCCCAACGAACTCGGACGAGAGGTATCCTGGTACGCTTGAGAATCTTAACATCTCGATCAGTAATCTCTATTGGTTCCTCGACGAATCGCAGCTGGTCGTCGATAGTGAGCTCCTTTAAGGTAGATTCATCTGACAGACACTTCTTTAGATTCGACACGTGGAAAACATTGTGAACTCCGCTGAGTTCTTCAGGTAGATTCAACCTGTAGGCGACTTTGCCAATTTTCTCAATGATCTCGAATGGTCCGACATAACGCGGATTGAGTTTGCCTCGTTTGCCAAAACATACTACACCTTTCCAAGGTGAGACTTTGAGTAGCACTCGATCCCCAACCTGGAACTCGAGTGGCTTTCTTAGCTTATCAGTATAGCTTTTCTGACGGTCACGAGCTGCCGCCATTCGTTTCTGTATCTGAGCAATTCTCTCAGTCGTGTCTACTACGAGTTCTGGGCCTGTGATTTGGCTGTCACCAACTTCTGCCCAACAAAGAGGTGATCGGCACTTCCGTCCATACAATGCCTCGAATGGAGCGGCCTGGATACTGGTATGGTAACTGTTATTATACGAAAACTCCACTAACGGGAGGTGTTTTTCCCATCCATTACCAAAATCGATTACACATGCCCTAAGCATGTCTTCAAGGGTTTGGATGGTGCGTTCAGATTGCCCATCCGTCTGCGGATGATATGCCGTGCTCATATCTAACCGAGAGCCAAAGGACTTGTGTATAGCTTGCCACAACTCAGATGTAAAACGTGAGTCACGATCAGAAATGATGGAGGTTGGCACTCCGTGCCTTGATACTACTTCCTTTAGGTAGATGTCTGCTAGAGTAGAAAACTTATTCATTTCCTTGATAGCCAAGAAGTGTGCAGACTTAGTCAATCGATCCACTATCACCCAAATAGTGTCATTTCCGCGTTGAGATCTCGGCAGACCAGTAACGAAATCCATGGAAATTTGTTCCCATTTCCATTTAGGTATCTCTGGTTGTTGGAGTAGGCCTGATGATTTCTGATATTCAGTCTTGACTCTCGCACAAGTCAAACATTTGCTGACGTAGGTTGCTATGTGGGCTTTCATACCAGGCCACCAATATGTAGTCTTGAGATCGTGGTACTTCTTATCCGAACCAGGATGTACCGAATAACGAGACTTGTGCGCTTCTTCCATCACAAGCTCGCGTAAGTTCCCGTAAAGTGGACCCATATGCGCCCTGTTACGTAGTAGGCGCCGTCTTCCTTTTGTTCTAACCTTTTCCTTGATCCTCGCAGGGACTCAGCCCTGATGTTTTCTACTTTCAGTGCTTCAACCTGAGCATCACGAATTTGAGCAGGAAGACTAGATTGGATGGAAAGTTGTAACGCTCGCACACGTTTGGGTATAGTATCCTTTCGACTGAGGGTGTCGGCCACAACATTGGCTTTGCCCGGATGGTACTTGATCACACATTCGTAATCATTCAAGAGTTTGACCCATCGACGTTGTCGCATGTTTAACTCCTTTTGCTTGAAGATATGCTCGAGACTCCTGTGATCGGTGTAAATGGTGCATTTGGTACCGTACAGGTAATGTCTCCATATCTTAAGTGCGAAGACAACTGCTCCCAATTCCAAGTCGTGTGTAGTGTAGTTCCTTTCATGAACTTTAAGTTGGCGCGATGCGTAGGCAATGACCTTGTCACGTTGCATCAATACGCAGCCAAGTCCTTGGATGGAAGCGTCGCAATAAACCACAAAATCGTCTGTGCCTTCAGGCAATGAGAGGATAGGCGCGCTACAAAGTCTATCCTTTAAGTGCTAAAATGCGGACTCTTGTGCATCACCCCAACGATAGGTGACACCCTTCTGAGTCAGTGAAGTGAGAGGTTGCGCAATCTTTGAGAAATCCTTAATAAACCGTCTATAATATCCTGCCAAACCCAAGAATTGGCGGATTTCTGTTGGTGTACGGGGTGCAGGCCAGTTCTTGATCGAATCAACCTTGGATGGATCAACATGAATCCCATCCTTGTTTACTATGTGGCCTAGAAAGTGGACTTCGCAAAGCCAGAAGTCACATTTCGAAAACTTGGCATACAACTGCTCTTTTGGAAGAATTTCCAGAATAAGCCTCAGATTTTGCTCGTGTTCCTCCTGACTCTTAGAATAGATCAGGATGTCGTCGATGAAAACAATAACGAACTTATCCAGGTAAGGTTTGCATACTCGGTTCATGAGATCCATGAAGACCGCTGGTGCATTCGTTAATCCGAAAGGCATAACCAGAAACTCGTAATGGCCGTAACGAGTTCTGAATGCTGTTTTGGAGACGTCCTCCTCCCGGACTCTCAGTTGATGGTAGCCTGACCTCAGGTTAATCTTGGAGTAGAAACTCGACCCTTGCAACTGGTCAAATAGGTCATCAATGCGTGGAAGAGGATAACAATTCTTCACGGTCACCTTGTTAAGTTCGCGATAGTCAAAACACAATCTAAAAGTACCGTCTTTCTTCTTCACAAACAAGACTGGAGCTCCCCAGGGCGAAGAGCTAGGACGTATAAAACCCTTTTCAAAGAGTTCTTGTAGTTGCGTGGACAGTTCTTCAAGTTCTGACGGAGCAAGTCGATAAGGTGCACGAGCTATTGGTGCTGCTCTAGGAGCTAGCTCGATTTGAAACTCGACTTGACGATGAGCCGGAAGACCAGGTAATTCCTCAGGGAATACCTCAAGAAAATCACGTACTATGGGTATGTCTTCTATCTTCCTTTCTTCCGAGGATGCATCAGAAACGAGGGCTAGGATGGCGGTGTGGCCCTTTCGCAAACACTTCTGGGCCTTAAGGAAAGAGATGATGCCCACAACAGCACCACTCTTGTCGCCATGAATCACGAGGGGTTCTTTACCAGAATGAGGAATGCGAACGATTTTCTCCTTGCAAACAATCTCCGCTTGATGATGAGATAGCCAATACATCCCAATAACGACGTCGAAACTACCAAGTGTGATAGGAATAAGATCGATAGGGTAGGTCTGACCAACTAGGACGAGGTTACAACCCTTAACTATGTGTGTGGCCTCGAGACTTTTATCGTTTGCTAGCTCTACCATGCGTTTGGTGGTCAAAAGTGTTGGGGTGCGCTTAAGCATTTGGCTTACTTTTAAGGACACATAACTAGTATCAGCACCCGAATCAATTAAAATAGAAACAAGGAAATTGTCTAGTAGGAACTTACCCGCCACAACGTTGGGGTTGTTTCTTTCTTCCTCTTGTCCATTCAGGAACTCATGCTCACCAGTCCTGCGGTTATCCTTATTGTCTCCGTTATTGTTCTCGTTGCCCTGGTTGCGGCTGTTGTCACGATTCTGCCTCATCAGCGGACAGTTCCTCTTGAAGTGGTTTTCAGTACCACATCGAAAACACCCCTTCTTGCTACCCTACTACTGTTGCTAGTTCTGGTTTGCAGGATATGGGCTCCTGCAGTCTCTAGCCATATGTCCCATCTTCTTGCACCGATGACAACACGATCCCGCACATGACCCGCTTTGGTGCCGTTGGCACTTGCGGCATCTCGGTTTATTCCCTAGGTATCCCCCATGATTTTGGTAGTTCAGCCTGAGTTTCCTGTGCGGTTCCTGTTGTATAGAGCTAGGGCCCTCACCTTGGTGATCACCCCAAATATACTTGTTACTAATAAGAGCATATGTATTGGAAGAGTTACGCTTGGGCAACTTGCCCTCTTCCATCGCCTGATTGGTGAGTTGGTGCGCCAAACGAACGACTTGCTGGATTGTGGGAAGGTTGGCCGCACTTACAGACCCTTGGATTTCCGTGACTAAGCCTCTGAGGTATAGCTTGATTCGCCTAGATATGGGTTGTGACATGTTAGGACATAAGGCAGCCAAGTCGTTGGACCTCTTTGTGTATGCCTTAATCTCTGATCCTTCCATCTTCAGGCCATAATACTCTATTTCAAGTTCCAGGATGTCGTCCAGGTGGCAGAATTCTTCCTTAATCAAATCCTTGAAGTCGCTCCAAAGGGTGGCATTCGCGTCTGCCAATCCGAACATCTGAACTTGTGCGTTCCACCAAAAATACGCTTTCCCTTACAACATGCCAGTAGCGTACTCTACTCGTTTGCTGGCAGGGCTTTTACTTTCTTCGAATGTATATTCGATTCTTCGAATCCAGTGTAGAAGGTCAATTGCTCCTCCAGTGCCGTCGAAAGTGGGAGGTTTGCATTCCAAGAATGCCTTGAAAGTGCCTATGCGTGATTGGGTGTGCATGGGTTGACTCCCTGATTGGGTTGCTTAGGCTTCAGCAATCCGTTCGGTAATTAAGGTCGTCAGCTGACCCTGGATCATGTCGAGACATCCACCCATGATCTTCACATCGAAGGAACACACGTAAGAAAGGTGTCGCAAGGTGCGTAAGTGTGGAGTGACAGAAGAGAGTAAGCACACAAGGTTCAAATAGCAGTTATCACATTAACTAATGCATACCATGAACAATGTACCATGTAACTTAACAAGTAGGTAATATAAACATAAACCGTATCACCTAGGATGTTGATTCTTGAACGTGGACCGAAGCGTCGTTGTGGATCGTTGAGCACTGTACAGGTTATAGTCTGGTTTTATCAAAAAGCTTTTCCCCTTTTTAAAACCAAGTTCACTATAACCAATGGCTCTGATACCAATCTGTCACACCCCCAAAATCCACCATGCGGAGTATCACCGCTTGGAGGCGTGACATGACTAGGATCGAGCCACCAATCATATTGAACAACATAACTAAGTAAATAAAACCAACCACAATACAATTGGTGACCAAAAGAGAGTAACCGGTTTTAAGTTAACAGCGGAAGCATAAAACGTAAGTCCAAAAAATAAATTCCATAGTTCATAAGTTTAAAGTCCAAAACGTAGGTTTAATAAGTTCAAAAGGACTTAAATATTAAGCACGGAACATAACAGTCCGTATCCCACAACGACATCCTCCTCGTGCAAGCTCCATAAGTACCTAACGACCTGCAAGGCATGTAACAACGAATCAACAACAAAGTTGAGCGAGTTCACAGTAGGTGTTTGTTATAAAGTAGTTTTTCAAAAAACTATGAGTTTGTATGCAATTGCAGGTTAAATCAACTTTGCCTATTTTCCAAACCATAAACGGTGGGGGCTACCCCATGTTGTAAACCACTAGACTAGATGTATATATATTTGTGTCCTTCCCAATCCGAGGACAGAGGTACATATTAAATATGTAGGTTTAGCGCTGGTGTCCTTCCAAATCTGAGGACAGTGGTACATAGTGAGTACGTAGGTTTAGCGCTGGTGCCCTTCCCAATCCGAGGACAGTGGTACGTAGTGAGTACGTAGGTTTAGCGCTGGTGCCCTTCCCAATCCGAGGACAGTGGTACGTAGTGAGTACGTAGGTTTAGCGCTGGCGTCCTTCCCAATCCGAGGACGGAGGTAAGTAGTCTAGTAGTGGTGAAAGTACAAGTTTCGTCTCAGCTATTTAGATCCCATTCCCAACCACCGGGAATCCCTTGCCTTAGTAAGGGTGTGAACTCACCTTTGGTTGCTCGGTTTGACTCTCAAAAATAGCTAACAGTCAAGACCGGTCAATCACGTCCTAATATGATTACCAGTTAGTCATTTAGTGGTTTTCAAATAGAGCACAAAGTTCCTACACGTATCTATCACATAACATGCATCACTTTAACGGTTTATGCCCATATAAGCTTCCCATCTATTCCCGTTCACTAGCAAACATACGACATTGCACATAAAACTTTTATTGACATATAACATGTTAGATTATTCTCAGATAACCTGCCCGACATTTAGACACGCAAATCACTACTTATGTCGTTTCAGCTTTAATCTTCAAAACTGGGCTGTTTTCGGGGATTTTAATAAAATAGTTTTCTTGTTCCAAAAATTCCCAACTTTTTACAAAACGTCTTAAACGAACCAAATATTATTGTGTAAAAATCTCGGGATCCAATTAATCACCAATATTTTATAAAAATTTATTTTCCGGACTGCAATCAGATTCATCTTTTTCTGATTGCAGTCAACGGAATAATTTATTAAAAAATCATTGTATGTCTGATTTACAAAATTCCAGTGGTAGAATTACAAATACATCAGTGGTCATCTACTGTACAAATTTCATGAGCTGATTCAACATAGATTTCCAGTTATGACTAAAACCATATCACTCATTTACTGCAGCAAAAACTCAGCTTCAGCTGCTGTTTTTAAAAAGGTCTTTAAAAATAGTAAACGAAGTCCAAAAATTATGATTCTAGTGCTATTAGAACTGTATTTCATAATACATAAATCTAGACTTCAGAAAATGTATTTTTCGTTTTATTAAGGTCCGGTACAGCCAACTGAATTTCGCTGTAATCACTAAACAGCTTTCTGGTTTCAGTTCCCTACTCTCTAACGCATGTTCGATTGATTCCATTAAGATGTTTGGTGATCAACAACGACCTTTAACATCAATATTAACAAGTAAATCATCAAGTAATCAACAACATGTTCACTACAACATCCTACTAGTAACTTTTTACTTTCATCTTCAAGTAATCTTTTATGTAGAACTTCATGTAGAGTTTCATGTTCATCTTTTTAATGTTCTTGTTTCTTTAGTGATTTGAACATACTAAACATACTACAACTTGTAACCAAGAAACAAGATGAACAAGGGTGTACAAGTAACTTATTACTAGCACAAGGCTAGGGTAGATTCTAGTGAGGAAGATGATGAGAAATGATGATGAATAAGCAAGAAACAAAGCCCTTTTGAAGCTTCCACAAGTTGCAACTTCCTTGAATCACCTCCTAGGCTTGAATGGAACTTAAAGATGGATGAATGTGGTGGACTTGGGGTGGTGATGGTGGCGGTTTGGGGGTGAGCCGAAAGTGGGAGAGAGAGGTGAGGGAGTGATGGTGATCTTTGTGTGTTTAAGTGAGAAAGATGATATGGTAAGATTTTATAAGGATTGCACCATACTTGTAATCTTTCATATCTAATATTTTGTATTTAGGATTAAGCAAGTATCAAATCAAATATATGGAAATCTCATGAGATATGGTGATCTTGGTGGTGGGTCCCTTGGACCGATTTCTAGTATGGGGGGGGGGTTAATTGTAAAATTTCATGGTAGATGGTAAGTACTAGTTAATTTCCAAGTAGGTGTTTACATATGTTAGTTACTAGAGAATTTAGTGGGTGTTATGGTGTACGGGACCATGACCAGCCCAAAAGTAATTAAATAATGTGTTTGACAAATATTTGGTGTCCCGGGTAATGTCCGGTTGTTCGGTCGGATACTGTTCCGTTAAAGTGTTTAATTATTCCGAAAAGTGTCTATTTTATATATTTTTGTAGCACTTTTAATTCCTAATACATAGGAGAATATTCAGGACCATTTAGTAAATTTTCTGCACACGACTAGTGTGTTAACAAGCACATGTAAGGATGTCACAGTAATCAGGAAACAGTTAAGTAATTCAACACAGTCACTAAGCACTTTAATTATCATTAATAAATTGTACAGATACATGAAATCATGAGGGTTGTCACATTTTAGTATGTGTTGTGTTATCAAGTTACATAGCCACATGTGGGTATAATCTAAAATCAACAGCCGGCCCTCCCAAACAATGATCCACTTGGGCTCTATCCGGCCCAACATAAATACAAAGCATACTTGTGATCTGGTTGGTTGGGCTTCGGGTATGTGTGTGTCAAGATACGGCCCAACATGTGTAACTATAATACCCGGCCCAAACGTGAACATGTGTATGCTGAACGTATTTGTGAGGTAAGCGGCCCAAGCATATTCATCCAAGATACAAGGAATACGAGTCTTATATTTAACAAGTTTCACATATCACGCATAAACACTCATAAACGTTCAATATAAATTAATACATTAACTAGTCACATAAAGTTCGTATAGGTTACATCCGAGTACGACAAAGGATCTAAAATACGAGTTGTCAAATCATCCCCAACATGAAAGAAATTTCGTCCCAAAATTTGATAAACAGTCTCCAAAAAGTTAAATGGCGGATCAGGATGACTGTGGGTTTTTCCCGGGTACCACATCTTCCCCAACTTGAAAGGGAATTTCGTGGCGAAATTTGCCAATGATATTAAAAGTTGATACAACTGCTTGAACAACTGAGGTTGCTAGAGCTTACTCTGATCATTGCGTTCCTCCGTGAACTTCGGTCCATGTTTTTGAGTTCCAATGAACTCTCACGATTGGAATTCGATTATGCTGACGATTCTGAACGTCCTAGTCCATTATTTCAGTAGATTCTTCAACAACTGGTACTTGTCATTAACTTCAGACTCTAATAAGGGTATCACAAGCGTTTCATCGGACAAGCACTACCTTAGATTTGAAACATAGATGACATCATGCACTTTATCCAATTCGTCGGGTAACCCGAGTTTGTAAGTCACATTACTTATTCTTCCCAGAATGTTGAGTGGCTCAAAGTGATGTAAGTTAAGCTTGCCACGCTTCCCAGCCGTACCACACCCTCCCAGGGTGAGACTTGCAACATGATACGATCGCCTACAGCGATCTTCCAGAGTTTCCTAAGCTTATCAGCTTTCCTGACGGTCACGCGTTGCCACCAAATGATTTCCGATCTAAACAATCTTCCCAAGTGGTTCGAGTACAAGTCCTGGATCTGTGATTAGGTTGTCACCCACCTTAGTCCAACAGGGAGATTAGCATTACTGTCCATGCAATGTCTCAAACCGAGCTGTCTGAATACTAGAATGGTAATTGTTGCAGTAAATTCAACCAGTGGTAGGTGTCCTTCCAATGTTACTAAGTCAATCACGCACATGCCCGCAGCATGTCTCCAAGTGTCAGGATGGTTCATTTACTCTAACCGTTTGTCCTATGATGATGAGTAATGCTCCTGTCTATACGTGAGCCAAGAGGGTTGTGTAATGCCTGTCATAAATCAGGTATAGATCAAAATCAGAGATAACAGGAGTTGGCACCTCGTGCCTAAAAGCCGCCTCTCTCAGAGGAATATTCACAAGCTGTGAAGACTCGACAGTTTCCGTGATCGCACGAGAGTATGCTGGTCGCGTGAGACGATCAACAATCATCCAGGTGATATTGTTTCCGTTTCAAGTTCTAGGTAGCCCAGTGACAAAGTCCATGGCCGTCTATTCTTATTTCCGTATGAATGTTTCTCGATGTCCAAACATCATTCACATACCTAGCTAGGTGGGCCTTCATGCCCGATCACCAGTACCAGGTTTATAAATCCTAATGTCTCTCATCAAAACCCAGCCGACTAGAATATCGAGGCCGGTGCTTTGCTCAACATAAATTTCCTACAGTTACTATATAATGAGATCCACCCTCGTTCCAGGAGGTAGCGGATATCGTCTGACCTGCCAAGGTTGCTTCTCCATGCCCCGCATGAGTTCAACTTGAAAATCCTCTCCCTTCATTTCTCCAATTTGAAAAGGGCGAGTCGGATCAGTTAAGTTAGAGTCGATAGTGAGCTGCAAAGCTCGTGCACGTTCAAGTTTCATAGTTGTAATCAACCAAAAGTTCCCTCCTGCGATGCCAATAACTGATTTAGCTCTGTCGAAGCCAAGGTACATGGGAGGCCCTTGTGATCGGTTAAAATAACGTATCTGGTACCGTCCAAGTAATGCCTCCATCTAAAATCCCAAGGCCACGGTTTTCACTGCCAGTTGTGTGTCGTGCAGTTCCTCTTTGTAACTCCATCGCGTTACTCATCACCCTCTCGTGTTCCGTCGGTGTGTAAGTGGGACTCTGATTCGGACCATCATGGTATACCACTAAATCACCCGCACCCTCGGGTAAAGGTGATGCTTAGTGCATTGCAGAGTTGGAATTCGAAAGCTGAAAAGACGTCCTCCTGTTTCGTCTTTCACGAACACAGCACCTTACTGTGCTAAAGAGACTTAAGCTGTGCGACCTTCGAAAATCATGTGGGTAAGCTGCGATACTATCTAGCGAAACCAAAGAATTGCTGCATCCCCAAAGGAATCTTTGGTGTCGATCAGTTTCTAACAAGATGCATCTCAGCGAGATCCACGTGTATTCCCACTCCGTTGGTTACATGATCAAAATGCATCTCTCGAATCTAGATGTGACATTTAACAAGACTTTGCACGTAATGGCTCCTATCACAAAAGCGCTAAGATAGGATACATATGCCACCCATGGTGTTCCTTTCTCTTGGTCATGATTCAGAACGTCATCGACAAATACGGTCGATTCATGTGATCCCTGAAGCTGCTGGTGTGTGGATCAACTCAATAATCATGGTGTATAAAGTTGAAATGGCTGCATTGCATTCGACATGCTGTTCTAAGAGCATTCCCCTCTTGGACTTCCATCTGATGATAGTTCGTCCGCTAGCCAACCCTCGAATGGAAGCTTGTTCCTCGCAACTGGTCGACAGGTGGCCAATACATGGTCGAGACAAGCGGTTCCTAACTGTCACCTTGTTATGTTCTCGATAATCGGTACACATACGAAAAGGCTTATCTTCACTAGTATAACTGGGGCTCCCCAAAGCGAAAAACTAGATCCAATAAAACTCATGTCCAATAGTTCCTGAAGTTGATTAGGCAGTTCTTGCAACCCTCGTGGCGCAAGACGGTATGAGTACAAGTAATCAGAGCTACCCCTGGCGTGAGGCCAAACTGAGATTCTGTTTAACAGTTATGGAAGTAAGTCCGAAAACTCCTCGTGTAGCACGCCGGGAGGAATCACGAACAATTGGTGGATCCTCGATCCTCTTTTCCTTAGCCTTAACATCAGTAACGGTTGCTAATGTTGCGTGGTAATCCCTCCGTAGACACTTCTGGGCTTTCATTGCTGATATGATGCTAACCCGTACACCACTCTGACACTTCAAAGTATAAATGACGCAAAATTTTCCTTCCTCAAGGTATATTAACGTGATATCCAGACAACCAATCTACACTACTACTGCATCGAGACCATCAAGGATAGCAAAAAGGAAGGTCGATGTTGAACACTTGTCTCACAAGGTCAAGTTTGCATCCTAATGAACATACAAGGCTTCCATTGGCTTGTCATCGGTCGGTCCCATAACAGGTTTGGTTTCGAGAAGCACCAGGGTTAAACGGAATCGAGACGAAGCGGTTAACTACCCATGCAAGCTACCATGTTGTTATTATGCCTGGCGTCGCCTACGCCAATCCTAAATGCCCTTACACAAGCATCACTACCAGTGTTGTTACGATCACGTGGATTTCCAATTTCTGTTAGCGTTCCCTTGGTTGTTGATATTTTGACTTAACAACAGTCGATCCTTGTCGAAGTCACCCTTGTTTCCATACGGTAGGCTATGATTTCGAGTACCTTGATGTCGCCGTGACTGGTGCCTCTCATGCCGTTGCTTGAAACGGAGACAGGGTCCATCTTGTCACATTTCCGTGTCACGTCCTAAGGCGCTACTCTTTGTGCTAACAGTTACACATTCCACACCATGGTCAGTTGTCATCACCTATGTCCCAATTGATTCGTAAAAGTTGACTCCCATGAGTCGCTGACTAGGGTTAAAATTTCGATTGAAGTCAGTTCGCTGGTGTTTGCTGCCGGTAATCGGGGTCGTCTAAATACTGAAGTCGGTATAGTACTACACTTATCCTCTTGTCCATAGTTCCAGCAAGTTGTTTGAGTAATACGCTGTATGTTTCCAGAGTGTTGTAGAAGTGATCGCACTTCAGGATTTAGGGCGTCAGTGTGTTAGGTTCCAACAAACGAAGATAAGTGAGAAAGGTAATAACCAATCATTCGACACTGTAACATCCAACTCAGGGACGTTCGTACAAGCACCTAACATTCTACACAGTTTGCTAGGCGTTCAGATGGGTGTTCAGGTTACACTCGATAGCATCGAGCTTTGAAAGGTTTCAGAGGGAAATTAAAAGATCACATTCGAGTAGGAGACAATCACTACTATGACTCCTATAGGCTGTTGCGTTTCACATCAATAAAATAACGGAACGAAACCCCTTTTTCACTTGTTAAGCCTCACTTGGACTTGCATGCACCCCACATTGTTATTATGTGTGCACCCACAATAATATTGTGATTTGCATGCTCATCTCAGCTCCTCTTAACTCATGTCAAATGGTTCCTCGAACTCGAGTAGCAAACGAAGAGCATCACGAAGCGTAAGTCATGAATGTTTAGGGAAATACCACCCTAACATTCACATAACGCATGCAAGTAATACATGAATTCATACTGTTGTGCTAAACGTGAAATCACATGCAATATCATTTGTAAGTGTTCACTAGTTATGCAGTACAATGAGTATACGAGAGACGAACCTTGCAATCTGGAGCTGAGTGTCATGGTCGTATTCACGTTTTCAGAACTGTTCGGTTATAGTCTGGTTTTACAAAAACGTTTTTTCCCTTTTTAAAACCAAGTTCACTATAACCAATGGCTCTGATACCAATCTGTCACACCCCCAAAATACCACATGCGGAATCACCGCGGGGCGTGTGATGTACCGGGATCCAAGCCACCAATCACATTGAACTTCGCATAATATAATAATATTAAATAAAACATTCCATGGATTTCAAGATATAACTCCAAGTCATAAGTTAAACCAAAGAAGATGTTCAGCGGAAGCATAATGTAAACTGTAAATCAGTTGCTTCAAAACAAATGTTCATAATCAACGAAGCAAGTATCCAAGAGTCTCGACCCATGACCACTCTAGCACTCCCAGATAGCAAGTCCATATCAGGAATCTAACGACCTGCAAGGCATGTAACGACAAGTCAACAACAAAGTTGAGCGAGTTCACAGTTGGTTGTCCTTTTTAAAGTTGTTCCAAAAACCACGAGTTCATTCAAAAACCATGAGTTATCCAATTCATTGTTTCCCAAACCATAACCAGTGGGGGGCTACCCCATGTAACCACTAGACCCGTTACCATATCGACAACTGACTGGAGTCATGCTGTGCCCTACGTCAATGTCTATCATCATTGACTAAGTGCCCAGATCCATTAGTCCACTCCCATCCTCTGTGGCACGGTGTGAGGCTTGTCAAACCTAGTAGCGCTATATAACTAAGGACCTGCTCGCCAATGGCCCGGCGATTAAGTCGATATAAAAGTGAGGGACTTCATGATAGAGTTTTGTCTATTAAGTTATATGTTGTCATCCTTCCTACGGAGGAATGGAGGTACGTAATCTACCCAAGGAGAATACGCAGGTTTAATGTTGTCATCCTTCCCATGGAGGATGGAGGTACATATTCTACCCAAGGAGAATATGCAGGTTCTGTTTTAGTTTCTTAACCCATTCCCAAACCACCGAGAATCCCATGCCTTATAGAAAGTGTGAACTCACCTTGGTTTGCTCGGATTGTTAATTTACTTTACCACTTTCCAGTTGGTCAACCAAACCCTATCGTGGTTACCAATCGATATTAGTTACGTAATCATGTGAGTCACGTATTGTACACAATAAGCCATGTATTTATACATAGAAAACGACGCATTCATGTGCAGTTTGCATTTACCGATTACCATATAGCAAATATCATGTTTTGTTCATGTTCTCAACCCATGTATATCATTCATCAGCATTCCCAGTAGCATCAGTTATTCACATTAAATAGTTTAGACTACTCATAACAGTCCATATACAAGTACCTTATTTCTAGATAGTCTAACTTTATACAACAAACATAATTGTAAAATAACTTGCACCACATCACACACTGTTCAAGTTGTTACCTAGATGACGAAAGACCCAACTTTCGTTGCCCCTTATTCATGGCGAAACCCATGTTTCGTCGCCCCTCAATCATGGCGAAACCCATGTTTCGTCGCCCCTTATTCATGGCGAAACCCATGTTTGGTCGACCTTATTCATTTGCCAAACCCTAATCCTCACATAATAAAACATAACATATCATGACTCAATCATTAGACACAATCATTAAATCATCGATTAACGAGAACACTTAGAAGACTATATCTAATCTAATTATACATGCGAAACATTAATTAATTGCACACATATAAACAATCACATGTTCCCTGACAATTCACATGCACATATGAACACAATGGCCGACAACATGAAGTAATTCTTATCCACTTGGCTGCACTTTCTAGACATCTCACATGTAATGTTATAGGATATTGGGCCAACAAAGCAAATAATGACATAATAATATTACTAACTGAAGGTGCTTAGAACGATGAAAAGGGAAGCCTCGAGGGAGTCCACTGCCGTCACGGTTTAGGGAGAAGGGTGAGGGTTGTTTAGGGTTTTAGTATGTGTTGTGTTATCAAGTTACGTAGCCACATGTGGGTATAATCTAAAATCAACAGCCGGCCCCCCCAAACAATGATCCACTTGGGCTCTATCCGGCCCAACATAAATACAAAGCATACTTGTGATCGGGTTGGTTGGGCTTCGGGTATGTGTGTGTCAAGATACGGCCCAACATGTGTAACTATAATACCCGGCCCAAACGTGAACATGTGTATGCTGAATGTACTTGTGATGTAAGCGGCCCAAGCATATTCGGCCAAGATACAAGGAATACGAGTCTTATATTTAACAAGTTTCACATATCACGCATAAACAATCATACGAGTTGTCACAGTTTGTTTGGCCCTTGTTCCAGTAACTCGAATCCTAGCCCGGTATATCCCATTTTAATTTTACACCATTGTGAACCTTACGCCTTTTTTACTCTCTGATCGAGGTTCTCGGCATTGAAAAATCTTCGTAAACTAAATCACACGTGTATATGTTGACATTTAAGATATATACAGTTAAGAAAATCAAGGGCAATGGTGATATATATGCGGATTAGACACAAAAAAACACTCAACAAATGGCTACAATTTAAGGAATGTGTTTAGTGATGGCATCAGATTCCTAATTGATTGAGAAAGGTCCGGTGGTAAGAAAAGCTGCTTCTAGGAGATTGTAAAGTGTTTTCGCTCGACGATTCCATTCTTGGGTGGTTGGTTTGTCCCTTGTTCCTGTAACTCGAATCCTAGCCCAGTATATCCCAATTTAATTTTACACAATTGTGAACCTTACGCCTTTTTTACTCTCTGATCGAGGTTCTCGGCATTGAAAAATCTTCGTAAACTAAATCACACGTGTATATGTTGACATTTAAGAGATATACAATCAAGAAAATCAAGGGCAATGGTGCTATATATGCGGATTAGACACAAAAAAAAAAACACTCAACAAATGGCTACAATTTAAGGAATGTGTTTAGTGACGGCCTCAGATTCCTAATTGATGGAGAAAGGTCTGGTGGCAAGAAAAGCTGCTTCTAGGAGGTTGTCAAGTGTTTTCGCTCGACGATTCCATTCTTGGGTGGTTGGTTTGGCCCTTGTTCCTGTAACTCGAATCCTAGCCCGGTATATCCCATTTTAATTTTACACCATTGTGAACCTTACGCCTGTTTTACTCTCTGATCGAGGTTCTCGGCATTGAAAAATCTTCGTAAACTAAATCACACGTGTATATGTTGACATTTAAGAGATATACAGTCAAGAAAATCAAGGGCAATGGTGATATATATGCGGATTAGACACAAAAGAAAAACACTCAACAAATGGCTACAATTTAAGGAATGTCTTTAGTGACGGCATCAGATTCCTAATTGATGGAGAAATGTCTGGTGGAAAGTAAAGCTGGTTCTAGGAGGTTGTCAAGTGTTTTCGAACGCCGATTCCATTCTTGGGTGGTTGGTTTGGCCCTTGTTCCTGTAATTCGAATCCTAGCCCGGTATATCCCATTTTAATTTTACACCATTATGAACCTTACGCCTTTTTTACTCTCTTATCGAGGTTCTCGGCATTGAAAAATCTTCGTAAACTAAATCACACGTGTATATGTTGATATTTAAGAGATATACAGTCAAGAAAATCAAGGGCAATGGTGATATATATCCGGATTAGACACCAAAAAAAAAACACTCAACAAATGACTACAATTTAAGGAATGAGTTTAGTGACGGCATCAGATTCCTAATTGATGGGGAAAGGTCTGGTGGTAAGAAAAGCTGCTTCTAGGAGGTTGTCAAGTGTTTTCGCTAGACGATTCCATTCTTGGGTGGTTGGTTTGGCCCTTCTTCCTGTAACTCGAATCCTAGCCCGGTATATCCCATTTTAATTTTACACCATTGTGAACTTTACGCCTTTTTAACTCTCTAATCGAGGTTCTCGGCATTGAAAAATCTTCGTAAATTAAATCACACGTGTATATGTTGCAATTTAAGAGATATACAGTCAAGAAAATCAAGGGCAATGGTGATATATATGTGGATTAGACACCAAAAAAAAAAACACTCAACAAATGGCTATAATTTAAGGAATGTGTTTAGTGTCGGCATCAGATTCCTAATTGATTGAGAAAGGTCTGGTGGCAAGAAAAGCTGCTTCTAGGAGGTTGTTAAGTATTTTCGCTCGATGATTCCATTCTTGGGAGGTTGGTTTGGCCATTGTTCCTGTTACTCGAATCCTATACCGGTATCACATTTTAATTTTACACCATTGTGAACCTTACGCCTTTTTTACTCTCTGATCGAGGTTCTCGGCATTGAAAAATCTTCGTAAACTAAATCACACGTATATATGTTGACATTTAAGAGATATTCAGTTAAGAAAATCAAGGGCAATAGTGATATATATGCGGATTAGACGCCAAGAAAAAAAACACTCAACAAATGGCTACAATTTAAGGAATGTGTTTAGTGACGGCATCAGATTCCTAATTGATGGAGAAAGGTCTGGTGGTAAGAAAAGCTGCTTCTAAGAGGTTGTCAAGTGTTTTCGCTCGACGATTCCATTCTTGGGTGGTTGGTTTGGCACCTGTTCCTGTAACTCGAATCCTAGCCCGGTATATCCCATTTTAATTTTACACCATTGTTAACCTTACGCCTTTTTTACTCTCTGATCGAGGTTCTCGGCATTGAAAAATCTTCGTAAACTAAATCACACGTGTATATGTTGACATTTAAGAGATATACAGTCAAGAAAATCAAGGGCAATGGTGATATATACGAGGATTAGTCACAAAAAAACACTCAACAAATGACTACAATTTATGGAATGTGTTTAGTGATGGCATCAGATTCCTAATTGATGGAGAAAGGTCCGGTGGCAAGAAAAGCTGCTTCTAGGAAGTTGTCAAGTGTTTTCGCTCGACGATTCCATTCTTGGGTGGTTGGTTTGGCCCTTGTTCCTGTAACTCGAATCCTAGCCCGGTATATCCCATTTTAATTTTACACCATTGTGAACCTTACGCCTTTTTTACTCTCTGATCGAGGTTCTCGGCATTGAAAAATCTTCGTAAACAAAATCACACGTGTATATGTTGACATTTAAGAGATATACAGTCAAGAAAATCAAGGGCAATGGTGATATATATGCGGATTAGACACAAAAAAAACACTCAACAAATGGCTAAAATTTAAGGAATGTGTTTAGTGACGGCATCAGATTCCTAACTGATGGAGAAAGGTCTGGAGGCAAGAAAAGCTGCTTCTAGGAGATTGTCAAGTGTTTTCGCTCGACGATTGCATTCTTGGGTGGTTGGTTTGGCCCTTGTTCCTGTAACTCGAATCCTAGCCCGGTATATCCCATTTTAATTTTACACCATTGTGAACCTTACGCCTTTTTTACTCTCTGATCGAGGTTTTCGGCATTGAAAAATCTTCGTAAACTAAATCAAGTGTGTATATGTTGACATTTAAGAGATATACAGTCAAGAAAATCAAGGGCAATGGTGATATATATGCGGATTAGACACCAAAAAAAAACACTCAACAAATGGCTACAATTTAAGGAATGAGTTTAGTGACGGCATCAGATTCCTAATTGATGGAGAAAGGTCTGGTGGTAAGAAAAGCCGCTTCTAGGAGGTTGTCAGGTGTTTTCGCTCGACGATTCCATTCTTGGGTGGTTGGTTTGGCCCTTGTTCCTGTAACTCGAATCCTAGACTGGTATATCCCATTTTAATTTTACACCATTGTGAACCTTACGCCTTTTTAACTCTCTGATCGAGGTTCTCGGCATTGAAAATTCTTCGTAAATTAAATCACACATGTATATGTTGCAATTTTAGAGATATACAGTCAAGAAAATCAAGGGCAATGGTGATATATTTGTGGATTAGACACCAAAAAAAACACTCAACAAATTGCTACAATTTAAGGAATGTGTTTAGTGACGGCATCAGATTCCTAATTGATGGAGAAAGGTCTGGTGGCAAGAAAAGCTGCTTCTAGGAGGTTGTCAAGTATTTTCGCTCCATGATTCCATTCTTGGGTGGTTGGTTTGGCCCTTGTTCCTGTAACTCGAATCCTATACCGGTATATCCCATTTTAATTTTACACCATTGTGAACCTTACACCTTTTTTACTCTCTGATCGAGTTTCTCGGCATTGAAAAATCTTCGTAAACTAAATCACACGTTTATATGTTGACATTTAAGAGATATACAGTTAAGAAAATCAAGGGCAATGGTGATATATATGCGGATTAGACACCAAGAAAAAAAACACTCAATAAATGGCTACAATTTAAGGAATGTGCTTAGTGACGGCATCAGATTCCTAATTGATGGAGAAAGGTCTGGTGGCAAGAAAAAGCTGCTACTAGGAGGTTGTCAAGTGTTTTCGCTCGACAATTCCATTCTTGGGTGGTTGGTTTGGCCCTTGTTCCTGTAACTCGAATCCTAGCCCGGTATATCCCATTTTAATTTTACACCATTGTGAACCTTACGCCTTTTTTACTCTCTGTTCGAGGTTCTCGGCATTGAAAAATCTTCGTAAACTAAATCACACGTGTATATGTTGACATTTAAGAGATATACAGTTAAGAAAATCAAGGGCAATGGTGATATATATGCGGATTAGACAAAAAAAAAACACTCAACAAATGTCTACAATTTAAGGAATGTGTTTAGTGACGACATCAGATTCCTAATTGATGGAGAAAGGTCTGGTGGCAAGAAAAGCTGCTTCTAGGAGGTTGTCAAGTGTTTTCGCTCGACGATTCCATTCTTGGGTGGTTGGTTTGGCCCTTGTTCCTGTAACTCGAATCCTAGCCCGGTATATCCCATTTTAATTTTACACCATTGTGAACCTTACGCCTTTTTTACTCTCTGATCGAGGTTCTCGGCATTGAAAAATCTTCGTAAACAAAATCACACGTGTATATGTTGACATTTAAGAGATATACAGTCAAGAAAATCAAGGGCAATGGTGATATATATGCGGATTAGACACAAAAAAAACACTCAACAAATGGCTAAAATTTAAGGAATGTGTTTAGTGACGGCATCAGATTCCTAACTGATGGAGAAAGGTCTGGAGGCAAGAAAAGCTGCTTCTAGGAGATTGTCAAGTGTTTTCGCTCGACGATTGCATTCTTGGGTGGTTGGTTTGGCCCTTGTTCCTGTAACTCGAATCCTAGCCCGGTATATCCCATTTTAATTTTACACCATTGTGAACCTTACGCCTTTTTTACTCTCTGATCGAGGTTTTCGGCATTGAAAAATCTTCGTAAACTAAATCAAGTGTGTATATGTTGACATTTAAGAGATATACAGTCAAGAAAATCAAGGGCAATGGTGATATATATGCGGATTAGACACCAAAAAAAAACACTCAACAAATGGCTACAATTTAAGGAATGAGTTTAGTGACGGCATCAGATTCCTAATTGATGGAGAAAGGTCTGGTGGTAAGAAAAGCCGCTTCTAGGAGGTTGTCAGGTGTTTTCGCTCGACGATTCCATTCTTGGGTGGTTGGTTTGGCCCTTGTTCCTGTAACTCGAATCCTAGACTGGTATATCCCATTTTAATTTTACACCATTGTGAACCTTACGCCTTTTTAACTCTCTGATCGAGGTTCTCGGCATTGAAAATTCTTCGTAAATTAAATCACACATGTATATGTTGCAATTTTAGAGATATACAGTCAAGAAAATCAAGGGCAATGGTGATATATTTGTGGATTAGACACAAAAAAAAAACACTCAACAAATTGCTACAATTTAAGGAATGTGTTTAGTGACGGCATCAGATTCCTAATTGATGGAGAAAGGTCTGGTGGCAAGAAAAGCTGCTTCTAGGAGGTTGTCAAGTATTTTCGCTCCATGATTCCATTCTTGGGTGGTTGGTTTGGCCCTTGTTCCTGTAACTCGAATCCTATACCGGTATATCCCATTTTAATTTTACACCATTGTGAACCTTACACCTTTTTTACTCTCTGATCGAGTTTCTCGGCATTGAAAAATCTTCGTAAACTAAATCACACGTTTATATGTTGACATTTAAGAGATATACAGTTAAGAAAATCAAGGGCAATGGTGATATATATGCGGATTAGACACCAAGAAAAAAAACACTCAATAAATGGCTACAATTTAAGGAATGTGCTTAGTGACGGCATCAGATTCCTAATTGACGGAGAAAGGTCTGGTGGCAAGAAAAAGCTGCTACTAGGAGGTTGGTTTGGCCCTTGTTCCTCTAACTCGAATCCTAGCCCGGTATATCCCATTTTAATTTTACACCATTGTGAACCTTACGCCTTTTTTACTCTCTGTTCGAGGTTCTCGGCATTGAAAAATCTTCGTAAACTAAATCACACGTGTATATGTTGACATTTAAGAGATATACAGTTAAGAAAATCAAGGGCAATGGTGATATATATGCGGATTAGACAAAAAAAAAACACTCAACAAATGTCTACAATTTAAGGAATGTGTTTAGTGACGACATCAGATTCCTAATTGATGGAGAAAGGTCTGGTGGCAAGAAAAGCTGCTTCTAGGAGGTTGTCAAGTGTTTTCGCTCGACGATTCCATTCTTGGGTGGTTGGTTTGGCCCTTGTTCCTGTAACTCGAATCCTAGCCCGGTATATCCCATTTTAATTTTACACCATTGTGAACCTTACGCCTTTTTTACTCTCTGATCGAGGTTCTCGGCATTGAAAAATCTTCGTAAACTAAATCACACGTGTATATGTTGACATTTAAGAGATATACAGTTAAGAAAATTTTGGGCAATGGTGATATATATGCTGATTAGACACAAAAAAAAAACACTCAACAAATGGCTATAATTTAAGGAATGTGTTTTGTGACGACATCAGATTCCTAATTGATGGAGAAACGTCTGGTGGCAAGAAAAGATGCTTCTAGGAGGTTGTCAAGTGTTTTCGCTCGACGATTCCATTCTTGGGTGGTTGGTTTGGCCCTTGTTTGTAGGTCCTCTTGACGTATGGATCTTTCACAGAATTGTCAATCCAATCAAGAGTGCGGAATCCTCTTGATCAGAATATCACAAAAACAAGTAGAAGAACAGAATTCCAATTCAAACCGGGTTTCTATTGATTATCAAACTGAAGTATTACAATCAATCAAACCCTAATTCGTCCAAGCTTTAAGACTTTACGAAATTGCTAGAACTCTCATGAAATTACTCTCTCAAACACTGTGTTGGCTGATTAACCTCAACCCTAAAGCCTAACCTTGTTTATATAACACAAGGTTTGCAACTTGGGCTAGGATAAACCTCATGGACTGCGAATTGGAGTAAGCCCAATTCGCCCCCATACACCCAATATGTGTGGGTTTGGTTAGCCCAAACATTACAACTCACTAATACAAAGCTAAACCCGCTAACTGTTTAATATTTTACTAATTACAAGATATCCAAAGACCAAATCTAAGCTGTTGTCACAAACATGCACCAAGAAACTCCCCCTTGACAATAGCTTCATAAAATAACTTTGTCTTCAGTCATCTTGCAATCTTCATGTAGGCTTGCACTGTCTTTGGTCTTTGGATAGCTTCAGCTTTAATAGCTTCTGTCAGCAACAGAGACTCCCCCTATGCTGATGCATCCAATCACCAAATCTTCAAAAACTTTAGCGTTTGAGTAAACTCCAGTTCAGCATTTGCATAGCAATCTTGAACCTCTTCATCTTGTTTGCAATGTAGAAAGGAGGTTCTACCATGCATCCAATCAAACTCTCACCTCTTCACAGCAACTCATCACTTTAAATTCTCAGCAACATACCGCTTCAATCTGTATACTATAAAACAAACATCTCGAGAAACCATAAGAATTTTTCAACAAAGTTAAATAAATTATTATTTTTCAAGAGATAGTTAAACTGTATTACAGATTAAGCATTTTCTATTTATCACCAACATGCAAAACTTTTTGTTCAACACACAGAGCCTCATGATTTTAAAATTTTGAACTCACTTTCTAACACCGTCTCCCCCTATCAGTAACAATTCCTCCAAGAATAACAGTTTTCCATACATTAAGAATTTTTAACAGAAAAAAAAAACACTATTTTTGGATTTTTATATTTTCTGAAAGCAGGTAAATACAAAAGCAATAAACACTCTATTTTTGTGAGAATCACTGGTAAGAAGATCATATCAGCACAATCAAACTGTTTTCACACTCTTAGATAATTCTTTATTTAATTTTTCGTGAAAAGCAGTCCAAGACGATTACCAGTATGTTTGTCCAGTTAAACAAAATGCATGAACATTTCAAGTTCCATTACCGTATGATACGTTAAGGAAATATTATTACTGATATACTAGTGTGTCCCACTTCAGGATATACCCTCGCGATCAAGGTATGCACAAAGATTCATCGTAGTAGGTGAGTATACTGAATTCATCCGTTTTATTTTTCAACGTATAGATAATTGGTGATCAGGTCAGTACTTTCGTACAGCAAAGAGACCAAAATATCTAACGAGGGCTAATACAAATACCATTTTTGGTACGATTTATGCATTTTGCATTTTTTGAATGACTCTCTGTGAGAGCTTCTTCATTTATGGGATTTGGCATTTTTTGCTCTTTTAAGATATCTTGGTTGTGCCTTGGTCAACATGTATCTGGATGCAGCAGAAGGACAACCCTGATATCCCCAGATGAAATAATAGTATAAAGACCCAAAACCTCAAATTTTGGCAATCTATCAACGCAAGATTTAAGGTAATTTAACCATACACCACTGATGTGTTCCCCACTCATACTCAGTCTATTTAGGTTTATATCTCATTGGTAAGTTGATTATTTCATGCTTTTTGCCTATTTGTACATCATATGATGAAGTTGCTATCACACTTAAGCAATTTAAGTTCATTTTCAGTGTGACAGTCTAACTTGCTGATGTACTATCATTTCTCTTTTTTCACACAGTGATAACTCATTTTTTATTTTCTATTTTTTTTTCATTTTCTATTTTTTATGTTTTTGATTTTTTAATGTTTTTGTATTTTTGATTTTTAAGAAAACAGTAAACTATTTAGAAAATTCTTATGAAAAACCAGTTATTCAGGATTTCTCATCCCGTTGAGTTCGACTAAATGTTCAAAGCGAGCCCTGTCAAAAGCTTTAGTATAAAGATCTGCCAGGTTATCTAGTGTGTCAACTCGATGTAATTCAATTAGTCTCTTTTCAGCACAATCCCGTATAAAATGATGACGTATGTCAATATGTTTTGGGCGACTGTGTTTCACGGGATTATTTGTTATAGAAATTGTGGCATTATTGTCTATCATAATAGGAGTACGAGTGAAATCCAAACCGTAATCGCGCATTTGCTGTTGTATCCAGAGAACCTGAGAGCAGCAGCTACCCGCAGCAATATATTCAGCTTCACACGTAGAGGTAGACACACAAGATTGCTTCTTGCATTGCCAAGACACAATCCTGCCTCCTAAGAACTGACAACCACCTGTTGTAGACTTTCTGTTTGACTTGCATCCTCCAAAGTCTAAGTCAGTGTAAGCAACAAAATTCATATCACTATCAGCTGGATACCACAACCCAAGTTTAGGTTTCCCCTTCAAGTAACGAAGAATACGCTTAACTGCTTTCATGTGTGACTCTTTTGGATTAGCCTGATATCTGGCACACAAACATACTGCAAACATAATGTCAGGTCTTGAAGCAGTCAAGTACATTAGAGAACCAATCATTGCCCTGTATTGAGTTGGATCAACATCTTCAGTACTTTCATGATCTGGGCCAAGATTGTGATTTTCGCAAATGGGTGTGTTGAAAGTAGAGCAATCATTCATTTTGAACCGACTCAAAATGTCATACACATTATTTGTTTGATGAATTAACATCCCATCCTCCTTCTGTTCAACTTGTAATCCCAGAAAGTAAGACAGCTCACCCATAGCGCTCATTTCGAACTTACTCTTCATCACCTGCTCAAACTCTTTACACATGTTTTCATCTAATGACCCAAAGATGATGTCATCCACGTACACATGTACCAGCAGAAAATCTTCCTTCTTCCTCTTGATGAACAGTGTACTGTCAATCTGACCTCTTTCAAAACCATTCTTGATCAGATGTGTAGATAGTGTCTCGTACCACGCCCTGGGAGCTTGATGTAATCCATACAAAGCCTTATCTAGTTTGTACACCCGATCTGGATAATCTGGATCAACGAACCCATCTGGTTGTGAGACATACACCACTTCTTGGACTTTCCCATAAAGAAATGCACTCTTCACGTCTAGTTGGTAAACTTTGAAGCCCTTGAATGAAGCGAAAGCTAGGAACAAACGAATTGCTTCCAACCTTGCCACTGGTGCAAACACTTCATTGTAATCTATCCCTTCTTGCTGATTGAAACCTTTCACCACCAATCGAGCCTTGTTTCGCGTCACGATTCCTCTTTCATCCTTCTTGCACCTAAATACCCATTTAGTGCCAATTTTTCTTTCACCTTTAGGAAGGTCAACTAACTCCCAAACCTTCAACTTTGCAAACTGTGCCAATTCCTCTTGCATAGCTTCAACCCATGAATTGTCTTTAAGAGCCATATGAATGTTCTTCGGCTCCTCTTGGGAAATAAAACAACTATACAAGCACTCGTTCACAATCCCAGTCTTCTCAATCGAAACAAATAACCCATAATTTGCAGCTATGCTTCTTCTCGTCTGAACACCTGCAGTAGGATCTCCAAGTATCATGTCAACTGGATGATCTCTATTTGCTCGTGTAGTAGCAACGGTATCCACTTCTAAATTATCACCCAGGTTTGATCCAACCTCCCCTTGAATGTTCTGATATGCAAATGGATTAATGAAATCCTCCCCCTAAATGGGTTCAAAGTCACTATCGCAAGAATCAGGATCAACAGTACCTTTGGAAGTTTCCGGAGCATCTGTCATATCAACATTCGATCTAGGCATGAACTCGCCTTCATCATCTTCACTAATTATTGTCTGAATCAGCTGAGAATCATCTGCATTGGAAAACTCAGGAATATTAAATGATTTAAAAACGCTTTCATAATCATATAATATAGCTGGACCACTCGTTGATTGTTGAGGTTTGTATGTAGTAATTTAAACATTGTAAACAATCTCAATTTTACCAGTTTTTAGATTAAAAACCCTTTTATTCAGTGTGCCAGGCACGTAACCTAGAAAGTAGCCATCGTCAGCCACCTCACCGAATTTTTGTTTATCTTTATTTCGCACAATGGTGCAGGGTAATCCAAATGGTTCAAAGCCTTCTAAGTTTGGTTTCTTGTTAAACATCAATTCATGACAAGTTTTATTAAAACGTTTAACAGTCAAAACTTTGTTTAGGACGTAGCAAGCTGTATTCACAGCTTCTCCCTAGAAAAGAACTGGTAGCTTTGAATCTGAAAGCATCGTCCTAGCGGCTTCAATCAACGTCCTGTTTTTCCTCTCAGCAACTCCATTTTGTTGAGGTGTATAAGGAGCAGAATATTGATGTTCAATTCCCATTCGAAGACAGTAGAGATCCAGAATTTGATTCTTAAACTCCGTGCCATTATCACTCCTTATCCTCTTGATATTTGCATCATGGACGTTTTCCAATTTCGTAAAAATATCTATCAGCATCTCCGCCGTCTCATCTTTTGTACCTAAAAAGAAAACCCATGAATATCGTGAGTAATCATCAGTAACAACAAGACAATAGTAGTTTCCACCTATGCTCCTCACGTTCACTGGACCAAATAAATCCATGTGAAGTAATTCATAAGGGGCATATATGGAATTTACTGTTTTAGATTTGTGAGGTTTCTTATGTTGTTTTCCCTTTTGACATGGAAGACATTTATCTTCCACTTGAAACCTCTGCATTGGAACCCCTTTCACTAGCTCATTTTTAACAAGGTAATTCATTTTTGATAGTGAATATGGGCCATGCGTCTGTGCCACAACATCGATTCAGCTTCAGATGCTTTTGATAGTAAACACGCCACTACAGCAGTTGGATCCTTAGCACCCATGTCCATGACATAAGTGTCATTTCTCCTTGGCGCTCTCATCACTATCCAATCGTCCGGAATCACCAAACCTGGTTTCAACACTAATGCTTCATTCTTGGTAAAATGGACCGAGTGACCCTTGTCGCAGTCTCGTGACACGCTCATCAGATTGTGTTTAAGCTGCTCAACATAGTTCACTTTGTCCAGTGTGATCTTCCCATTGGTCACTTTTCCTCGAGCTGTAATTCTACCACCTTTAGCACCCGCAAAGTTCACATGTCCACCATCATAATTTTCAAATTCAGTCAACAATCTCACATCCCCCGTCATGTGCCTGGAGCAGCCACTATCAACATACCATAAGTTGATAATCCTCCTTAGCAGCTCCTGCACACACCAACCAAGAAATTAGTTAGATTGGGGGACCCAAGCCTTAATGGTCTTGGGTCGTCCAAATTCACCAACTACTTGAACATCCATCCAATATCCATTACTCCTAACTGGAGGAGTCTTGGATCTCAGACCTGTTGATGGAATTTGATTTTGATTTCCACTAGGTCTTTGGTCCTGAGGGTTCCTAAATGTGTTTGGACTATTTGACCTTTAGAAATTTTGATTTTGGTACGTTGAATTTTGATTCCAAGAAACATGATTGTTGTAATTTCTAAAGCCATTGTTATAAAAAGTTCGACCACCATTATTTTGGTATCGATTTTGATATTGACCTTGACTTCTGAAATTATTAGAATTATAATTGTTCATTCTTGGTGAACTGCTTCTAGGTCTCTCATATCTGCCTGGTGGAGATTTAGGCTGAAATCTTGGTTGATTTCTTTGAAAACGAGGAACTTGTGGAGTTCCTTTTTCAGCCTTATCTTCACCAACAGCAAGATTCTCTGGTTGCTTAGCAGCAGATTTCTTTGGAGAATTTGCAACTTTCTCTTCATTATCACCTTTCTTCTCAGGTGATTTCCCTCTCTGTTTCTCACTAATTTGTGCTTCACTCTTTTTGTTAGGACAACAGCTAGCTACATGTCCCTTGGTGTGACAATTGAAGCACGATCCCTTTTTCGAAGACTTCTTCTCAGAAGCCTTTGAACTAGATTTGGGTTTTGATGATGATGCCTTAGAAGGATTTGGTTTAGTTTGCTTAGTTTCAGAATTTTCTTTGTTCTTGTTTTTAGCAATCTCTACATTAGATTCGTTTTCAATAACAGCTGTTTTGTTTTTCATGTCACTTCCTTGAACAAAATTAATCTTTTTTACAAAAGTTGGATTCTTGTTCTTAGGATGTGAAGTTTTCTTTTTCAAAACGGGTTTGTTGTTATTATCCTTCTTCGCATCATCACTCTCAGACACATTTCCTTCAGTTGATGTGGAACTACTTGGTGATGTTGACACAAAGACAATGAGCTCATCTTCATCAGGCAAGAAAGAAGAGTCATGACTAACAGGAGGTGGAACTTCATTGAAACCATGGAATCCCACACTTGTTTTGTCATTACTTTTCTTCAAGCCACCCATCATGTGTTTCATAACAAAAGTAGAGTCCCTGAATTGACCTAATTTCTTTTCAAGTTCAACAATTTTGAGTTGTGCATCTGACAACTCTTTGCATTTTTCAGAAATCTCTTTTGTTTTCTCAGCCATCATTTCATGAGCTAACTCTGTTACTTGAAGTTTTTCATTTAATTTGCAGGTTACAGCTTCAATTTTACTTTCATAACCTTTTATTTTCTTCAAGTATAGAGATTCATTTCTTTTAGCAAAAAAGTTTGATTCTTTAATGTTAGACATCTCGCTCACCAAACTTTGGTTTTGTGTTGACAACCTGTCAACCTCACCCTGTAATTCACGACATTTTAAACACACAGAATTAGACTGTACCTCTCCTGTTTGTTTGTCAAGATTGGCCATGAGAGCCGCAAGCTGAGCTTTCACTCTTTTGTATTCAGCTTCCTTTTCTTCAGCTTCCTTTTCATGGTCAGACTTTTGCTTTTTCTCTTCAGCATCTATTGTCTGATCACTCTTCTCTTCTTCAGCTTTACTCTTTATCTCAGCCTCAGTATCTACTTTTTCTTCAGCATCTCCCACAGTAGCTTCATCATCACCAACTGGCACTATCTCTGCCATGAATGCCTGAGTGGTATTCTCATTATCTTCTAGATGAATGCTCCAATCATAAGAACCTTCTCGTGCTGTATAGATCAAAGCCTTTGAGCTAGAATTGTTTGACGCATTCCTGTTGTTTGAACTCTGACTCGAAGTCTCTTGCCTTTGTTTTTGACATTCCCTAGCGAAATGCCCATAACTTTGACAGTTAAAGCACCTCATTTTGGTCTTATCGAAACCAACAGTTCTCCCTACAAACTTCCTTCCTGTTCTATTCATGAATCTCTTCACTCGTCTAGAAATCATGGCCATTTGCCATTGCAAATCCATCTCTTCAAGATCATCAGGGTCAATCTGATCATAGTCTTCATCTAAAGTGGCAGGATCAGATATCTTCCCCTGAATGTAGTTTTCATATGAAGCAACAAATGAAGCAAGTAGAGCAAGATGCTCTTCTGCAGACTTAACACTCATAGGCATCGACTTAACACCACTACTCTGCTTAGAAGCTGCTGTTCTCTTGGCTCCTATTGATCCTCCTGAAGCAGCTACAAAACACACATCACCATCCTCATTCACTATGACCTGCTCATTCTTACACGATAGAAACGCAGTAGCAGAGTCGCTAGAAGCGTTGTGAGAAGAAGAAGATGTAAGCCCATTGTAAATTGCTGGATCTTGAACCTGATCATATCCAGTGTCTTTCTTCTTCATACTGAGCTCATAAGCTCTCAGCTTTCCTACCACTTCTTCAAGCTCTTTTGTCTCATAATCTGCTTCTCTCTTGATCATGAGAGTGTAGATATCCCACTTGGTAGGTAAGGCATCGAGCAGCTTGTCATTCTTCTCTACGTCAGAATAGCAATCGATCTCATAGTTTTCCATTTCTGACATCAGATGGTAGTAACGAGTGATGATGTCTTCAAGTGACTCATGTTTCTTGTACTTGAAAACAGCGAACTGCTTATTTAGTAGATCAACTTTGTTCTTCTTGACATCTGCATTTTCCGCGTATCTTTTCTCTAATGCATCCCACATATCCTTTGAATTTATGTACTTCTTGAAGGTATGCTTGATGCTATCAGGCAAGGACATTTTGATTGCAGCCAAGGCTCTCTTTTCAGCCTCATACATCTTTTTATCAGCCTCTTCCATGTTCACATAGGCAGTTCTACGTGGTCTACCCTCAAAGTCATGTGTTGGGTTTGTGCACCCATCTTCGATACATATCCACATGCGAGTGTCCTGATATTCAATGAAGGATTGAAAACGATCCTTCCATGTCAAATAGTTTTCCACCTTCATCATCTTAGGTGGTTTGTTGGTAGTGCCAACCTCATGCTCCATTTTCAACAGCTTATTCAAAGTAGACATGTTTGATATTTTAACGTTGCAGACTGATAAAACCGTACAAAATATCTCCGAAAACAGTGGTTACCAAATTACACCGTTAGAATCGTCTCGAAAAGACGAATCCAATGATATATAATGTCGAAAACCGAATTCGAAAACAGTGGTTACCAAATTTAACAGTGCAGACGGTTTTGTCAAACGAGCTATGGATCACCTTCTATTCACCAAAACGTGAATTTTTTCTTACGCCAGCCAGAAAATATTCCTCCCCTCTAATTATGCGGTTAAATTCGCTGGGCAGATCAAGGTTATTTTCGCTAGTCTAGTTCGCAGGTCTAGTTCGCTGAAAAGTCAAGTTTGCAGGTCAAATTCGCTGATTATTAAAATCATCTGTTAATTTCGCTCAGAGTAATTTCGCCAGGTAACCAGTTCGCTATTACGACGACTGGTAAAGTCGCTGAGGAAAATTATATGGTTACCAAAGTCGCTTTTGGATTTTAACTTCGCCGTTAAGTTCGTTGGTCTGTTAATTTCGCAGGTCCAGACTGCGAAATTAATTAAATTCGCCTGTTAAATTTGGAAATTCAATCTTCTCGAAATTCTGAAGATTTTTCAGATTCACCTAACACTTTCCAGCAGAATCGAAACAGAAAAATTATCAGTAGATTTCGAAAAACAGCAAAGAACAGAACGAAAAATGTGAAGAACACGAAGAAAAATCTTCTAATCTTCTAGCCTTTCTAGCAAAATAGCAATCAACCAGAACAATCTCTAAAACCTGCAAAACAGCAAACAAACAATGCAGAAGATCAAAACAGCCAAAAATTTCGAAAATATATATCAAACCAAGAAAAATTTTGAAACCCTAATTTTTTAGGTTTCTTAATTTTCGAAAATCCTCCTGTTTCTGCAGAACACAATTCTGAACCGAGCCTTCAAGAGCCTAATGCTCTGATACCAATTGTAGGTCCCCTTGACGTATGGATCTTTCACAGAATTATCAATCCAATCAAGAGTGCGGAATCCTCTTGATCAGAATATCACAGAAACAAGTAGAAGAACAGAATTCCAATTCAAACCAGGTTTCTATTGATTATCAAACTAAAGTATTACAATAAATCAAACCCTAATTCGTCCAAGCTCTAAGCCTTTACGAAATTGCTAGAACTCTCACGAAATTACTCTCTCAAACACTGTTTTGGCTGATTAACCTCAACCCTAAAGCCAAACCTTGTTTATATAACACGAGGTTCTTCGTAAACTAAATCACTCGTGTATATGTTGACATTTAAGAGATATACAGTTAAGAAAATCAAGGGCAATGGTGATATATATGCGGATTAGACACAAAAATAAAAACACTCAACAAATGGCTAAAATTTAAGGATTGTGTTTAGTGATGGCATCAGATTCCTAATTGATGGAGAAAGGTCTACTGGCAAGAAAAGCTGCTTCTAGGAGGTTGTCAAGTGTTTTCGCTCGACGTTTCCATTCTTGGGTGATTGGTTTGGCCCTTGTTCCTGTAACTCGAATCTTAGCCAGATATATCCCATTTTAATTTAAACCATTGTGAACCTTAAGCCTTTTTTACTCTCTGATCGACGTTCTCGGCATTGAAAAATCTTCGTAAACTAAATCACACGTGTATATGTTGACATTTAAGAGATATACAATCAAGAAAATCAAGGGCGACGGTGATATATATGCCGATTAGACACAAAAAAAAACACTCAACAAATGGCTACAATTTAAGGAATGTGTTTAGTGACGGCATCAGATTCCTAATTGATGGAGAAAGGTTTGGTGGCAAGAAAAGCTGCTTCTAGGAGGTTGTCAAGTGTTTTCGCTCGACGATTCCATTCTTGGGTGGTTGGTTTGGCCCTTGTTCCTGTAACTCGAATCCTAGCCCAGTATATCCCATTTTAATTTTACACCATTGTGAACCTCACGCCTTTTTTACTCTCTGATCGAGGTTCTCGGCATTGAAAAATATTCGTAAACTAAATCACACGTGTATATGTTGACCTTTAAGAGATATACAGTGAAGAAAATCAAGGGCAATGGTGATTTATATGCGGTTTAGACACCAAAAAAAAAACTCTCAACAAATGGCTACAATTTAAGGAATGTGTTTAGTGACGGCATCAGATTCCTAATTGATGGAGAAAGGTCAGGTGGCAAGAAAAGCTGCTTCTAGGAGGTTATCAAGTGTTTTCGCTCGATGATTCCATTCTTGGGTGGTTGGTTTGGCCCTTGTTCCTCTAACTCGAATCCTATCCCGGTATACCCCATTTAAATATTTACACCATTGTGAACCTTACGCCTTTTTTACTCTCTGATCGTGGTTCTCGACATTGAAAAATCTTCGTAAACTAAATGACACGTGTATATGTTGATATTTAAGAGATATACAGTCAAGAAAATCAAGGGCAATTGTGATATATATGCGGATTAGACACCAAAAAAGAAACACTCAACAAGTGGCTACAATTTAAGGAATGTGTTTAGTGACGGCATCAGATTCCTAATTTATGGAGAAAGGTTTGGTGGTAAGAAAAGCTGCTTCTAGGAGGTTGTCAAGTGTATTCACTCGATGATTCCATTCTTGGGTGGTTGGTTTAGCCCTTGTTCCTGTAACTCGTATCCTAGCCCGGTATATCCCATTTTAATTTTATACCATTGTGAACCTTACGCCTTTTTTACTCTCTGATCGAGGTTCTCGGCATTGAAAAATCTTCGTAAACTAAATCACACGTGTATATGTTGAAATTTAAGAGATATACAGTCAAGAAAATCAAGGGCAACGGTGATATATATGCGGATTAGACACCAAAAAAAACACTGAACAAATCGCTACAATTTTAGGAATGTGTTTAGTGAGGGCATCAGATTCCTAATTGATGGAGAAAGGTCTGGTGGCAAGAAAAGCAGCTTCTGGTAGGTTGTCAAGTGTTTTCGCTCAACGATTCTATTCTTGGGTGGTTGGTTTGGCCCTTGTTCCTGTAACTCGAATCCTAGACCGGTATATCCCATTTTAATTTTACACCATTGTGAACCTTACGCCTTTTTTACTCTCTGATCAAGGTTCTCGGCATTGAAAAATCTTCGTAAACTAAATCACACGTGTATATATTGACATTTAAGAGATATACAGTCAAGAAAATCAAGGGCAATGGTGATATATATGCGGATTAGACACCAAAAAAACACTCAACAAATGGCTACAACTTAAGGAATATGTTTAGTGATGGCATCAGATTCCTAATTGATGGAGAAAGGTCTGGTGGCAAGAAAAGCTGCTTCTAGGAGGTTGTCAAGTGTTTTCGCTCGACGATTCCATTCTTGGGTGGTTGGTTTGGCCCTTGTTCCTGTAACTCGAATCCTAGCCCGGTATATCCCATTTTAATTTTACACCATTGTGAACCTTACGCCTTTTTTACACTCTTATCGAGGTTCTCGACATTGAAAAGTCTTCGTAAACTAAATCACACGTGTATATGTTGACATTTAAGAGATATACAGTCAAGAAAATCAAGGGCAATGGTGATATATATGCGTATTAGATACCAAAAAAAACACTTAACAAATGGCTACAATTTAAGGAATGTGTTTAGTGACGACATCAGATTCCTAATTGATGGAGAAAGGTCTGGTGGCAAGAAAAGCTGCTTCTAGGAGGTTGTCAAGTGTTTTCGCTCGACGATTCCATTCTTGGGTGGTTGGTTTGGCCCTTGTTCCTGTAACTCGAATCCTAGCCCGGTATATCCCATTTTAATTTTACACCATTGTGAACCTCATGCCTTTTTTACTCTCTGATCGAGGTTCTCGGCATTGAAAAATCTTTCTTAAACTAAATCACACGTGTATATGTTCACATTTAAGATATGTATAGTCAAGAAAATCAAGGGCAATGGTGATATATATGCGGATTAGACACAAAAAAAAAACACTCAACAAATGGCTACAATTTTAGGTGTTAGGAAACTTTATTTGTAAGTATTGAAGAAAATCACAATCAACTGGATCTATGAAGAGATCACAGTCCTGAAGATCACGAACTAGAAAAAGAAGATCAGATGGGACAACTGGAATGCACAACATCTACTTCATAGAATCACAAGTTGATCAAGAGCAGAATTGGATTATCAGAAAAGGTCACTTCTGATGGATCTGATGATATTTCTGATGAAATATCATCAGTTTTTGACGATTCTGATCATCAGGATTTTTTCTGATGATTTGTTCATCAGAATTTCTGATGAAGTGATTTATCAGAATTCTGATGAAATACCCCACTTGTCTGAAATTGGCTCTGTCCTGCCACACTTACCGAAGCAAGTTGACATTAATTGATATCATGATGAAAAAGGCAACTTGAACGTTGGATTCAATGAATATGTCAAGTGGCCACTTTTTGCAGGACTTATTGCATGAATAAACTATTGTTTATTCATGCACCCAGCCGTCTATAAATAGAAGGCTCAACTAAGAGAAGCAAATTGAGTTTGAAGCTTAACATTCACACATACATCAAAACTCCATTGCCCTCTCACCCACAGAATTCAAGATTCGTTTGTACTAGATAATAATCTTACAATCACTTTGTAAACCATTTTGTTTCAAAGTGATATAAACTAGATAATTCTGTAGGTCTTGTTTCTTGAAAGTCTGATTTCCATTTCCGCACATCTTTTTAACATCTACTGAAATCACTTGCCATATTACGTGAAAAGAAGTTGTTTTAAGGCCAAACTGGGTCCAACAATTAGTATCAGAGCAGATTGAATAAACTATTTTCAAACGATCAATCGCTCATCTTCTTTTCTCTAAATATGGCCAGCTTTCAATCCTGGAATAATGCTTTTAACATTGGTTCTATGTCCAAAACTCCGACTCTGGTCAGAGAGGAATACCCCCAATGGAAAATCAGGATGGTCAATTTCCTTAATGGTCATGACCGAGCTCTGTTTCAATCCATTGAAAGGGGTCCACATACACCAATGACTGATATACCTGCTATTCCAGCAACTGACCAATCACCTGCTATCCCTGCCTCCCGCGCTCCTAAAAGTGAAATAAACTGGAGCGTGGAAGATAAGGAAAAGGTGGCTGGGGATGAAAGGGCAAAGTCACTTTTAATAATGGCCATCCCCAATGACATATTTTCACAAGTTGATGCATGTGCATCAGCTAAGGAAATATGGGATCAGTTGGAAAACATTTGTGAAGGAGGAGAAAGGATGAGAAGAAACAAGAGAACAAATAATGTCTCATCTTATGAAAGGCTTAAAAGTTTGCCAAATGAAAGGTTGAATGATACATATCAAAGATTTACAAAACTTTTAAACGTGCTAAAGAAATTTGGTATAACAAAATCAAACGATGAAAGAAACATAAAATTTCTTGATGCCCTTCCTAGAGAATGGAGAAGTCTAACCATGACTTTATCATCAACCTTAGAACTAGGAAACATGAGTCTTCATGACTTATACAGCATCTTGATCCCCAGAGAGGAAGAAATATTTGAAGAAACCATTCAAAGAGGGGGATCTTTAGCTCTTATCTCAAACTCACAAAGATCAACAACAACCAATGATCCACAACCATCAAACAGCCAAAATCTTGAAACTTCTGATGCATCATCAGATTTTTCAGCTTTTGCTGAAGCAATAGCACTGCTCACCAAAACATTTGAGCAGAGGTTGAGGGGAGGTAGCCAGAGATACCAGAGAAGTGACAGAGGAAGGATGGATGGAAGATCTAAAGAAGAGGTTAGATCTAAGGATAAAGGGAAGGCTGAAGTTGTGTGTTACAAGTGCAAGCAGAGAGGTCATTATCCATCAGAATGCAAGACCAAAAAGCTGAAGGATGTTGCCTATTATGAGAAAAAGCTTGAAGAAGCAAAGAAGCAGCAACAAGTAAGCTTAATTGCTGGAACAGATACATGGTTATCTGATGATTCTTCTGAAGATGAAGAAGAAGAATTGGCAAATTTCTGCCTGATGGCACTTTCTGAAGGACTACCAGAAACTACAGAACAAAAGGTAAATTTAGACAATCTTGATCTTCAACACAAGCTAAATAAGCTCATGTCAGATTTTCTAAATCTGCAAGAAAAACATCAATCAGATATTAGAAAATCTGATGAGTTGTAAAGGACTTTGAATAAAATCATTCTTGAAAACCAACTTCTTATAGAGGATAGTTTAGATCAAAGAGCTAAAATTGAGTTTTATGAAAATGAAAGAAAAGATCTTTACAAGAAAATCAATGACAAAGAAATCAATGTAAGAGGTTTTGAACAGGCCAAAGAGTTCATAAATTTTATTGAGTCCACACCAAAGAACAAAGGAGAGGGTTTAGGTTATACAAGTTCTACAAGATCAAATAGAATTAAACCCACTATCTTTGTAAAAGCAACTCATCAGAATTCTGATAAATTTACATCAGAATCTGAATCTGAATCTTGCAAAACAACTTGTTCTGAATATTCTTTTGAAAAACCAAATTTCAAAACAAACAAGAGTGAATATAGTCTAGAATCTGTAAAGACTCCAGAAGCAGTTCACTCATCTTTTCAAAATTATCCACTCATTCCAACATAAGAGGAAATATCAGAAAATTCTGATACATCTTGTATGTGTGTTGACATACTGAAGCTTGTTCAACACCATCTTCAAAAGAAAAATGTAAAATCTGTTAATGGCTCAGCATATAACTGAGTTTCTGATGCAAAACCAAGAAGAAGAAGAAATGAAGTGATTAATATTCCATCAGAAATAGTACCCAAGCATGCCTGGGTACCAAAAACCCTCTAATCATTTCATTTCAGGACCATCATGTGCAGCAGATCTGGTACTGCGACTCAGGAAGCTCCAAGCACATGACTGGGGACAGGAGCTTACTCAGCAACTTTGTTTCAAGGCTGGGTAGAATGGTAAATTTTGGAAATGGAGTGAAAGGAAGGATCATGGGATATGGATGCATAAGGTATGGATGTCTGAACATAGAGAAAGTAGCCTATGTTGAAGGCTTAAAGTATAACTTGCTAAGCTGTGGTCAATTCTGTGACAAAGGTTTTCAGGTAGCCTTTTTACCAGAAAAATGCTTGTTAATAGGTATAGATGATAATAAAATCTATTTAAGTGGGAAAAGAATAAGAAAATCAATTTACTATTTTGACTTCAAAGAAGAAAGTGAACATCCAAAACTGTGTTTATTTTCAAAACTCAACAAAGGTAGTAGTTGGTTATGGCACAAAAGGCTTGCCCACTTAAATTTCAAAAACCTAAGCAAACTAGCAAGCAAAGGTCTGGTAAAAGGATTACCTTTGATATCCTCAAAGAAGGATAAAATTTGTGAAGCATGTGAGATGGGAAAATCCAAGAGAAGCTCACATAAATCAATTTCTGAGTCTTCTATTTCACAAAGTTTGGAACTTTTACACATGGATTTGTGTGGACCCATAAGTCCAGAAAGTTTTTCTGGAAAGAAATACATACTAGTAATAGTAGATGACTTTTCCAGGTACACATGGGTAGAATTTTTGAGAAAGAAAAGTGAAACTCCTGATCTGATCATTAATTTTATTAAGAAAATTGAAAATCTGTTAAAACTAACAGTAAGAAGGATCAGATCAGACAATGGAACAGAGTTTAAAAATGAAAAAATTGAGAATTTTCTTGTAAGTAAAGGAATTTCTCATGATTTTTCTGTTCCAAGAACACCCCAACAGAATGGGGTGGTTGAAAGAAGGAACATGACCTTGGTAGAAGCTGCCAGAACCATGCTTGCTTATGCTAAATTGCCCACTCACTTTTGGGCAGAAGCTATAGCAAATGCATGTTTTACACAAAACAGATCCATAATCAACAAAAGGCATAACAAAACACCTTACAACATTATAAATGGAAGAATACCAAGTATAACATTTTTGCATACATTTGGTTGTAGATGTTTTGTTTTTAATGATTTTGAAAGCCTTGAAAAATTCGACAGAAAAGCAGAAAAATGTATTTTTCTTGGTTACTCTTTGTCATCAAAAGCATATAGAATCTTTATTCTCAATACAAGGACAATCAGAGAAAGTCTGTATGTTTCATTTGATGACTCACCAGAAACAGAGGTTTCTGATGAATACTTGAAAGAAATAAATTTTTCTGACAAACAAGAAAAGTATGAACATCTCTTTGAAATGTTAAATGAAGATTTCCTAGAACATGATAATTCTTTCAAAAACAAATCAAAAGATCCATCATGTACTAACTCTGCAAAACAAAGGTGTAGTACATCAGAACCTCATAATTCTGATATCTTACACACAATTGAAGCACCTGTTCAGGGGGAAACTTCAAATCCATCAGAACCAACAACTTTTCACAACAAGTTAAGATGGATCAAAGGACATGTTCATTTTGACATCATAGGCAATCCTACAGATGGTGTCAGAACAAGATCTGCCACTGCACATGAGTGTGCATTTTCTGGGTTCTTAAGCAAGATAGAACCCAAATCTGTCAAAGAAGCTCTAAGTGACCCAGACTGGATTCAGGCTATGCAAGAAGAGCTTGATCAGTTTGAAAGGAGCAAGGTATGGGATCTGGTACCCAAGCCAAAAGACAAATCTGTCATTGGTTCAAAATGGGTATTCAGGAATAAATCTGATGAGAATGGCATAATCACAAGGAACAGAGCAAGGTTAGTAGTCAAGGGTTACTGTCAACAAGAAGGTATTGATTAAGACGAAACTTTTGCACCAGTGGCTAGATTAGAAGCTGTAAGAATTTTTCTTGCTTATGCTGCATCCAAGGATTTAAAATTTTATCAAATGGATGTAAAATCAGCTTTTCTGAATGGTAAAATTGAGGAAGAAGTTTATGTGCATCAACCAGAAGGCTTTGTTGATCCAAAATTTCAAAATCATGTTTATAGATTAAACAAAGCCTTGTATGGGTTGAAGCAAGCTCCTAGAGCCTGGTATGAAACTTTATCAAACTTCTTACTCGAATCTGGGTTTACCAAAGGAACTATTGACACCACTCTTTTTCTCAAAACACACAAAGGTCATACTTTGCTGGTCCAGATATATGTTGATGACATTATATTTGGATCAACTAATGAAAAATTCTGTGACAAATTTCAAAAATTGATGACCAGCCACTTTGAAATGAGTATGATGGGTGAGTTAACCTTTTTCTTAGGATTACAAGTAAAACAAAGAATTGATGGAATATTTTTGAGTTAATCAAAATATGTGAAAACAATTCTACAAAAATACTCACTTGAAAACTGCTCTGTTTCAAAAACTCCCATGGCAACAGGGAACAAGTTAGATTCTGATAAGGATGGTATAAGTGTTGATATTAAAACCTATAGAGGGATGATAGGATCACTGCTTTATTTAACTATAAGCAGACCAGATATCATGTTTGCAACATGCTTTCTGGCCTGATATCAATGTGATCCCAAAGAATCCCATCTAAAAGCTGTAAAAAGGGTTTTTAAATATCTCAAAGGCACATCAGAAATTGGTCTCTGGTATCCTAAGGATACAAACCTTGAATTAATTGCATATACAGATGTAGATTATGCAGGGTGCAAAATTGACAGGAAAAGCACATCTGGTGCCTGTCAACTCTTGGGAGAAAAAATGGTATGTTGGGCAAGCAAGAAACAAAACTGTGTTGCCACATCAACAGCAGAATCAGAATATGTAGCAGCAACAAGTTGCTGTTCACAAGTGCTGTGGATGCAAACTCAACTGAAAGATTGTGGAGTAACTCTGACAAGAATTCCAATTCTATGTGACTCAAAGAGTGCTATTGCAATAACAGAAAATCCAGTTCATCACTCAAGAACCAAACACATAGATGTCAGATACCACTTCATAAAAGATCATGTGGAGAAAGGTAACATTGTAATGTATTTTGTTCCAACTGAAAATCAAATTGCTGATATCTTTACAAAGCCTCTTGATGAAAAAGAGACACAATTTTTTGATCAGCAAACTAGGGATGGTTAATCTAAATGATGGAGATTTTTCAGAAAACACAAAGACACAAATTGAAAACCAACTTGTTGAACATCAAAATTCTGATATTCATAGAACAAATCAACTAGCTTCTGATGAAACAATCCATCAATCTGATGGAACACCATAAAATCTGATGAATCATCAATAAATGATAATTTATCAGATAATCTGAAGAAATATCAGAATATCTGGTGAAAACACCAGATGTTCTGATATAAAATCAGAAACTATGTTGAAACACCAGAATAATTTGTAATAATTTTTCATCCTCATGCACATTCCACATATTTTAATTACTCATTTTTGTGTATATTTTTTTGTATTTTTTAATTAAAAAAAAACAAAAAGGGGGAAAAGTAACATGCATACTGATGAAGTTCCATACAGCAGTGATAATCAACCGTCTCAAATTTTCTTCAGTTTATTGAATTTCATATTTTTCTTCTGCAAATGCATGCAACATCATTTTTTCATAAGGAACTTAAGTGACACGTAGGCACTAGAATCATTATGGGCTATGAAAGTAGCCGCCTAGTCATTAAATGCTTACTCACACATGGGGCTTAGTAGACTGTCACATTCACTGTAACATTCACTGTTACATTCACTGCAACATATATCGTCTTAATTGAAGAGAAAAAGGTTGGCTGTTAATATCACTTTCATCTATAAATATTAACAACCTGAATAAAACTCAACTCACAACAAATCATCTCTTCAATAGCTCTTCGATATAATTTTTCTTATCTAAAAATGGGTCGCCCAAAATTGATGAAAGCCACTCAATTCCCTCTCCCGTTTCACAGACTTCATAATCTTAGATTAAGATCCAACTTGGAAGGACCTGCATGGGAGGACTGCAGGTTTGTGTACAATATGATCATGCGAAGTCCCTTGGGCTCTGCTGTATCATCACATGTCACCATTTATCCAGAACTTCTCCAAGAGTTCTGGTGGAACTCTCAAATCATTTTTAGTGGTACTTCTGTGTGGATTGAAAGTGAGGTCATGGGGGTAAAGATCACCCTAAAAGAGGAAACAATAAGAAATGTCCTCAAACTGTGTAAAGATCATGAAATCAAATTTCTGGAGAAAGTAAATGTGCAACAGACCTTGACTGAAATGGGCTATCATACACTCAACTCGTCAAGGGCTGTTAGCAAATCTGGTTTTATACCACCTTTCCAGTTTTTGGTAACACAGCTAAGTGTCTGCTTCTCCAAGAAGATAGGACACTTCAACGAGCTGTCTCATAAGATGATGGAAGTGGTTCATGCTATAATACAGGAGAAACCTTACAATTATGCCAAGTTTCTCATGAGAGATCTAGAAGCAAACATCCACGACCGTCAACCCTTTCTGATCTACCCACGATTCGTAACCAAGGTGATCACAAGTCAGCTGGACTTTGGAGGAGTGAGAAGCTGCTATCCAAGGGCTGAGCTGGTACTTCAAGAAAACATTAGTGAAGCCACCCTGACGCCATCAATGAATCACACCGGTCGAATAACCAGTCTTTGGTTATATGTGAAGTGCATGTACAACGTATTAGAGGAGGAGGAGTAGTTTTTGTTTTATGTTTTGTTTATTTTATGTATAACAGGTTTGTTTTAATTTTTTTTTCATTTCTTAATGGTAATAGATCTTGGGGGAACTAACACAACATGTCTGATAAAAACAAAGAAAATCTGGTGGATCATACATGAGAACTGACAGGAGTTAGTAGAACTCAGAAAATCTGATGATCAATCAGAAAATCTGGTATTTATACAGCTGTATACATAAAACAACACGAATCTGATCATTCACCAGAAAACTATGAAAATTCTGACAATAAATCAGAAAATCAAATTTTTTTAAAGCCAGGAAGCTTAACATATCCTCAGAAAAACAATTTCTCTTAACCCGATTTAAAGAAACTTATGAAAATCTAAAATTTTGAGAATAAGTTTCTTTCTAAATTTTTTTTTTCTGAGGACTGAAACAAGCTATATGAAAAATACCTCCTGTATATCAGAACAAAGGTGTGGAGTTCAGAACTGCAAGACTACAATGTAAGTAAAATCTCAGAACTCTACTTATTCCCTCTCATCTCAAAAAAAAAAAAAAAAAAAAAATCTGATGATTTATCCACTTAAAATGAATCAGATGAATTCTGATGATATATGCAGAAAATACAACTCTTAAAAGTTTTATTCAAAATTTCCTGATATATATATATATCATCATGAGAAATACCTGGGAAGACACACAAAAGGTTTCTATTGGACCTTTTAGAAACAAAAGGGGTCCCACAAGAAGAAAAGGTGCAAATTGGAAATTAGTATTTATCCGAAAAATCATTGGAATCTCTACAAATTCTTTAAAGGATTTACATCAAATTAGAGATAAACCAAAGGTTTTTCAAAAACGGTTGTTTCCTTAAAAGGATTAAAACATCATTAAGGTGTCATTAAACACCTTGATCACAAACAACCTACGATAAAAAGTAAAAAATCTCTGTCCGTGTACACTATAAATACCTCATTCAAAACAGGGACTTCCATCACCAACCTTCAAATTCAAAACCCTAAAACCCGTTTCTGAAAACAAAACCCAAATTCTCAATGGCTGCTATCAACATCAACATACCACCAATTGAACACTCAGTTCCCTTCATCACTGAAGCTGAATTTCTTCCATTAAAGAGCAACAATGAAGCAATGAATGATAACATCGAAGAGTATGATATGAAGTGTCAAATTCTCATTGAATTTCTAACCAGATGCCCGATAGCTCAAGCTCTTACAAAGACTAGAGAGGTACCACAAGAACTCATACAACAAGTTGTAAAAACTCTCAAAATCTCAAGTCAAACTGAGCTAACAACACATGTATGGGGAAGTATCTTTATTAAAATTTCACCAGAAAAGATAAGGGAATGTTTGGAACTACCCTTACATCAGAGCTTTGAAGAAGCACCAGAAAAAGAAGATATGTTCTCACAACTTGATGCTGTAATGGGTTACAAAACAAAGATTTCAAGAATCAATGAATTCAAGAGAAACAAGCTACATGCCTTCTGGCAAGTTTTAATGGAAATTCTGAACAAGTGTCTATCGTCAAAGATTGGAGGTACAGATCAGATAAATATGAACATTCTAACAATCATGTTCAGTCTCATTAATGGATTGAACATTGATTTTGGAGCAGAAATATTTATTCTGATCAGAAGATCAATTCTGACTAATGTTGGAAGAATAGATTCACATCTACCCTTTCCAAGATTCCTATCAATCATAATTTCTGATGCTTTTTTAAAAAGAAACATAGAAATTCCAGCATCGGAAAATATGTGGAAGACAGAAATTATGAGACCTTGGACTGCTGTAGGGTCTTGGAAGTCAGATAATGATGTACCTGTTCTGTCAGAAAAAATGATGAATCTGATACCATAAGAATCACCATACAGAGCAGAATACCTGAAAATGTTGAACAAAAAGTCAGAGAACAAAGGAGTTTTTGAACATGTGTCCCCTATGGAGTATGATGCACGGGAATTAAGCACACCAAGAAGGGAACAACAGGGTGAATCTAATCCTCATCCAGCTGATGAAGATGTAAATATGAGTCCTGTGGCTGAAGAACATCATGCTGAAGAGTCACACATAGGAGAAACAGGTGCACAACAGTCTAAAATAAATATATTTTATGATTCTGAGAGTGATTCTGATGAATCAATTCAAGGAAAACATGAAATCTTACTTAGAGATACTATTTCTTCAAAACAAGATGTGAGTAAAACCAATGACCCATTTTCTGAATCAGATCCTAAGGAGGAAAATGAGGTGACAACAGGGGGAGATCAGCCTGCTGATCAAGGAAACATGGATGAGGAAACTAAGAGTTTCTCAACAACTCATGGAGAACCTGAAAAGGTTCAAGGATATGAGGAAATCCAGAACTTGAATGTGTTTCAATTTTTTGGTGAGGATATAGAGAATTTGGATTCTTCAAATCCTCTTAACCTCAGAACAGCAGAGAATGTGTTTTCTGCTGGTGTTAGAAGGGAAACATCAGTTGTTTCTCCTATCTCCTAAGGACATCAATCTATGTCCCCTAAACAACTTCACAAAGAACTTGAAGACACAACTACTACTGTGAAAACAGCAACAGAAGAAAAACTTGATATGATACTAGAAGAAATCAGAAATCAAAAGTCAGATATCAAGGTTTTGTCAGAAACTGTCAAAGCTGCGCAGAAGCAAACAGAAGACAATGCTGCAGCCCTCAACAAATTGCAAAAGTCATCAGAAAACAAAGAGAGCTCATCAGAAATTGAGAAAGCTCTTAAGGAACTGCATGATATCAAGAAAAAGATGGCTGAGGTTGCAACTGCAGGAGAAAGCTCAAGTTCAGGGAAGCTTCTTGAAGAAATACAGTTCCTCAGAGCCAACAACAGCAGCATGGCTGAGGCTTTTGAGAAACTGTTAATGGAATTAGCTGCACAAAGAAATCAAGAAAATCAGTTGTTTCAGAAAATGAAGAAACAAGAAGAAACAAATACTCAAGCTCTCACTAATGTTCATCTGTTAGTAGAGAGATTACGATATAATGTTGCCAGACTAGCAAATGTTGATCTTCATGAACTGAAAACCCCAATTCCAAAAGAAAGACAAGCAAGGAGATCAGAACTCCTCAATAACAATCAGAAACCATTCAACAAGGTCAAACAAAACAAACAGAAACTTCAACACCTCAAAAACAGAAGAAACCCATGGGTCCACCTCCAGATAAACAAAAGTTACTCATGGGTCCTCCACCAAATGTCCCAAAGCCAGACACATCAAGGGTACAACAGAAAGATCATGTTCCAGTTTAGTCATCTTCTACATCCATCACAGGAGAAACAGAGCTAAGTATAAGGATGAATGCAAAAGAGAAGAGAAGAATGGAACTTGAAGTAACTTCCTCAAAAAGGCCAAGAAAAGAAATGATAGAAGATTCAGAAGGGAACATCAGAGAAATGGATGTGCTGAAAGGTGATTTACACACTATTATGTACCCTGAAGAACATCTAAAGAATTACTATTAGAAAGGTCCAGAAGACAACCCAAAGAGACCACTCTCTCCAATGAGCAAAGGTATTGTTGAAAACAGAAACAATGGAGGTTGGGTAATTTTACACAAGCACATGACCAATCCAATAGTATCAATTGAAAGAATTGATACTTTGACCACTGGAGGAGGCATCTTAGGCTATGAAGCACAAAACAAGTATACCTTGATCAGAAAAGATAACAGTGAACAAAAGGTTACTGATGCAGATCTGGCTGATGATATTCACCCGATGGGAATAGTCAAAATGAAGAATATCATTGATGAAATGAAAGGTAATTCAGCTATGATCAGAAGAGCACTTGAAAGTCTCAAAAGTGCATGAGCAAAGCTATACAAAAGGGCTGCACTGGCAGACTTTGATCTATGTATCAATTTTGAGTACAGCAACAAGGTGCTAATACCTCCTCCCAACACCAGTATTCCAGCTGAGATCCCTTCGAAGCTAGTGAGAACTGGAGCAATCTTTGACTGACCAGAAATAGGAGTAGTCTTAAAAAATGCTAATGAAGAGAAAGCTCTGTTCAGAATCAATGATATATGCAGGTATTCAAATCAAACTCTAAAATATATAAGGAACTGCATGAATGAGAAACAAGAGCAGCTCAAGAAGAAGGGAAAGAACAATGAACAGCTGAGAAAAACAATTGAAGAATGCATTGATAACTGGATGGAAGCAAGAGGATGGTACAAAGAAATGTACAAACAAACTCAAAAGGCAATTGATCACAAGAAAAGACAGAAACCAGGAGATAAATACAAAAGTGGAGTGAAGATCAACTAATGAATTGATAAGATTAAATTCCTGTTTTTGAACAAAGTTTTAAATTTGTCTGATTTATGGTTGGTTTGACTATGTTCTATGTTTCTGAACTTAGTTGTTTTTTAAATTTCTCTTTCAAAGAAAGTTGTTTATGTTAGATATAGAGGTAGTTCATTTTCTTACAATACTTAGGGGGAAACTGTTAGGAAACTTTATTTGTAAGTATTGAAGAAAATCACAATCAACTGGATCTATGAAGAGATCACAGTCCTGAAGATCACGAACTAGAAAAAGAAGATCAGATGGGACAACTGGAATGCACATCATCTACTTCAAAGAATCACAAGTTAATCAAGAGCATAATTGGATTATCAGAAAGGTCACTTCTGATGGATCTGATGATATTTCTGATGAAATATCATCAGTTTCTGACGATTCTGATCATCAGGATTTTTTCTGATGATTTGTTCATCAGAATTTCTGATGAAGTGGTTTATCAGAATTCTGATGAAATACCCCACTTGTCTGAAATGGGCTCTGTCCTGCCACACTTACCGAAGCAAGTTGACATTAATTGATATCATGATGAAAAAGACAACTTGAACGTTGGATTCAATGAATATGTCAATTGGCCACTTTTTGCAGGACTTATTGCATGAATAAACTATTGTTTATTCATTAACCCAGCCGTCTATAAATAGAAGGCTCAACCAAGAGAAGCAAAGTGAGTTTGAAGCTTAGCATTCACACATACATCAAAACTCCATTGCCCTCTCACCCACATAATTCAAGATTCGTTTGCACTAGATAATAATCTTACAATCACCTTGTAAACCATTTTGTTTCAAAGTGATATAAATTTGATAATACTGTAGGTCTTGTTTCTTGAAAGTCTGATTTCCATTTCCGCACATTTTTTTCACTTGCCATATTACGTGAAAAGAAGTTGTTTTAAGGCCAAACTGGGTCCAACATTAGGAATGTGTTTAGTGACGGCATCAGATTCCTAATTGACGGAGAAAGGTCTGGTGGCAAGAAAAGCTGCTTCTAGGAGGTTGTCAAGTGTTTTCGCTCGACGATTCCATTCTTGGGTGGTTGGTTTGGCCCTTGTTCCTGTAACTTGAATCCTAGCCCAGTATATCCCATTTTAATTTTACACCATTGTGAACCTTACGCCTTTTTTACTCTCTGATCGAGGTTCTTGGCATTGAAAAATCTTCGTAAAGTAAATCACACGTGTATATGTTGACATTTAAGAGATATACAGTCAAGAAAAGCAAGGGCAATGGTGATATATATGCGGATTAGACACCAAAAAAAAACACTTAAGAAATGGCTACAATTTAAGGAATGTGTTTAGTGACGGCATCAGATTGCTAATTGATGGAGAAAGGTCTGGTGGCAAGAAAAGCTGCTTCTAGGAGGTTGTCAAGCGTTTTCGCTCGACGATTCCATTCTTGGGTGGTTGGTTTGGTCCTTGTTCTTGTAACTCGAATCCTTGCCCGGTATATCCCATTTTAATTTTACACCATTGTGAACCTTACGCCTTTTTTACTCTCTGATTGTGGTTCTCGGAATTGAAAAATCTTCGTAAACTAAATCACACGTGTATATGTTGACATTTAAGAGATATACGGTCAAGAAAATCATGGGCAATACAGATATATATGCGGATTAGACACCAAAAAAAACACTCAACAAATGGCTACAATTTAAGGATTGTGTTTAGTGACGGCATCAGATTCCTAATTGATGGAGAAAGGTCTGGTGGAAAGAAAAGCTGCTTCTAGGAGGTTGTTAAGTGTTTTCACTTGACGATTCCATTCTTGGGTGGTTGGTTTGTCCCTTGTTCCTGTAACTTGAATCTTAGCTCAGTATATCCCATTTTAATTTTACACCATTGTGAACCTTACGCCTTTTTTACTCTCTGATTGAGGTTCTCGGCATTGAAAAATCTTCGTAAACTAAATCACACGTGTATATGTTGACATTTAAGAGATATACAGTCAAGAAAATCAAGGGCAATGGTGATATATATGCGGATTAGACAGCAAAACAAAAACACTCAACAAATGGCTACAATTTAAGGAATCTGTTTAGTGATGGCATCAGATTCCTAATTGATGGAGAAAGGTCTGGTGGCAAGAAAAGCTGCTTCTAGGAGGTTTTCAAGTGTTTTCGCTCGACGATTCCATTTTTGGGTGGTTGGTTTGGCACTTGTTCCTGTAACTCGAATCCTAGCCCGGAATACACCATTTTAATTTTACACCATTGTGAACCTTACGCCTTTTTTACTCTCTGATCGAGGTTCTCGGCATTGAAAAATCTTCGTCAACTAAATCACACGTGTATATGTTGACATTTAAGAGATATACAGTCAAGAAAATCAAGGGCAATGGTGATATATATGCGGATTAGACACAAAACAAAATCACTCAACAAATGGCTACAATTTAAGGAATGTGTTTAGTGACGGCATCAGATTGCTAATTGATGGAGAAAGGTCTGGTGGCAAGAAAAGCTGCTTCTAGGAGGTTGTCAAGCGTTTTCGCTCGACAATTCCATTCTTGGGTGGTTGGTTTGGTCCTTGTTCCTGTAACTCGAATCCTAGCCCGGTATATCCCATTTTAATTTTACACCATTGTGAACCTTGCGCCTTTTTTACTCTCTGATCCAGGTTCTCGGCATTGAAAAATCTTCGTAAACTAAATCACACGTGTATATGTTGACATTTAAGAGATGTACAGTCAAGAAAATCAAGGGCAATACTGATATATATGCGGATTAGACACAAAAAAAAACACTCAACAAATGGCTACAATTTAAGGAATGTGTTTAGTGATGGCATCAGATTCCTAATTGATGGAGAAAGGTCTGGTGGCAAGAAAAGCTGCTTCTAGGAGGTTGTCAAGTGTTTTCGCTCGACGATTCCATTTTTGGGTGGTTGGTTTGGCACTTGTTCCTGTAACTCGAATCCTAGCCCGGAATACACCATTTTAATTTTACACCATTGTGAACCTTACGCCTTTTTTACTCTCTGATCGAGGTTCTCGGCATTGAAAAATCTTCGTCAACTAAATCACACGTGTATATGTTGACATTTAAGAGATATACAGTCAAGAAAATCAAGGGCAATGGTGATATATATGCGGATTAAACAAAAAAAAATCACTCAACAAATGGCTACAATTTAAGGAATGTGTTTAGTGACAGCATCAGATTGCTAATTGATGGAGAAAGGTCTGGTGGCAAGAAAAGCTGCTTCTAGGAGGTTGTCAAGCGTTTTCGCTCGACGATTCCATTCTTGGGTGGTTGGTTTGGTCCTTGTTCCTGTAACTCGAATCCTAGCCCGGTATATCCCATTTTAATTTTACACCATTGTGAACCTTGCGCCTTTTTTACTCTCTGATCGAGGTTCTCGGCATTGAAAAATCTTCGTAAACTAAATCACACGTGTATATGTTGACATTTAAGAGATGTACAATCAATAAAATCAAGGGCGATACTGATATATATGCGGATTAGACACAAAAAAAAACACTCAACAAATGGCTACAATTTAAGGAATGTGTTTAGTGACGGCATCAGATTCCTAATTGATGGAGAAAGGTCTGGTGGCAAGAAAAGCTGCTTCTAGGAGGTTGTCAAGCGTTTTCGCTCGACGATTCCATTCTTGGGTGGTTGGTTTGGCCCTTGTTCCTGTAACTCGAATCCTAGCCCGGTATATCCCATTTTAATTTTACACCATTATGAACCTTACGCCTTTTTTACTCTCTGATCGAGGTTCTCGGCATTTAAAAATCTTCGTAAACTAAATCACACGTGTATATGTTGACATTTAAGAGATATACAGTCAAGAAAATCAAGGGCAATGGTGATTTATATGCGGATTAGACACAAAAAAAAACACTCAACAAATGGCTACAATTTAAGGAATGCGTTTAGTGACGACATCAGATTCCTAATTGATGGAGAAAGGTCTGGTTGCTAGAAAAGCTGCTTCTAAGAGGTTGTCAAGTGTTTTCGCTCGGCGATTCCATTCTTGGGTGGTTGGTTTGGCTCGTGTTCCTGTAACTCGAATCCTAGCCTGGTATATCCCATTTTAATTTTACACCATTGTGAACCTTACGCCTTTTTTACTCTCTGATCGAGGTTCTCGGCATTGAAAAATCTTCGTAAACTAAATCACACGTGTATATGTTGACATTTAAGAGATATACAGTCAAGAAAATCAAGGGCAGTGGTGATTTATATGCGGATTAGACACCAAAAAAAAAAACACTCAACAAATCGCTACAATTTAAGGAATGTGTTTAGTGACGGCATCAGATTCCTAATTGATGGAGAAAGGTCTGGTGGGAAAAAAAGCTCCTTCTAGGAGGTTGTCAAGTGTTTTCGCTCGGCGATTCCATTCCTAGGTGGTTGGTTTGGCTCGTGTTCCTGTAACTCGAATCCTAGCCCGGTTTATCCCATTTTAATTTTACACCATTGTGAACATTACGCCTTTTTTACTCTCTGATCGAGGTTCTCGGCATTGAAAAATCTTCGTAAACTAAATCAACCTTGTATTTGTTGACATTTAAGAGGTATACAGTCAAGAAAATCAAGGGCAATGGTGATATATATGCGGATTAGACACCAAAAAAACCACTCAACAAATGGCTACAATTTAAGGAATGTGTTTAGTGACGGCATCAGATTCCTAATTGATGGAGAAAGGTCTGGTGGCAAGAAGAGCTGCTTCTAGGAGGTTGTCAAGTGTTTTCGCTCAACGATTCCATTCTTGGGTGGTTTGTTTGGCCCTTGTTCCTGCAACTCGAATCCTAGCCCGGAATACACCATTTTAATTTTACACCATTGTGAACCTTACTCTCTGATCGTGGTTCTCGACATTGAAAAATCTTCGTAAACTAAATGACACGTGTATATGTTGATATTTAAGAGATATACAGTCAAGAAAATCAAGGTCAATGGTGATATATATGCGGATTAGACACCAAAAAAGAAACACTCAACAAGTGGCTACAATTTAAGGAATGTGTTTAGTGACGGCATCAGATTCCTAATTTATGGAGAAAGGTCTGGTGGTAAGAAAAGCTGCTTATAGGAGGTTGTCAAGTGTTTTCACTCGACGATTCCATTCTTGGGTGGTTGGTTTGGCCCTTGTTCGTGTAACTCGAATCCTAGCCCGGTATATCCCATTTTAATTTTATACCATTGTGAACCTTACTCCTTTTTTACTCTCTGATCGAGGTTCTCGGCATTGAAAAATCTTCGTAAACTAAATGACACGTGTATATCTTGATATTTAAGAGATATACAGTCAAGAAAATCAAGGGCAATGGTGATATATATGGGGATTAGACACAAAAAAAAAAACACTCAAAAAATGGCTACAATTTAAGGAATGTGTTTAGTGACGGCATCAGATTCCTAATTGATGGAGAAAGGTCTGGTGGCAAGAAAAGCTGCTTCTAGGAAGTTGTCAAGTGTTTTCGCTCGATGATTCCATTCTTGGGTGGTTGGTTTGCCCCTTGTTACTGTAACTCGAATCCTAGCCCGGTATATCCCATTTTAATTTTACACCATTATGAACCTTTCGCCTTTTTTACTCTCTGATCGAGGATTTCGGCATTGAAAAATCTTCGTAAAATAAATCACACATGCATATCTTGACATTTAAGAGATATACAGTCAAGAAAATCAAGGGCAATGGTGATATATATGCGGATTAGACACAAAAAAAAACACTCAACAAATGGCTACAATTTATGGAATGTGTTTAGTGATGGCATCCGATTTTTAATTGATGGATAAAGGTCTGGTGGCAAGAAAAGCTGCTTCTAGGAGGTTGTCAAGTGTTTTCGCTTGACGATTCCATTCTTGGGTGGTTGGTTTGGCCCTAGTTCCTGTAACTCGAATCCTAGCCCGGTATATCCCATTTTAATTTTACACCTTTATGAACCTTACGCCTTTTTTACTCTCTGGTCGAGGTTATCGGCATTGAAAAATCTTCGTAAACTAAATCACACGTGTATATGTTGACATTTAAGAGATATACAGTTAAGAAAATCAAGGGCAATGGTGATATATATGCAGCTTAGAAACCAAAAAAAAAAAAAACACTCAACAAATGGCTACAATTTAAGGAATGTGTTTAGTGACGGCATCAGATTCCTAATTGATGGAGAAAGGTCTGGTGGCAAGAAAAGCTGCTTCTAGGTGGTTGTCATGTGTTTTCGCTCGACGATTCCATTCTTGGGTGGTTGGTTTGGACCTTGTTCCTGTAACTCGAATCCTAGCTCGGTATATCCCATTTTAATTTTTCACCATTTTGAACCATATGTCTTTTTTACTCTCTGATCGAGGTTCTCCGCATTGAAAAATCTTCGTAAACAAAATCATACATGTATATGTTGACATTTAAGAGATATACAGTGATGAAAATCAAGGGCAATAGTGACATATATGCGGATTAGAGTCCAAAAAAAACACTCAACAAATGGCTACAGTTTAAGGAATGTGTTTAGTGACGACATCAGATTCCTAATTGATGGAGAAAGGTCTGTTGGTTAGAAAAGCTGCTTCTAGGAGGTTGTCTAGTGTTTTCACTCGACGATTCCATTCTTGGGTGGTTGCTTTGGCCCTTGTTCCTGTAACTCGAATCCTAGCCCGGTATATCCCATTTTAATTTTTCACCATTGTGAAACATACGCCTTTTTTACTCTCTGATCGAGGTTCTCGGCATTGAAAAATCTTTGTAAACTAAATCACGCGTGTATATGTTGACATTTAAGAGATATACAGTCAAGAAAATTAAGGGCAATGGTGATATATAAGCGGATTAGACACCAAAAAAGAAACACTCAACAAATGGCTACAATTTAAGGAATGTGTTTAGTGACGGCATTAGATTCCTAATTGATGGCGAAAGGTCTGGTGGTAAGAAAAACTGCTTCTAGGAGGTTGTCAAGTGTTTTCGCTCGACGATTCCATTCTTGGGTGGTTGTTTTGGCCCTTTTTCCTGTAACTCGAATCCTAGCCCGGTATATCCCATTTTAATTTTACACCATTGTGAACCTTACGCCTTTTTTACTCTCTGATCGAGGTTCTCGGCATTGAAAAATCTTCGTAAACTAAATCACATGTGTATATGTTGACATTTAAGAGATATACAATCAAGAAAATCAAGGGCAATGGTGATATATATGCGGATTAGACACAAAAAAAACCACAAAACAAATGGCTACAATTTAAGGAATGTGTTTAGTGACGGTATCAGACTCCTAATTGAAGGAGAAAGGTCTGGTGGTAAGAAAAGCTGCTTCTAGGAGGTTGTCAAGTGTTTTCGCTCGACGATTCCATTCTTGGGTGGTTGGTTTGGCCATTGTTCCTGTAACTCGAATCCCAGCCCGGTATATCCCATTTTAATTTTACACCATTGTGAACCTTACGCCTTTTTTACTCTCTGATCGAGGTTCTCGGCATTGAAAAATCTTCGTAAACTAAATCACACGTGTATATGTTAACATTTAAGAGATATACAGTCAAGAAAATCAAGGGCAATGGTGATATATATGCGGATTAGACACCAAAAAAAACACTCAACAAATGGCTACAATTTAAGGAATGTGTTTAGTGACGGCATCAGATTCCTAATTGATGGGGAAATGTTTGGTGGCAAGAAAAGCTGCTTCTAGGAGGTTGTCAAGTATTTTTGCTCGACGATTACATTCTTGGGTGGTTGGTTTGGCCCTTGTTCTTGTAACTCGAATCCTATACCGGTATATCCCATTTTAATTTTACACCATTGTGAACCTTACGCCTTTTTTACTCTCTGATCGAGGTTCTCGTCATTGAAAAATTTTCGTAAACTAAATCACACGTGTATATGTTGACATTTAAGAGATATATAGTCAAGAAAATCTAGGGCAATGGTGATATATATCCGGATTAGACACAAAGAAAAAACACTCAACAAATGGCTACAATTTAAGGAATGTGTTTAGTGATGATATCAGACTCCAAATTGAAGGAGAAAGGTCTGGTGGCAAGAAAAGCGGCTTCTAGGAGGTTGTCAAGTGTTTTCACTCGATGATTCCATTCTTGGGTGGTTGGTTTAGCCCTTGTTCCTGTAACTCGAATCCTAGCCCGATATATCCCATTTTAATTTTACACCATTGTGAACCTTACGCCTTTTTTACTCTCTGATCGAGGTTCTCGTCATTGAAATATCTTCATAAACTAAATCACACGTGTATATGTTGACATTTAAGAGATATATAGTCAAGAAAATCTAGGGCAATGGTGATATATATGCGGAGTAGACACAAAAAAAAAAAAAACACTCAACAAATGGCTACAATTTAAGGAATGTGTTTAGTGAAGGTATCAGACTCCTAATTGATGGAGAAAGGTCTGGTGACAAGAAAAGCTGCTTCAAGGATGTTGTCAAGTGTTTTCGCTCGACGATTCCATTCTTGTGTGGTTGGTCTGGCCCTTGTTCCTGTAACTCGAATCCTAGCCCGGTATATCCCATTTTAATTTTACACCATTGTGAACCTTACGCCTTTTTTACTCTCTGATCGAGGTTCTCGTCATTGAAAAATCTTCATAAACTAAATCACACGTGTATATGTTGACATTTAAGAGATATACAATCAAGAAAATCTGGGGCAATGGTGATATATATGCGGATTAGACACAAAAAAAAACCACTCAACAAATGGCTACAATTTAAGGAATGTGTTTATTGACGGTATCAGACTCCTAATTGATGGAGAAAGGTTTGGTGGCAAGAAAAGCTGCTTTTAGGAAGTTGTCAAGTGTTTTCGCACGACGATTACATTCGTGGGTGGTTGGTTTGGCCCTTGTTTCTGTAACTCGACCCATTTTAATTTTACACCATTGTGTACCTTACGCTTTTTTTACTCTCAGATCGAGGTTCTCGTCATTGAAAAATCTTCATAAACTAAATCACACGTGTATATGTTGATATTTAAGAGATATACAGTTAAGAAAATCATGGGCAATACAGATATATATGCGGATTAGACACAAAAAAAAACCACTAAACAAATGGCTACAATTTAAGGAATGTGTTTAGTGACGGTATCAGACTCCTAATTGATGGAGAAAGGTTTGGTGGCAAGAAAAGCTGCTTTTAGGAGCTTGTCAAGTGTTTTCGCACGACGATTACATTCGTGGGTGGTTGGTTTGGTCCTTGTTCCTGTAACTCGAATCCTAGCCCGGTGTATCCCATTTTAATTTTACACCATTGTGAACCTTACGCCTTCTTTACTCTCTGATCGAGGTTCTCGTCATTGAAAAATCTTCGTAAACTAAATCACACGTGTATATGTTGACATTTAAGAGATATATGGTCAAGAAAATCTAGGGCAATGGTGATATATATGCGGATTAGACACAAAAAAAAAACACTCAACAAATGGCTACAATTTAAGGAATGTGTTTAGTGACGGTATCAGACTCCTAATTGATGGGGAAAGGTCTGTTGGCAAGAAAAGCTGCTTCTAGGAGGTTGTCAAGTGTTTTCACTCGACGATTCCTTTCTTGGGTGGTTGGTTTGGCCCTTGTTCCTGTAACTCGAATCCTAGCCCGGTATACACCATTTTAATTTTACACCATTGTGAACCTTAAGCCTTTTTTACTCTCTGATCGAGGTTCTCGGCATTGAAAAATCTTCGTAAACTAAATCACATGTGTATATGTTGACATTTAAGAGATATACAGTCAAGAAAATCAAGGGCAATGGTGATATATATGCGGATTAGACACCAAAAAAAAAACACTCAACAAATGGCTACAATTTAAGGAATGTGTTTAGTGACGACATCAGATTCCTAATTGATGGAGAAAGGTCTGGGGGCAAGAAAAGTTGCTTCTAAGAGGTTGTCAAGTGTTTTCGCTCGACGATTCCTTTCTTGGGTGGTTGGTTTGGCCCTTGTTCCTGTAACTCGAATCCTAGCCCGGTATATCCCATTTTAATTTTTCTCCATTGTGAACCTTACCTTTTTTACTCTCTAATCGAGGTTCTCGCCATTGAAATATCTTCGTAAACTAAATCACACGTGTATATGTTGACATATAAGAGATATACAGTCAAGAAAATCAAGGGCAATGGTGATATATATGCGGATTAGACACCAAAAAAAACACTGAACAAATGGCTACATTTTAAGGAATGTGCTTAGTGACGGCATCAGATTCCTAATTTATGGAGAAAGGTCTGGTGGTAAGAAAAGCTGCTTATAGGAGGTTGTCAAGTGTTTTCACTCGACGATTCCATTCTTGGGTGGTTGGTTTGGCCCTTGTTCCTGTAACTCGAATCCTAGCCCGGTATATCCCATTTTAATTTTATACCATTGTGAACCTTACTCCTTTTTTACTCTCTAATCGAGGTTCTCGGCATTGAAAAATATTCGTAAACTAAATGACACGTGTATATGTTGATATTTAAGAGATATACAGTCAAGAAAATCAAGGGCAATGGTGATATATATGCGGATTAGACACAAAAAAAAACACTCAAAAAATGGCTACAATTTAAGGAATGTGTTTAGTGACGGCATCAGATTCCTAATTGATGGAGAAAGGTCTGGTGGCAAGAAAAGCTGCTTCTAGGAGGTTGTCAAGTGTTTTCGCTCGATGATTCCATTCTTGGGTGGTTGGTTTGCCCCTTGTTCCTATAACTCGAATCCTAGCCCGGTATATCCAATTTAATTTTACACCATTATGAACCTTACACCTTTTTTACTCTCTGATCGAGGATTTCGGCATTGAAAAATCTTCGTAAAATAAATCACACATGCATATGTTGACATTTAAGAGATATACAGTCAAGAAAATCAAGGCCAATGGTGACATATATGCGGATTAGACACCAAAAAAAACACTCAACAAATGGCTACAATTTAAGGAATGTGTTTAGTGACGGCATCAGATTCCTAATTGATGGGGAAAGGTTTGGTGGCAAGAAAAGCGGCTTCTAGAAGGTTGTCAAGTATTTTTGCTCTACGATTACATTCTTGGGTGGTTGGTTTGGCAATTGTTCCTGTAACTCGAATCCTAGCCTGGTATATCCCATTTTAATTTTACACCATTGTGAACCTTACGCCTTTTTTACTCTCTGATCGAGGTTCTCGATATTGAAAAATCTTCGTAAACTAAATCACATGTGTATATGTTGACATTTAAGAGATATACAAACAAGAAAATCAAGGGCAATGGTGATATATATGCGGATTAGACACAAAAAAAAACCACTCAACAAATGGCTACAATTTAAGGAATGTGTTTAGTGACGGTATCAGACTCCTAATTGATGGAGAAAGGTTTGGTGGCAAGAAAAGCTGCTTTTAGGAGCTTGTCAAGTGTTTTCGCAGGACGATTACATTCGTGGGTGGTTGGTTTGGTCCTTGTTCCTGTAACTCGAATCCCAGCCCGGTGTATCCCATTTTAATTTTACACCATTGTGAACCTTACGCCTTTTTTACTCTCTGATCGAGGTTCTCGTCATTGAAAAATCTTCGTAAACTAAATCACACGTGTATATGTTGACATTTAAGAGATATATGGTCAAGAAAATCTAGGGCAATGGTGATATATATGCGGATTAGACACAAAAAAAAAACACTCAACAAATGGCTACAATTTAAGGAATGTGTTTAGTGACGGTATCAGACTCCTAATTGATGGGCAAAGGTCTGTTGGCAAGAAAAGCTGCTTCTAGGAGGTTGTCAAGTGTTTTCACTCGACGATTCCTTTCTTGGGTGGTTGGTTTGGCCCTTGTTCCTGTAACTCGAATCCTAGCCCGGTTTATCCCATTTTAATTTTACACCATTGTGAACCTTACGCCTTTTTTACTCTCTGATCGAGGTTCTCGTCATTGAAAAATCTTCATAAACTAAATCACACGTGTATATGTTGACATTTAAGAGATATATAGTCAATAAAATCTTGGGCAATGGTGATATATATGCGGATTAGACACAAAAAAAAAAAACACTCAACAAATGGCTACAATTTAAGGAATGTGTTTAGTGACGGTTTCAGACTCCTAATTCATGGAGAAAGGTCTGGTGACAAGAAAAGCTTCTTCTAGGAGGTTGTCAAGTGTTTTCGCTTGACGATTCCATTCTTGGGTGGTTGGTTTGGCCCTTGTTCCTGTAACTCGAATCCTAGCCCAGTATATCCCATTTTAATTTTACAACATTGTGAACCTTACGACTTTTTTACTCTCTGATCGAGGTTCTCGGCATTGAAAAATCTTCGTAAACTATATCACACGTGTACATGTTGACATTTAAGAGATATACAGTCAAGAAAATCTAGGGCAATGTTGATATATATGCGGATTAGACACCAAAACAAAATCCTCAACAAATAGCTACAATTTAAGGAATGTGTTAACTGACGGCTTCAGATTCCTAATTGATGGAGAAAGGTCTGGTGGCAAGAAAAGCTGCTTCTAGGAGGTTGTCAAGTGTTTTCGCTCGACGATTCCATTCTTGGGTGGTTGGTTTGGCCCTTGTTCCTGTAACTCGAATCCTAGCCCGGTATATCCCATTTTCATTTTACACCATTGTGAACCTTACCTTTTTTACTCTCTAATCGAGGTTCTCGGCATTGAAAAATCTTCGTAAACTAAATCAGACGTGTATATGTTGACATTTAAGAGATACACAGTCAAGAAAATCAAGGGCAATGGTGATATATATGCAGATGAGACACCAAAAAAAACACTCAACAAATGGCTACATTTTAAGGAATGTGCTTAGTGACGGCATCAGATTCCTAATTGATGGAGAAAGGTCTAGTGGCAAGAAAAGCTGCTTCTAAGAGGTTGTCAAGTGTTTTCGCATGACGATTACATTCTTGGGTGGTTGGTTTGGCCCTTGTTCCTGTAACTCGAATCCTAGCCCGGTATACACCATTTTAATTTTACACCATTGTGAACCTTAAACCTTTTTTACTCTCTGATCGAGGTTCTCGGCATTGAAAAATCTTCGTAAACTAAATCACACGTGTATATGTTGACATTTAAGAGATATACAGTCAAGAAAATCAAGGGCAATGGTGATATATATGCGGATTAGACACCAAAAAAAAACACTCAACAAATGGCTACAATTCAAGGAATGTGTTTAGTGACGGCATCAGATTCCTAATTGATGGAGAAAGGTCTGGGGGCAAGAAAAGTTGCTTCTAAGAGGTTGTCAAGTGTTTTCGCTCGACGATTCCTTTCTTGGGTGGTTGGTTTGGCCCTTGTTCTTGTAACTCGAATCCTAGCCCGGTATATCCCATTTTAATTTTTCTCCATTGTGAACCTTACCTTTTTTACTCTCTAATCGAGGTTCTCGCCATTGAAATATCTTCGTAAACTAAATCACACGTGTATATGTTGACATATAAGAGATATACAGTCAAGAAAATCAAGGGCAATGGTGATATATATGCGGATTAGACACCAAAAAAAACACACAACAAATGGCTACATTTTAAGGAATGTGCTTAGTGACGGCATCAGATTCCTAATTTATGGAGAAAGGTCTGGTGGTAAGAAAAGCTGCTTATAGGAGGTTGTCAAGTGTTTTCACTCGACGATTCCATTCTTCGGTGGTTGGTTTGGCCCTTGTTCCTGTAACTCGAATCCTAGCCCGGTATATCTCATTTTAATTTTATACCATTGTGAACCTTACTCCTTTTTTACTCTCTGATCGAGGTTCTCGGCATTGAAAAATCTTCGTAAACTAAATGACACGTGTATATGTTGATATTTAAGAGATATACAGTCAAGAAAATCAAGGGCAATGGTGATATATATGCGGATTAGACACAAAAAAAACACTCAAAAAATGGCTACAATTTAAGGAATGTGTTTAGTGACGGCATCAGATTCCTAATTGATGGAGAAAGGTCTGGTGGCAAGAAAAGCTGCTTCTAGGAGGTTGTCAAGTGTTTTCGCTCGATGATTCCATTCTTGGGTCGTTGGTTTGCCCCTTGTTCCTATAACTCGAATCCTAGCCCGGTATATCCCATTTAATTTTACACCATTATGAACCTTACGCCTTTTTTACTCTCTGATCGAGGATTTCGGCATTGAAAAATCTTCGTAAAATAAATCACACATGCATATGTTGACATTTAAGAGATATACAGTCAAGAAAATCAAGGGCAATGGTGACATATATGCGGATTAGACACCAAAAAAAACACTCAACAAATGGCTACAATTTAAGGAATGTGTTTAGTGATGGCATCCGATTTTTAATTGATGGATAAAGGTCTGGTGGCAAGAAAAGCTGCTTCTAGGAGGTTGTCAAGTGTTTTCGCTTGACGATTCCATTCTTGGGTGGTTGGTTTGGCCCTATTTCCTGTAACTCGAATCCTAGCCCGGTATATCCCATTTTAATTTTACACCTTTATGAACCTTACGCCTTTTTTACTCTCTGATCGAGGTTATCGGCATTGAAAAATCTTCGTAAACTAAATCACACATGTATATGTTGACATTTAAGAGATATACAGTTAAGAAAATCAAGGGCAATGGTGATATATATGCAGCTTAGAAACCAAAAAAAAACACTCAACAAATGGCTACAATTTAAGGAATGTGTTTAGTGACGGCATCAGATTGCTAATTGATGGAGAAAGGTCTGGTGGCAAGAAAAGCTGCTTCTAGGTGGTTGTCATGTGTTTTCGCTCGATGATTCCATTCTTGGGTGGTTGGTTTGGACCTTGTTCCTGTAACTCGAATCCTAGCTCGGTATATCCCATTTTAATTTTTCACCATTTTGAACCATATGTCTTATTTACTCTCTGATCGAGGTTCTCGTCATTGAAAAATCTTCGTAAACTAAATCACACGTGTATATGTTGACATTTAAGAGATATATGGTCAAGAAAATCTAGGGCAATGGTGATATATATGCGGATTAGACACAAAAAAAAAAAAAAACACTCAACAAATGGCTACAATTTAAGGAATGTGTTTAGTGACGGTATCAGACTCCTAATTGATGGGGAAAGGTCTGTTGGCAAGAAAAGCTGCTTCTAGGAGGTTGTCAAGTGTTTTCACGCGACGATTCCTTTCTTGGGTGGTTGGTTTGGCCCTTGTTCCTGTAACTCGAATCCTAGCCCGGTATATCCCATTTTAATTTTACACCATTGTGAACCTTACGCCTTTTTTACTCTCTGATCGAGGTTCTCGTCATTGAAAAATCTTCATAAACTAAATCACACGTGTATATGTTGACATTTAAGAGATATATAGTCAACAAAATCTTGGGCAATGGTGATATATATGCGGATTAGACACAAAAAAAAAAAAAAAAAAAAACACTCAACAAATGGCTACAATTTAAGGAATGTGTTTAGTGACGGTTTCAGACTCCTAATTCATGGAGAAAGGTCTGGTGACAAGAAAAGCTTCTTCTAGGAGGTTGTCAAGTGTTTTCGCTTGACGATTCCATTCTTGGGTGGTTGGTTTGGCCCTTGTTCCTGTAACTCGAATCCTAGCCCGATATATCCTATTTTAATTTTACACCATTGTGAACCTTACGACTTTTTTACTCTCTGATCGAGGTTCTCGGCATTGAAAAATCTTCGTAAACTAAATCACACGTGTATATGTTGACATTTAAGAGATATATAGTCAAGAAAATCTTGGGCAATGGTGATATATATGCGGATTAGACACAAAAAAAAAAAACACTCAACAAATGGCTACAATTTAAGGAATGTGTTTAGTGACGGTTTCAGACTCCTAATTCATGGAGAAAGGTCTGGTGGCAAGAAAAGCTGCTTCTAGGAGGTTGTCAAGTGTTTTCGCTCGACGATTCCATTCTTGGGTGGTTGGTTTGGCCCTTGTTCCTGTAACTCGAATCCTAGCCCGGTATATCCCATTTTCATTTTACACCATTGTGAACCTTACCTTTTTTACTCTCTAATCGAGGTTCTCGGCATTGAAAAATCTTCGTAAACTAAATCAGACATGTTTATGTTGACATTTAAGAGATATACAGTCAAGAAAATCAAGGGCAACGGTGATATATATGCAGATGAGACACCAAAAAAAATACTCAACAAATGGCTACATTTTAAGGAATGTGCTTAGTGACGGCATCAGATTACTAATTGATGGAGAAAGGTCTAGTGGCAAGAAAAGCTGCTTCTAAGAGGTTGTCAAGTGTTTTCGCATGACGATTACATTCTTGGGTGGTTGGTTTGGCCCTTGTTCCTGTAACTCGAATCCTAGCCCGGTATACACCATTTTAATTTTACACCATTGTGAACCTTAAGCCTTTTTTACTCTCTGATCGAGGTTCTCGGCATTGAAAAATCTTTGTAAACTAAATCACACGTGTATATGTTGACATTTAAGAGATATACAGTCAAGAAAATCAAGGGCAATGGTGATATATATGCGGATTAGACACCAAAAAAAAACACTCAACAAATGGCTACAATTTAAGGAATGTGTTTAGTGACGGCATCAGATTCCTAATTGATGGAGAAAGGTCTGGGGGCAAGAAAAGTTGCTTCTAAGAGGTTGTCAAGTGTTTTCGCTCGACGATTCCTTTCTTGGGTGGTTGGTTTGGCCCTTGTTCCTGTAACTCGAATCCTAGCCCGGTATATCCCATTTTAATTTTTCTCCATTGTGAACCTTACCTTTTTTACTCTCTAATCGAGGTTCTCGGCATTGAAAAATCTTCATAAACTAAATCACACGTGTATATGTTGACATATAAGAGATATACAGTCAAGAAAATCAAGGGCAATGGTGATATATATGCGGATTAGACACCAAAAAAAACACTCAACAAATGGCTACATTTTAAGGAATGTGCTTAGTGACGGCATCAGATTCCTAATTTATGGAGAAAGGTCTGGTGGTAAGAAAAGCTGCTTATAGGAGGTTGTCAAGTGTATTCACTCGACGATTCCATTCTTGGGTGGTTGGTTTGGCCCTTGTTCCTGTAACTCGAATCCTATCCCGGTATATCCCATTTTAATTTTATACCATTGTGAACCTTACTCCTTTTTTACTCTCTGATCGAGGTTCTCGGCATTGAAAAATCTTCGTAAACTAAATGACACGTGTATATGTTGATATTTAAGAGATATACAGTCAAGAAAATCAAGGGCAATGGTGATATATATGCGGATTAGACACAAAAAAAAAACACTCAAAAAATGGCTACAATTTAAGGAATGTGTTTAGTGACGGCATCAGATTCCTAATTGATGGAGAAAGGTCCGGTGGCAAGAAAAGCTGCTTCTAGGAGGTTGTCAAGTGTTTTCGCTCGATGATTCCATTCTTGGGTGGTTGGTTTGCCCCTTGTTCCTATAACTCGAATCCTAGCCCGGTATATCCCATTTAATTTTACACCATTATGAACCTTACGCCTTTTTTACTCTCTGATCGAGGATTTCGGCATTGAAAAATCTTCGTAAAATAAATCACACATGCATATGTTGACATTTAAGAGATATACAGTCAAGAAAATCAAGGGCAATGGTGACATATATGCGGATTAGACACCAAAAAAAACTCTCAACAAATGGCTACAATTTAAGGAATGTGTTTAGTGATGGCATCCGATTTTTAATTGATGGATAAAGGTCTGGTGGCAAGAAAAGCTGCTTCTAGGAGGTTGTCAAGTGTTTTCGCTTGACGATTCCATTCTTGGGTGGTTGGTTTGGCCCTATTTCCTGTAACTCGAATCCTAGCCCGGTATATCCCATTTTAATTTTACACCTTTATGAACCTTACGCCTTTTTTACTCTCTGATCGAGGTTATCGGCATTGAAAAATCTTCGTAAACTAAATCACACATGTATATGTTGACATTTAAGAGATATACAGTTAAGAAAATCAAGGGCAATGGTGATATATATGCAGCTTAGAAACCAAAAAAAAAACACTCAACAAATGGCTACAATTTAAGGAATGTATTTAGTGACGGCATCAGATTCCTAATTGATGGAGAAAGGTCCGGTGGCAAGAAAAACTGCTTCTAGGTGGTTGTCATGTGTTTTCGCTCGACGATTCCATTCTTTGGTGGTTGGTTTGGACTTTGTTCCTGTAACTCGAATCCTAGCTCGGTATATCCCATTTTAATTTTTCACCATTTTGAACCATATGTCTTTTTTACTCTCTGATCGAGGTTCTCGTCATTGAAAAATCTTCGTAAACTAAATCACACGTGTATATGTTGACATTTAAGAGATATATGGTGAAGAAAATCTAGGGCAATGGTGATATATATGCGGATTAGACACAAAAAAAAAACACTCAACAAATGGCTACAATTTAAGGAATGTGTTTAGTGACGGTATCAGACTCCTAATTGATGGGGAAAGGTCTGTTGGCAAGAAAAGCTGCTTCTAGGAGGTTGTCAAGTGTTTTCGCTTGACGATTCCATTCTTGGGTGGTTGGTTTGGACCTTGTTCCTGTAACTCGAATCCTAGCCCGATATATCCCATTTTAATTTTACACCATTGTGAACCTTACGACTTTTTTACTCTCTGATCGAGGTTCTCGGCATTGAAAAATCTTCGTAAACTATATCACACGTGTACATGTTGACATTTAAGAGATATACAGTCAAGAAAATCAAGGGCAATGTTGATATATATGCGGATTAGACACCAAAACAAAATCCTCAACAAATGGCTACAATTTAAGGAATGTGTTAATTGACGGCTTCAGATTCCTAATTGAAGGAGAAAGGTCTGGTGGCAAGAAAAGCTGCTTCTAGGAGGTTGTCAAGTGTTTTCGCTCGACGATTCCATTCTTGGGTGGTTGGTTTGGCCCTTGTTCCTGTAACTCGAATCCTAGCCCGGTATATCCCATTTTCATTTTACACCATTGTGAACCTTACCTTTTTTACTCTCTAATCGAGGTTCTCGGCATTGAAAAATCTTCGTAAACTAAATCAGACGTGTATATGTTGACATTTAAGAGATATACAGTCAAGAAAATCAAGGGCAACGGTGATATATATGCAGATGAGACACCAAAAAAAACACTCAACAAATGGCTACATTTTAAGGAATGTGCTTAGTGACGGCATCAGATTACTAATTGATGGAGAAAGGTCTAGTGGCAAGAAAAGCTGCTTCTAAGAGGTTGTCAAGTGTTTTCGCATGACGATTACATTCTTGGGTGGTTGGTTTGGCCCTTGTTCCTGTAACTCGAATCCTAGCCCGGTATACACCATTTTAATTTTACACCATTGTGAACCTTAAGCCTTTTTTACTCTCTGATCGAGGTTCTCGGCATTGAAAAATCTTTGTAAACTAAATCACACGTGTATATGTTGACATTTAAGAGATATACAGTCAAGAAAATCAAGGGCAATGGTGATATATATGCGGATTAGACACCAAAAAAAAACACTCAACAAATGGCTACAATTTAAGGAATGTGTTTAGTGACGGCATCAGATTCCTAATTGATGGAGAAAGGTCTGGGGGCAAGAAAAGGTGCTTCTAAGAGGTTGTCAAGTGTTTTCGCTCGACGATTCCTTTCTTGGGGGGTTGGTTTGGCCCTTGTTCCTGTAACTCGAATCCTAGCCCGGTATATCCCATTTTAATTTTTCTCCATTGTGAACCTTACCTTTTTTACTCTCTAATCGAGGTTCTCGGCATTGAAAAATCTTCATAAACTAAATCACACGTGTATATGTTGACATATAAGAAATATACAGTCAAGAAAATCAAGGGCAATGGTGATATATATGCGGATTAGACACCAAAAAAAAACACTCAACAAATGGCTACATTTTAAGGAATGTGCTTAGTGACGGCATCAGATTCCTAATTTATGGAGAAAGGTCTGGTGGTAAGAAAAGCTGCTTATAGGAGGTTGTCAAGTGTTTTCACTCGACGATTCCATTCTTGGGTGGTTGGTTTGGCCCTTGTTCCTGTAACTCGAATCCTAGCCCGGTATATCCCATTTTAATTTTATACCATTGTGAACTTACTCCTTTTTTACTCTCTGATCGAGGTTCTCGGCATTGAAAAATCTTCGTAAACTAAATGACACGTGTATATGTTGATATTTAAGAGATATACAGTCAAGAAAATCAAGGGCAATGGTGATATATATGCGGATTAGACACAAAAAAAAAACACTCAAAAAATGGCTACAATTTAAGGAATGTGTTTAGTGACGGCATCAGATTCCTAATTGATGGAGAAAGGTCTGGTGGCAAGAAAAGCTGCTTCTAGGAGGTTGTCAAGTGTTTTCGCTCGATGATTCCATTCTTGGGTGGTTGGTTTGCCCCTTGTTCCTGTAACTCGAATCCTTGCCCGGTATATCCCATTTAATTTTACACAATTATGAACCTTACGCCTTTTTTACTCTCTGATCGAGGATTTCGGCATTGAAAAATCTTCGTAAAATAAATCACACATGCATATGTTGACATTTAAGAGATATACAGTCAAGAAAATCAAGGGCAATGGTGATTTATATGCGGATTAGACACCAAAAAAAACACTCAACAAATGGCTACAATTTAAGGAATGTGTTTAGTGATGGCATCCGATTTTTAATTGATGGATAAAGGTCTGGTGGCAAGAAAAGCTGCTTCTAGGAGGTTGTCAAGTGTTTTCGCTTGACGATTCCATTCTTGGGTGGTTGGTTTGGCCCTATTTCCTGTAACTCGAATCCTAGCCCGGTATATCCCATTTTAATTTTACACCTTTATGAACCTTACGCCTTTTTTACTCTCTGATCGAGGTTATCGGCATTGAAAAATCTTCGTAAACTAAATCACACATGTATATGTTGACATTTAAGAGATATACAGTTAAGAAAATCAAGGGCAATGGTGATATATATGCAGCTTAGAAACCAAAAAAAAAAACACTCAACAAATGGCTACAATTTAAGGAATGTGTTTAGTGACGGCATCAGATTCCTAATTGATGGAGAAAGGTATGGTGGCAAGAAAAGCTGCTTCTAGGTGGTTGTCATGTGTTTTCGCTCGACGATTCCATTCTTGGGTGGTTGGTTTGGACCTTGTTTCTGTAACTCGAATCCTAGCTCGGTATATCCCATTTTAATTTTTCACCATTTTGAACCATATGTCTTTTTTACTCTCTGATCGAGGTTCTCTTCATTGAAAAATCTTCGTAAACTAAATCACACGTGTATATGTTGACATTTAAGAGATATATGGTCAAGAAAATCTAGGGCAATGGTGATATATATGCGGATTAGACACAAAAAAAAAAACACTCAACAAATGCCTACAATTTAAGGAATGTGTTTTGTGACGGTATCAGACTCCTAATTGATGGGGAAAGGTTTGTTGGCAAGAAAAGCTGCTTCTAGGAGGTTGTCAAGTGTTTTCACTCGACGATTCCTTTCTTGGGTGGTTGGTTTGGCCCTTGTTCCTGTAACTCGAATCCTAGCCCGGTATATCCCATTTTAATTTTACACCATTGTGAAGCTTACGCCTTTTTTACTCTCTGATCGAGGTTCTCGTCATTGAAAAATCTTCATAAACTAAATCACACGTGTATATGTTGACATTTAAGAGATATATAGTCAAGAAAATCATGGACAATGGTGATATATATGCGGATTAGACAAAAAAAAAATCAACAAATGGCTACAATTTAAGGAATGTGTTTAGTGACGGTTTCAGACTCCTAATTCATGGAGAAAGGTCTGGTGACAAGAAAAGCTTCTTCAATGAGGTTGGTTTGGCCCTTGTTCCTGTAACTCGAATCCTAGCCCGGTATATCCCATTTTAATTTTACACCATTGTGAACCTTACGACTTTTTTACTCTCTGATCGAGGTTCTCGGCATTGAAAAATCTTCGTAAACTATATCACACGTGTACATGTTGACATTTAAGAGATATACAGTCAAGAAAATCAAGGGCAATGTTGATATATATGCGGATTAGACACCAAAACAAAATCCTCAACAAATGGCTACAATTTAAGGAATGTGTTAATTGACGGCTTCAGATTCCTAATTGATGGAGAAAGGTCTGGTGGCAAGAAAAGCTGCTTCTAGGAGGTTGTCAAGTGTTTTCGCTCGACGATTCCATTCTTGGGTGGTTGGTTTGGCCCTTGTTCCTGTAACTCGAATCCTAGCCCGGTATATCCCATTTTCATTTTACACCATTGTGAACCTTACCTTTTTTACTCTCTAATCGAGGTTCTCGGCATTGAAAAATCTTCGTAAACTAAATCAGACGTGTATATGTTGACATTTAAGAGATATACAGTCAAGAAAATCAAGGGCAATGGTGATATATATGCAGATGAGACACCAAAACAAACACTCAACAAATGGCTACATTTTAAGGAATGTGCTTAGTGACGGCATCAGATTCCTAATTGATGGAGAAAGGTCTAGTGGCAAGAAAAGCTGCTTCTAAGAGGTTGTCAAGTGTTTTCGCATGACGATTACATTCTTGGGTGGTTGGTTTGGCCCTTGTTCCTGTAACTCGAATCCTAGCCCGTAATTCACCATTTTAATTTTACACCATTGTGAACCTTAAGCCTTTTTTACTCTCTGATAGAGGTTCTCGGCATTGAAAAATCTTCGTAAACTAAATCACACGTGTATATGTTGACATTTAAGAGATATACAGTCAAGAAAATCAAGGGTAATGGTGATATATATGCGGATTAGACAACAAAAAAAAAAACACTCAACAAATGGCTACAATTTAAGGAATGTGTTTAGTGACGGCATCAGATTCCTAATTGATGGAGAAAGGTCTGGGGGCAAGAAAAGCTGCTTCTAAGAGGTTGTCAAGTGTTTTCGCTCGACGATTCCTTTCTTGGGTGGTTGGTTTGGCCCTTGTTCCTGTAACTCGAATCCTAGCCCGGTATATCCCATTTTAATTTTTCTCCATTGTGAACCTTACCTTTTTTACTCTCTAATCGAGGTTCTCGGCATTGAAAAATCTTCGTAAACTAAATCACACGTGTATATGTTGACATATAAGAGATATACAGTGAAGAAAATCAAGGGCAATGGTGATATATATGCGGATTAGACACCAAAAAAAACACTCAACAAATGGCTACAATTTAAGGAATGTGTTTAGTGACGGCATCAGATTCCTAATTGATGGATAAAGGTCTGGTGGCAAGAAAAGCTGCTTCTAGGAGGTTGTCAAGTGTTTTCGCTTGACTATTCCATTCTTGGGTGGTTGGTTTGGCCCTATTTCCTGTAACTCGAATCCTAGCCCGGTATATCCCATTTTAATTTTACACCTTTATGAACCTTACGCCTTTTTTACTCTCTGATCCAGGTTATCGGCATTGAAAAATCTTCGTAAACTAAATCACACATGTATATGTTGGCATTTAAGAGATATACAGTTAAGAAAATCTAGGGCAATGGTGATATATATGCGGCTTAGAAACCAAAAAAAAACACTCAACAAATGGCTACAATTTAAGGAATGTGTTTAGTGACGGCATCAGATTCCTAATTGATGGAGAAAGGTCTGGTGGCAAGAAAAGCTGCTTCTAGGTGGTTGTCATGTGTTTTCGCTGGACGATTCCATTCTTGGGTGGTTGGTTTGGACCTTGTTCCTGTAACTCGAATCCTAGCTCGGTATATCCCATTTTAATTTTTCACCATTTTGAACCATATGTCTTTTTTACTATCTGATCGAGGTTCTCGGCATTGAAAAATCTTCGTAAACTAAATCACACGTGTATATGTTGACATTTCAGAGATATACAGTCAAGAAAATCAAGGGCAATGGTGATATATATGCGGATTAGACACAAAAAAAAACACTCAACAAATGGCTACGGAATGTGTTTACTGACGACATCAAATTCCTAATTGATGGAGAAAGGTCTGGTGGCAAGAAAAGCTGCTTCTAGAAGGTTGTCAAGTGTTTTCGCTCGACGATTCTATTCTTGGGTGGTTGTTTTGGCCCTTGTTCCTGTAACTCGAATCCCAGCCCGGTATATCCCATTTTAATTTTACACCATTGTGAACCTTTCGCCTTTTTTACACTCTGATCGAGGTTCTCGGCATTGAAAAATCTTCGTAAACAAAATCATACATGTATATGTTGACATTTAAGATATATACAGTGATGAAAATCAAGGGCAATAGTGACATATATGCGGATTAGACTCCAAAAAAAAACACTCAACAAATGGCTACAGTTTAAGGAATGTGTTTAGTGACGACATCAGATTCCTAATTGATGGAGAAAGGTCTGTTGGTTAGAAAAGCTGCTTCTAGGAGGTTGTCTAGTGTTTTCACTCGACGATTCCATTCTTGGGTGGTTGCTTTGGCCCTTGTTCCTGTAACTCGAATCCTAGCCCGGTATATCCCATTTTAATTTTTCACCATTGTGAAACATACGCCTTTTTTACTCTCTGATCGAGGTTCTCGGCATTGAAAAATCTTTGTAAACTAAATCACGCGTGTATATGTTGACATTTAAGAGATATACAGTCAAGAAAATTAAGAGCAATGGTGATATATAAGCGGATTAGACACCAAAAAAGAAACACTCAACAAATGGCTACAATTTAAGGAATGTGTTTAGTGACGGCATTAGATTCCTAATTGATGGAGAAAGGTCTGGTGGTAAGAAGAACTGCTTCTAGGAGGTTGTCAAGTGTTTTCGCTCGACGATTCCATTCTTGGGTGGTTGTTTTGGCCCTTATTCCTGTAACTCGAATCCTAGCCCGGTATATCCCATTTTAATTTTACACCATTGTGAACCTTACGCATTTTTTACTCTCTGATCGAGGTTCTCGGCATTGAAAAATCTTCGTAAACTAAATCACACGTGTATATGTTGACATTTAAGAGATATACAGTCAAGAAAATTAAGGGCAATGGTGATATATATGCGGATTAGACACAAAAAAAACACCCAACAACAACAAATCGCTACAATTTAAGGAATGTTTTTAGTGACGGTATCAGACTCCTAATTGATGGAGAAAGGTCTGGTGGCAAGAAAAGCTGCTTCTAGGAGGCTGTCAAGTGTTTTCGCTCGACGATTCCATTCTTGGGTGGTTGGTTTGGCCCTTTTTCCTGTAACTCGAATCCTAGCCCGGTATATCCCATTTTAATTTTACACCATTGTGAACCTTACGCCTTTTTTACTCTCTGATCGAGGTTCTCGGCATTGAAAAATCTTCGTAAACTAAATCACATGTGTATATGTTGACATTTAAGAGATATACAATCAAGAAAATCAAGGGCAATGGTGATATATATGCGGATTAGACACAAAAAAAACCACTCAACAAATGGCTACAATTTAAGGAATGTGTTTAGTGACGGTATCAGACTCCTAATTGATGGAGAAAGGTCTGGTGGTAAGAAAAGCTGCTTCTAGGAGGTTGTCAAGTGTTTTCGCTCGACGATTCCATTCTTGGGTGGTTGGTTTGGCCATTGTTCCTGTAACTCGAATCCCAGCCCGGTATATCCCATTTTAATTTTACACCATTGTGAACCTTACGCCTTTTTTACTCTCTGATCGAGGTTCTCGGCATTGAAAAATCTTCGTAAACTAAATCACACGTGTATATGTTAACATTTAAGAGATATACAGTCAAGAAAATCAAGGGCAATGGTGATATATATGCGGATTAGACACCAAAAAAAACACTCAACAAATGGCTACAATTTAAGGAATGTGTTTAGCGACGGTATCAGACTCCTAATTGATGGAGAAAGGTTTGGTGGCAAGAAAAGCTGCTTTTAGGAGGTTGTCAAGTGTTTTCGCACGACAATTACATTCGTGGGTGGTTGGTTTGGCCCTTGTTCCTGTAACTCGTCCCATTTTAATTTTACACCATTGTGAACCTTACGCCTTTTTTACTCTCTGATCGAGGTTCTCGTCATTGAAAAATCTTCATAAACTAAATCACACATGTATATGTTAACATTTAAGAGATATACAGTCAAGAAAATCAAGGGCAATGGTGATATATATGCGGATTAGACACCAAAAAAGACACTAAACAAATGGCTACAATTTAAGGAATGTGTTTAGTGACGGTTTCAGACTCCTAATTGATGGAGAAAGGTCTGGTGACAAGAAAAGCTGCTTCTAGGAGGTTGTCAAGTGTTTTCGCTTGACGATTCCTTTCTTGGGTGGTTGGTTTGGCCCTTGTTCCGGTAACTCGAATCCTAGCCCGGTATATCCCATTTTAATTTTACACCATTGTGAACCTTACGCCTTTTTTACTCTCTGATCGAGGTTCTCGGCATTGAAAAATCTTCGTAAACTAAATCACATGTGTATATGTTGACATTTAAGAGATATACAATCAAGAAAATCAAGGGCAATGGTGATATATATGCGGATTAGACACAAAAAAAAAACCACTCAACAAATGGCTACAATTTAAGGAATGTGTTTAGTGACGGTATCAGAGTCCTAATTGATGGAGAAAGGTTTGGTGGCAAGAAAAGCTGCTTTTAGGAGCTTGTCAAGTGTTTTCGCACGACGATTACATTCGTGGGTGGTTGGTTTGGTCCTTGTTCCTGTAACTCAAATCCTAGCCCGGTGTATCCCATTTTAATTTACACCATTGTGAACCTTACGCCTTTTTTACTCTCTGATCGAGGTTCTCGTCATTGAAAAATCTTCGTAAACTAAATCACACGTGTATATGTTGACATTTAAGAGATATATGGTCAAGAAAATCTAGGGCAATGGTGATATATATGCGGATTAGACACAAAAAAAAAACACTCAACAAATGGCTACAATTTAAGGAATGTGTTTAGTGACGGTATCAGACTCCTAATTGATGGGGAAAGGTCTGTTGGCAAGAAAAGCTTCTTCTAGGAGGTTGTCAAGTGTTTTCACTCGACGATTCCTTTCTTGGGTGGTTGGTTTGGCCCTTGTTCCTGTAACTCGAATCCTAGCCCGGTATATCCCATTTTAATTTTACACCATTGTGAACCTTACGCCTTTTTTACTCTCTGATCGAGGTTCTCGTCATTGAAAAATCTTCATAAACTAAATCACACGTGTATATGTTGACATTTAAGAGATATATAGTCAAGAAAATCTTGGGCAATGGTGATATATATGCGGATTAGACACAAAAAAAAAACACTAAACAAATGGCTACAATTTAAGGAATGTGTTTAGTGACGGTTTCAGACTCCTAATTGATGGAGAAAGGTCTGGTGACAAGAAAAGCTGCTTCTAGGAGGTTGTCAAGTGTTTTCGCTTGACGATTCCATTCTTGGGTGGTTGGTTTGGCCCTTGTTCCGGTAACTCGAATCCTAGCCCGGTATATCCCATTTTAATTTTACACTATTGTGAACCTTACGAATTTTTTACTCTCTGATCGAGGTTCTCGGCATTGAAAAATCTTCGTAAACTATATCACACGTGTACATGTTGACATTTAAGAGATATACAGTCAAGAAAATCAAGGGCAATGTTGATATATATGCGGATTAGACACCAAAACAAAATCCTCAACAAATGGCTACAATTTAAGGAATGTGTTAATTGACGGCTTCAGATTCCTAATTGATGGAGAAAGGTCTGGTGGCAAGAAAAGCTGCTTCTAGGAGGTTGTCAAGTGTTTTCGCTCGACGATTCCATTCTTGGGTGGTTGGTTTGGCCCGTGTTCCTGTAACTCGAATCCTAGCCCGGTATATCCCATTTTCATTTTACACCATTGTGAACCTTACCTTTTTTACTCTCTAATCGAGGTTCTCGGCATTGAAAAATCTTCGTAAACTAAATCAGACGTGTATATGTTGACATTTAAGAGATATACAGTCAAGAAAATCAAGGGCAATGGTGATATATATGCAGATGAGACACCAAAAAAAACACTCAACAAATGGCTACATTTTAAGGAATGTGCTTAGTGACGGCATAAGATTCCTAATTGATGGAGAAAGGTCTAGTGGCAAGAAAAGCTGCTTCTAAGAGGTTGTCAAGTGTTTTCACATGACGATTACATTCTTGGGTGGTTGGTTTGGCCCTTCTTCCTGTAACTCGAATCCTAGCCCGGTATACACCATTTTAATTTTACACCATTGTGAACCTTAAGCCTTTTTTACTCTCTGATCGAGGTTCTCGGCATTGAAAAATCTTCGTAAACTAAATCACACGTGTATATGTTGACATTTAAGAGATATACAGTCAAGAAAATCTAGGGCATTGGTGATATATATGCGGATTAGACACCAAAAAAAAAAACACTCAACAAATGGCTACAATTTAAGGAATGTGTTTAGTGACGGCATCAGATTCCTAATTGATGGAGAAAGGTCTGGGGGCAAGAAAAGCTGCTTCTAAGAGGTTGTCAAGTGTTTTCACTCGACGATTCCTTTCTTGGGTGGTTGGTTTGGCCCTTGTTCCTGTAACTCGAATCCTAGCCCGGTATATCCCATTTTAATTTTTCTCCATTGTGGACCTTACCTTTTTTACTCTCTAATCGAGGTTCTCGGCATTGAAAAATCTTCGTAAACTAAATCACACGTGTATATGTTGACATAAAGGAGATATACAGTCAAGAAAATCAAGGGCAATGGCGATATATATGCGGATTAGACCCCAAAAAAAACACTCAACAAATGGCTACATTTTAAGGAATGTGCTTAGTGACGGCATCAGATTTCTAATTTATGGAGAAAGTTCTAGTGGCAAGAAAAGCTGCTTCTAAGAGGTTGTCAAGTGTTTTCGCTCGACGATTCCATTCTTGGGTGGTTGGTTTGGCCCTTGTTCCTGTAACTCGAATCCTAGCCCGGAATACACCATTTTAATTTTACACCATTGTGAACCTTACGCATTTTTTACTCTCTGATCGAGGTTCTCGGCATTGAATTCGTAAACTAAATCACACGTGTATATGTTGGCATTTAAGAGATATACAGTCAAGAAAATCAAGGGCAATGGTGATATATATGCGGATTAGACACAAAAAAAAACACTCAACAAATGGCTACAATTTAAGGAATGTGTTTAGTGACGGCATCAGATTCCTAATTGATGGAGAAAGGTCTGGGGGCAAGAAAAGCTGCTTCTAAGAGGTTGTCAAGTGTTTTCACTCGACGATTCCTTTCTTGGGTGGTTGGTTTGGCCCTTGTTCCTGTAACTCGAATCCTAGCCCGGTATATCCCATTTTAATTTTACACCATTGTGAACCTTACGCCTTTTTTACTCTCTAATCGAGGGTCTCGGCATTGAAAAATCTTCGTAAACTAAATCACATGTGTATATGTTGACATTTAAGAGATATACAATCAAGAAAATCAAGGGCAATGGTGATATATATGCGGATTAGACACAAAAAAAAACCAGTCAACAAATGGCTACAATTTAAGGAATGTGTTTAGTGATGGTATCAGACTCCTAATTGATGGAGAAAGGTTTGGTGGCAAGAAAAGCTGCTTTTAGGAGCTTGTTAAGTGTTTTCGCACGACGATTACATTCGTGGGTGGTTGGTTTGGCCCTTGTTCCTGTAACTCGAATCCTAGCCCGGTGTATCCCATTTTAATTTTTCACCATTGTGAACCTTACGCCTTTTTTACTCTCTGATCGAGGTTCTCGTCATTGAAAAATATTTGTAAACTAAATCACACGTGTATATGTTGACATTTAAGAGATATATGGTCAAGAAAATCTAGGGCAATGGTGATATATATGCGGATTAGACACAAAAAAAAAAAAAAAAAAAAACACTCAACAAATGGCTACAATTTAAGGAATGTGTTTAGTGACGGTATCAGACTCCTAATTGATGGGGAAAGGTCTGTTGGAAAGAATAGCTGCTTCTAGGAGGTTGTCAAGTGTTTTCACTCGACGATTCCTTTCTTGGGTGGTTGGTTTGGCCCTTGTTCCTGTAACTCGAATCCTAGCCCGGTATATCCCATTTTAATTTTACACCATTGTGAACCTTACGCCTTTTTTACTCTCTGATCGAGGTTCTCGTCATTGAAAAATCTTCATAAACTAAATCACACGTGTATATGTTGACATTTAAGAGTTATATAGTCAAGAAAATCTTGGGCAATGGTGATATATATGAGGATTAGACACAAAAAAAAAACACTCAACAAATGGCTACAATTTAAGGAATGTGTTTAGTGACGGTTTCAGACTCCTAATTGATGGAGAAAGGTCTGGTGACAAGAAAAGCTGCTTCTAGGAGGTTGTAAAGTGTTTTCGCTTGACGATTCCATTCTTGGGTGGTTGGTTTGGCCCTTGTTCCTGTAACTCGAACCCTAGCCCGGTATATCCCATTTTAATTTTACACCATTGTGAACCTTACGACCTTTTTACTCTCTGATCGAGGTTCTCGGCATTGAAAAATCTTCGTAAACTATATCACACGTGTATATGCTGACATTTAAGAGATATACAGTCAAGAAAATCAAGGGCAATGTTGATATATATGCGGATTAGACACCAAAAAAAAATCCTCAACAAATGGCTACAATTTAAGGAATGTGTTAATTGACGGCTTTAGATTCCTAATTGATGGAGAAAGGTCTGGTGGCAAGAAAAGCTACTTCTAGGAGGTTGTCAAGTGTTTTCGCTCGACGATTCCATTCTTGGGTGGTTGGTTTGGCCCTTGTTCCTGTAACTCGAATCTTAGCCCGGTATATCCCATTTTCATTTTACACCATTGTGAACCTTACCTTTTTACTCTCTAATCGAGGTTCTCGGCATTTAAAAATCTTCGTAAACTAAATCAGACGTGTATATGTTGACATTTAAGAGATATACAGTCAAGAAAATCAAGGGCAATGGTGATATATATGCAGATGAGACACCAAAAAAACACACAACAAATGGCTACATTTTAATGAATGTGCTTAGTGACGGCATCAGATTTCTAATTGATGGAGAAAGGTCTAGTGGCAAGAAAACTGCTTCTAAGAGGTTGTCAAGTGTTTTCGCATGACGATTACATTCTTGGGTGGTTGGTTTGGCCCTTGTTCCTGTAACTCAAATCCTAGCCCGGTATACACCATTTTAATTTTACACCATTGTGAACCTTACGCCTTTTTTACTCTCTGATCGAGGTTCTCGGCATTGAAAAATCTTCGTAAACTAAATCACACGTGTATATGTTGACATTTAAGAGATATACAGTCAAGAAAATCAAGGGCAATGGTGATATATATAAGGATTAGACACCAAAAAAAAACACTCAACAAATGGCTACAATTTAAGGAATGTGTTTAGTGACGGCATCAGATTTCTAATTGATGGAGAAAGGTCTGGGGGCAAGAAAAGCTGCTTCTAAGAGGTTGTCAAGTGTTTTCGCTCGACGATTCCTTTCTTGGGTGGTTGGTTTGGCCCTTGTTCCTGTAACTCGAATCCTAACCCGGTATATCCCATTTTAATTTTTCTCCATTGTGAACCTTACCTTTTTTACTCTCTAATCGAGGTTCTCGGCATTGAAAAATCTTCGTAAACTAAATCACAGGTGTATATGTTGACATATAAGAGATATACAGTCAAGAAAATCAAGGGCAATGGTGATATATATGCGGATTAGACACCAAAAAAAAACACTCAACAAATGGCTACATTTTAAGGAATGTGCTTAGTGACGGCATCAGATTCCTAATTGATGGAGAAAGGTCTAGTGGCAAGAAAAGCTGCTTCTAAGAGGTTGTCAAGTGTTTTCGCTCGACGATTCCATTCTTGGGTGGTTGGTTTGGCCCTTGTTCCTGTAACTCGAATCCTAGCCCGGAATACACCATTTTAATTTTACACCATTGTGAACCTTACGCCTTTTTTACTCTCTGATCGAGGTTCTCGGCATTGAAAAATCTTCGTAAACTAAATCACACGTGTATATGTTGGCATTTAAGAGATATACAGTCAAGAAAATCAAGGGCAATGGTGATATATATGCGGATTAGACACCAAAAAAAACACTCAACAAATGGCTACAATTTAAGGAATGTGTTTAGTGACGGCATCTGATTCCTAATTGATGGAGAAAGGTCTGGGTGCAAGAAAAGCTGCTTCCAAGAGGTTGTCAAGTGTTTTCGCTCGACGATTCCTTTCTTGGGTGGTTGGTTTGCCCCTTGTTCCTGTAACTCGAATCCTAGCCCGGTATATCCCATTTTAATTTTTCTTGTTGGTGCATGTTTGTGACAACAGCTAGATTTGGTCTTTGGATATCTTGTAATTAGTTAAATGATAAACAGTTAGCGGGTTTAGCTTTGTATTAGTGAGATAATAGAGTTTGGGCTAAACAAAACCCACATTGGGTGATGGGGGACGAAATGGGCCTAGCCCATGTAGGAACCCAAGCCTAATGTTGCAACCTTGTGTTATATAAATAAGGTTAGGCTTTAGGGTTTAGGAAAATCAGCAAAAAACAGAGTTGTGAGGAATTTCATGAGAGTTGAGAGGCTTGGACGAAAATGTGTGAGGGTTTAGATTGATTGTAATACGTTTGTTTGATAATCAATAGAAACCCAGTTTGAAAGTGATTTGCTGTTTCTGTTTTCTACTCGTTTCTGTGATATTCTGATCAAGAGGATTCCGCACTCTTGATTAGAAAGACAATTCTGTGAATGATCCATACGAATAGGGGACCTACAATTGGTATCAGAGCATTAGGCTCTTGAAGGCTCAGTTTAGAATTGTGTTCTGCAGAAACAGGGAGTTTTTCGAATTTTTGAAAATTAGGGTTTTTAAATTTTCGAAATTTTTCTGTTGGTTTGATAAAAAATTTCAAAATTTTTGGCTGTTTTGATAAAAATTTTCGAAATTTATTGGCTGTTTTGATCTTCTGTTTGTTTGTTTGTTGTTTTGCAGGATTTCTGGAAAGTTTTTGGTTGATTCTGGAAGATTTTTTGGCTAAATTTCTTGAAGATTCGAAGATTGTTCTTCGTGTTCTTCACGGAAGTTGTTAGGAAGATCAGGAAAATAATCAGAAATTCGAAAAGATTAAGTTTCCAAAGTTACTGGGTGGCGAAATTGACTGTACTGGCGAAATTGACTGATCTGCGAATTTAACCAGATTATCGGCGAAGTTAAATCCAAAGGCGACTTTGGTAACCGTATAATTTTCCACAGCGAAATTATTACGGTTTTCGGCAACTTTACCAGTCGTCGTAATCGCGAAATAAACCAGCGAATTTGTCTAGCGAACTTGAACAGCGAATTTGACCTGCGAACCTTTGAACTTTGATCAGCGAAATTGAACAAGTATAAGACCAGCGAATTTAAGTGATTACCCAGCGAAATTAACAGCATATTTAAAGTGGTGGAATATTTTCTGGCCAGCGTAAGAAAGAATTCACTGTTTTGAAAATAGAAATTGATCCGTAAGTCATCTGAAGAAACCGTCTGCACCGTTGCATTCCTCGCATTTTTAGGGCAAAAAAAAAAAAAAACCGTTGCATTCCTGGAAAATCCCGATTTCGGTTTTTGACGTTAGATATCATTAGACTCGTCTTTTCGATACGATTCTAACGGTATAATTTGGTAACCACTGTTTTCGGAAAAATTTTGTACGGTTTTATCAGTCTGTTACGTTAAAAATGTCGAACATGTCTAGTTTGAATGAGCTGTTGAGAATGGAGCATGAGGTTGGCACTACCAACAAACCACCTAAGATGATGAAGGTGGAAAATTATTTGACATGGAAGGATCGTTTCCAATCCTTCATTGAATATCAAGACATGCGCATGTGGATATGTATTGAAGATGGGTACACAAACCCTACTCACGACTTTGAGGGCAGACCACGTAGAACAGCCTATGTGAACATGGAAGAGAATGATAAAAAGATGTATGAGGCTGAAAAGAGAGCATTGGCTGCTATTAAAATGTCGTTACCTGATAGCATCAAGCATACATTCACAAAGTACACAAATTCAAAAGATATGTTGGATGCATTAGAAAAACGATATGCAGGAAATGCAGATGTTAAGAAAAACAAGATTGATCTACTGAAGAAGCAGTTTGCTATTTTCAAGCACATGAAGCATGAGTCACTTGAGGACATCATCACTCGTTACTATCATCTGATGTCAGAAATGGAAAACTATAAGATTGATTGCTATTCTGATATAGAAAAGAATGACAAGCTGCTCGATGCCTTACCTACCAAGTGGGATATCTACACTCTCATGATCAAGGGTGAAGCAGATTATGAGACAAAGGAGCTGGAAGAAGTAGTAGGAAAGCTGAGAGCTTATGAGCTCAGTATGAAGAAGAAAGACACTGGATATGATCAGGTTCAAGATCCAACGATTTACAATGGGCTTGCACCTTCTTCGTCTCACAACGCTTCTAGCGACTCTGCTACTGCTTTACTTTCATGTGAGAATGAGCAGGTCACATTGAATGAAGATGGTGATGTGTGTTTTGTAGCTGCTTCAGGAGGAACAACAGGAGCTAAGAGAACATCAGCTTCTAAGCAGGGTAGTGGTGTTAAGTCAATGCCAATGAGTGTGAAGTCTGCTGAAGAGCATCTTGCTCTACTTGCTTCATTTGTTGCTTCTTATGAGAACTACATTCAGGGAAAGATATCTGATCCTGCCACTTTGGATGAAGATTATGATCAGATTGACCCTGATGATCTTGAAGATATGGATTTGCAGTGGCAAATGGCCATGATTACTAGAAGAGTGAAGAGATTTATGAACCGAACAGGCAGGAAGTTTATAGGAAAGACGGTTGGTTTTGACAAGACCAAAGTGAGGTGCTTTAACTGTCAAAGTTATGGGCATTTCGCTAGGGAGTGTCAAAAACAAAAGCAAGAGACTTTGAGTCAGAGTTCAAACAACAGGAATGCATCAAACAATTCTAGCTCAAAGGCTTTGATCTCTACGGCACGAGAAGGTTCTTATGATTGGAGTATTCATCTAGAGGATAATGAGAATGCCACTCAGGCATTCATGGCAGAGATAACGCCTATTGATGATGATAAAGCTGCTGTGGGAGATGCTGAAGCAAAAGTCGATGCTGAGGCCGAGGTAAAGATAGAGAATAAAGCTGAACAAAAGAAGGTTGATCAGACACCAGTTGCTGAAGAAGAAAAGCAAAAGTCTAACCAGGAACGGGAAGCTGAAGAAAAGGATGCTAAGTATAAAAGAATGGAAGCTCAGCTTGCGGCTCTAATGGCCAATCTTGACAAACAAACAGGAGAGGTAAAATCTAATTCTGTGTGTTTAAAATGTCGTGAATTACAGGGTGAAGTTGACAAGTTGTCCACACAAAACCAAAGTCTGGTGGGCGAGATGTCTACCATAAAAGAAGCAAACTTTTTTGCTAAAAGAAATGAATCATCATACTTGAAGAAGATAAAAGGTTATGAAAGTAAAATTGAAGCTGTAACCTGCAAATTAAATGAAAAACTTCAAGTCATAGACTTAGCTCATGAAATGATGGCTGAGAAAACAAAAGAGATTTCTGATAAATGCAAAGAGTTGTCAGATGCACAACTCAAAATTGTTGAACTTGAAAAGAAATTAGGTCAATTCAGAGACTCTACTTTTGTTATGAAACATATGATGGGTGGCTTGAAGAAAAGTAATGACAAAACCAGTGTGGGATTTCATGGGTTCAATGAAGTTCCACCTCCTGTTAGTCATGACTATTCTTTCTTGCCTGATGAAGATGAGCTCATGGACTTTGGGTCAACATCACCAAGTAGTTCCACGTCACGTCAAAGAAATGTTTTTGAGAATGCTGATGCTAAGAAGGATAATAACAGCAAACCTGTTTTGAAAAAGAACACATCACATCCTAAGAATAAAAATCCAACTTTTGTTAAAAGTGTTAATTTTGTTCAAGGAAGTGACATGAAAAATGAAACTGCTGTAATTGAAAATGAATCAAATGTAGAGTTTGCTAAAAATAAGAACATTGAAAAATCTGAAATTAAGCAAACTGAAGAAAATCCTTCTAATGCATCATCATCAAATCCCGAATCTAGTTTAAAGGCTTCAGAGAAGAAGTCTTCGAAAAAGAGATCGTGCTTCAAATGTCACACCAAAGGACATGTAGCTAGCTGCTGTCCTAATAAAAAGAGTGAAGCACAAGTTAGTGAGAGGAAGAGAGAGAAAACACCTGAGAAGAAAGGTGATAATGAGGAGAAAGTTGCAAATTCTCCAAAGAAATCTGCTCCTAAGCAACCAGAAAATGTTGCTGTTGGTGTAGATAAGGCTGAAAAAGGAACTCCACAAGTTCCTCGTTTTCAAAGAAATCAACCTAGATTTCAGCCTAGATCTCCACCAGGCAGATTTGAGAGACCTAGAAGCTGTTCACCAAGAATGAACAATAATAATTCAAATAATTTCAGAAGTCAAGGTCAATATCAAAATCGATACCAAAATAATGGTGGTCGAACTTTTTATAACAATGGCTTTAGAAATTACAACAATAATGCTTCTTGGAATCAAAATTCAAGATACCCAAATCAAAATTTCCAAAGGTCAAATAGTCCAAATACATTTAGGAACCCTCAGGACCAAAGACCTAGTGGAAATCAAAATCAAATTCCATCAACAGGTCTAAGATCCAATACTCCAGTAAGGAGTAATGGATATTGGATGGATGTTCCAGTAGTTGGTGAATTTGGACGACCCAAGACCATTAAGGCTTGGGTCCCCCAATCTAACTAATTTCTTGGTTGGTGTGTGCAGGAGCTGCTAAGGAGGATTATCAACTTATGGTATGTTGATAGTGGCTGCTCCAGGCACATGACGGGGGATGCGAGATTGTTGACTGAATTTGAAGATTATGATGGTGGAAATGTAAATTTTGCGGGTGCTAAAGGTGGTAGAATTACAGGACGAGGAAAAGTGACAAATGGGAAGATCACACTGGACAAAGTGAACTATGTGGAGCAGCTTAAACACAATCTGATGAGCGTGTCACAAGTCTGCGACAAGGGTCACTCGGTCCATTTTACCAAGAATGAAGTATTAGTGTTGAAACCAGGTTTGAAGATTCCGGACGATTGGATAGTGATGCGAGCGCCAAGGAGAAATGACACTTATGTCATGGACATGGGTGCTAAGGATCCAACTGCTGTGGTGGCGTGTTTACTATCAAAAGCATCTGAAGCTGAATTGATGTTGTGGCACAGACGCATGGCCCATATTCACTATCGAAAAATGAATTACCTTGTTAAAAATGAGCTAGTGAAAGGGGTTCCAATGCAGAGGTTTCACGTGGAAGATAAATGTCTTCCATGTCAAAAGGGAAAACAACACAAGAAACCTCATAAGTCAAAAACAGTAAATTCCATAGATGCCCCTTATGAATTACTTCACATGGATTTATTCGGTCCAGTGAACGTGAGGAGCATAGGTGGAAAGTACTATTGTCTTGTTGTTACTGATGATTACTCACGATATTCATGGGTTTTCTTTTTAGGTACAAAAGATGAGACAGCGGAGATGCTGATAGATCTTTTTACGAAATTGGAAAACGTCCATGATGCAAGAATCAAGAGGATAAGGAGTGATAACGGCACGGAGTTCAAGAATCGTATTCTGGATCTCTATTGTCTTCGAAAGGGAATTGAACATCAATATTCTGCTCCTTATACACCTCAACAAAATGGAGTTGCTGAGAGGAAAAACATGATGTTGATTGAAGCTGCTAGGACGATGCTTTCAGATTCAAAGCTACCAGTTCTTTTCTGGGGAGAAGCTGTGAATACAGCTTGCTACGTCCTAAACAAAGTTTTGACTGTTAAACGTTTTAATAAAACTTGTCATGAATTGATGTTTAACAAGAAACCAAACTTAGAAGGCTTTGAACCATTTGGATTACCCTGCACCATTGTGCGAAATAAAGATAAACAAAAATTCGGTGAGGTGGCTGACGATGGCTACTTTCTAGGTTACGTGCCTGGCACACCGAATAAAAGGGTTTTTAATCTAAAAACTGGTAAAATTGAGGTTGTCTTTAATGTGGAAATTACTTCATACAAACCTCAACAATCAACGAGTGGTCCAGCTATATTATATGATTATGAAAGCACTTTTAAATCATTTAATATTCCTGAGTTTTCAAATGCAGATGAATCTCAGCTGATTCAGACAATGATTGGTGGAGACGATGAAGGTGAGTTCATGCCTAGATAGAATGTTGATATGACAGATGCTGCGGAAACATCCCAAGGTGCTGCTGATACTGATTCAAGCGATAGTGACTCTGAACCCATTGAGGGGGAGGAATTCATTAATCCGTTTGCAAATCAGAATATTCAGGGGGAGATTGGATCAAACCTGGGTGATAATCTTGAAGTTGATACCGTTGCTACTACACGAGCAAATAGAGATCATCCAGTTGACATGATACTTGGAAATCCTAATGCAGGTGTTCAGACAAGAAGAAGCATAGCAGCGAATTCTGGTTTATTTGTGTCGATTGAGAAGACTGGGATTGTGAACGAGTTCTTGTATAGTTGCTTTATTTCCCAAGAGGAGCCGAAGAACATTCATATGGCTCTTAAAGACAATTCATGGGTTGAAGCTATGCAAGAGGAATTGGCACAATTTGCAAAGTTGAAGGTTTGGGAGTTAGTTGACCTTCCTAAAGGTGAAAAGGAAATTGGCACTAAGTGGGTGTTTAAGTGCAAGAAGGATGACAGAGGGATAGTGACGCGAAACAAGGCTCGATTGGTGGTTAAAGGTTTCAATCAGCAGGAAGGAATAGATTACAATGAAGTGTTTGCACCAGTGGCAAGGTTGGAAGCAATTCGGTTGTTCCTAGCTTTCGCAACATTCAAGGGCTTCAAAGTTTACCAACTAGACGTGAAGAGTGCGTTTCTTTACGGGAAAGTCCAAGAAGTGGTGTATGTCTCACAACCAGATGGGTTTGTTGATCCAGATTATCCAGATCGGGTGTACAAACTTGATAAGGCTTTGTATGGATTACATCAAGCTCCTAGGGCGTGGTACGAGACACTGTCTACACATCTGATCAAGAATGGTTTTGAAAGAGGTCAGATTGACAGTACACTGTTCATCAAGAGGAAGAAGGAAGATTTTCTGCTGGTACAGGTGTACGTGGATGACATCATCTTTGGGTCATCAGATGAGAACATGTGTAAAGAGTTCGAGCAGGTGATGAAGTGTAAGTTCGAAATGAGCGCTATGGGTGAGCTGTCTTACTTTCTGGGATTACAAGTTGAACAGAAGGAGGATGGGATGTTTATTCATCAAACAAAGTATGTGTATGACATTTTGAGTCGGTTCAAAATGAATGATTGCTCTACTTTCAACACACCCATATGTGAAAATCACAATCTTGGCCCAGATCATGAAAGTACTGAAGATGTTGATCCTACTCAATACAGGGCAATGATTGGTTCTCTAATGTACTTGACTGCTTCAAGACCTGACAATATGTTTGCAGTATGCTTGTGTGCCAGATATCAGGCTAATCCTAAGGAGTCACACATGAAGGCGGTGAAGCGTATTCTTCGTTACTTGAAGGGGAAACCTAATCTTGGGTTGTGGTATCCAGCTGATAATGATATGAATTTTGTTGCTTACACTGACTCAGACTTTGGAGGATGCAAGTCGAACAGAAAGTCTACAACAGGTGGTTGTCAGTTCTTAGGAGGCAGGATCATGTCTTGGCAATGCAAGAAGCAATCCTGTGTGTCTACATCTACGTGTGAAGCTGAATATATTGCTGCGGGTAGCTGCTGCTCTCAGGTTCTCTGGATACAACAGCAGATGCGCGATTACGGTTTGGATTTCACTCGTACTCCTATTATGATAGACAATAATGCCACAATTTCAATAACTAATAATCCCGTGAAACACAGTCGCACAAAACATATTGACATACGTCATCATTTTATACGGGATTGTGCTGAAAAGAGACTAATTGAATTACATTGAGTCGACACAGAAGATAACCTGGCAGATCTTTATACTAAAGCTTTTAACTGAGCTCGCTTTGAACATTTAGTCGAACTCAACGGGATGAGAAATCCTGAATAACTGGTTTTTCATAAGAATTTTTGTAAATAGTTTACTGCTTTTGTTAAAAAATCAAAAATACAAAAACATTGAAAAAATAAAAAACATAAAAAAATTAGAAAATCAAAAATGCGTTATCACTGTGTGAAAAAGAAGAAATGATAGTACATCAGCAAGTTAGACTGTCACACTGAAAACTGAATTAAATTGCTTAAGTGTGATAGCAGCTTCATCATATGATGTACCAGTAGGCAAAAAGCATGAAATAATCAACTTACCAATGTGATATAAACATAAATGAACTGAGTATGAGTGGGGAACATATCAGTGGTGTATGGTTTAATGACCTTAAATCTTGCGTTGATAGATTGCCAAAATCTGAAGTTTTGGGTCTTTATACTGTTATTTCATCTGGGGATATCAGGGTTGTCCTTCTGCTGCATCCAGATACATGCTGACCTAGGCACAACCAGGATATCTTAAAAGAGCAAAAAATGCCAAATCCCATAAATGAAGAAGCTCTCATAGAGAGTCATTCAAAAATGTGCAAAATGCATAAATCGTACCAAAAAATGGTATTTGTCATAGCCCTCGTTAGATATTTTGGTCTCTTTGCTGTACGGAAGTATTGACCTAATCACCAATTATCTATACGTTGAAAAACAAAACAGATGAATTTAGTATACTCACCTACTACGATGAATCTTTGTGCATACCTTGATCGCGGGGGTATATCCTGAAGTGGGACACACTAGTATTTCAGTAATAATATTACCTTAACGTATCATACGGTAATGGTACTTGAAATGTTCATGCATTTTGTTTAAGAGGACAAACATACTGGTAATCGTCTTGGACTGCTTTTCACGAAAAATTAAATAAAGAATTATCTAATTGTGTGAAACAGTTTGATTATGCTGATATGATCTTCTTACCAGTGATTCTCACAAAAATAGAGTGTTTATTGCTTTTGTATTTACTTGCTTTCAGAAAATATAAAAATCCAAAAATAGTGTTTTTTTTTCTGTTTAAAATTCTTAACGTACGGAAAACTGTTATTCTTGGAGGAATTGTTACTGATAGGGGGAGACGGTGTCAGAAAGTGAGTTCAAAATTTTAAATCATGCGGGTTATAGAGTGTGTGATTAAAAAGTTTTGCGTGTTGGTGATAAATTGAAAATGCTTAATCTGTGATACAGTTTAACCATCTCTTGAAAAATAATAATTTATTTAACTTTGTTGAAAAATTCTTATGGTTTCTCGAGATGTTTGTTTTATAGTATACAGATTGAAGCAGTATGTTGCTGAGTGTGTTGCTGAGAAGTTAAAGTGATGAGTTGCTGTGAAGATGAGAGTTTGATTGGATGCATGGTAGAACCTCCTTTCTATTTTGCAGACAAAGTTGAAGAGTTTGAAGATTGCTATACATATGCTGAACTGGAGTTTACTCAAACGCTAACGTGTTGAAGATTTGGTGATTGGATACATCAGCTTAGGGGGAGTCTGTTGCTGACAGAAGCTATTGAAGCTGAAGCTATCCAAAGACCAAAGATAGTGCTAGAATACATGAAGATTGCAAGAAGACTGAAGACAAAGTTATTTTATGAAGCTATTGTTAAGGGGGAGTTTGTTGGTGCATGTTTGTGACAACAGCTAGATTTGGTCTTTGGATATCTTGTAATTAGTTAAATGATAAACAGTTAGCGGGTTTAGCTTTGTATTAGTGAGATAATAGAGTTTGGGCTAAACAAAACCCACATTGGGTGATGGGGGACGAAATGGGCCTAGCCCATATAGGAACCCAAGTCTAATGTTGCAACCTTGTGTTATATAAACAAGGTTAGGCTTTAGGGTTTAGGAAAATCAGCAAAAAACAGAGTTGTGAGGAATTTCGTGAGAGTTGTGAGGCTTGGACGAAAATGTGTGAGGGTTTAGATTGATTGTAATACGTTTGTTTGATAATCAATAGAAACCCAGTTTGAAAGTGATTTGCTATTTCTGTTTTCTACTCGTTTCTGTGATATTCTGATCAAGAGGATTCCGCACTCTTGATTAGAAAGACAATTCTGTGAAAGATCCATACGAATAGGGGACCTACATTTCTCCATTGTGAACCTTACCTTTTTTACTCTCTAATCGAGGTTCTCGGCACTGAAAAATCTTCGTAAACTAAATCACACGTGTATATGTTGACATTTAAGAGATCTACAGTCAAGAAAATCAAGGGCAATGGTGATATATATGCGGATTAGACACAAAAAAAAACACTCAACAAATGGCTACATTTTAAGGAATGTGCTTAGTGACGGCATCAGATTCCTAATTGATGGAGAAAGGTCTGGGGGCAAGAAAAGCTACTTCTAAGAGGTTGTCAAGTGTTTTCGCTCGACGATTCCTTTCTTGGGTGGTTGGTTTGGCCCTTGTTCCTGTAACTCGAATCCTAGCCCGGTATATCCCATTTTAATTTTTCTCCATTGTGAACCTTACCTTTTTTACTCTCTGATCGAGGTTCTCCGCATTGAAAAATCTTCGTAAACTAAATCACACGTGTATATGTTGACATTTAAGAGATATACAGTCAAGAAAATCAAGGGCAATGGTGATATATATGCGGATTAGACACAAAAAAAAACACTCAACAAATGACTACATTTTAAGGAATGTGCTTAGTGACGGCATCAGATTCCTAATTGATGGAGAAAGGTCTACTGGCAAGAAAAGCTGCTTCTAAGAGGTTGTCAAGTGTTTTCGCTTGACGATTCCATTCTTGGGTGGTTGGTTTGGCCCTTGTTCCTGTAACTCGAATCCTAGCCCGGAATACACCATTTTAATTTTACACCATTGTGAACCTTACGCATTTTTTACTCTCTGATCGAGGTTCTCGGCATTGAAAAATCTTCGTAAACTAAATCACACGTGTATATGTTGACATTTAAGAGATATACAGTCAAGAAAATCAAGGGCAATGGTGATATATATGCGGATTAGACACCAAAAAAAACACTCAACAAATGGCTACAATTTAAGGAATGCGTTTAGTGATGGCATCAGATTCCTAATTGATGGAGAAAGGTCTGGGGGCAAGAAAAGTTGCTTTTAAGAGGTTGTCAAGTGTTTTCGCTCGACGATTCCATTCTTGGGTGGTTGGTTTGGCCCTTGTTCCTGTAACTCGAATCCTAGCCCGGAATACACCATTTTAATTTTACACCATTGTGAACCTTACGCCTTTTTTACTCTCTGATGGAGGTTCTCGGCATTGAAAAATCTTCGTAAACTAAATCACACGTGTATATGTTGAAATTTAAGAGATATACAGTCAAGAAAATCAAGGGCAATGGTGATATATATGCCGATTAGACACCAAAAAAAAAACACTCAACAAGTGGCTACAATTTAAGGAATGTGTTTAGTGACGGCATCAGATTCCTAATTGATGGAGAAAGGTCTGGGGGCAAGAAAAGCTGCTTCTAAGAGGTTGTCAAGTGTTTTCGCTCGACGATTCCTTTCTTGGGTGGTTGGTTTGGCCCTTGTTCCTGTAACTCGAATCCTAGCTCGGTATATCCCATTTTAATTTTTCTCCATTGTGAACCTTACCTTTTTTACTCTCTAATCGAGGTTCTCGGTATTGAAAAATCTTCGTATACTAAATCACACGTGTATATGTTGACATTTAAGAGATATACAGTCAAGAAAATCAAGGGCAATGGTGATATATATGCGGATTAGACACCAAAAAAAAACACTCAACAAATGGCTACATTTTAAGGAATGTGCTTAGTGACGGTATCAGATTCCTAATTGATGGAGAAAGGTCTAGTGGCAAGAAAAGCTGCTTCTAAGAGGTTGTCAAGTGTTTTCGCTTGACGATTCCATTATTGGGTGGTTGGTTTGGCCCTTGTTCCTGTAACTCGAATCCTAGCCCGGAATACACCATTTTAATTTTACACCATTGTGAACCTAACACATTTTTTACTCTCTGATCGAGGTTCTCGGCGTTGAAAAATCTTCGTAAACTAAATCACACGTGTATATGTTGACATTTAAGAGATATACAGTCAAGAAAATCAAGGGCAATGGTGACATATATGCGGATTAGACATCAAAAAAAACACTCAACAAATGGCTACAATTTAAGGAATGTGTTTAGTGACGGCATCAGATTCCTTATTGATGGAGAAAGGTCTGGGGGCAAGAAAAGCTGCTTCTAGGAGGTCGTCAAGTGTTTTGGCTCGATGATTCCATTCTTGGGTGTTTGGTTTGGCCCTTGTTCCTGTAACTCGAATGCTAGCCCGGTATATCCCATTTTAATTTTACACCATTGTGAACCTTACGCCTTTTTTACTCTCTGGTTGAGGTTCTCGACATTGAAAAATCTTTGTAAACTAAATCACATGTGTATATGTTGGCATTTTAGAGATATATTGTCAAGAAAATCAAGGGCAATGGTGATATATATGCAGATTTAACACAAAAAAAAAACACTCAACAAATGGCTACAATTTAAGGAATGTGTTTAGTGACGGCATCAGATTCCTAATTGATGGAGAAAGGCTGGTGGCAAGAAAAGCTGCTTCTAGGAGGTTGTTAAGTGTTTTCGCTCGACGATTCCATTCTTGGGTGGTTGGTTTGGCCCTTGTTCCTGTAACTCGAATCCTAGCCGAGTATATCCCATTTTAATTTTACACCATTGTGAACCTTTCGCCTTTTTTACTCTCTGATCGAGGTTCTCGGCATTGAAAAATCTTCGTAAACTAAATCACACGTGTATATGTTGACATTTAAGAGATTTACAGTCAAGAAAATCAAGGGCAATGGTGATATATATGCAGATTAGACACCAAAAAAAACACTCAACAAATGGCTACAATTTAAAGAATGTGTTTAGTGACGGCATCAGATTCCTAATTGATGGAGAAAGGTCTGGTGGCAAGAAAAGCTGCTTCTAGGAGGTTGTCAAGTGTTTTCGCTCGACGATTCCATTCTTGGATGGTTGGTTTGGCCCTTGTTCCTGTAACTCGAATCCTAGCCCGGTATATCGCATTTTAATTTTACACCATTGTAAACCTTACGCCTTTTTTACTCTCTGATCGAGGTTATCGGCATTGAAAAATCTTCGTAAACTAAATCACACGTGTATATGTTGACATTTTAGAGATATACTGTCAAGAAAATCAAGGGCAATGGTGATATATATGCGGATTAGACACAAAAAAAAACACTCAACAAATGGCAACAATTTAAGGAATGTGTTTAGTGACGGCATCAGATTCCTAATTGATGGAGAAAGGTCTGGTGGCAAGAAAAGCTGCTTCTAGGAGGTTGTCAAGTGTTATGGCTCGATGATTCCATTCTTGGGTGTTTGGTTTGGCCCTTGTTCCTGGAACTCGGATCCTAGCCCGGTATATCCCATTTTAATTTTACACCATTGTGAACCTTACGCCTTTTTTACTCTCTGGTCGAGGTTCTCGGCATTGAAAAATCTTCGTAAACTAAATCGCACGTGTATATGTTGACATATAAGAGATATACAGTCAAGAAAATCAACGGCAATGGTAATATATATGCGGATTAGACACCAAAAAAAACACTCAACAAACGGCTACAAATTAAGGAATGCGTTTAGTGACGGCATCAGATTCCTAACTATTGGAGAAAGGCTGGTGGCAAGAAAGGCTGGTGGCAAGAAAAGCTGCTTCTAGGAGGTTGTCAAGTGTTTTCGCTCGACGATTCCATTCTTGTGTGGTTGGTTTGGCCCTTGTTCCTGTAACTCGAATCCTAGACCGGTATATCCCATTTTAATTTTATACCATTGTGAACCTTACACCTTTTTTACTCTCTGATCGTGGTTCTCGGCATTGAAAAATCTTCGTAAACTAAATCACACGTGTATATGTTGACATTTAAGAGATATACAGTCAAGAAAATAAAGGGCAATGGTGATATATATGCGGATTAGACACAAAAAAAACACTCAACAAATTGCTACAATTTAAGGAATGTGTTTAGTGACGGCATCACATTCCTAATTGATGGAGAAAGGTCTGGTGGCAAGAAAAGCTGCTTCTAGGATGTTGTCAAGTGTTTTCGCTCGATGATTCCATTCTTGGTGTTTGGTTTAGCCCTTGTTCCTGTAACTCGAATTCTAGCCCGGTATATCCCTTTTTAACTTTACACCATTGTGAAACTTACGCCTTTTTTACTCTTTGATCGAGGTTCTCGGCATTGAAAAATCTTCGTAAACTAAATCACACTTGTATATGTTGACATTTAAGAGATATACAGTCAAGAAAATCAAGGGCAATGGTGATATATATGCGGATTAGACACAAAAAAAAAACACTCAACAAATGGCTACAATTTAAGGAATGTGTTTAGTGACGGCATCAGATTCGTAATTGATGGAGAAAGGTCTGGTGGCAAGAAAATCTGCTTCTAGGAGGTTGTATTCCATTCTTGGGTGTTTGGTTTGGCCCTTGTTCCTGTAACTCGGATCCTAGCCCGGTATATCCCATTTTAATTTTACACCATTATGAAACTTACGCCTTTTTTACTCTTTGATCGAGGTTCTCGGCATTGAAAAATCTTCGTAAACTAAATTACACGTGTATATGTTGACATATAAGAGATATACAGTCAAGAAAATCAAGGGCAATGGTAATATATATGCGGATTAGACACCAAAAGAAAAACACTCAACAAACGGCTACAAATTAAGGAATGTGTTTAGTGACGGCATCAGATTCCTAACTATTGGAGAAAGGCTGGTGGCAAGAAAAGCTGCTTCTAGGAGGTTGTCAAGTGTTTTCGCTCGACGATTCCATTCTTGGGTGGTTGGTTTGGCCCTTGTTCCTGTAACTCGAATCCTAGACCGGTATATCCCATTTTAATTTTATACCATTGTGAACCTTACGCCTTTTTTAATCTCTGATCGAGGTTCTCGGCATTGAAAAATCTTCGTAAACTAAATCACACGTGTATATGTTGACATTTAAGAGATATACAGTCAAGAAAATAAAGGGCAATGGTGATATATATGTGGATTAGACACAAAAAAAAAACACTCAACAAATTGCTACAATTTAAGGAATGTGTTTAGTGACGGCATCACATTCCTAATTGATGGAGAAAGGTCTGGTGGCAAGAAAAGCTGCTTCTAGGAGGTTGTCAAGTGTTTTCGCTCGATGATTCCATTCTTGGTGTTTGGTTTAGCCCTTGTTCCTGTAACTCGAATTCTAGCCCGGTATATCCCTTTTTAACTTTACACCATTGTGAAACTTACGCCTTTTTTACTCTATGATCGAGGTTCTCGGCATTGAAAAATCTTCGTAAACTAAATCACACGTATATATGTTGACATATAAGAGATATAGAGTCAAGAAAATCAAGGGCAATGGTAATATATATGCGGATTAGACACCAAAAAAAAAACACTCAACAAACGGCTACAAATTAAGGAATGTGTTTAGTGACGGCATCAGATTCCTAACTATTGGAGAAAGGCTGGTGGCAAGAAAAGCTGCTTCTAGGAGGTTGTCAACTGTTTTCGCTCGACGATTCCATTCTTGGGTGGTTGGTTTGGCCCTTGTTCCTGTAACTCGAATCCTAGACCAGTATATCCCATTTTAATTTTATACCATTGTGAACCTTACGCCTTTTTTACTCTCTGATCGAGGTTCTCGGAATTGAAAAATCTTCGTAAACTAAATCGCACATGTATATGTTGACATTTAAGAGATATACAGTCAAGAAAATAAAGGGCAATGGTAATATATATGCGGATTAGACACAAAAAACACACTCAACAAATGGCTACAATTTAAGGAATGTGTTTAGTGACGACATCAGATTCCTAATTGATGGAGAAAGATCTGGTGGCAAGAAAAGCTACTTCTAGGAGGTTGTCAAATGTTTTCGCTCGACAATTCCATTCTTGGGTGGTTAGTTTGGCCCTTGTTCCTGTAACTCGAATCCTAGCCCGGTATATCCCATTTTAATTTTACACCATTGTTAACCTTACGCTTTTTTTACTCTCTGATCGAGGTTCTCGGCATTGTATATTTCTTCGTAAACTAAATCACACGTGTATATGTTGACATTTAAGAGATATACAGTCAAGAAAATCAAGGGCAATGGTGATATATATGCGGATTAGACACCCAAAAAAACACTCAACAAATGGCTACAATTTAAGGAATGTGTTTAGTGACGGCATCAGATTCCCAATTGATGGAGAAAGGTCTGGTGGGAAGAAAAGCTGCTTCTAGAAGTTTGTCAAGTATTTCCGCTCGATGATTCCTATCTTGGGTTGTTGGTTTGGCCCTTGTTCCTGTAACTCGAATCCTAGCCCGGTATATCCCTTTTTAATTTTACACCATTGTGAAACTTACGCCTTTTTTACTCTCTGATCGAGGCTCTCGGCATTGAAAAATCTTCGTAAACTAAATCACACGTGTATATGTTGATATTTAAGAGATATACAGTCAAGAAAATCAAGGGCAATGGTGATATATATGCGGATTAGACACCAAAAAAATCCTTAACAAATGGCTACAATTTAAGGAATGTGTTTAGTGACAACATCAGATTTCTAATTGATGGAGAAAGGTCTGCTGCAAAGAAAAGCTGCTTTTAGGAAGTTGTAAGTGTTTTCGCTCGACGATTCCATTCTTGGGTGGTTGGTTTGGCCCTTGTTCCTGTAACTCAAATCCTAGCGCGGTATATCCCATTTTAATTTTACACCATTGTGAACCTTAGGCCTTTTTTACTCTCTGATCGAGGTTCTCGGCATTGAAAAATCTTCGTAAACTAAATCACACTTGTATATGTTGACATTTAAGAGATATACAGTCAAGAAAATCAAGGGCAATGGTGATTTATATGCAGATTAGACACCAAAAAAAAAACACTCAACAAATGGCTACTATTTAAGGAATGTGTTTAGTGACGGCATCAGATTCCTAATTAATGGAGAAAGGTCTGGGGGTAAGAAAATCTGCTCTAGGAGGTTGTCAAGTGTTTTCGATCGACGATTCCATTCTTGGGTGGTTGGTTTGGCCCTTATTCCTGTAACTTGAATCCTAGCCCGGTATATCGCATTTTAATTTTACACCATTGTAAACCTTACGCCTTTTTTACTCTCTGATCGAGGTTATCAGCATTGAAACATCTTCGTAAACTAAATCATAGGTGTATATGTTGGCATTTTAGAGATATACTGTCAAGAAAATCAAGGGCAATGGTGATATATGCGGATTAGACACCAAAAAAAAAACACTCAACAAATGGCTACAATTTAAGGAATGTGTTTAGTGACGGCATCACATTCCTAATTGATGGAGAAAGGTCTGGTGGAAAGAAAAGCTGATTCTAGGAGGTTGTCAAGTGTTTTCGCTCGATGATTCCATTCTTGGGTTGTTGGTTTGGCCCTTGTTCCTGTAACTCGAATCCTAGCCCGGTATATCCCTTTTTAATTTTACACCATTGTGAAACTTACGCCTTTTTTACTCTCTGATTGAGGTTCTCGGCATTGAAAAATCTTCGTAAACTAAATCACACGTGTATATGTTGACATTTAAGATATATATGGTCAAGAAAATAAAGGGCAATGGTGATATATATGCGGATTAGACACAAAAAAAAAACACTCAACAAATGGCTACAATTTAAGGAATGTGTTTAGTGACGGCATCACATTCCTAATTGATGGAGAAAGGTCAGGTGGCAAGAAAAGCTGCTTCTAGGAGGTTGTCAAGTGTTTTCGCTCGATGATTCCATTCTTGGGTTGTTGGTTTGGCCCTTGTTCCTGTAACTCGAATCCTAGCCTGGTATATCCCTTTTTAATTTTACACCATTGTGAAACTTACGCCTTTTTTACTCTCTGATCGAGGTTTTCGGCATTGAAAAATCTTCGTAAACTAAATCACACGTGTATATGTTGACATTTAAGAGATATACAGTCAAGAAAATCAAGGGCAATGATGATATATATGCGGATTAGACACAAAAAAAAAAAAAAAAAAACACTCAACAAATGGCTACAATTTAAGGAACGTGTTTAGTGACGACATCAGATTCCTAATTGATGGAGAAAGATCTGGTGGCAAGAAAAGCTGCTTCTAGGAGGTTGTCAAATGTTTTCGCTCGACAATTCCATTCTTGGGTGTTTAGTTTGGCCCTTGTTCCTGTAACTCGAATCCTAGCCCGGTATATCCCATTTTAATTCTACACCATTGTGAACCTTACGGCTTTTTTACTCTCTAATCGAGGTTCTCGGCATTGAAAAATCTTCGTAAACTAAATCACACGTGTATATGTTGACATTTAAGAGATATACAGTCCAGAAAATCAAGGGCAATGGTAATATATATGCGTATTAGACACTAAAAAAAACACTCAACAAATGGCTACAATTTAAGGAATGTGTTTAGTGACGGCATCAGATTCCTAATTAATGGAGAAAGGTCTGGGGACAAGAAAAGCTGCTTCTAGGAGGTTGTCAAGTGTTTTGGCTCGATGATTCCATTCTTGGGTGTTTGGTTTGGCCCTTGTTCCTGTAACTCGAATCCTAGCCCGTTATATCCCATTTTAATTTTACACAATTGTGTACCTTACGCCTTTTTTACTCTCTGGTCGAGGTTCTCGGCATTGAAAAATCTTCGTAAACTAAATCACACGTGTATATGTTCACATTTAAGAGATATACAGTCAAGAAAATCAAGGGCAATGGTGATATATATGCGGATTAGACACAAAAAAAAACACTCAACAAATGGCTACAAATTAAGGAATGTGTTTAGTGACGGCATCAGATTCCTAACTGGTGGAGAAAGGCTGGTGGCAAGAAAAGCTGGTTCTAGGAGGTTGTCAAGTGTTTTCGCTCGACGATTCCATTCTTGGGTGGTTGGTTTGTCCCTTGTTCCTATAACTCGAATTCTAGCCCGGTATATCCCATTTTAATTTTACACCATTGTGAACCTTACCCCTTTTTACTCTCTGATCGAGGTTCTCGGCATTGAAAAATCTTCGTAAACTAAATCACACGTGTATATGTTGACATTTAATATATATATAGTCAAGAAAATAAAGGGCAATGGTGATATATATGCGGATTAGACACAAAAAAAAAACACTCAACAAATGGCTACAATTTAAGGAATGTGTTTAGTGACGGCATCACATTCCTAATTGATGGAGAAAGGTCTGGTGGCAAGAAAAGCTGCTTCTAGGAGGTTGTCAAGTGTTTTCGCTCGATGATTCCATTCTTGGGTTGTTGGTTTGGCCCTTGTTCCTGTAACTCGAATCCTAGCCCGGTATATCCCTTTTTAATTTTACACCTTTTTTACTCTCTGATCGAGGTTCTCGGCAATGAAAAATCTTCGTAAACTAAATCACACGTGTATATGTTCACATTTAAGAGATATACAGTCAAGAAAATCAAGGGCAATGGTGATATATATGCGGATTAGACACAAAAAAAAAACACTCAACAAATGGCTACAATTTTAGGAATGTGTTTAGTGACGACATCAGATTCCTAATTGATGGAGAAAGGTCTCGTGGCAAGAAAAGTTGCTTTTAAGAGGTTGTCAAGTGTTTTCGCTCGACGATTCCATTCTTGGGTGGTTGGTTTGGCCCTTGTTCCTGTAACTCGAATCCTAGCCCGGAATACACCATTTTAATTTTACACCATTGTGAACCTTACGCCTTATTTACTCTCTGATGGAGGTTTTCGGCATTGAAAAATCTTCGTAAACTAAATCACACGTGTATATGTTGAAATTTAAGAGATATACAGTCAAGAAAATCAAGGGCAATGGTGATATATATGCGGATTAGACACCAAAAAAAAACACTCAACAAGTGGCTACAATTTAAGGAACGTGTTTAGTGACGGCATCAGATTCCCAATTGATGGAGAAAGGTCTGGTGGGAAGAAAAGCTGCTTCTAGAAGTTTGTCAAGTATTTCCGCTCGATGATTCCTATCTTGGGTTGTTGGTTTGGCCCTTGTTCCTGTAACTCGAATCCTAGCCCGGTATATCCCTTTTTAATTTAACACCATTGTGAAACTTACGCCTTTTAACTCTCTGATCGAGGCTCTCGGCATTGAAAAATATTCGTAAACTAAATCACACGTGTATATGTTGATATTTAAGAGATATACAGTCAAGAAAATCAAGGGCAATGGTGATATATATGCGGATTAGACACCAAAAAAATCCTTAACAAATGGCTACAATTTAAGGAATGTGTTTAGTGACAACATCAGATTTCTAATTGATGGAGAAAGGTCTGTTGCAAAGAAAAGCTGCTTCTAGGAAGTTGTAAGTGTTTTCGCTCGACGATTCCATTCTTGGGTGGTTGGTTTGGCCCTTGTTCCTGTAACTCGAATCCTAGGGCGGTATATCCCCTTTTAATTTTACACCATTGTGAACCTTACGCCTTTTTTACTCTCTGATCGAGGTTCTCGGCATTGAAAAATCTTCGTAAACTAAATCACACTTGTATATGTTGACATTTAATAGATATACAGTCAAGAAAATCAAGGGCAATGGTGATTTATATGCAGATTAGACACCAAGAAAAAAACACTCAACAAATGGCTGCTATTTAAGGAATGTGTTTAGTGACGGCATCAGATTCCTAATTGATGGAGAAAGGTCTGGGGGTAAGAAAAGCTGCTCTAGGAGGTTGTCAAGTGTTTTCGATCGACGATTCCATTCTTGGGTGGTTGGTTTGGCCCTTATTCCTATAACTTGAATCCTAGCCCGGTATATCGCATTTTAATTTTACACCATTGTAAACCTTACGCCTTTTTTACTCTCTGATCGAGGTTATCAGCATTGAAACATCTTCGTAAACTAAATCATACGTGTATATGTTGGCATTTTAGAGATATACTGTCAAGAAAATCAAGGGCAATGGTGATATATGCGGATTAGACACCAAAAAAAAAACACTCAACAAATGGCTACAATTTAAGGAATGTGTTTAGTGACGGCATCAGATTCCTAATTGATGGAGAAAGGTATGGGGGCAAGAAAAGCTGCTTCTAGGAGGTTGTCAAGTGTTTTGGCTCGATGATTCCATTCTTGGGTGTTTGGTTTGGCCCTTGTTCCTGTAACTCGGATCCTAGCCCGGTATATCCCATTTTAATTTTACACCATTGTGAACCTTACGCCTTTTTTACTCTCTGATCGAGGTTCTCGGCATTGAAAAATCTTCGTAAACTAAATCACACGTGTATATGTTGACATTTAAGAAATATACAGTCAAGAAAATAAAGGGCAATGGTGATATATATGCGGATTAGACACAAAAAAAAAACACTCAACAAATGGCTACAATTTAAGGAATGTGTTTAGTGACGGCATCACATTCCTAATTGATGGAGAAAGGTCTGGTGGCAAGAAAAGCTGCTTCTAGGAGGTTGTCAAGTGTTTTCGCTCGATGATTCCATTCTTGGGTTGTTGGTTTGGCCCTTGTTCCTGTAACTCGAATCCTAGCCCGGTATATCCCTTTTTAATTTTACACCATTGTGAAACTTACGCCTTTTTTACTCTCTGATCGAGGTTCTCGGCATTGAAAAATCTTCGTAAACTAAATCACACGTGTATATGTTGACATTTAAGATATATATAGTCAAGAAAATAAAGGGCAATGGTGATATATATGCGGATTAGACAAAAAAAAAAAAACACTCAACAAATGGCTACAATTTAAGGAATGTGTTTAGTGACGGCATCACATTCCTAATTGATGGAGAAAGGTCTGGTGGCAAGAAAAGCTGCTTCTAGGAGGTTGTCAAGTGTTTTCGCTCGATGATTCCATTCTTGGGTTGTTGGTTTGGCCCTTGTTCCTGTAACTCGAATCCTAGCCTGGTATATCCCTTTTTAATTTTACACCATTGTGAAACGTACGCCTTTTTTACTCTCTGATCGAGGTTCTCGGCATTGAAAAATCTTCGTAAACTAAATCACACGTGTATATGTTGACATTTAAGAGATATACAGTCAAGAAAATCAAGGGCAATGGTGATATATATGCGGATTAGACACAAAACAAAAACACTCAACAAATGGCTACAATTTAAGGAATGTGTTTAGTGACGACCTCAGATTCCTAATTGATGGAGAAAGATCTGGTGGCAAGAAAAGCTGCTTCTAGGAGGTTGTCAAATGTTTTCGCTCGACAATTCCATTCTTGGGTGGTTAGTTTGGCCCTTGTTCCTGTAACTCGAATCCTAGCCCGGTATATCCCATTTTAATTCTACACCATTGTGAACCTTACGCCTTTTTTACTCTCTAATCGAGGTTCTCGGCATTGAAAAATCTTCGTAAACTAAATCACACGTGTATATGTTGACATTTAAGAGATATACAGTCCAGAAAATCAAGGGCAATTGTAATATATATGCGGATTAGACACCAAAAAAAAACACTCAACAAATGGCTACAAATTAAGGAATGTGTTTAGTGACGGCATCAGATTCCTAATTGATGGAGAAAGGTCTGGGGGTAAGAAAAGCTGCTCTAGGAGGTTGTCAAGTGTTTTCGCTCGACGATTCCATTCTTGGGTGGTTGGTTTGGCCCTTGTTCCTGTAACACGAATCCTAGCCCGGTATATCATATTTTAATTTTACACCATTGTAAACCTTACGCCTTTTTTACTCTTTGATCGAGGTTATCGGCATTGAAAAATCTTCGTAAACTAAATCACACGTGTATATGTTGGCATTTTAGAGATATACTGTCAAGAAAATCAAGGGCAATGGTGATATATATGCGGATTAGACACCAAAAAAAACACTCAACAAATGGCTACAATTTAAGGAATGTGTTTAGTGACGGCATCAGATTCCTAATTGATGGAGAAAGGTATGGGGGCAAGAAAAGCTGCTTCTAGGAGGTTGTCAAGTGTTTTGGCTCGATGATTCCATTCTTGGGTGTTTGGTTTGGCCCTTGTTCCTGTAACTCGGATCCTAGCCCGGTATATCCCATTTTAATTTTACACCATTGTGAACCTTACGCCTTTTTTACTCTCTGATCGAGGTTCTCGGCATTGAAAAATCTTCGTAAACTAAATCACACGTGTATATGTTGACATTTAAGAAATATACAGTCAAGAAAATAAAGGGCAATGGTGATATATATGCGGATTAGACACAAAAAAAAAAACACTCAACAAATGGCTACAATTTAAGGAATGTGTTTAGTGACGGCATCACATTCCTAATTGATGGAGAAAGGTCTGGTGGCAAGAAAAGCTGCTTCTAGGAGGTTGTCAAGTGTTTTCGCTCGATGATTCCATTCTTGGGTTGTTGGTTTGGCCCTTGTTCCTGTAACTCGAATCCTAGCCCGGTATATCCCTTTTTAATTTTACACCATTGTGAAACTTACGCCTTTTTTACTCTCTGATCGAGGTTCTCGGCATTGAAAAATCTTCGTAAACTAAATCACACGTGTATATGTTGACATTTAAGATATATATAGTCAAGAAAATAAAGGGCAATGGTGATATATATGCGGATTAGACAAAAAAAAAAACACTCAACAAATGGCTACAATTTAAGGAATGTGTTTAGTGACGGCATCACATTCCTAATTGATGGAGAAAGGTCTGGTGGCAAGAAAAGCTGCTTCTAGGAGGTTGTCAAGTGTTTTCGCTCGATGATTCCATTCTTGGGTTGTTGGTTTGGCCCTTGTTCCTGTAACTCGAATCCTAGCCTGGTATATCCCTTTTTAATTTTACACCATTGTGAAACGTACGCCTTTTTTACTCTCTGATCGAGGTTCTCGGCATTGAAAAATCTTCGTAAACTAAATCACACGTGTATATGTTGACATTTAAGAGATATACAGTCAAGAAAATCAAGGGCAATGGTGATATATATGCGGATTAGACACAAAAAAAAAACACTCAACAAATGGCTACAATTTAAGGAATGTGTTTAGTGACGACATCAGATTCCTAATTGATGGAGAAAGATCTGGTGGCAAGAAAAGCTGCTTCTAGGAGGTTGTCAAATGTTTTCGCTCGACAATTCCATTCTTGGGTGGTTAGTTTGGCCCTTGTTCCTGTAACTCGAATCCTAGCCCGGTATATCCCATTTTAATTCTACACCATTGTGAACCTTACGCCTTTTTTACTCTCTAATCGAGGTTCTCGGCATTGAAAAATCTTCGTAAACTAAATCACACGTGTATATGTTGACATTTAAGAGATATACAGTCCAGAAAATCAAGGGCAATGGTAATATATATGCGGATTAGACACCAAAAAAAAAACACTCAACAAATGGCTACAAATTAAGGAATGTGTTTAGTGACGGCATCAGATTCCTAATTGATGGAGAAAGGTCTGGGGGTAAGAAAAGCTGCTCTAGGAGGTTGTCAAGTGTTTTCGCTCGACGATTCCATTCTTGGGTGGTTGGTTTGGCCCTTGTTCCTGTAACACGAATCCTAGCCCGGTATATCATATTTTAATTTTACACCATTGTAAACCTTACGCCTTTTTTACTCTCTGATCGAGGTTATCGGCATTGAAAAATCTTCGTAAACTAAATCACACGTGTATATGTTGGCATTTTAGAGATATACTGTCAAGAAAATCAAGGGCAATGGTGATATATATGCGGATTAGACACCAAAAAAAACACTCAACAAATGGCTACAATTTAAGGAATGTGTTTAGTGACGGCATCAGATTCCTAATTGATGGAGAAAGGTATGGAGGCAAGAAAAGCTGCTTCTAGGAGGTTGTCAAGTGTTTTGGCTCGATGATTCCATTCTTAGGTGTTTGGTTTGGCCCTTGTTCCTGCAACTCGAATCCTAGCCCGGTATATCCCATTTTAATTTTACACCATTGTGAACCTTACGCCTTTTTTACTCTTTGTCCGAGGTTCTTGGCATTGAAAAATCTTCGTAAACTAATCACACGTGTATATGTTGACATCTAAGAGATATACAGTCCAGAAAATCAAGGGCAATGGTAATATATATGCGGATTAGACACCAAAAAAAAACACTCAACAAATGGCTACAAATTAAGGAATGTGTTTAGTGACGGCATCAGATTCCTAATTGATGGAGAAAGGTCTGGGGGTAAGAAAAGCTGCTCTAGGAGGTTGTCAAGTGTTTTCGCTCGACGATTCCATTCTTGGGTGGTTGGTTTGGCCCTTGTTCCTGTAACACGAATCCTAGCTCGGTATATCGTATTTTAATTTTACACCATTGTAAACCTTACGCCTTTTTTACTCTCTGATCGAGGTTATCGGCATTGAAAAATCTTCATAAACTAAATCACACGTGTATATGTTGGCATTTTAGAGATATACTGTCAAGAAAATCAAGGGCAATGGTGATATATATGCGGATTAGACACCAAAAAAAAAAAACACTCAACAAATGGCTACAATTTAACGAATGTGTTTAGTGACGGCATCAGATTCCTAATTGATGGAGAAAGGCTGGTGGCAAGAAAAGCTGCTTCTAAGAGGTTGTCAAGTGTTTTCGCTCGACGATTCCATTCTTGGGTGGTTGGTTTGGCCCTTGTTCCTGTAACTCGAATCCTAGCCCCGGTATATCCCATTTTAATTTTACACCATTGTTTTTACTCTCTGATCGAGGTTCTCGGCATTGAAAAATCTTCGTAAACTAAATCACACGTGTATATGTTGACATTTAAGAGATATTCAGTCAAGAAAATAAAGGGCAATGGTGATATATATGCGGATTAGACACAAAAAAAACACTCAACAAATGGCTACAATTTACGGAATGTGTTTAGTGACGGCATCACATTCCTAATTGATGGAGAAAGGTCTGGTGGCAAGAAAAGCTGCTTCTAGGAGGTTGTCAAGTGTTTTCGCTCGATGATTCCACTCTTGGGTTGTTGGTTTGGCCCTTGTTCCTGTAACTCGAATCCTAGCCCGGTATATCCCTTTTAATTTTACACCATTGTGAAACTTACGCCTTTTTTACTCTTTGATCGAGGTTCTCGGCATTGAAAAATCTTCGTAAACTAAATCACACGTGTATATGTTGACATTTAAGAGATATACAGTCAAGAAAATCAAGGGCAATGGTGATATATATGCGTATTAGACACCAAAAAAAAACACTCCACAAGTGGCTACAATTTAAGGAATGTGTTTAGTGACGACATCAGATTCCTAATTGATGGAGAAAGGTCTCGTGGCAAGAAAAGTTGCTTTTAAGAGGTTGTCAAGTGTTTTCGCTCGACGATTCCATTCTTGGGTGGTTGGTTTGGCCCTTGTTCCTGTAACTCGAATCCTAGCCCGGAATACACCATTTTAATTTTACACCATTGTGAACCTTACGCCTTTTTTACTCTCTGATGGAGGTTCTCGGCATTGAAAAATCTTCGTAAACTAAATCACACGTGTATATGTTGAAATTTAAGAGATATACAGTCAAGAAAATCAAGGGCAATGGTGATATATATGCGGATTAGACACCCAAAAAAACACTCAACAAATGGCTACAATTTAAGGAATGTGTTTAGTGACGGCATCAGATTCCCAATTGATGGAGAAAGGTCTGGTGGGAAGAAAAGCTGCTTCTAGAAGTTTGTCAAGTATTTCCGCTCGATGATTCCTATCTTGGGTTGTTGGTTTGGCCCTTGTTCCTGTAACTCGAATCCTAGCCCGGTATATCCCTTTTTAATTTAACACCATTGTGAAACTTACGCCTTTTTACTCTCTGATCGAGGCTCTCGGCATTGAAAAATATTCGTAAACTAAATCACACGTGTATATGTTGATATTTAAGAGATATACAGTCAAGAAAATCAAGGGCAATGGTGATATATATGCGGATTAGACACCAAAAAAATCCTTAACAAATGGCTACAATTTAAGGAATGTGTTTAGTGACAACATCAGATTTCTAATTGATGGAGAAAGGTCTGCTGCAAAGAAAAGCTGCTTCTAGGAACTTGTAAGTGTTTTCGCTCGACGATTCCATTCTTGGGTGGTTGGTTTGGCCCTTGTTCCTGTAACTCGAATCCTAGGCCGGTATATCCCCTTTAAATTTTACACCATTGTGAACCTTACGCCTTTTTTACTCTCTGATCGAGGTTCTCGGCATTGAAAAATCTTCGTAAACTAAATCACACTTGTATATGTTGACATTTAATAGATATACAGTCAAGAAAATCAAGGGCAATGGTGATTTATATGCAGATTAGACACCAAGAAAAAAACACTCAACAAATGGCTGCTATTTAAGGAATGTGTTTAGTGACGGCATCAGATTCCTAATTGATGGAGAAAGGTCTGGGGGTAAGAAAAGCTGCTCTAGGAGGTTGTCAAGTGTTTTCGATCGACGACTCCATTCTTGGGTGGTTGGTTTGGCCCTTATTCCTGTAACTTGAATCCTAGCCCGGTATATCGCATTTTAATTTTACACCATTGTAAACCTTACGCCTTTTTTACTCTCTGATCGAGGTTATCAGCATTGAAACATCTTCGTAAACTAAATCATACGTGTATATGTTGGCATTTTAGAGATATACTGTCAAGAAAATCAAGGGCAATGGTGATATATGCGGATTAGACACCAAAAAAAAACACTCAACAAATGGCTACAATTTAAGGAATGTGTTTAGTGACGGCATCAGATTCCTAATTGATGGAGAAAGGTATGGGGGCAAGAAAAGCTGCTTCTAGGAGGTTGTCAAGTGTTTTGGCTCGATGATTCCATTCTTGGGTGTTTGGTTTGGCCCTTGTTCCTGTAACTCGGATCCTAGCCCGGTATATCCCATTTTAATTTTACACCATTGTGAACCTTACGCCTTTTTTACTCTCTGATCGAGGTTCTCGGCATTGAAAAATCTTCGTAAACTAAATCACACGTGTATATGTTGACATTTAAGAAATATACAGTCAAGAAAATAAAGGGCAATGGTGATATATATGCGGATTAGACACAAAAAAAAACACTCAACAAATGGCTACAATTTAAGGAATGTGTTTAGTGACGGCATCACATTCCTAATTGATGGAGAAAGGTCTGGTGGCAAGAAAAGCTGCTTCTAGGAGGTTGTCAAGTGTTTTCGCTCGATGATTCCATTCTTGGGTTGTTGGTTTGGCCCTTGTTCCTGTAACTCGAATCCTAGCCCGGTATATCCCTTTTTAATTTTACACCATTGTGAAACTTACGCCTTTTTTACTCTCTGATCGAGGTTCTCGGCATTGAAAAATCTTCGTAAACTAAATCACACGTGTATATGTTGACATTTAAGATATATATAGTCAAGAAAATAAAGGGCAATGATGATATATATGCGGATTAGACAAAAAAAAAACACTCAACAAATGGCTACAATTTAAGGAATGTGTTTAGTGACGGCATCACATTCCTAATTGATGGAGAAAGGTCTGGTGGCAAGAAAAGCTGCTTCTAGGAGGTTGTCAAGTGTTTTCGCTCGATGATTCCATTCTTGGGTTGTTGGTTTGGCCCTTGTTCCTGTAACTCGGATCCTAGCCCGGTATATCCCATTTTAATTTTACACCATTGTGAACCATACGCCTTTTTTACTCTCTGATCGAGGTTCTCGGCATTGAAAAATCTTCGTAAACTAAATCACACGTGTATATGTTGACATTTAAGAAATATACAGTCAAGAAAATAAAGGGCAATGGTGATATATATGCGGATTAGACACAAAAAAAAACACTCAACAAATGGCTACAATTTAAGGAATGTGTTTAGTGACGGCATCACATTCCTAATTGATGGAGAAAGGTCTGGTGGCAAGAAAAGCTGCTTCTAGGAGGTTGTCAAGTGTTTTCGCTCGATGATTCCATTCTTGGGTTGTTGGTTTGGCCCTTGTTCCTGTAACTCGAATCCTAGCCCGGTATATCCCTTTTTAATTTTACACCATTGTGAAACTTACGCCTTTTTTACTCTCTGATCGAGGTTCTCGGCATTGAAAAATCTTCGTAAACTAAATCACACGTGTATATGTTGACATTTAAGATATATATAGTCAAGAAAATAAAGGGCAATGGTGATATATATGCAGATTAGACAAAAAAAAAACACTCAACAAATGGCTACAATTTAAGGAATGTGTTTAGTGACGGCATCACATTCCTAATTGATGGAGAAAGGTCTGGTGGCAAGAAAAGCTGCTTCTAGGAGGTTGTCAAGTGTTTTCGCTCGATGATTCCATTCTTGGGTTGTTGGTTTGGCCCTTGTTCCTGTAACTCGAATCCTAGCCTGGTATATCCCTTTTTAATTTTACACCATTGTGAAACGTACGCCTTTTTTACTCTCTGATCGAGGTTCTCGGCATTGAAAAATCTTCGTAAACTAAATCACACGTGTATATGTTGACATTTAAGAGATATACAGTCAAGAAAATCAAGGGCAATGGTGATATATATGCGGATTAGACACAAAAAAAACACTCAACAAATGGCTACAATTTAAGGAATGTGTTTAGTGACGACATCAGATTCCTAATTGATGGAGAAAGATCTGGTGGCAAGAAAAGCTGCTTCTAGGAGGTTGTCAAATGTTTTCGCTCGACAATTCCATTCTTGGGTGGTTAGTTTGGCCCTTGTTCCTGTAACTCGAATCCTAGCCCGGTATATCCCATTTTAATTCTACACCATTGTGAACCTTACGCCTTTTTTACTCTCTAATCGAGGTTCTCGGCATTGAAAAATCTTCGTAAACTAAATCACACGTGTATATGTTGACATTTAAGAGATATACAGTCCAGAAAATCAAGGGCAATGGTAATATATATGCGGATTAGACACCAAAAAAAAACACTCAACAAATGGCTACAAATTAAGGAATGTGTTTAGTGACGGCATCAGATTCCTAATTGATGGAGAAAGGTCTGGGGGTAAGAAAAGCTGCTCTAGGAGGTTGTCAAGTGTTTTCGCTCGACGATTCCATTCTTGGGTGGTTGGTTTGGCCCTTGTTCCTGTAACACGAATCCTAGCCCGGTATATCATATTTTAATTTTACACCATTGTAAACCTTACGCCTTTTTTACTCTCTGATCGAGGTTATCGGCATTGAAAAATCTTCGTAAACTAAATCACACGTGTATATGTTGGCATTTTAGAGATATACTGTCAAGAAAATCAAGGGCAATGGTGATATATATGCGGATTAGACACCAAAAAAAACACTCAACAAATGGCTACAATTTAAGGAATGTGTTTAGTGACGGCATCAGATTCCTAATTGATGGAGAAAGGTATGGGGGCAAGAAAAGCTGCTTCTAGGAGGTTGTCAAGTGTTTTGGCTCGATGATTCCATTCTTAGGTGTTTGGTTTGGCCCTTGTTCCTGCAACTCGAATCCTAGCCCGGTATATCCCATTTTAATTTTACACCATTGTGAACCTTACGCCTTTTTTACTCTTTGTCCGAGGTTCTTGGCATTGAAAAATCTTCGTAAACTAATCACACGTGTATATGTTGACATTTAAGAGATATACAGTCCAGAAAATCAAGGGCAATGGTAATATATATGCGGATTAGACACCAAAAAAAAACACTCAACAAATGGCTACAAATTAAGGAATGTGTTTAGTGACGGCATCAGATTCCTAATTGATGGAGAAAGGTCTGGGGGTAAGAAAAGCTGCTCTAGGAGGTTGTCAAGTGTTTTCGCTCGACGATTCCATTCTTGGGTGGTTGGTTTGGCCCTTGTTCCTGTAACACGAATCCTAGCTCGGTATATCGTATTTTAATTTTACACCATTGTAAACCTTACGCCTTTTTTACTCTCTGATCGAGGTTATCGGCATTGAAAAATCTTCATAAACTAAATCACACGTGTATATGTTGGCATTTTAGAGATATACTGTCAAGAAAATTAAGGGCAATGGTGATATATATGCGGATTAGACACCAAAAAAAAAAACACTCAACAAATGGCTACAATTTAACGAATGTGTTTAGTGACGGCATCAGATTCCTAATTGATGGAGAAAGGCTGGTGGCAAGAAAAGCTGCTTCTAAGAGGTTGTCAAGTGTTTTCGCTCGACGATTCCATTCTTGGGTGGTTGGTTTGGCCCTTGTTCCTGTAACTCGAATCCTAGCCCGGTATATCCCATTTTAATTTTACACCATTGTTTTTACTCTCTGATCGAGGTTCTCGGCATTGAAAAATCTTCGTAAACTAAATCACACGTGTATATGTTGACATTTAAGAGATATTCAGTCAAGAAAATAAAGGGCAATGGTGATATATATGCGGATTAGACACAAAAAAAACACTCAACAAATGGCTACAATTTACGGAATGTGTTTAGTGACGGCATCACATTCCTAATTGATGGAGAAAGGTCTGGTGGCAAGAAAAGCTGCTTCTAGGAGGTTGTCAAGTGTTTTCGCTCGATGATTCCACTCTTGGGTTGTTGGTTTGGCCCTTGTTCCTGTAACTCGAATCCTAGCCCGGTATATCCCTTTTTAATTTTACACCATTGTGAAACTTACGCCTTTTTTACTCTTTGATCGAGGTTCTCGGCATTGAAAAATCTTCGTAAACTAAATCACACGTGTATATGTTGACATTTAAGAGATATACAGTCAAGAAAATCAAGGGCAATGGTGATATATATGCGTATTAGACACAAAAAAAAAACACTCAACAAGTGGCTACAATTTAAGGAATGTGTTTAGTGACGGCATCAGATTCCTAATTCATGGAGAAAGGTCTGGTGGCAAGAAAAGCTGCTTCTAGGAGGTTGTCAAATGTTTTCGCTTGACGATTCCATTCTTGGGTGGTTGGTTTGGCCCTTGTTCCTGTAACACGAACCCTAGCCCGGTATATCCCATTTTAATTTTACACCATTGTGAACCTTACGCCTTTTTTACTCTCTGATCGAGGTTCTCGGCATTGAATAATCTTCGTAAACTAAATCGAACGTGTATATGTTGACATTTAAGAGATATACAGTCAAGAAAATCAAGGGCAATGGTGATTATATGCGGATTAGACACCCAAAAAAACACTCAACAAATGGCTACAATTTAAGAATATGTTTAGTGACGGCATCAGATTCCTAATTGATGGATGTTGGTGCATGTTTGTGACAACAGCTTAGATTTGGTCTTTGGATATCTTGTAATTAGTTAAACGGTAAACGGTTGGCGAGTTTAGCTTTGTATTAGTTGAATTATAGAGTTTGGGCTAAACAAAACCCATATTGGGTCTAGGGGGACGAAATGGGCTTGCCCATGTAGGAAACTCTAGCCCAAGTAGCAACCTTGTGTTATATAAACAAGGTTAGGCTTTAGGGTTTAGGTTAATCAGCCAAAACAGAGTGTGTGAGAATTTCGTGAGAGCATTATTAGCTTGGACGAATTTGGAGTTGTGTTAGGGTTTAATTGATTGTAATTCTTGTAATCGATAATCAATAGAAACCCAGTTTGAAAGTGAATTGCTGTTTTCTGTTCCTACACATTTTCTGCTATATTCTGATCAAGAGGATTCCGCACTCTTGATTAGATTGACAATTCTGTGAAGATCCATACATCAAGGGGACCTACAATTGGTATCAGAGCATTAGGCTCTTGAAGGCTCGGTTCTGAATTGTGTTCTGGAGAAACAGGGAGTTTTTCAATTTTTTTGTTAAACTTGACAATTAGGGTTTCGAATTTTCTGGCTGGTTTGATAAAAATTTTCGAAATTTTGGCTGTTTTGATCTTCTGTTTTGGTTGTTTGCTATTTTGCAGGTTGTTTTAAGGTTCTCAGGAAAGTTTTTGGTTGATTCTAGAAGAATTTTTGGCTGAATTTCTTGAAGATTCGAAGACTGTTCTTCGTGGTTTTCCATCTGTTCTTCATAATTTTCGAAAATTTTGAGCTGATTAGGTTTTCTGATTTTGCAGATTTGTGTTGGAGAATCTTCATAATTTCTAACAGATTAAGTTTCTAAATTTACTGGACCAGCGAATTTGACTATCAGCGAATTTAACAATTTCGTAGACTGATCATCGAAGTTGGGACTTAATATCTTGGCGAAGTTGGGACTTAATATCTCGGTGACCGGAGAAGTTAAATCCAAAGGCGACTTTGGTAACCGTGTAATTATCCACAGCGAAATTACCACGGTTTTCGGCGACTTTACAGGTCGTCGTAATTGCGAAATTGACCAGCGAAATTGAACTGTTGAGCGAAATTGACCTGACAGCATAATAACCAGCTAAATTAACCTGTTCAGCGAAATTAACAGGCCAGCGAAATTAAACCTACGAAATTAGTTAAAGTGGTGGAATTTCCGTTCGCAAGCGTCGATAAAATTTCAGTGTTTTGCAAATAGAAATTGATCCGTAGCCCGTTTGACAGAACCGTTTGGACCGTTAGATTCCTTGCATTTTTAGAAAAAAGACTCTGGGAAATCCCGAATTCGGTTTTCGACATTAGATATCATTGGATTCGTCTTTTCGAGACGATTCTAACGGTGTAATTTGGTAACCACTATTTTCGGAGATATTTTGTACGGTTTTAACAGTCTGCAACGTTTAAAATGTCGAACATGTCTACTTTGAATGAGCTTTTGAAGATGGAGCATGAGGTTGGCACTACCAACAAACCACCTAAGATGATGAAGGTGGAAAATTACTTGACATGGAAGGATCGTTTTCAATCGTTCATTGAATATCAGGACAATCGCATGTGGATATGCATTGAAGATGGGTACACAAACCCAACACACGACTTTGAGGGCAGACCACGAAGAACTGCCTATGTGAACATGGAAGATGCTGATAAAAAGATGTATGAGGCTGAAAAGAGAGCCTTAGCTGCAATCAAAATGTCCTTACCTGACAGCATCAAGCATACTTTCAAGAAGTACACAAACTCAAAGGATATGTGGGATGCATTAGAGAAAAGATATGCTGGAAATGAAGATGTTAAGAAAAACAAAGTTGATCTACTTAAGAAGCAGTTTGCTGTTTTCAAGTTCATGAAACATGAGTCACTTGAGGACATCATCACTCGATACTACCATCTGATGTCGGAAATGGATAATTATGAGATAGAGTGCTATACTGATGTTGAAAAGAATGACAAGCTGCTCGATGCCTTACCTACCAAGTGGGATATCTACACTCTCATGATCAAGGGAGAAGCAGATTATGAGACAAAAGAGCTTGAAGAAGTAGTTGGCAAGCTGAGAGCTTATGAGCTCAGTATGAAGAAGAAAGACACTGGATATGATCAGGTTCAAGATCCAGCGATTTACAATGGGCTTACATCTTCTTCATCTCACAACGCTTCTAGCGACTCTGCTACTGCTTTACTTTCGTGTGAGAATGAGCAGGTCACAGTGAATGAAGATGGTGATGTGTGTTTTGTAGCTGCTTCAGGAGGATCATCAGGAGCCAAGAGAACATCAGGTTCTAAGCAGAGCAGTGGTGTTAATTCGATGCCAATGAGTGTGAGGTCTGCTGAAGAGCATCTTGCTCTACTTGCTTCATTTGTTGCATCTTATGAGAACTACATTCAGGGGAAGATATCTGATCCTGCCACTTTAGATGAAGATTACGATCAGATTGACCCTGATGATCTTGAAGATATGGATTTGCAATGGAAAATGGCCATGATCACTAGAAGAGTGAAGAGATTTATGAACCGAACAGGAAGGAAGTTTATAGGAAAGACGGTTGGTTTGGACAAGACCAAAGTGAGATGCTTCAACTGTCAAAGTTATGGGCATTTTGCTAGGGAATGTCAAAAACAAAAGCAGGAGACTTCGAGTCAGAGTTCAAACAATAGGAATGCATCAAACAACTCTAACTCGAGAGTGCTGATCTTTACTGCTAGAGAAGGTTCATATGACTGGAGTGTTCACTTGGAAAATGATGACAATGTCACACAGGCATTCATGGCAGAAATAACTCCAGTTGATGATGGTGAAGCTACTGTGGGAGATGCTGAAGCAAAAGTGGATGCTGATGCTGAGGTGAAGAAAGAAAGTAAAGCTGAAGAAAAGAAGACTGATCAGACAACAGATGCTGAAGAAGAAAAGCAAAAGTCTGACCATGAAAAGGAAGCTGAAGAAAGGGAAGCTGAATACAAAAGAGTGAAAGCTCAGCTTGCGGCTCTTATGGCCAACCTTGATAAAAAAACAGGAGAGGTAAAGTCTAATTCTGTGTGTTTAAAATGTCGTGAACTACAGGGTGAGGATGTCAGGTTGTCAACACAAAACCAAAGTCTGGTAAGCGAGATGTCTAACATAAAAGAAGCAAACTTTTTTGCTAAAAGAAATGAATCCTCATACTTGAAGAAGATAAAAGGTTATGAAAGTAAAATTGACTCTTTAACCTGCAAACTAAATGAAAAACTTCAAGTCATAGACTTAGCTCATGAAATGATGGCTGAGAAAACAAAAGAGATTTCTGGAAAATGCAAAGAGTTGTCAGATGCACAACTCAAAATTGTTGAACTTGAAAAGAAATTAGGTCAATTCAGGGACTCTACTTTTGTTATGAAACATATGATGGGTGGCTTGAAGAAAAGTAATGACAAAACCAGTGTGGGATTTCATGGTTTCAATGAAGTTCCACCTCCTGTTAGTCATGACTATTCATTCTTGCCTGATGAAGATGAGCTCATGGACTTTGGGTCAACATCACCAAGTAGTTCCACATCAAGTCAAGGAAATGTGTTTGAGAGTACTAATGCTAAGAAGGATAATAACAGCACACCTGTTTTGAAAAAGAAAACTTCACATCCTAAAAATAACAATCCAACTTTTGTTAAAAAGGTTAATTTTGTTCAAGGAAGTGACATGAAAAATGAAACTGCTGTTATTGAAAACGAATCGAATGTAGAGTTTGCTAAAAATAAGAACATTGAAAAAGATGAAATTAAGCAAACTAAAGAAAATCCTTCCAAGGCATCATCATCAATACCTGAATCTAGTTCAAAGGCTTCAGAAAAGAAGTCTTCGAAAAATAGATCGTGCTTCAAATGTCACACCAAGGGACATGTAGCAAGCTGTTGTCCTAATAAAAAGAGTGAAGCACAGGTGAGTGAGAAACAGAGAGGGAAATCACCTGGAAAGCAAGGTGATAATGAGGAGAAAGCTGCAAATTCTCCAAAGAAATCTGCTCCTAAGCAACCAGAGGGTGTTGCTGTTGGTGTAGATAAGGCTGAAAAAGGAACTCCACAAGTTCCTCGTTTTCAAAGAAATCAACCAAGATTTCAGCCTAAATCTCCACCAGGCAGATATGAGAGACCTAGAAGCAGTTCACCTAGAATGAACAATTTTAATGGAAATACAAGTAATTTCAGAAGTCAAGGTCAATATCAAAATCGATACCAAAATAATGGTGGTCGAACTTTTTATAACAATGGCTTTAGAAATTATAACAATCAAGCTTCTTGGAATCAAAATTTTCAAAGGTCAAATAGTCCAAACACATATAGGAACCCTCAGGACCATAGACCTAGTGGAAATCAAAATCAAATTCCATCAACAGGTCTGAGATCTAAGACTCCAGTTAGGAGTAATGGATATTGGATGGATGTTCAAGTGGTTGGTGAATTTGGACGACCCAAGACCATTAAGGCTTGGGTCCCCCAATCTAACTAATTTCTTAGTTGGTGTGTGCAGGAGCTGCTAAGGAGGATTATCAACTTATGTTGATAGTGGCTGCTCTAGGCACATGAAGGGGGGTGTGAGATTGTTGATATATATATTAAATGATTTAAATTGAAGTTCAAAGTGCTGAGTCGACACACTAGATAACCTGGCAGATCTTTATACTAAAGCTTTTGACTAGGCTTGCTTTGAACATTTAGTCGAACTCAACGGGATGAGGAATCCTGAATAACTGGTTTTTCATAAGAGTTTTGTAAATTGTTTATTGCTTTCTTAAAAAAACAAAAATACAAAAACATTGAAAAATCAAAAACATAAAAAAATAGAAAATTAAAAATGAGTTATCACTGTGTGAAAAAGGAGAAATGATAGTACATCAGCAAGTTTGACTGTCACACTGAAAATGAAATTAAATTGCTTAAGTATGATAGCAGCTTCATTATATGATGTACCAGTAGGCAAAAAGCATGAAATAATCAACTTACCAATATGATATAAACCTAAATAAACTGTGTATGAGTGGGGAACACATCAGTGGTGTATGGTTTAATGACCTTAAATCTTGCATTGATAGAATGCCAAAATCTGAGGTTTTGGGTCTTTATACTGTTATTTCATCTGGGGATATCAGGGTTGTCCTTCTGCTGCATCCAGATACATGCTGACCTAGGCACAACCAGGATATCTTAAAAGAGAAAAAAAAATGCCAAATCCCATAAATGAAGAAGCTCTCATAGAGAGTCATTCAAAAAGTGCAAAATGCATAATTCGTACCAAAAAAATGGTATTTGTCTTAGCCCTCGTTAGATATTTTGGTCTCTTTGCTGTACGGAAGTACTGACCTGTTCACCAATTATCTAAACGTTGAAAAACAAAAAGGATGAATTCAGTATACTCACCTACTACGATGAATCTTTGTGCATACCTTGATCGCGGGGGTATATCCTGAAGTGGGACACACTAATATATCAGAAATAATATTACCTTAATGTATCATACGGTAATGGTACTTGAAATGTTCATGCATTTTGTTTAAGAGGACAAACATACTGGTAATCGTCTTGGACTGCTTTTCTTGAAAAATTAAATAAAGAATTATCTAATAGTGTGAAAACAGTTTAATTGTGCTGATATGATCTTCTTACCAGTGATTCTCACAAAAATAGAGTGTTTATTGCTTTTGTTATTTACTTGCTTTCAGAAAACATAAAAATCCAAAAATAGTGTCTTTTTCTGTTAAAATTCTTAATGTACGGAAAACTGTTATTCTTGGAGGAATTGTTATTGATAGGGGGAGACGGTGTTGGAAAGTGAGTTCAAAATTTTAAATCATGCGGGTTATAGGGTGTGATTAAAAAGTTTTGCGTGTTGGTGATAAGTTGAAAATGCTTAATCTGTGATACAGTTTAACTATCTCTTGAAAAATAATAATTTATTTAACTGTGTTGAAAAATTCTTATGGTTTCTCGAGATGTTTGTTTTGTAGTATACAGACTGAAGCAGTATGTTGCTGAGAAGTTAAAGTGATGAGTTGCTGTGAAGAGATGAGAGTTTGATTGGATGCATGGTAGAACCTCCTTTCTATATTGCAAACAAAGTTGAAGAGTTTGAAGATTTCTATACATATGCTGAACTGGAGTTTACTCAAACGCTAAAGTTTTTGAAGATTTGGTGATTGGATGCATCAGCTTAGGGGGAGTCTGTTGCTGACAGAAGCTGTTAAAGCTGAAGCTATCCAAAGACAAAGACATTGCAAGCTTACATGAAGATTGCAAGAAGACTGAAGACAAAGTTATTTTATGAAGCTATTGTCAAGGGGGAGTTTGTTGGTGCATGTTTGTGACAACAGCTTAGATTTGGTCTTTGGATATCTTGTAATTAGTTAAACGATAAACGGTTAGCGAGTTTAGCTTTGTATTAGTTGAATTATAGAGTTTGGGCTAAACAAAACCCATATTGGGTCTAGGGGGAGGAAATGGGCTTGCCCTTGTAGGAAACTCTAGCCTAAGTAGTAACCTTGTGTTATATAAACAAGGTTAGGCTTTAGGGTTTAGGTTAATCAGCCAAAACAGAGTGTGTGAGAATTTCGTGAGAGCATTATTAGCTTCGACGAATTTGGAGTTGTGTTAGGGTTTAATTGATTGTAATTCTTGTAATCGATAATCAATAGAAACCCAGTTTGAAAGTGAATTGCTGTTTACTGTTCCTACACGTTTTCTGCAATATTCTGATCAAGAGGATTCCGCACTCTTGATTAGATTGACAATTCTGTGAAGATCCATAAATCAAGGGGACCTACAATGGAGAAAGGTCTGGGGGCAAGAAAAGCTTGTTCTAGGAGGTTGTCAAGTGTTTTCGCTCGACGATTCCATTCTTGGGTGGTTGGTTTGGCCATTGTTCCTGTAACTCGAATCCTAGCCCGGTATATCCTATTTTAATTTTACACCATTGTGAACCTTACGCCTTTTTTACTCTCTGATCGAGGTTCTCGGCATTGAAAAATCTTCGTAAACTAAATCACACGTGTATATGTTGACATTTAAGAGATATACAGTCAAGAAAATCAAGGGCAATGTGATATATATGCGGATTAGACACCAAAAAAAACACTCAACAAATTGCTACAATTTAAGGAATGTGTTTAGTGACGGCATCAGATTCCTAATTGATGGAGAAAGGTCTGGTGGCAAGAAAAGCTGCTTCTAGGAGGTTGTCAAGTGTTTTCGCTCGACGATTCCATTCTTGGGTTGTTGGTTTGGCCCTTGTTCCTGTAACTCGAATACTAGCCCGGTATATCCCATTTTAATTTTACACCATTGTGAACCTTACGCCTTTTTTACTCTCTGATCGAGGTTCTCGGCATTGAAAAATCTTCGTAAACTAAATCACACATGTATATGTTGACATTTAAGAGATATACAGTCAAGAAAATCAAGGGCAATGGTGATTTATATGCGGATTAGACACAACAAAAAAAAGCACTCAACAAATGGCTACAATTTAAGGATTGTGTTTAGTGACGGCATCAGATTCCTAATTGATGGAGAAAGGTCTGGTGGTAGGAAAAGCTGCATCTAGGAGGTTGTCAAGCGTTTTCGCTCAACGATTCCATTCTTGGGTGGTTGGTTTGGCCCTTGTTCTTGTAACTCGAATCCTAGCCCAGTATATCCCATTTTAATTTTACACCATTGTGAACCTTACACCTTTTTTACTCTCTGATCGAGGTTCTTGGCATTGAAAATCTTCGTAAACAAAGTCACACGTGTATATGTTGACATTTAAGAGAAATACAGTCAAGAAAATCAAGGGCAACGGTGATATATATGCGGATTAGACACCAAAAAAAAACACTCAACAAATGGCTACAATTTAAAGAATGTGTTTAGTGACGGCATCAGATTCCTAATTGATGGAGAGAGGTCTGGTGGCAAGAAAAGCTGCTTCTAGGAGGTTGTCAAGTGTTTTCGCTCGAAGATTCCATTCTTGGATGGTTGGTTTGGCCCTTGTTCCTGTAACTCAAATCCTAGCCCGGTATATTGCATTTTAATTTTACACCATTGTAAACCTTACGCCTTTTTTACTCTCTGATCGAGGTTATCGACATTGAAAAATCTTCGTAAACTAAATCACACGTGTATATGTTGACATTTTAGAGATATACTGTCAAGAAAATCAAGGGCAATGGTGATATATATGCGGATTAGACACAAAAAAAAAAACACTCAACAAATGGCTACAATTTAAGGAATGTGTTTAGCGACGGCATCAGATTCCTAATTGATGGAGAAAGGTCTGGTGGTAGGAAAAGCTGCATCTAGGAGGTTGTCAAGTGTTTTCGCTCGACGATTCCATTCTTGGGTGGTTGGTTTGGCCCTTGTTCTTGTAACTCGAATCCTAGCCCGGTATATCCCATTTTAATTTTACACAATTGTGAACCTTACGCCTTTTTTACTCTCTGGTCGAGGTTCTCGGCATTGAAAAATCTTCGTAAACTAAATCACACGAGTATATGTTGACATATAAGAGATATACAGTCAAGAAAATCAAGGGCAATTGTAATATATATGCGGATTAGACACCAAAAAAAAAAAACACTCAACAAATGGCTACAAATTAAGGAATGTGTTTAGTGACGGCATCAGATTCCTAACTGATGGAGAAAGGCTGGTGGCAAGAAAAGCTGCTTCTAGGAGGTTGTCAAGTGTTATCGCTCGACGATTCGATTTTTGGGTGGTTGGTTTGGCCCTTGTTCCTGTAACTCGAATCCAAGCCCGGTATATCCCATTTTAGTTTTACACCATTGTGAACCTTACGCCTTTTTTACTCTCTGATCGAGGTTCTCGGCAATGAAAAATCTTCGTAAACTAAATCACACGTGTATATGTTGTCATTTAAGGGATATACAGTCAAGAAAATAAAGGGCAATGGTGATATATTTGCGGATTAGACACAAAAAAAAAACACTCAACAAATGGCTACAATTTAAGGAATGTGTTTAGTGACGGCACACATTCCTAATTGATGGAGAAACGTCTGATGGCAAGAAAAGCTGCTTCTAGGAGGTTGTCAAGTGTTTTCGCTCGATGATTCTATTCTTGGGTTGTTGGTTTGGCCCTTGTTCCTGTAACTCGAATCCTAGCCCGGTATATCCCTTTTTAATTTTACACCATTGTGAAACTTACGCCTTTTTTTCTCTCGGATCGAGGTTCTCGGCATTGAAAAATCTTCGTAAACTAAATCACACGTGTATATGTTAACATTTAAGAGATATACAGTCAAGAAAATCAAGGGCAATGGTGATATATATGCGGATTAGACACAAAAAAAACACTCAACAAATGGCTACAATTTAAGGAATGTGTTTAGTGACGACATAAGATTCCTAATTGATTGAGAAAGATCTGGTGGCAAGAAAAGCTGCTTCTAGGAGGTTGTCAAATGTTTTCGCTCGACAATTCCATTCTTGGGTGGTTAGTTTGGCCCTTGCTCCTGTAACTCGAATCCTAGCCCGGTATATCCCATTTTAATTTTACACCATTGTGAACCTTACGCTTTTTTTTACTCTCTGATCGAGGTTCTCGGCATTGAATTATCTTCGTAAACTAAATCACACGTGTATATGTTGTCATTTAAGAGATATACATTCAAGAAAATCAAGGGCAATGGTGATATATATGTAGATTAGACAGCAAAAAAAAAATCACTCTGTTGGTGCATGTTTGTGACAACAGCTTAGATTTGGTCTTTGGATATCTTGTAATTAGTTAAACGATAAACAGTTAGCGGGTTTAGCTTTGTAATAGTTAGTTGTAATGTTTGGGCTAACCAAACCCATACTTATGGGGATGTGGGGCGAATTGGGCTTGTCCAATTCGCAGTCCATGATGTTTAACCTTGGCCCAAGTTGCAAACCTTGTGTTATATAAACAAGGTTAGGCTTTAGGGTTTAGGTGAATCAGCCAAAACAGTTTTAGGGAGTGAATTCGTGAGAGCTTTAGGGTTTGGACGAATTTGATAGTTGGTTAGGGTTTGATTGATTGTAAAACGTTTGTTTGGATAATCAATAGAAACCCGGTTTGAAAGTGATTTCTGTTTCTACTCATTCTGCTATATTCTGATCAAGAGGATTCCGCACTCTTGATTGGAAAGACAATTCTGTGAAAGATCCATACGAATAAGGGTCCTACAATTGGTATCAGAGCATTAGGCTCTTGAAGGCTCGGTTCAGAATTGTGCTTGGAGAAACAGGGAGATTTTCGAATTTTGAAACCTAAAAAATTAGGGTTTTGAAATTTTCGAAATTTTTGATATAATTTTTCGAATTTTGTTGGCTGTTTTGATCTTCTGCATTGTTTGTTTGCTGTTTTTGCAGGTTTTAGGGTTTGCAGGACTGTGTTTCGTTGATTGTTTTGAAGAATTTTGGCTAAGAAACTTAAAGATTCGAAGATTGTTCTTCGTGTTCTTCATTAAGTTCATCAGAAATTCTTCAAAAGTTTGCTGATTTTGCTGTTCTGATTTTGCAGAAACTGTTAAGAAATCCGGAAGAATTTTCAGAATTTCGAACAGATCTAGTTTCCAAGTTTAATTGGCGAATTAGAGTAATTTCGCAGTCTGGACCTGCGAAATTAAGTGATCTGCGAAGTTAACCGGCGATGTTAAAATCCAAAGGCGACTTTGGTAACCGTATAATTTTCCTCAGCGAAATTATTACGGTTTTCAGCGACTTACCAGTCGTCGTAATAGCGAACTGGTTACCCGGCGAAATTGTTGACTGAGCGAAATTAACAGACTTGTCAGCGAACTAGACCACCAGCGAATTTGACTTGTCAGCGAAGCAGACCTAGCGAAATTAACAACACCCCCAGCGAAATTAAGGCAGCGAATTTAATTTAAGTGGTGGAATATTTTCTGGCAAGCGTCGATAAAATTTCAGTGTTTTGCAAATAGAAATTGATCCGTATCTCGTTAGACAGAACCGTTTGGACCGTTGAATTCCTTGGATTTTTAGGGTAAAAAAAAAATTTGGATTCGTCTTTTCGAGACGATTCTAACGGTGTAATTTGGTAACCACTGTTTTCGGAAAAATTTTGTACGGTTTTATCAGTCTGTTAAAAATGTCGAACATGTCTAGTTTGAATGAGCTGTTGAGAATGGAGCATGAGGTTGGCACTACCAACAAACCGCCTAAGATGATGAAGGTGGAAAATTACTTGACATGGAAGGATCGTTTCCAATCCTTCATTGAATATCAAGACACGCGAATGTGGATATGTATTGAAGATGGGTACACAAACCCTACTCACGACTTTGAGGGCGGACCTCGTAGAACAGCCTATGTGAACATGGAAGAGAATGATAAAAAGATGTATGAGGCTGAAAAGAGAGCATTGGCTGCTATTAAAATGTCGTTACCTGATAGCATCAAGCATACATTCACAAAGTACACAAATTCAAAAGATATGTGGGATGCATTAGAAAAACGATATGCAGGAAATGCAGATGTTAAGAAAAACAAGATTGATCTACTGAAGAAGCAGTTTGCTATTTTCAAGCACATGAAGCATGAGTCACTTGAGGACATCATTACTCGTTACTATCATCTGATGTCAGAAATGGAAAACTATAAGATTGATTGCTATACTGATGTAGAAAAGAATGATAAGCTGCTCGATGCCTTACCTACCAAGTGGGATATCTACACTCTCATGATCAAGGGTGAAGCAGATTATGAGACAAAGGAGCTGGAAGAAGTAGTAGGAAAGCTGAGAGCTTATGAGCTCAGTATGAAGAAGAAAGATACTGGATATGATCAGGTTCAAGATCCAGCGATTTACAATGGGCTTGCATCTTCTTCATCACACAACGCTTCTAGCGACTCTGCTACTGCTTTTCTTTCATGTGAGAACGAGCAGGTCACAGTAAATGAAGATGGTGATGTGTGTTTTGTAGCTGCTTCAGGAGGATCAACAGGAGCCAAAAGAACACCAGCTTCGAAGCAGAGTAGTGGTGTTAAGTCAATGCCAATGAGTGTGAAGTCTGCTGAAGAGCATCTTGCTCTACTTGCTTCATTTGTTGCTTCTTATGAGAACTACATTCAGGGGAAGATATCTGATCCTGCCACTTTGGATGAAGATTATGATCAGATTGACCCTGATGATCTTGAAGATATGGATTTGCAGTGGCAAATGGCCATGATTACTAGAAGAGTGAAGAGATTTATGAACCGAACGGGAAGGAAATTTATAGGAAAGACTGTTGGTTTTGACAAGACCAAAGTGAGGTGCTTTAACTGTCAAAGTTATGGGCATTTCGCTAGGGAGTGTCAAAAACAAAAGCAAGAGACTTTGAGTCAGAGTTCAAACAACAGGAATGCATCAAACAATTCTAACTCAAAGGCTTTGATCTCTACGGCACGAGAAGGATCTTATGATTGGAGTATTCATCTAGAGGATAATGAGAATGCCACTCAGGCATTCATGGCAGAGATAACGCCTATTGATGATGATAAAGCTGCTGTGGGAGATGCTGAAGCAAAAGTCGATGCTGAGGCCGAGGTGAAGATAGAGAATAAAGCTGAAGAAAAGAAGGTTGATCAGACAACAGTTGCTGAAGAGGAAAAGCAAAAGTCTGACCAGGAACGGGAAGCTGAAGAAAAGGATGCTAAGTATAAAAGAATGGAAGCTCAGCTTGCGGCCCTAATGGCCAACCTTGACAAACAAACAGGAGAGGTAAAGTCTAATTCTGTGTGTTTAAAATGTCGTGAATTACAGGGTGAAGTTGACAAGTTGTCCACACAAAACCAAAGTCTGGTGGGCGAGATGTCTACCATAAAAGAAGCAAATTTTTTTGCTAAAAGAAATGAATCATCATACTTGAAGAAGATAAAAGGTTATGAAAGTAAAATTGAAGCTGTAACCTGCAAATTAAATGAAAAACTTCAAGTAATAGACTTAGCTCATGAAATGATGGCTGAGAAAACAAAAGAGATTTCTGATAAATGCAAAGAGTTGTCAGATGCACAACTCAAAATTGTTGAACTTGAAAAGAAATTAGGACAATTCAGAGACTCTACTTTTGTTATGAAACATATGATGGGTGGCTTGAAGAAAAGTAATGACAAAACCAGTGTGGGATTTCATGGTTTCAATGAAGTTCCACCTCCTGTTAGTCATGACTATTCTTTCTTGCCTGATGAAGATGAGCTCATGGACTTTGGGTCAACATCACCAAGTAGTTCCAAATCAAGTCAAGGAAATGTGTTTGAGAATGCTGATGCTAAGAAGGATAATAACAGCAAACCTGTTTTGAAAAAGAACACATCACATCCTAAAAATAACAATCCAACTTTTGTTAAAAGGTTAATTTTGTTCAAGGAAGTGACATGAAAAACGAAACAGCTGTTATTGAAAATGAATCTAATATAGAGTTTGCTAAAAACAAGAACATAGAAAATTCTGAAACTAAGCAAACTGAACCAAATCCTTCTAAGGCATCATCAGAAGAAAAACCCGAATCTAGTTCAAAGGCTTCAGAAAAGAAGTCTTCGAAAAGGAAATCATGCTTCAAATGTCACACCAAGGGACATGTAGCTAGCTGCTGTCCTAACAAAAAGAGTGAAGCACAAGTGAGTGAGGAGAAGAGAGAGAAGTCACCAGAGAATAGTGGTGATAAACAGGAGAAAGTTGCAAATTCTCCAAAGAAATCTGCTGCTAAGCAACCAGAGAATGTTGCTGTTGGTGTAGATAAGGCTGAAAAAGGAACTCCACAAGTTCCTCGTTTTCAAAGAAATCAACCAAGATTTCAGCCTAGATCTCGACCAGGCAGATCTGAGAGACCTAGAAGCAGTTCACCAAGAATGAACAATTATAATGCTAATAATTTCAGAAGTCAAGGTCAATATCAAAATCGATACCAAAATAATGGTGGTCGAACTTTTTATAACAATGGCTTTATAAATTACAACAATAATGCTTCTTGGAATCAAAATTCAAGATACCCAAATCAAAATTTCCAAAGGTCAAATAGTCCAAATACGTATAGGAACCCTCAGGACCAAAGACCTAGTGGAAATCAAAATCAAATTCCATCAACAGGTCTAAGATCCAAGACTCCAGTTAGGAGTAATGGATATTGGATGGATGTTCCAGTAGTTGGTGAATTTGGACGACCCAAGACCATTAAGGCTTGGGTCCCCCAATCTAACTAATTTCTTGGTTGGTGTGTGCAGGAGCTGCTAAGGAGGATTATCAACTTATGGTATGTTGATAGTGGCTGCTCCAGGCACATGACGGGGGATGCGAGATTGTTAACTGAATTTGAAGATTATGATGGTGGAAATGTGAATTTTGCGGGTGCTAAAGGTGGTAGAATTACAGGTCGAGGTAAAGTGACAAATGGGAAGATCACACTGGACAAAGTGAACTATGTGGAGCAGCTTAAACACAATCTGATGAGCGTGTCACAAGTCTGCGACAAGGGTCACTTGGTCCATTTTACCAAGAATGAAGCATTAGTGTTGAAACCAGGTTTGAAGATTCCGGATGATTGGATAGTGATGCGAGCGCCAAGGAGAAATGACACTTATGTCATGGACATGGGTGCTAAGGATCCAAATGCTGTGGTGGCGTGTTTACTATCAAAAGCATCTGAAGCTGAATCGATGTTGTGGCACAGACGCATGGCCCATATTCACTATCGAAAAATGAATTACCTTGTCAAAAATGAGCTAGTGAAAGGGGTTCCAATGCAGAGGTTTCACGTGGAAGATAAATGTCTTCCATGTCAAAAGGGAAAACAACATAAGAAACCTCACAAATCTAAAACAGTAAATTCCATAGATGCCCCTTATGAATTACTTCACATGGATTTATTCGGTCCAGTGAACGTAAGGAGCATAGGTGGAAAGTACTATTGTCTTGTTGTTACTGATGATTACTCACGATATCCATGGGTTTTCTTTTTAGGTACAAAAGATGAGACAGCAGAGATGTTGATAGATCTTTTTACAAAATTGGAGAATGTCCATGATGCAAGAATCAAGAGGATAAGGAGTGATAATGGCACGGAGTTCAAGAATCGAGTTCTGGATCTCTATTGTCTTCGAAAGGGAATTGAACATCAATATTCTGCTCCTTATACACCTCAACAAAATGGAGCCGCTGAGAGGAAAAACAGGACGTTGATTGAAGCCGCTAGGACGATGCTTTCAGATTCAAAGCTACCAGTTCTTTTCTGGGGAGAAGCTGTGAATACAGCTTGCTACGTCCTGAACAAAGTTTTGACTGTTAAACGTTTTAACAAAACATGTCATGAATTAATGTTTAACAAGAAACCAAACTTAGAAGGCTTTGAACCATTTGGATTACCCTGCACCATTGTGCGAAATAAAGATAAACAAAAATTCGGTGAGGTGGCTGACGAAGGCTACTTTCTAGATTACGTACCTGGCGCACCGAATAAAAGGGTTTTTAATCTAAAAACTGGTAAAATTGAGGTTGTGTTTAATGTGGAAATTACTTCATACAAACCTCAACAATCAACGAGTGGTCCTGCTATATTATATGATTATGAAAGCACTTTTAAATCATTTAATATTTCTGAGTTTCCAAATGCAGATGATTCTCAGTTGATTCAGACAATTATTGGTGGAGACGATGAAGGTGAGTTCATGCCTAGATCGAATGTTGATATGACAGATGCTGCGGAAACTTCCCAAGGTGCTGCTGATCCTGATTCAAGTGATAGTGACTCTGAACCCATTGAGGGGGAGGATTTCATTAATCCGTTTGCAAATCAGAATGTTCAGGGGGAGGTTGGATCAAACCTAGGTGATAATTTAGAAGTTGATACCGTTGCTACTACACGAGCAAATAGAGATCATCCAGTTGACATGATACTTGGAGATCCTAATGCAGGTGTTCAGACAAGAAGGAGCATAGCAGCGAATTCTGGTTTATTTGTGTCGATTGAGAAGACTGGGATTGTGAATGAATGCTTGTATAGTTGCTTTATTTCCCAAGGGGAGCCGAAGAACATTCATATGGCTCTTAAAGACAATTCATGGGTTGAAGCTATGCAAGAGGAATTGGCCCAGTTTACAAAATTGAAGGTTTGGGAGTTAGTTGACCTTCCTAAAGGTGAAAAGGAAATAGGCACTAAGTGGGTGTTTAAGTGCAAGAAGGATGACAGAGGGATAGTGACGCGAAACAAGGCTCGATTGGTTGTCAAAGGTTTCAATCAGCAGGAAGGAATAGATTACAATGAAGTGTTTGCACCAGTGGCAAGGTTGGAGGCAATTCGTTTGTTTCTGGCTTTCGCAACATTCAAGGGCTTTAAAGTTTACCAACTAGAGGTGAAGAGTGCATTTCTTTACGGGAAAGTCCAAAAAGTGGTGTATGTCTCACAACCAGATGGGTTTGTTGATCCAGATTATCCAGATCGGGTGTACAAACTTGATAAGGCTTTGTATGGATTACATCAAGCTCCTAGGGCGTGGTACGAGACACTGTCTACACATCTGATCAAAAATGGTTTTGAAAGAGGTCAGATTGACAGTACACTGTTCATCAAGAGGAAGAAAGAAGATTTTCTGCTAGTACAGGTGTACGTGGATGACATCATCTTTGGGTCATCAGATGAGAACATGTGTAAAGAGTTCGAGCAGGTGATGAAGAGTAAGTTCGAAATGAGCGCTATGGGTGAGCTGTCTTACTTTCTAGGATTACAAATTGAACAGAAGGAGGATGGGATGTTTATTCATCAAACAAAGTATGTGTATGACATTTTGAGTCGGTTCAAAATGAATGATTGCTCTACTTTCAACACACCCATTTGCGAAAATCACAATCTTGGCCCAGATCATGAAAGTACTGAAGACGTTGATCCAACTCAATACAGGGCAATGATTGGTTCTCTAATGTACTTGACTGCTTCAAGACCTGACATTATGTTTACAGTATGCTTGTGTGCCAGATATCAGGCTAATCCAAAGGAGTCACACATGAAAGCAGTGAAGAGGATTCTTCGTTACTTGAAGGGGAAACCTAAACTTGGGTTGTGGTATCCAGCTGATAGTGATATGAATTTTGTTGCTTACACTGACTCAGACTTTGGGGGATGCAAGTCGAACAGAAAGTCTACAACAGGTGGTTGTCAGTTCTTAGGAGGCAGGATCGTGTCTTGGCAATGCAAGAAGCAATCCTGTGTGTCTACATCTACGTGTGAAGCTGAATATATTGCTGCGGGTAGCTGCTGCTCTCAGGTTCTCTGGATTCAATAGCAGATGCGCGATTACGGTTTGCATTTCACTCGTACTCCTATTATGATAGACAATAATGCCACAATTTCAATAACTAATAATCCCGTGAAACACAGTCGCACAAAACATATTGACATACGTCATCATTTTATACGGGATTGTGCTGAAAAGCGACTAATTGAATTACATCGAGTTGACACACTAGATAACCTGGCAGATCTTTATACTAAAGCATTTGACAGGGCTCGCTTTGAACATTTAGTCGAACTCAACGGGATGAGGAATCCTGAATAACTGGTTTTTCATAAGAATTTTTGTAAATAGTTTACTGCTTTTCTTAAAAACCAAAAATACAAAAACATTGAAAAAACAAAAACATAAAAAATTGAAAAAATGAAAAATGAGTTATCACTATGTGAAAAAGGAGAAATGATAGTACATCGGCAAGTTAGACTGTCACACTGAAAATGAAATTAAAATGCTTAAGTGTGATAGCAGCTTCATCATATGATGTACCAGTAGGCAAAAAGCATGAAATAATCAACTTACCAATGTGATATAAACATAAATGAACTGAGTATGAATGGGGAACATATCAGTGGTGTATGGTTTAATGACCTTAAATCTTGCGTTGATAGATTGCCAAAATCTGAAGTTTTGGGTCTTTATACTGTTATTTCATCTGGGGATATCAGGGTTGTCCTTCTGCTGCATCCAGATACATGCTGACCTAGGCACAACCAGGATATCTTAAAAGAGCAAAAAATGCCAAATCCCATAAATGAAGAAGCTCTCATAGAGAGTTATTCAAAAAGTGCAAAATGCATAAATCGTACCAAAAATGGTATTTGTCATAGCCCTCGTTAGATATTTTGGTCTCTTTGCTGTACGGAAGTACTGACCTGATCACCAAGTATCTAAACGTTGAAAAATAAAACGGATGAATTCAGTATACTCACCTACTACGATGAATCTTTGTGCATACCTTGATCGCGGGGGTATATCCTGAAGTGGGACACGCTAGTATTTCAGTATTAAAATTACCTTAATGTATCATACGGTAATGGTACTTGAAATGTTCATGCATTTTGTTTAAGTGGACAAACATACTGGTAATCGTCTTGGACTGCTTTTCACGAAAAATTAATTAAAGAATTATCTAATAGTGTGAAAACAGTTTGATTTTGCTGATATGATCTTCTTACCAGTGATTCTCACAAAAATAGAGTGTTTATTGCTTTTGTTATTTACTTGCTTTCAGAAAATATAAAAATACAAAAATAGTGTCTTTTTCTGTTTAAAATTCTTAACGTACGGAAAACTGTTATTCATGGAGGAATTGTTACTGATAGGGGGAGACGGTGTTAGAAAGTGAGTTCAAAATTTTAAATCTTGCAGGTTCTAGGGTGTGATTAAAAAGTTTTGCGTGTTGGTGATAAATTGAAAATGCCTAATCTGTGATACTATCTCTTGAATAATAATATTTTATTTACCTTTGTTGAAAAATTCTTATGGTTTCTCGAGATGTTTGTTTTATAGTATACAGATTGAAGCAGTATGTTGCTAAGAAGTTAAAGTGATGAGTTGCTGTGAAGATGAGAGTTTGATTGGATGCATGGTAGAACCTCCTTTCTATATTGCAGACAAAGTTGAAGAGTTTGAAGATTGCTATACAAATGCTGAACTGGAGTTTACTCAAACGCTAAAGTTTTTGAAGATTTGGTGATTGGATGCATCAGCTTAGGGGGAGTCTGTTGCTGACAGAAGCTATTGAAGCTGAAGCTATCCAAAGACCAAAGACAGTGCACGATTACATGAAGATTGCAAGAAGACTAAAGACAAAGTTATTTTATGAAGCTATTGTCAAGGGGGAGTTTGTTGGTGCATGTTTGTGACAACAGCTTAGATTTGGTCTTTGGATATCTTGTAATTAGTTAAACGATAAACAGTTAGCGGGTTTAGCTTTGTAATAGTTAGTTGTAATGTTTGGGCTAACCAAACCCATACTTATGGGGATGTGGGGCGAATTGGGCTTGTCCAATTCGCAGTCCATGATGTTTAACCTTGGCCCAAGTTGCAAACCTTGTGTTATATAAACAAGGTTAGGCTTTAGGGTTTAGGTGAATTAGCCAAAACAGTTTTTGGGAGTGAATTCGTGAGAGCTTTAGGGTTTGGACGAATTTGATAGTTGGTTAGGGTTTGATTGATTGTAAAACGTTTGTTTGGATAATCAATAGAAACCCGGTTTGAAAGTGATTTCTGTTTCTACTCATTCTGCTATATTCTGATCAAGAGGATTCCGCACTCTTGATTGGAAAGACAATTCTGTGAAAGATCCATACGAATAGGGGACCTACACACTCAATAAATGGCTACAATTTAAGGAATATGTTTAGTGACGACATCAGATTCCTAATTGAGGGAAAAAGGTCTGGTGGCAAGAAAAGCTAGTTCTAGGAGGTTGTCAAGTGTTTTTGCTCGACGATTCCATTCTTGGGTGGTTGGTCTGGCCCTTGTTCCTATAACTCGAATCTTAGCCCGGTATATCCCATTTTAATTTTACGCCATTGTGAACCTTACGCCTTTTTTACTCATTGATCGAGGTTCTCGGCATTGAAAAATCTTCGTAAACTAAATAACACGTGTATATGTTGACATTTAAGAGATATACAGTCAAGAAAATCAAGGGTAATGGTGATATATATGCGGATTAGACACCAAAAAAAACACTCAACAAATGGCAACAATTTAAGGAATGTGTTTAGTGACGGCATCAGATTCCTAATTGATGGAGAAAGGTCTGGTGGCAAGAAAAGCTGCTTCTAGGAGGTTGTCAAGTGTTTTCGCTCGGAGATTCCATTCTTGGGTTGTTGGTTTGGCCCTTGTTCCTGTAACTCGAATCCTAGCCCGGTATATCCCATTTTAATTTTACACCATTGTGAATCTTACACCTTTTTTACTCTCTGATCGAGGTTCTCGTCATTGAAAAATCTTCGTTAACTAAATCACACATGTATATGTTGACATTTAAGAGATATAGAGTCAAGAAAATCAAGGGCAATGATGATATATATGCTGATTAGACACCAAAAAAAAAACACTCAACAAATGGCTACATTTTAAGGATTGTGTTTAGTGACGACATCAGATTCCTAATTGAAGGAGAAAGGTCTGGTGGTAGGAAAAGCTGCTTCTTGGAGGTTGTCAAGTGTTTTCGCTTGACGATTCCATTCTTAGGTGGTTGGTTTGGGCCTTGTTCCTGTAACTCGAATCCTAGCCCGGTATATCTCATTTTAATTTTACACCATTGTGAACCTTACGCCTTTTTTACTCTCTGATCGAGGTTCTCGGCATTGAAAAATATTCGTAAACTAAATCACACGTGTATATGTTGACATTTAAGAGATATACAGTCAAGAAAATCAAGGGCAATGGTGATATATATGCGGATTAGATACAAAAAAAAAACACTCAACAAATGGCTACAATTTAAAGAAATGTGCTTAGGGACGGCATCAAATTCCAAATTAATGGAGAAAGGTCTGGTGGCAAGAAAAGCTGCTTCTAGGAGGTTGTCAAGTGTTTTCGCTCGACGATTCCATTCTTGGGTGGTTGGTTTGGCCCTTGTTCGTGTGACTCGAATCCTAGCCCGGTATATATCCCATTTTAATTTTACACCATTTTTAACCTTACGCCTTTTTTACTCTCTGATTGAGGTTCTCGGCATTGAAAAATCTTCGTAAACTAAATCACACGTGTATATGGTGACATTTAAGAGATACACAGTCAAGAAAATCAAGGGCAATGGTGATATATATGCGGATTAGACACAAACAAAAAACACTCAACAAATGGTTACAATTTAAGGAATGTGTTTAGTGACGGTATCAGATTCCTAATTGATGGGGAAAGATCTAGTTTACGAAGATTTTTTTTTTGCCCTTGATTTTCCTAACTGTATATCTCTTAAATATCAACATATACACGTGTGATTTAGTTTACGAAGATTTTCCAATGTCGAGAACCTTAATCAGAGAGTAAAAAAAGGCGTAAGGTTAACAATGGTGTAAAATTAAAATGGGATATACCGGGCTAGGATTCGAGTTCCAGGAACGAGGGCCAAACCAACCACCCAATAATGGAATCGTCGAGCGAAAACACTTGACAACCTCCTAGAAGCAGCTTTTCTTGCCACCAGACCTTTCTCCATCAATTAGGAATCTGATTGCCGTCACTAAACACATTTCTTAAATTGTAGCCATTTATTGAGTGTTTTTTTTTTGGTGTCTAATCCGCATATATATCACCATTGCCCTTGATTTTCTTGATTGTATATCTCTTAAATATCAACATATACACGTGTGATTTAATTTACGAAGATTTTTCAGCGCCGAGAACCTCGATCAGAGTGTAAAAAAGGCGTAAGGTTCACAATGGTGTAAAATTAAAATGTGATATACCGAGCTAGGATTCGAGTTACAGGAACAAGTGCCAAACCAACCACCCAAGAATGGAATCGTCGAGTGAAAACACTTGACAACCTCCTAGAAGCAGCTTTTCTTGCCACCAGACCTTTCTCCATCAATTAGGAATATGATGCCGTCACTAAACACATTCCTTAAATTGTAGCCATTTGTTGAGTGTTTTTTTTTGGCGTCTAATCTGCATATATATCACCATTGCCCTTGATTTTCTTAACTGTATACCTCTTAAATGTCAACATATACACGTGTGATTTAGTTTACGAAGATTTTTCAATGCCGAGAACCTCGATCAGAGAGTAAAAAAGGCGTAAGGTTCACAATGGTGAAAAATTAAAATGGGATATACCGGGCTAGGATTTAAGTTACAGGAACAAGGGCCAAACCAAGCACCCAAGAATGGAATCGTCGAGCGAAAACACTTGAAAACCTCCTAGAAGCAGCTTTTCTTTCCACCAGACCTTTCTCCATCAATTAGGAATCTGATACCGTCACTAAACACATTCCTTAAATTGTAGACATTTGTTGAGTGTTTTTTTTGGTGTCTAATCCGCATATATATCCCCATTGCCCCTGATTTTCTTGACTGTATATCTCTTAAATGTCAACATATACACGTGTAATTTAGTTTACGAAGATTTTTCAATGCCGAGAACCTCGATCAGAGAGTAAAAAAGGCGTAAGGTTCACAATGGTGTAAAATTAAAATGGGATATACCGGGCTAGGATTCGAGTTACAGGAACAAGTGCCAAACCAACCACCCAAGAATGGAATCTTCGATTGAAAACACTTGACAACCTCTTAGAAGAAGCTTTTCTTACCACCGGACCTTTCTCCATCAATTAGGAATCTGATGCCGTCACTAAACACATTCCTTAAATTGTAGCCATTTGTTGAGTATATTTTTTTTGGCGTCAAATCTGCGTATATATCACCATTGCCCTTGATTTTATTGACTGTATATCTCTTAAATGTCAACATATACACGTGTGATTTAGTTTACGAAGATTTTTCAATGCCGAGAACCTCGATCAGAGAGTAAAAAAGGCGTAAGGTTCACAATGGTGAAAAATTAAAATGGGATATACCGGGCTAGGGTTCGTGTTACAGGAACAAGGGCCAAACCAACCACCCAAGAATGGAATCGTCAAGCAAAAACACTTGACAACCTCCTAGAAGGAGCTTTTCTTTCCACCAGACCTTTCTCTATCAATTAGGAATCTGATGCCGTCACTAAACACATTCCTTAAATTATAGCCATTTGTTGAGTGTTTTTTTTGGTGTCTAAGCCGCATATATATCACCATTGCCCTTGATTTTCTTGATTGTATATCTCTTAAATGTCTACATATACACGTGTGATTTAGTTTACGAAGAATTTTCAATGCCGAGAACCTCGATCAGAGAATAAAAAAGGCGTAAGGTTAACAATGGTGTAAAACTAATGGGATATACCGGGCTAGGATTCGAGTTACAGGAACAAGGGCCAAACCAACCACCAAAGAATGGAATCGTCGAGCGAAAACACTTGACAACCTCCTAGAAGCAGCTTTTCTTGCCACCAGTCCATTCTCCATCAATTAGGAATCTGATGCCGTCACTAAACACATTCCTTAAATATTAGCCATTTGTTGAGTGTTTTTTTGGTGTCTAATCCGCATATATATCACCATTGCCCATGATTTTCTTTACTGTATATCTCTTAAATGTAACATATACACGTGTGATTTAATTTACGAAGATTTTTCAATGCCGAGAACCTCGATCAGAGAGTAAAAAAGGCGTAAGGTTCAAATTGGTGTAAAATTAAAATGGGATACACCAGGCTAGCATTAGAGTTACAGGAACAAGGGCCAAACCAACCACCCAAGAATGGAATCGTCGAGCGAAAACACTTGACAACCTCCTAGAAGCAGCTTTTCTTGCCACCAGACCTTTCTCCATCAATTAGGAATCTGATGCCGTCACTATACACATTTCTTAAATTGTAGCCATTTTTAGTGTGTTTTTATTTTTGGTGTCTAATCCGCATATATATCACCATTGCCCTTGATTTTCTTGACTGTTTATCTCTTAAATGTCAACATATACACGTGTGATTTAGTTTACGAAGATTTTTCAATGCCTAGAACCTCGATCAGAGAGTAAAAAAGGCGTAAGGTTCACAATGGTGTAAAATTAAAATGGGATATACCGGGCTAGGGTTCGTGTTACAGGAACAAGGGCCAAACCAACCACCCAAGAATGGAATCGTCAAGCGAAAACACTTGACAACGTCCTAGAAGCAGCTTTTCTTGCCACCAGACCTTTCTCCATCAATTAGGAATCTGATGCCGTCACTAAACACATTCCTTAAATTGTAGCCATTTGTTGAGTGTTTTTTTTGGTGTCTAAGCCGCATATATATCACCATTGCCCTTGATTTTCTTGATTGTATATCTCTTAAATGTCTACATATACATGTGTGATTTAGTTTACGAAGATTTTTCAATGCCAATAACCTCGATCAGAGAGTAAAAAAGGCGTAAGGTTCACAATGGTGTAAAATTAAAATGGGATATACCGAGCTAGGATTCGAGTTACAGGAACAAGGGTCAAACCAACCACCCAAGAATGGAATCGTCGAGGGAAAACACTTGACAACCTCCTAGAAGCAGCTTTTCTTGCCACCAGACCTTTCTCCATCAATTAGGAATATGATGCCGTCACTAAACACATTCCTTAAATTGTTGCCATTTGTTGAGTGTTTTTTTTTTGGTGTCTAATCCGTATATATATCACCATTGCCCTTGATTTTCTTGATTGTATATATCTTAAATGTTAAAATATACACGTGTGATTTAGTTTACGAAGATTTTTCAATGCCGAGAACCTCGATCAGAGAATAAAAAAGGCGTAAGGTTAACAATGGTGTAAAATTAAAATGGGATATACCGGGCTAGGATTCGAGTTACAGGAACAAGGGCCAACCCAACCACCAAAGAATGGAATCGTCGAGCGAAAACACTTGACAACCTCCTAGAAGCAGCTTTTCTTGCCACCAGTCCTTTCTCCATCAATTAGGAATCTGATGCCGTCACTAAACACATTCCTTCAATTGTAGCCATTTGTTGAGTGTTTTTTTTGGTGTCTAATCCGCATATATATCACCATTGCCCTTGATTTTCTTAACTGTATATCTCTTAAATGTCAACATATACACGTGTGATTTAATTTACGAAGATTTTTCAATGCCTAGAACCTCGATCAGAGAGTAAAAAAGCCGTAAGGTTCACAGTGGTGTAAAATTAAAATGGGATACACCAGGCTAGGATTAGAGTTACAGGAACAAGGGCCAAACCAACCACCCAAGAATGGAATCGTCGAGCGAAAACACTTGACAACCTCCTAGAAGCAGCTTTTCTTGCCACCAGACCTTTCTCCATCAATTAGGAATCTGATGCCGTCACTATACACATTCCTTAAATTGTAGCCATTTTTAGTGTGTTTTTATTTTTGGTGTCTAATCCGCATATATATCACCATTGCCCTTGATTTTCTTGACTGTTTATCTCTTAAATGTCAACATATACACGTGTGATTTAGTTTACGAAGATTTTTCAATGCCTAGAACCTCGATCAGAGAGTAAAAAAGGCGTAAGGTTCACAATGGTGTAAAATTAAAATGGGATATACCGGGCTAGGGTTCGTGTTACAGGAACAAGGGCCAAACCAACCACCCAAGAATGGAATCGTCAAGCAAAAACACTTGACAACCTCCTAGAAACAGCTTTTCTTGCCACCAGACCTTTCTCCATCAATTAGGAATCTGATGCCGTCACTAAACACATTCCTTAAATTGCAGCCATTTGTTGAGTGTTTTTTTTGGTGTCTAATCCGCATATATATCACCATTGCCCTTGATTTTCTTGACGGTATATCTCTTAAATGTCAACATATACACGTGTGATTTAGTTTACGAAGATTTTTCAATGCCGAGGACCTCGATCAGAGAGTAAAAAAGGCGTAAGGTTCAGAGTGGTGTAAAATTAAAATGGGATACACCAGGCTAGGGTTCGAGTTACAGGAACAAGGGCCAAACCAACCACCCAAGAATGGAATCATCGAGCAAAAACACTTGACAACCTCCTAGAAGCAGCTTTTCTTGCCACCAGACGATTCTGCATCAATTAGGAATCTGATGCCGTCACTAAACACATTTCTTAAATTGTAGCCATTTGTTGAGTATTTTTTTTTGGTGTCTAATCCGCATATATATCACCATTGCCCTTGATTTTCTTGAATGTATATCTCTTAAATGTCCGCATATACACGTGTGATTTAGTTTACGAAGATTTTTCAATGCTGAGAAAACCTCGAGCAGAGAGTAAAAAAGGCGTAAGGTTCACAATGGTGTAAAATTAAAATGGGATATACCGGGCTAGGATTCGAGTTACAGGAACAAGGGCCAAACCAACCACCCAAGAATGGAATCGTTGAGCGAAAACACTTAACAACCTCCTAGAAGTAGCTTTTCTTGCCACCAGACCTTTCTCCATCAATTAGGAATCTGGTGCTGTCACTAAACACATTCCTTAAATTGTAGACATTTGTTGAGTGTTTTTTTTTTTGTGTCTAATCCGCATATATATCACCATTGCCCTTGATTTTTTTGACTGTATATCTCTTAAATGTCAACATATACACTTGTGATTTAGTTTACGAAGATTTTTCAATACCGAGAACCTCGATCAGAGAGTAAAAAAGGCATAAGGTTAACAATGGTGTAAAACTAAAATGGGATATACCGGACTAGGATTCGAGTTACAGGAACAAGGGCCAAACCAACCACCCAAGAATGGAATCGTCGATCAAAAACACTTGACAACCTCATAGAAGCAGCTTTTCTTGCCACCAGACCTTTCTCCATCAATTAGGAATCTGATGCCGTCACTAACCACATTCCTTAAATTGTAGCCATTTGTTGAGTGTTTTTTTTTTTGTCTAATCTGCATATATATCACCATTGCCCTTAATTTTCTTGAGTGTATATCTCTTAAATGTCAACATATACACGTGTGATTTATTTTACGAAGATTTTTCAATGCCGAGAACCTCGATCAGAGAGTAAAAAAGGCGTAAGGTTCACAATGGTGTAAAATTAAAATGGGATATACCTGGCTAGGATTCGAGTTACAGGAACAAGGGCCAAACCGACCACCCAAGAATGGAATCGTCTAGCGAAAACACTTGACAACCTCCTAGAAGCAGCTTTTCCTGCCACCAGACCTTTCTCCATCAATTAGGAATATGATGCCGTCACTAAACACATTCCTTAAATTGTAGCCATTTGTTGAGTGTTTTTCTTTTGGTGTCTAAACCGCATATAAATCACCATTGCCCTTGATTTTCTTGATTGTATATCTCTTAAATGTCAACATATACACGTGTGATTTAGTTTACGAAGATTTTTCAATGCCGAGAACCTCGATAAGAGAGTAAAAAAGGCGTAAGGTTCACAATGGTGTAAAATTAAAATGGGATATACCGGGCTAGGATTCGAGTTACACGAACAAGGGCCAAACCAACCACCCAAGAATGGAATCATCGAGCGAAAGCACTTGACAACCTTCTAGAAGCAGCTTTTCTTGCCACCAGACCTTTCTCCATCAATTAGGAATCTGATGTCGTCACTAAACACATTCCTTAAATTGTAGCCATTTGTTGAGTGTTTTTCTTTTGGTGTCTAAACCGCATATAAATCACCATTGCCCTTGATTTTCTTGATTGTATATCTCTTAAATGTCAACATATACACGTGTGATTTAGTTTACGAAGATTTTTCAATGCCGAGAACCTCGATCAGAGAGTAAAAAAGGCGTAAGGTTCACAATGGTGTAAAATTAAAATGGGATATACCGGGCTAGCATTCGAGTAACCGGAACAAGGGCCAAACCAACCACACAAGAAAGGAATCGTCGAGCGAAAACACTTGACAACCTCCTAGAAGCAGCTTTTCTTGCCACCAGTCCTTTCTCCATCAATTAGGAATCTGATGCCGTCACTAAACACATTCCTTAAATTGTAGCCATTTATTGAGTGATTTTTTTTAGTGTCTAATCCGCATATATATCACAATTGCCCTTGATTTTCTTGACTATATATCTCTTAAATGTCAACCTATACACGTGTGATTTAGCTTACGAAGATTTTTCAATGCCGAGAACCTCGATCAGAGGGTAAAAAAGGCGTAAGGTTCACAATGGTGTAAAATTAAAATGGGATATACTGGGCTAGGATTCGATTTACAGGAACAAGGGCCAAACCAACCACCCAAGAATGGAATCGTCGAGCAAAAACACTTGACAACCACCTAGAAGCAGCTTTTCTTGCCACCAGTCCTTTCTCCAACAATTAGGAATCTGATGCCGTCACTAAACACATTCCTTAAATTGTAGCTATTTGTTGAGTGATTTTTTTTAGTGTCTAATCTGCATATATATCACCATTTCCCATGATTTTCTTGACTGTATATATCTTAAATGTCAACATATACACGTGTGATTTAGTTTACGAAGATTTTTCAATGCCGAGAACCTCGATCAGAGAGTAAAAAAGGCGTAAGGTTCACAATGGTGTAAAATTAAAATGGGATATACCGGGCAAGCATTCGAGTAACCGGAACAAGGGCCAAACCAACCACCCAAGAATGGAATCGTCGAGCGAAAACACTTGACAACCTCCTAGAAGCAGCTTTTCTTGCCACCAGACCTTTCTCTATCAATTAGGAATCTGATGCCGTCACTAAACACATTCCTTAAATTGTAGCCATTTGTTGAGTGTTTTTTTTTGTGTCTAATCCGCATATATATCACCATTTCCCTTGATTTTCTTAACTGTATATCTCTTAAATGTCAACATATACACGTATGATTTAGTTTACGAAGATTTTTCAATGCTGAGAACCTCCATCAGAGAGTAAAAAAGGCGTAAGGTTCACAATGGTGTAAAATTAAAAAGGGATATACCGGGCTAGGATTCGAGTTACAGGAACAAGGGCCAAACCAACCACCCATGAATGGAATCGTCGAGCGAAAACATTTGACAACCTCCTAGAAGCAGCTTTTCTTGCCACCAGACCTTTTTCCATCAATTAGGAAACTGATGTCGTCACTAAACACATTCCTTAAATTGTAGCCATTTGTTGAGTGGTTTTTTTTTTGTGTCTAATCTGCATATCACCATTGCCCTTGATTTTCTTGAGTGTATATCTCTTAAATGTCAACATATACACGTGTGATTTATTTTACGAAAATTTTTCAATGCCGAGAACCTCGATCAGAGAGTAAAAAAGGTGTAAGGTTCTCAATAGTGTAAAATTAAAATGGGATATATACCTGGTTAGGATTCGAATTAAAGGAACATGGGCCAAACCAACCACCCAAGAATGGAATCATCGGGCGAAAACACTTGACAACCTCCAAGAAGCAGCTTTTCTTACCACCAGACCTTTCTCCATCAGTTAGGAATCTGATGCCGTCACTAATCACATTCCTTAAATTGTAGCCATTTGTTGAGTGTTTTTTTTTTGGTGTCTAATCCGCATATATATCACCATTGCCCTGGATTTTCTTGACTGTATATCTCTTAAATGTCAACATATACACGTGTGATTTAGTTTACGAAGATTTTTCAATGCCGGGAACCTCGATCAGAGAGTAAAAAAGGCGTAAGGTTCACAATGGTGTAAAATTAAAATGGGATATACCGGGCTAGGATTCGAGTTACAGGAACAAGGGCCAAACCAACCACCCAAGAATGTAATCGTCGAGCAAAAACACTTGACAACCTCCTAGAAGCAGCTTTTCTTACCACCAGACCTTTCTCCATCAGTTAGGAATCTGATGCCGTCACTAATCACATTCCTTAAATTGTAGCCATTTGTTGAGTGTTTTTTTTGGTGTCTAATCCGAATATAAATCACCATTGCCCTTGATTTTCTTCACTGTATATCTCTTAAATGTCAAGATATACACGTGTGATTTAGTTTACGAACATTTTTCAATGCCGAGAACCTCGATCAGAGAGTAAAAAAGACGTAAGGTTCACAATGGTGTAAAATTAAAATGGGATATACCGGGCTAGGATTCGAGTTACAGGAATAAGGGCCAAACCAACCACCCAAGAATGGAATCGTTGGGCGGAAACACTTGACAACCTCCTAGAAGCAGCTTTTCTTGCCACCAGACCTTTCTCCATAAGTTCGGAAGCTGATGCCGTCACTAAACACATTCCTTAAATTGCGGCCATTTGTAGAGTGTTTTTTTTCTGTCTAATCCGCATATATGTCACCATTGCCCTTGATTTTCTTGACTGTATATCTCTTAAATGTCAACATATACACTTGTGATTTAGTTTACGAAGATTTTTCAATGCCGAGAACCTCGACCAGAGAGTAAAAAAGGCGTAAGGTTCTCAATGGTGTAAAATTAAAATGGGATATACCGGGCTAAGATTCGAGTTACAGGAACAAGGGCCAAACCAGCCACCTAAGAATGGAATCGTCGAGCGAAAACACTTGACAACCTCCTAGAAGCAGCTTTTCTTGCCACCAGACCTTTCTCCATCAATTAGGAATCTGAGGCCGTCACTAAACACATTTCTTAAATTGTAGCCATTTGTTGAGAGTTTTTTTTGGTGTCTAATCCGCATATATACCACCATTGCCCTTGATTTTCTTAACTGTATATCTCTTAAATGTCAACATATACACGTGTGATTTAGTTTACGAAGATTTTTCAATGCCGGGAACCTCGATCAGAGCGTAAAAAAGGCGTAAGGTTCACAATGGTGTAAAATGAAAATGGGATATACCGGTATAGGATTCGAGTTACAGGAACAAGGGCCAAACCAACCATCCAAGAATGGAATCGTCGAGCGAAAACACTTGACAACCTACTAGAAGCAGCTTTTCTTACCACCAGACCTTTCTCCATCAATTAGGAATCTGATACCGTCACTAAACACATTCCTTAAATTGTAGCCATTTGTTGAGTTTTTTTTGGTGTCTAATCCGCATATATATCACCATTGCCCTTCATTTTCTTGAGTGTATATCTCTTAATTGTCAACATATACACGTGTGATTTAGTTTACGAAGTTTTTTCAATGCCGAGAACCTCGATCAGAGAGTAAAAAAGGCGTAAGGTTTACAATGGTGTAAAATTAAAATGGGATATACCGGGCTAGGATTCGAGTTACAGGAACAAGGGCCACACCAACCACCCAAGAATGGAATCGTCGAGCGAAAACACTTGACAACCTTCTAGAAGCAGCTTTTCTTGCCACCAGACCTTTCTCCATCAATTAGGAATCTGATGTCGTCACTAAACACATTCCTTAAATTGTAGCCATTTGTTGAGAGTTTTTCTTTTGGTGTCTAAACCGCATATAAATCACCATTGCCCTTGATTTTCTTTACTGTATATCTCTTAAATGTCAACATATACACGTGTGATTTAGTTTACGAAGATTTTTCAATGCCGAGAACCTCGATCAGAGAGTAAAAAAGGCGTAAGGTTCACAATGATGTAAAATTAAAATGGGATATACTGGGCTAGGATTCGAGTTACAGGAACAAGGGCCAAACCAACCACCCAAGAATAGAATCGTCGAGCAAAAACACTTGACAACCACCTAGAAGCAGATTTTCTTGCCACCAGTCATTTCTCCAAAAATTAGGAATCTGATGCCGTCACTAAACACATTCCTTAAATTGTAGCTATTTGTTGAGTGATTTTTTTAGTGTCTAATCTGCATATATATCACCATTTCCCTTGATTTTCTTGACTGTATATATCTTAAATGTCAACATATACACGTGTGATTTAGTTTATGAAGATTTTTCAATGCCGAGAACCTCGAACAGAGAGTAAAAAAGGCATAAGGTTCACAATGGTGTAAAATGAAAATGGGATATACCGGTATAGGATTCGAGTTACAGGAACAAGGGCCAAACCAACCATCCAAGAATGGAATCGTCGAGCGAAAACACTTGACAACCTACTAGAAGCAGCTTTTCTTGCCACCAGACCTTTCTCCATCAATTAGGAATCTGATACCGTCACTAAACACATTCCTTAAATTGTAGCCATTTGTTGAGTTTTTTTTGTTGTCTAATCTGCATATATATCACCATTGCCCTTCATTTTCTTGAGTGTATATCTCTTAATTGTCAACATATACACGTGTGATTTAGTTTACGAAGTTTTTTCAATGCCGAGAACCTCGATCAGAGAGTAAAAAAGGCGTAAGGTTTACAATGGTGTAAAATTAAAATGGGATATACCGGGCTAGGATTCGAGTTACAGGAACAAGGGCCAAACCAACCACCCAAGAATGGAATCGTCGAGCGAAAACACTTGACAGCCTCCTAGAAGCAGCTTTTCTTGCCACCAGACCTTTCTCCATCAATTAGGAATCTGATCCCGTCACTAAACACATTCCTTAAATTGTAGCCATTTGTTGAGAGTTTTTTTTTGGTGTCTAAACCGCATATAAATCACCATTGCCCTTGATTTTCTTTACTGTATATCTCTTAAATGTCAACATATACACGTGTGATTTAGTTTACGAAGATTTTTCAATGCTGAGAACCTCGAACAGAGAGTAAAAAAGGCGTAAGGTTCACAATGGTGTAAAATTAAAATGGGATATACCGGGCTAGGATTCGAGTTACAGGAACAAGGGCCAAACCAACCACCCAAGAATGGAATCGTCGATTGAAAACACTTGACAACCTCTTAGAAGCAGCTTTTCTTACCACCAGACCTTTCTCCATCAATTAGGAATCTGATGCCGTCACTAAACACATTCCTTAAATTGTAGCCATTTGTTGAGTGTATTTTTTTTGGCGTCAAATCTGCATATATATCACCATTGCCCTTGATTTTCTTAACTGTATATCTCTTAAATGTCAACATATACACGTGTGATTTAGTTTACGAAGATTTTTCAATGCCGAGAACCTCGATCAGAGAGTAAAAAAGGCGTAAGGTTCACAATGGTGAAAAATTAAAATGGGATATACCGGGCTAGGCTTCGTGTTACAGGAACAAGGGCCAAACCAACCACCCAAGAATGGAATCGTCAAGCGAAAACACTTGACAACCTCCTAGAAGGAGCTTTTCTTTCCACCAGACCTTTCTCTATCAATTAGGAATCTGTTGCCGTCACTAAACACATTCCTTAAATTATAGCCATTTGTTGAGTGTTTTTTTTGGTGTCTAAGCCGCATATATATCACCATTGCCCTTGATTTTCTTGATTTTATATCTCTTAAATGTCTACATATACACGTGTGATTTAGTTTACGAAGATTTTTCAATGCCAATAACCTCGATCAGAGAGTAAAAAAGGCGTAAGGTTCACAATGGTGTAAAATTAAAATGGGATATACCGAGCTAGGATTCGAGTTACAGGAACAATGGCCAAACACCCAAGAATGGAATCGTCGAGGGAAAACACTTGACAACCTCCTAGAAGCAGCTTTTCTTGCCACCAGACCTTTCTCCATCAATTAGGAATCTGATGCCGTCACTAAACACATTCCTTAAATTGTTGCCATTTGTTGAGTGTTTTTTTTTTTTGGTGTCTAATCCGCATATATATCACCATTGCCCTTGATTTTCTTGATTGTATATATCTTAAATGTTAAAATATACACGTGTGATTTAGTTTACGAAGATTTTTCAATGCCGAGAACCTCGATCAGAGAATAAAAAAGGCGTAAGGTTAACAATGGTGTAAAATTAAAATGGGATATACCGGGCTAGGATTCGAGTTACAGGAACAAGGGCCAAACCAACCACCCAAGAATGGAATCGTCGAGCGAAAACACTTGACAACCTCCTAGAAGCAGCTTTTCTTGCCACCAGACCTTTCTCCATCAATTAGGAATCTGATGCCGTCACTATACACATTCCTTAAATTGTAGCCATTTTTAGTGTGTTTTTATTTTTGGTGTCTAATCCGCATATATATCACCATTGCCCTTGATTTTCTTGACTGTTTATCTCTTAAATGTCAACATATACACGTGTGATTTAGTTTACGAAGATTTTTCAATGCCTAGAACCTCGATCAGAGAGTAAAAAAGGCGTAAGGTTCACAATGGTGTAAAATTAAAATGGGATATACCGGGCTAGGGTTCGTGTTACAGGAACAAGGGCCAAACCAACCACCCAAGAATGGAATCGTCAAGCGAAAACATTTGACAACCTCCTAGAAGCAGCTTTTCTTGCCACCAGACCTTTCTCCATGAATTAGGAATCTGATGCCGTCACTAAACACATTCCTTAAATTGCAGCCATTTGTTGAGTGTTTTTTTTGGTGTCTAATCCGCATATATATCACCATTGCCCTTGATTTTGACGGTATATCTCTTAAATGTCAACATATACACGTGTGATTTAGTTTACGAAGATTTTTCAATGCCGAGAACCTCGATCAGAGAGTAAAAAAGGCGTAAGGTTCACAGTGGTGTAAAATTAAAATGGGATACACCAGGCTAGGGTTCGAGTTACAGGAACAAGGGCCAAACCAACCACCCAAGAATGGAATCGCCGAGCAAAAACACTTGACAACCTCCTAGAAGCAGCTTTTCTTGCCACCAGACGATTCTCCATCAATTAGGAATCTGATGCCGTCACTAAACACATTTCTTAAATTGTAGCCATTTGTTGAGTATTTTTTTTGGTGTCTAATCCGCATATATATCACCATTGCCCTTGATTTTCTTGAATGTTTATCTCTTAAATGTCCGCATATACACGTGTGATTTTGTTTACGGAGATTTTTTAATGCTGAGAACCTCGAGCAGAGAGTAAAAAAGGCGTACGGTTCACAATGGTGTAAAATTAAAATGGGATATACCGGGCTAGGATTCGAGTTACAGGAACAAGGGCCAAACCAACCACCCAAGAATGGAATCGTTGAGCGAAAACACTTGACAACCTCCTAGAAGTAGCTTTTCTTGCCACCAGACCTTTCTCCATCAATTAGGAATCTGGTGCTGTCACTAAACACATTCCTTAAATTGTAGACATTTGTTGAGTGTTTTTTTTTGTGTCTAATCCGCATATATATCACCATTGCCCATGATTTTTTTGACTGTATATCTCTTAAATGTCAACATATACACTTGTGATTTAGTTTACGAAGATTTTTCATTGCCGAGAACCTCGATCAGAGAGTAAAAAAGGCATAAGGTTAACAATGGTGTAAAACTAAAATGGGATATACCAGACTAGGATTCGAGTTACAGAACAAGGGCCAATCCGACCACCCAAGAATGGAATCGTCGAGCGAAAACACTTGACAACCTCCTAGAAGCAGCTTTTCTTGCCACCAGACCTTTCTCCATCAATTAGGAATATGATGCCGTCACTAAACACATTCCTTAAATTGTAGCCATTTGTTGAGTGTTTTTTTTTTGTTTCTAATCCACATATATATCACCATTGCCCTGGATTTTCTAACCTGTATATCTCTTAAATGCCAACATATACACGTGTGATTTAGTTTACGAAGATTTTTCAATGCCGAGAACCTCGATAAGAGAGTAAAAAAGGCGTAAGGTTCACAATGGTGTAAAATTAAAATGGGTTATACCGGGCTAGGATTCGAGTTACGCGAACAAGGGCCAAACCAACCACCCAAGAATGGAATCATCGAGCGCAAGCACTTGACAACCTTCTAGAAGCAGCTTTTCTTGCCACCAGACCTTTCTCCATCAATTAGGAATCTGATGTCGTCACTAAACACATTCCTTAAATTGTAGCCATTTGTTGAGTGTTTTTCTTTTGGTGTCTAAACCGCATATAAATCACCATTGCCCTTGATTTTCTTGACTGTATATATCTTAAATGTCAACATATACACGTGTGATTTAGTTTACGAAGAGTTTTCAATGCCGAGAACCTCGATCAGAGAGTAAAAAAGGCGTAAGGTTCACAATGGTGTAAAATTAAAATGGGATATACTGGGCTAGGATTCGAGTTACAGGAACAAGGGCCAAACCGACCACCCAAGAATGGAATCGTCGAGCGAAAACACTTGACAACCTCCTAGAAGCAGCTTTTCTTGCCACCAGACCTTTCTCCATCAATTAGGAATATGATGCCGTCACTAAACACATTCCTTAAATTGTAGCCATTTGTTGAGTGTTTTTTTTTTTGTTTCTAATCCACATATATATCACCATTGCCCTGGATTTTCTAACCTGTATATCTCTTAAATGCCAACATATACACGTGTGATTTAGTTTACGAAGATTTTTCAATGCCGAGAACCTCGATAAGAGAGTAAAAAAGGCGTAAGGTTCACAATGGTGTAAAATTAAAATGGGTTATACCGGGCTAGGATTCCAGTTACACGAACAAGGGCCAAACCAACCACCCAAGAATGGAATCATCGAGCGCAAGCACTTGACAACCTTCTAGAAGCAGCTTTTCTTGCCACCAGACCTTTCTCCATCAATTAGGAATCTGATGTCGTCACTAAACACATTCCTTAAATTGTAGCCATTTGTTGAGTGTTTTTCTTTTGGTGTCTAAACCGCATATAAATCACCATTGTCCTTGATTTTCTTGACTGTATATCTCTTAAATGTCAACATATACACGTGTGATTTAGTTTACGAAGAGTTTTCAATGCCGAGAACCTCGATCAGAGAGTAAAAAAGGCGTAAGGTTCACAATGGTGTAAAATTAAAATGGGATATACTGGGCTAGGATTCGAGTTATAGGAACAAGGGCCAAACAAACCACCCAAGAATGGAATCGTCGAGCAAAAACACTTGACAACCACCTAGAAGCAGCTTTTCTTGCCACCAGTCCTTTCTCCAACAATTAGGAATCTGATGCCGTCACTAAACACATTCCTTAAATTGTAGCTATTTGTTGAGTGATTTTTTTTAGTGTCTAATCTGCATATATATCACCATTTTCCTTGATTTTCTTGACTGTATATATCTTAAATGTCAACATATACACGTGTGATTTAGTTTACGAAGATTTTTCAATGCCGAGAACCTCGAGCAGAGAGTAAAAAAGGCGTAAGGTTCACAATGGTGTAAAATTAAAATGGGATATACCGGGCTAGCATTCGAGTAACCGGAACAAGGGCCAAACCAACCACCCAAGAATGGAATCGTCAAGCGAAAACACTTGACAACCTCCTAGAAGCAGCTTTTCTTGCCACCAGACCTTTCTCTATCAATTAGGAATCTGATGCCGTCACTAAACACATTCCTTAAATTGTAGCCATTTGTTGAGTGTTTTTTTTGGTGTCTAATCCGCATATATATCACCATTTCCCTTGATTTTCTTGACTGTATATCTCTTAAATGTCAACATATACACGTGTGATTTAGTTTACGAAGATTTTTCAATGCTGAGAACCTCCATCAGAGAGTAAAAAAGGCGTGAGGTTCACAATGGTGTAAAATTAAAAAGGGATATACCGGGCTAGGATTCGAGTTACAGGAACAAGGGCCAAACCAACCACCCATGAATGGAATCGTCGAGCGAAAACATTTGACAACCTCCTAGAAGAAGCTTTTCTTGCCACCAGAACTTTCTCCATCAATTAGGAAACTGATGTCGTCACTAAACACATTCCTTAAATTGTAGCCATTTGTTGAGTGGTTTTTTTTTTTTTTTTTTGTGTCTAATCTGCATATCACCATTTCCCTTGATTTTCTTGAGTGTATATCTCTTAAATGTCAACATATACACGTGTGATTTATTTTACGAAAATTTTTCAATGCCGAGAACCTCGATCAGAGAGTAAAAAAGGTGTAAGGTTCTCAATGGTGTAAAATTAAAATGGAATATATACCTGGCTAGGATTCGAATTACAGGAACATGGGCCAAACCAACCACCCAAGAATGGAATCATCGAGCGAAAACACTTGACAACCTCCAAGAAGCAGCTTTTCTTGTCACCAGACCTTTCTCCATCAATTAGGAATATGATGCCGTCACTCAACACATTCCTTAAATTTTAGCCATTTGTTGAGTGTTTTTTTTTGGTGTCTAATCCGCATATATATCACCATTGCCCTGGATTTTCTTGATTGTATATCTCTTAAATGTCAACATATACACGTGTGATTTAGTTTACGAAGATTTTTCAATGCCGGGAACCTCGATCATAGAGTAAAAAAGGTGTAAGGTTCACAATGGTGTAAAATTAAAATGGGATATACCGGGCAAGGATTCGAGTTACAGGAACAAGGGCCAAACCAACCACCCAAGAATGTAATCGTCGAGCAAAAACACTTGACAACCTCCTAGATTCAGCTTTTCTTACCACCAGACCTTTCTCCATCAATTAGGAATCTGATGCCGTCACTAATCACATTCCTTAAATTGTAGCCATTTGTTGAGTGTTTTTTTTTGGTGTCTAATCCGAATATAAATCACCATTGCCCTTGATTTTCTTCACTGCATATCTCTTAAATGTCAAGATATACACGTGTGATTTAGTTTACGAACATTTTTCAATGCCGAGAACCTCGATCAGAGAGTAAAAAAGACGTAAGGTTCACAATGGTGTAAAATTAAAATGGGATATACCGGGCTAGGATTCGAGTTACAGGAATAAGGGCCAAACCAACCACCCAAGAATGGAATCGTTGGGCGGAAACACTTGACAACCTCCTAGAAGCATCTTTTCTTGCCACCAGACCTTTCTCCATAAGTTAGGAAGCTGATGCCGTCACTAAACACATTTCTTAAATTTTAGGCATTTGTTGAGTGTTTTTTTTTTGGTGTCTAATCCGCATATATATCACCATTGCCCTGGATTTTCTTGACTGTATATCTCTTAAATGTCAACATACACACGTGTGATTTAGTTTACGAAGATTTTTCAATGTCGAGAACCTCGATCAGAGAGTAAAAAAGGTGTAAGGTTCACAATGGTGTAAAATTAAAATGGGATATACCGGGCTAGGATTCGAGTTACAGGAACAAGGGCCAAACCAACCACCCAAGAATGTAATCGTCGAGCAAAAACACTTGACAACCTCCTAGAAGCAGCTTTTCTTACCACCAGACCTTTCTCCATCAATTAGGAATCTGATGCCGTCACTAATCACATTCCTTAAATTGTAGCCATTTGTTGAGTGTTTTTTTTTGTGTCTAATCCGAATATAAATCACCATTGCCCTTGATTTTCTTCACTGTATATCTCTTAAATGTCAAGATATACACGTGTGATTTAGTTTACGAACATTTTTCAATGCCGAGAACCTCGATCAGAGAGTAAAAAAGGCGTAAGGTTCACAATGGTGTAAAATGAAAATGGGATATACCGGTATAGGATTCGAGTTACAGGAACAAGGGCCAAACCCACCATCCAAGAATGGAATCGCCGAGCGAAAACACTTGACAACCTACTAGAAGCAGCTTTTCTTGCCACCAGACCTTTCTCCATCAATTAGGAATCTGATACCGTCACTAAACATATTCCTTAAATTGTAGCCATTTGTTGAGTTTTTTTTGGTGTCTAATCCGCATATATATCACCATTGCCCTTCATTTTCTTGAGTGTATATCTCTTAATTGTCAACATATACACGTGTGATTTAGTTTACGAAGTTTTTTCAATGCCGAGAACCTAGATCAGAGAGTAAAAAAGGCGTAAGGTTTACAATGGTGTAAAATTAAAATGGGATATACTGGGCTAGGATTCGAGTTACAGGAACAAGGGCCAAACCAACCACCCAAGAATGGAATCGTCGAGCGAAAACACTTGACAACCTCCTAGAAGCAGCTTTTCTTGCCACCAGACCTTTCTCCATCAATTAGGAATCTGATCCCGTCACTAAACACATTCCTTAAATTGTAGCCATTTGTTGAGAGTTTTTTTTTTTGGTGTCTAAACCGCATATAAATCACCATTGCCCTTGATTTTCTTTACTGTATATCTCTTAAATGTCAACATATGCACGTGTGATTTAGTTTACGAAGATTTTTCAATGCCGAGAACCTCGATCAGAGAGTAAAAAAGGCGTAAGGTTCACAATGGTGTAAAATAAAAATGGGATATACCGGGCTAGGATTCGAGTTACAGGAACAAGGGCCAAACCAACCACCCAAGAATGGAATCGTCGAGGGAAAACACTTGACAACCTCCTAGAAGCAACTTTTCTTGCCACCAGACCTTTCTCCACCAATTAGGAATCTGATGCCGTCACTAAACACATTCCTTAACTTGTAGCCATTTGTTGAAAGTTTTTTTTTTTTTGGTGCCTAATCCGCATATATATCACAATTGCCCTTGATTTTCTTGACTGAATATCTCTTAAATGTCAACATATACACGTGTGATTTAGTTTACGAAGATTTTTCAATGCCAAGAACCTCGATCAGAGAGTAAAAAACGCGTAAGGTTCACAATGGTGTAAAATTAAAATGGGATAAACCGGGCTAGGATTCGAATTACAGGAACAAGGGCCAAACCAGCCACCTAAGAATAGAATCGTCGAGCGAAAACACTTGACAACCTCCTAGAAGCAGCTTTTCTTGCCACCAGGCCTTTTTTCATCAATTAGGAATCTGATGCCGTCACTAAACACATTCCTTAAATTGTAGCCATTTGTTGAGAGTTTTTTTTTTGGTGTCTAATCCGCATATATATCACCATTGCCCTAGATTTTCTTAACTATATATCTCTTAAATGTCAACATATACACGTGTGATTTAGTTTACGAAGATTTTTCAATGCCGGGAACCTCGATCAGAGAGTAAAAAAGGCGTAAGGTTCACAATGGTGTAAAATGAAAATGGGATATACGGGTATAGGATTCGAGTTACAGGAACAAGGGCCAAACCAACCGCCCAAGAATGGTATCGTTTAGCGAAAACACTTGACAACCTCCTAGAAGCAGCTTTTCTTGCCACCAGACCTTTCTCCATCAATCAGGAATCTGATACCGTCACTAAACACATTCCTTAAATAGTAGCCATTTGTTGAGTGTTTTTTTTTGGGGTCTAATCCGCATATATATCACCATTGCCCTTCATTTTCTTGAGTGTATATCTCTTAATTGTCAACATATACACGTGTGATTTAGTTTACGAAGATTTTTCAATGACGAGAAGCTCGATCAGAGAGTAAAAAAGGCATAAGGTTTACAATGGTGTAACATTAAAATGGGATATACCGGTCTAGGATTCGAGTTACAGGAACAAGGGCCAAACCAACCACCCAAGAATGTAATCATCGAGCGAAAGTACTTAACAACCTTCTAGAAGCAGCTTTTCTTGCCACCAGACCTTTCTCCATCAATTAGGAATCTGATGTCGTCACTAAACACATTTCTTAAATTGTAGCCATTTGTTGAGTGTTTTTTTTTGGTGTCTAAACCGCATATAAATCACCATTTTCCTTGATTTTCTTTACTGTATATCTCTTAAATGTCAACATATACACGTGTGATTTAGTTTACGAAGATTTTTCAATGACGAGAACCTCGATCAGAGAGTAAAAAGGCGTAAGGTTCACAATGGTGTAAAATGAAAATGGGATATACCGGTATAGGATTCGATTACATGAACAAGGGCCAAACCAACCACCCAAGAATGGTATCGTTTAGCGAAAACACTTGAAAACCTCCTAGAAGCAGCTTTTCTTGCCACCAGTCCATTCTCCATCAATTAGGAATCTGATGCCGTCACTAAACACATTCCTTAAATTGTAGCCATTTGTTGAGTGATTTTTTTAGTGTCTAATCTGCATATATATCACCATTGTCCTTGATTTTCTTGACTGTATATCTCTTAAATGTCAACATATACACGTGTGATTTAGTTTACGAAGATTTTTGAATCCCGAGAACCTCGATCAGAGAGTAAAAAAGGCTTAAGGTTCACAATGGTGTAAAATTAAAATGGGATATACCGGGATAGGGTTTGAATTACAGGGACAAGGGCCAAACCAGCCACCTAAGAATGGAATCGTCGAGCGAAAGCACTTGACAACCTCCTAGAAGCAGCTTTTCTTGCCACCAGACCTTTCTTCATCAATTAGGAATCTGATGCCGTCACTAAAAACATTCCTTAAATTGTAGCCCTTTGTTGAGAGTTTTTTTCTTTTTGGTGTCTAATCCGCATATATATCACCATTGTCCTTGATTTTCTTCACTGTATATCTCTTAAATGTCAACATATACACGAGTGATTTAGTTTACGAAGATTTTTCAATGCCGGGAACCTCGATCAGAGAGTAAAAACGGCGTAAGGTTCACAATGGTGTAAAATGAAAACGGGATATACCGGTATAGGATTCGAGTTACAGGAACAAGGGCCAAACCTACCACCCAAGAATGGTATCGTTTAGCGAAAACACTTGACAACCTCCTTGAAGCAGCTTTTCTTGACACCAGTCCATTCTCCATCAATTAGGAATCTGATGCCGTCACTAAACACATTCCTTAAATTGTAGCCATTTGTTGAGTGATATTTTTTTAGTGTCTAATCCGCATATATATCACCATTGCCCTTGATTTTCTTAATTGTATATCTCTTAAATGTCAACATATACACGTGTGATTTAGTTTACCAAGATTTTTCAAAGCCGAGAACCTCGATCAGAGATTAAAAAAGGCGTAAGGTTCACAATGGTGTAAAATGAAAATGGGATATACCGGTATAGGATTCGAGTTACAAGAACAAGGGCCAAACCAACCACTCAAGAATGGAATCGTCGAGTGAAAAGACTTGACAACCTCCTAGAAGCAGCTTTTCTGGCCACCAGACCTTTCTCCATCAATTAGGAATCTAATGTCGTCACTAAACACATTCCTTAAATTGTAGCCACTTGTTTAGTGTTTTTTTTTTTGTGTCTAATCTGCATATATATCACCGTTGCACTTGATTTTCTTGACTTTATATCTCTTAAATGTTAACATAAACACGTGTGATTTAGTTTATGAAGATTTTTCAAAGCCGAGAACCTCGATCAGAGAGTAAAAAAGGCGTAAGGTTCACAATGGTGTAAAATGAAAATGGGATATACCGGTAAAGGATTCGAGTTACAAGAACAAGGGCCAAACCAACAACCCAAGAATGGAATCGTCGAGTGAAAAGACTTGACAACCTCCTAGAAGCAGCTTTTCTAGCCAACAGACCTTTCTCCATCAATTAGGAATCTGATGTCGTCGCTAAACACATTCCTTAAATTGTAGCCATTTGTTGAGTGTTTTTTTTTTGTGTCTAAACCGCATATAAATCACCATTGCCCTTGATTTTCGTTATTGTATATCTCTTAAATGTCAACATATACACGTGTGATTTAGTTTACGAAGATTTTTCAATGCCGAGGACCTCGATCAGAGAGTAAAAAAGGCGTAAGGTTCACAATGGTGTAAAATTAAAATGAGATATACCGGGCTAGGATTCGAGTTACAGGAACAAGGGCCAAACCAACCACCCAAGAATGGAATCGTCTAGAAAAAACACTTGACAACCTCCTAGAAGCAGCTTTTCTTGCCACCAGTCCTTTCTCCATCAATTAGGAATCTGATGCCGTCACTAAACACATTCCTTAAATTGTAGCTATTTATTGAGTGATTTTTTTTAGTGTCTAATCCGCATATATATCACAATTGCCCTTGATTTTCTTGACTGTATATCTCTTAAATGTCAACATATACACGTGTGATTTAGTTTACGAAGATTTTTCAATGCCGAGAACCTCGATCAGAGAGTAAAAAGGCGTAAGGTTCACAATGGTGTAAAATTAAAATGGGATATACCGGGCTAGGATTCGAGTTACAGGAACAAGGGCCAAACCAACCACCCAAGAATGGAATCGTCGAGAAAAAACACTTGACAACCTCCTAGAAGCAGCTTTTCTTGCCACCAGTCCTTTCTCCATCAATTAGGAATCTGATGCCGTCACTAAACACATTCCTTAAATTGTAGCCATTTGTTGAGTGATTTTTTTAGTGTCTAATCTGCATATATCTCACCATTGCCCTTGATTTTCTTGACTGTATATCTCTTAAATGTCAACATATACACGTGTGATTTAGTTTACGGAGATTTTTCAATGCCGAGAACATCGATCAGAGAGTAAAAAAGGCGTAAGGTTCACAATGGTGTAAAATTAAAATGGGATATACCGGGCTAGGATTCGAGTTACAGGAACAAGGGCCAAACCAACCACCCAAGATTGGAATCATCGAGCAAAAACACTTGACAACCTCCTAGAAGCAGCTTTTCTTGCCACCAGTCCTTTCTCCATCAATGAGGAATCTGATGCCGTCACTAAACACATTCCTTAAATTGTAGTCATTTGTTGAGTGATTTTTTTTAGTGTCTAATCCGCATATATATCACCATTACCCTTGATTTTCTTGACTGTATATCTCTTAAATGTCAACATATACACGTGTGATTTAGTTTACGAAGATTTTTCAATGCCGAGAACCTTGATCAGAGAGTAAAAAAGGCGTAAGGTTCACAATGGTGTAAAATTAAAATGCAATATACCGGGCTAGGATTCGAGTTACAGGAACAAGGGCCAAACCAACCACCCGAGAATGGAATCGTCGAGCGAAAACACTTGACAACCTCCTAGAAGCAGCTTTTCTTGCCGCCAGACCTTTCTCCATCAATTAGGAATCTGATGCCGTCACTAAACACATTCCTTAAATTGTAGCCATTTGTTGAGAGTTTTTTTTTTTTTGGTGTCTAATCCGCATATATATCACCATTGCCCTTGATTTTCTTAACTGTATGTCTCTAATGTCAAGATATACACGTGTGATTTAGTTTACGAACATTTTTCAAAGCCGAGAACCTCGATCAGAGCGTAAAAAAGGCGTAAGGTTCACAATGGTGTAAAATTAAAATGGGATATACCGGGCTAGGATTCGAGTTAAAGGAACACGGGCCAAACCAACCACCCAAGAATGGAATCGTCGGGCGAAAACACTTGACAACCTCCTAGAAGCAGCTTTTCTTGCCACCATACCTTTTTCCATAAGTTAGGAATCTGATGACGTCACTAAACACATTCCTTAAATTGCAGCCATTTGTTGAGTGTTTTTTTTTTTGGTGTCTAATCCGCATATATATCACCATTGCCCTTGATTTTCTTGACTGTATATCTCTTAAATGTCAACATATACACGTGTGATTTAGTTTACGAAGATTTTTCAATGCCGAGAACCTCGATCAGAGAGTAAAAAGGCGTAAGGTTCACAATGGTGTAAAATTAAAATGGGATATACCGGGCTAGGATTCGAGTTACAGGAACAAGGGCCAAACCAACCACCCAAGAATGCAATCGTCGAGCCAAAACACTTGACAATCTCCTAGAAGCAGCTTTTCTTGCCACCAGTCCTTTCTCCATCAATTAGGAATCTGATGCCGTCACTAAACACATTCCTTAAATTGTAGCCATTTGTTGAGTGATTTTTTTTAGTGTCTAATCTGCATATATCTCACCATTGCCCTTGATTTTCTTGACTGTATATCTCTTAAATGTCAACATATACACGTGTGATTTAGTTTACGGAGATTTTTCAATGCCGAGAACATCGATCAGAGAGTAAAAAAGGCGTAAGGTTCACAATGGTGTAAAATTAAAATGGGATATACCGGGCTAGGATTCGAGTTACAGGAACAAGGGCCAAACCAACCACCCAAGATTGGAATCATCGAGCAAAAACACTTGACAACCTCCTAGAAGCAGCTTTTCTTGCCACCAGTCCTTTCTCCATCAATGAGGAATCTGATGCCGTCACTAAACACATTCCTTAAATTGTAGTCATTTGTTGAGTGATTTTTTTTAGTGTCTAATCCGCATATATATCACCATTACCCTTGATTTTCTTGACTGTATATCTCTTAAATGTCAACATATACACGTGTGATTTAGTTTACGAAGAGTTTTCAATGCCGAGAACCTTGATCAGAGAGTAAAAAAGGCGTAAGGTTCACAATGGTGTAAAATTAAAATGCAATATACCGGGCTAGGATTCGAGTTACAGGAACAAGGGCCAAACCAACCACCCGAGAATGGAATCGTCGAGCGAAAACACTTGACAACCTCCTAGAAGCAGCTTTTCTTGCCGCCAGACCTTTCTCCATCAATTAGGAATCTGATGCCGTCACTAAACACATTCCTTAAATTGTAGCCATTTGTTGAGAGTTTTTTTTTTTTGGTGTCTTATCCGCATATATATCACCATTGCCCTTGATTTTCTTGACTGTATATCTCTTAAATGTCAAGATATACACGTGTGATTTAGTTTACGAAGATTTTTCAATGCCGAGAACCTCGATCAGAGAGTAAAAAAGGGGTAAGGTTCACAATGGTGTAAAACTAAAATGGGATATCCCGGGCTAGGATTTGAGTTACAGGAACAAGGGCCAAACCAACCACACAAGAAAGGAATCGTCGAGCGAAATTACTTGACAACCTCTTAGAAGCAGCTTTTCTTGCCACCAGTCCTTTCTCCATCAAATAGGAATCTGATGCCGTCACTAAACACATTCCTTAAATTGTAGCCATTTATTGAGTGATTTTTTTTAGTGTCTAATCCGCATAGATATCACAATTGCCCTTGATTTTCTTGACTGTATATCTCTTAAATGTCAACATATACACGTGTGATTTAGTTTACGAAGATTTTTCAATGCCGAGAACCTCGATCAGAGAGTAAAAAGGCGTAAGGTTCACAATGGTGTAAAATTAAAATGGGATATACCGGGCTAGGATTCGAGTTACAGGAACAAGGGCAAAACCAACCACCCAAGAATGGAATCGTCGAGCAAAAACACTTGACAACCTCCTAGAAGCAGCTTTTCTTGCCACCAGTCCTTTCTCCATCAATTAGGAATCTGATGCCGTCACTAAACACATTCCTTAAATTGTAGCCATTTGTTGAGTGATTTTTTTTAGTGTCTAATCTGCATATATCTCACCATTGCCCTTGATTTTCTTGACTGTATATCTCTTAAATGTCAACATATACACGTGTGATTTAGTTTACGGAGATTTTTCAATGCCGAGAACATCGATCAGAGAGTAAAAAAGGCGTAAGGTTCACAATGGTGTAAAATTAAAATGGGATATACCGGGCTAGGATTCGAGTTACAGGTGCAAGGGCCAAACCAACCACCCAAGTATGGAATCGTCGAGCAAAAACACTTGACAACCTCCTAGAAGCAGCTTTTCTTGCCACCAGTCCTTTCTCCATCAATTAGGAATCTGATGCCGTCACTAAACACATTCCTTAAATTGTAGCCATTTGTTGAGTGATTTTTTTTAGTGTCTAATCTGCATATATCTCACCATTGCCCATGATTTTCTTGACTGTATATCTCTTAAATGTCAACATATACACGTGTGATTTAGTTTACGAAGATTTTTCAATGCCGAGAACCTCGATCAGAGAGTAAGAAAGGCGTAAGGTTCACAATGGTGTAAAATTAAAATGGAATATACCGGGCTAGGATTCGAATTACAGGAACAAGGTCCAAACCAGCCACCTAACAATGGAATCGTCGAGCGAAAACACTTGACAACCTCCTAGAAGCAGCTTTTCTTGCCACCAGACCTTTCTTCATCAATTAGGAATCTGATGTCGTCACTAAACACATTCCTTAAATTGTAGCCATTTGTTGAGAGTTTTTTTTTGGTGTCTAATCCGCATATATATCACCATTGCCCTTGATTTTCTTAACTGTATATCTCTTAAATGTCAACATATACACGTGTGATTTAGTTTACGAAGATTTTTCAATGCCGAGAACCTCGATCAGAGAGTAAAAAAGGCGTAAGGTTCACAATGGTGTAAAATTAAAATGGGATATACCGGGCTAGGATTCGAGTTACAGGGATAAGGGCCAAACCAACCACCCAAGAATAGAATCGTCGAGCGAAAACACTTGACAACCTCCTAGAAGCAGCTTTTCTTGCCACCAGACCTTTCTCCATCAATTAGGAATCTGATGCTGTCACTAAACACATTCCTTAAATTGTAGCCATTTGTTGAGAGTTTTTTTTTTTTTGGTGTCTAAACCGCATATAAATAACCATAGCCCTTGATTTTCTTTACTGTATATCTCTTGAACGTCAACATATACACGTGTGATTTAGTTTACGAAGATTTTTCAATGCCGAGAACCTCGATCAGAGAGTAAAAAAGGAGTAAGGTTCACAATGGTGTAAAATTAAAATGGGATATACCGGGCTAGGATTCGAGTTACAGGAACAAGGGCCAAACCAACCACACAAGACTGCAATCGTCGAGCGAAAACACTTGACAACCTCTTAGAAGCAGCTTTTCTTGCCACCAGACCTTTCTACATCAATTAGGAATCTGATGTCGTCACTAAACACATTCCTTAAATTGTAGCCATTTGTTGAGTTGTTTTTTTTGGTGTCTTATCCGCATATATATCACCATTGCCCTTGATTTTCTTGACTGTATATCTCTTAAATGTCAAGATATACACGTGTGATTTAGTTTACGAAGATTTTTCAATGCCGAGAACCTCGATCAGAGAGTAAAAAAGGCATAAGGTTCACAATGGTGTAAAATTAAAATGGGATATCCCGGGCTAGGATTTGAGTTACAGGAACAAGGGCCAAACCAACCACACAAGAAAGGAATCGTCGAGCGAAAACACTTGACAACCTCCTAGAAGCAGCTTTTCTTGCCACCAGTCCTTTCTCCATCAATTAGGAATCTGATGCCGTCACTAAACACATTCCTTAAATTGTAGCCATTTATTGAGTGATTTTTTTTAGTGTCTAATCCGAATATATATCACAATTGCCCTTGATTTTCTTGACTGTATATCTCTTAAATGTCAACATATACACGTGTGATTTAGTTTACGAAGATTTTTCAATGCCGAGAACCTCGATCAGAGAGTAAAAAAGGCGTAAGGTTCACAATGGTGTAAAATTAAAATGGGATATACCGGGCTAGGATTCGAATTACAGGAACAAGGGCCAAACCAGCCACCTAAGAATGGAATCCTCGAGCGAAAACACTTGACAACCTCCTAGAAGCAGCTTTTCTTGCCACCAGACCTTTCTTCATCAATTAGGAATCTGATGCCGTCACTAAACATATTCCTTAAATTGTAGCCATTTGTTGAGAGTTTTTTTTTGGTGTCTAATCCGCATATATATCACCATTGCCCTTGATTTTCTTAACTGTATATCTCTTAAATGTCAACATATACACGTGTGATTTAGTTTACGAAGATTTTTCAATGCCGAGAACCTCGATCAGAGAGTAAAAAAGGCGTAAGGTTCACAATGGTGTAAAATTAAAATGGGATATACCGGGCTAGGATTCGAGTTACAGGGATAAGGGCCAAACCAACCACCCAAGAATAGAATCGTCGAGCGAAAACACTTGACAACCTCCTAGAAGCAGCTTTTCTTGCCACCAGACCTTTCTCCATCAATTAGGAATCTGATGCTGTCACTAAACACATTCCTTAAATTGTAGCCATTTGTTGAGAGTTTTTTTTTTTTGGTGTCTAAACCGCATATAAATCACCATAGCCCTTGATTTTCTTTACTGTGTATCTCTTGAACGTCAACATATACACGTGTGATTTAGTTTGCGAAGATTTTTCAATGCCGAGAACCTCGATCAGAGAGTAAAAAAGGAGTAAGGTTCACAATGGTGTAAAATTAATATGGGATATACCGGGCTAGGATTCGAGTTACAGGAACAAGGGCCAAACCAACCACACAAGAATGCAATCGTCGAGCGAAAACACTTGACAACCTCTTAGAAGCAGCTTTTCTTGCCACCAGACCTTTCTACATCAATTAGGAATCTGATGTCGTCACTAAACACATTCCTTAAATTGTAGCCATTTGTTGAGTTGTTTTTTTTGGTGTCTTATCCGCATATATATCACCATTGCCCTTGATTTTCTTGACTGTATATCTCTTAAATGTCAAGATATACACGTGTGATTTAGTTTACGAAGATTTTTCAATGCCGAGAACCTCGATCAGAGAGTAAAAAAGGCGTAAGGTTCACAATGGTGTAAAATTAAAATGGGATATCCCGGGCTAGGATTTGAGTTACAGGAACAAGGGCCAAACCAACCACACAAGAAAGGAATCGTCGAGCGAAAACACTTGACAACCTCCTAGAAGCAACTTTTCTTGCCACCAGTCCTTTCTCCATCAATTAGGAATCTGATGCCGTCACTAAACACATTCCTTAAATTGTAGCCATTTATTGAGTGATTTTTTTTAGTGTCTAATCCGAATATATATCACAATTGCCCTTGATTTTCTTGACTGTATATCTCTTAAATGTCAACATATACACGTGTGATTTAGTTTACGAAGATTTTTCAATGCCGAGAACCTCGATCAGAGAGTAAAAAAGGCGTAAGGTTCACAATGGTGTAAAATTAAAATGGATATACCGGGCTAGGATTCGAATTACAGGAACAAGGGCCAAACCAGCCACCTAAGAATGGATTCGTCGAGCGAAAACACTTGACAACCTCCTAGAAGCAGCTTTTCTTGCCACCAGACCTTTCTTCATCAATTAGGAATCTGATGCCGTCACTAAACACATTCCTTAAATTGTAGCCATTTGTTGAGAGTTTTTTTTTGGTGTCTCATCCGCATACATATCACCATTGCCCTTGATTTTCTTAACTGTATATCTCTTAAATGTCAACATATACACGTGTGATTTAATTTACGAAGATTTTTCAATGCCGAGAACCTCGATCAGAGAGTAAGAAAGGCGTAAGGTTCACAATGGTGTAAAATTAAAATGGGATATACCGGGCTAGGATTCGAATTACAGGAACAAGGGCCAAACCAGCCACCTAAGAATGGAATCGTCGAGCGAAAACACTTGACAACCTCCTAGAAGCAGCTTTTCTTGCCACCAGACCTTTCTTCATCAATTAGGAATCTGATGTCGTCACTAAACACATTCCTTAAATTGTAGCCATTTGTTGAGAGGTTTTTTTGGTGTCTAATCCGCATATATATCACTATTGCCCTTGATTTTCTTAACTGTATATCTCTTAAATGTCAACATATACACGTGTGATTTAGTTTACGAAGATTTTTCAATGCCGAGAACCTCGATCAGAGAGTAAAAAAGGCGTAAGATTCACAATGGTGTAAAATTAAAATGGGATATACCGGGCTAGGATTCGAGTTACAGGGATAAGGGCCAAACCAACCACCCAAGAATAGAATCGTCGAGCGAAAACACTTGACAACCTCCTAGAAGCAGCTTTTCTTGCCACTAGACCTTTCTCCATCAATTAGGAATCTGATGCTGTCACTAAACACATTCCTTAAATTGTAGCCATTTGTTGAGAGTTTTTTTTTTTTTTTTTTGGTGTCTAAACTGCATATAAATCACCATAGCCCTTGATTTTCTTTACTGTATATCTCTTGAACGTCAACATATACACGTGTGATTTAGTTTGCGAAGATTTTTCAATGCCGAGAACCTCGATCAGAGAGTAAAAAAGGAGTAAGGTTCACAATGGTGTAAAATTAAAATGGGATATCCCGAGCTAGGATTTGAGTTACAGGAACAAGGGCCAAACCAACCACACAAGAAAGGAATCGTCGAGCGAAAACACTTGACAACCTCCTAGAAGCAGCTTTTCTTGCCACCAGTCCTTTCTCCATCAATTAGGAATCTGATGCCGTCACTAAACACATTCCTTAAATTGTAGCCATTTATTGAGTGATTTTTTTTAGTGTCTAATCCGCATATATATCACAATTGCCCTTGATTTTCTTGACTGTATATCTCTTAAATGTCAACATATACACGTGTGATTTAGTTTACGAAGATTTTTCAATGCCGAGAGCCTCGATCAGAGAGTAAAAAAGGCGTAAGGTTCACAATGGTGTAAAATTAAAATGGGATATACCGGGCTAGGATTCGAATTACAGGAACAAGGGCCAAACCAGCCACCTAAGAATGGCATCGTCGAGCGAAAACACTTGACAACCTCCTAGAAGCAGCTTTTCTTGCCACCAGACCTTTCTTCATCAATTAGGAATCTGATGCCGTCACTAAACACATTCCTTAAATTGTAGCCATTTGTTGAGAGTTTTTTTTTTGGTGTCTAATCCGCATACATATCACCATTGCCCTTGATTTTCTTAACTGTATATCTCTTAAATGTCAACATATACACGTGTGATTTAGTTTAATAAGATTTTTCAATGCCGAGAACCTCGATCAGAGAGTAAAAAAGGCATAAGGTTCACAATGGTGTAAAATTAAAATGGGATATACCGGGCTAGGATTCGAGTTACAGGAACAAGGGCCAAACCAACCACCCAAGAATAGAATCGTTGAGCGAAAACACTTGACAACCTCCTAGAAGCAGCTTTTCTTGCCACCAGACCTTTCTCCATCAATTAGGAATCTGATGCCGTCACTAAACACATTCCTTAAATTGTAGCCATTTGTTGAGAGTTTTTTTTTTATGTCTAAACCGCATATAAATCACCATTGCCCTTGATTTTCTTTACTGTATATCTCTTGAATGTCAACATATACACGTGTGATTTAGTTTACGAAGATTTTTCAATTCTGAGAACCTCGATCAGAGAGTAAAAAAGGAGTAAGGTTCACAATGGTGTAAAATTAAAATGGGATATACTGGGCTAGGATTCGAGTTACAGGAACAAGGGCCAAACCAACCACCCAAGAATGCAATCGTCGAGCGAAAACACTTGACAACCTCTTAGAAGCAGCTTTTCTTGCCACCAGACCTTTCTCCATCAATTAGGAATCTGATGTCGTCACTAAACACATTCCTTAAATTGTAGCCATTTGTTGAGTTGTTTTTTTCGGTGTTTATCAGCATATATATCACCATTGCCCTTGATTTTCTTGACTGTATATCTCTTAAATGTCAAGATATACACGTGTGATTTAGTTTACGAATATTTTTTCAATGCCGAGAACCTCGATCAGAGAGTAAAAAAGGCGTAAGGTTCACAATGGTGTAAAATTAGAATGGGATATCCCGGGCTAGGATTCGAGTTACAGGAACAAGGGCCAAACCAACCACACAAGAAAGGAATCGTCAAGCGAAAACACTTGACAAGCTCCTAGAAGCATCTTTTCTTGCCACTAGTCCTTTCTCCATCAATTAGGAATCTGATGCCGTCACTAAACACATTCCTTAAATTGTAGCCATTTATTGAGTGATTTTTTTAGTGTCTAATCCGCATATATATCACAATTGCCCTTGATTTTCTTGATTGTATATCTCTTAAATGTCAACATATACACGTGTGATTTAGTTTACGAAGATTTTTCAATGCCGAGAACCTAGATCAGAGAGTAAAAAAGGCGTAAGGTTCACAATGGTGTAAAATTAAAATGGGATATACCGGGCTAGGATTCGAATTACAGGAACAAGGGCCAAACCAGCCACCTAAGAATGGAATTGTCGAGCGAAAACACTTGACAACCTCCTAGAAGCAGCTTTTCTTGCCACCAGACCTTTCTTCATCAATTAGGAATCTGATGCCGTCACTAAACACATTCCTTAAATTGTTGCCATTTGTTGAGAGTTTTTTTTTTTTGATGTCTAATCCGCATATATATCACCACTTCCCTTAATTTTCTTAACTGTATATCTCTTAAATGTCAACATATACACGTGTGATTTAGTTGACGAAGATTTTTCAACGCCGAGAACCTCGATCAGAGAGTAAAAAAGGCGTAAGGTTCACAATGGTGTAAAATTAAAATGGGATATACCGGGCTAGGATTCGAGTTACAGGAACAAGGGCCAAACCAACCACCCAAGAATGGAATCGTCGAGCGAAAACACTTGACAACCTCCTAGAAGCAGCTTTTCTTGCCACCAGACCTTTTTCCATCAATTAGCAATCTGATGCCGTCACTAAACACATTCCTTAAATTGTAGCCGTTTGTTGAGAGTTTTTTTTTTGGTGTCTAAACCGCATATAAATCACCATTGCCCTTGATTTTCTTTACTGTATATCTCTTAAATGTCAACATATACACATGTGATTTAGTTTACGAAGATTTTTCAATGCCGAGAACCTCTATCAGAGAGTAAAAAAGGCGTAAGGTTCACAATGGTGTAAAATTAAAATGGGATAAACCGGGCTAGGATTCGAGTTACAGGAACAAGGGCCAAACCAACCACCCAAGAATGTAATCGTCGAGCGAAAACACTTGACAACCTCCTAGAAGCAGCTTTTCTTGCCACCGGACCTTTCTCCATCAATTAGGAATCTGATGTCGTCACTAAACACATTCCTTAAATTGTAGCCATTTGTTGAGTTGTTTTCTTCGGTGTCTTATCCGCATATATATCACCATTGCCCTTGATTTTCTTGACAGTATATCTCTTAAATGTCAAGATATACACGTCTGATTTAGTTTACGAAGATTTTTCAATGCCAAGAACCTCGATCAGAGTGTAAAAAAGGCGTAAGGTTCACAATGGTGTAAAATCAAAATGGGATATCCCGGGCTAGGATTCGAGTTACAGGAACAAGGGCCAAACCAACCACACAAGAAAGGAATCATCGAGCGAAAACACTTGACAACCTCCTAGAAGCAGCTTTTCTTGCCACCAGTCCTTTCTCCATCAATTAGGAATCTGATGCCGTCACTAAACACATTCCATAAATTGTAGCCATTTATTGAGTGATTTTTTTAGTGTCAAATCCGTATATATATCACAATTGCCCTTGATTTTCTTGACTGTATATCTCTTAAATGTCAACATATACACGTGTGATTTAGTTTACGAAGATTTTTCAATGCCGAGAACCTCGATCTGAGAGTAAAAAAGGCGTAAGGTTCACAATGGTGTAAAATTAAAATGGGATATACCGGGCTAGGATTCGAATTACAGGAACAAGGGCCAAACCAGCCACCTAAGAATGGAATCGTCGAGCGAAAACACTTGACAACCTCCTAAAAGCAGCTTTTCTTGCCACCAGACCTTTCTACATCAATTAGGAATCTGATGCCGTCACTAAACACATTCCTTAAATTGTAGCCATTTGTTGAGAGTTTTTTTTTTGGTGTCTAATCCGCATATATATCACCATTGCCCTTGATTTTCTTAACTGTATATCTTTTAAATGTCAACATATACACGTGTGATTTAGTTTACGAAGAATTTTCAATGCAGATAACCTCGATCAGAGAGTAAAAAAGGCGTATGGTTCACAATGGTGTGAAATTAAAATGGGATATACAGGGTTAGGATTCGAGTTACAGGAAAAAGGGCCAAACCAACCACCCAAGAATAGAATCGTCGAGCGAAAACACTTGACAACCTCCTTGAAGCAGCTTTTCTTGCCACTAGACCTTTCTCCATCAATTAGGAATCTGATGCCGTCACTAAACACATTCCTTAAATTGTAGCCATTTGTTGAGAGTTTTTTTTTTTTTGGTGTCTAAACCGCATATAAATCACCATTGCCGTTGATTTTCTTTACTGTATATCTCTTGAATGTCAACATATACACGTGTGATTTAGTTTACGAAGATTTTTCAATGCCGAGAACCTCGATCAGAGAGTAAAAAAGGCGTAAGGTTCACAATGGTGTAAAATTAAAATGGGATATACCGGGCTAGGATTCGAGTTACAGGAACAAGGGCCAAACCAACCACCCAAGAATGGAATCGTCGAGCAAAAACACTTGACAACCTCCTAGAAGCAGCTTTTCTTACCACCAGTCCTTTCTCCATCAATTAGGAATCTGATGCCGTCACAAAACACATTCCTTAAATTGTAGCCATTTGTTGAGTGATTTTTTTAGTGTCTAATCCGCATATATATCACCATTGCCCTTGATTTTCTTGACTGTATATCTCTTAAATGTCAACATATACACGTGTGATTTAGTTTACGAAGATTTTTCAATGCCGAGAACCTCGATCAGAGAGTAAAAAAGGCGTAAGGTTCACAATGGTGTAAAATTAAAATGGGATATACCGGGCTAGGATTCGAGTTACAGGAACAAAGGCCAAACCAACCACCCAAGAATGCAATCATCGAGCGAAAACACTCGACAACCACCTAGAAGCAGCTTTTCTTGCCACCCGACCTTTCTCCATCAATTAGGAATCTGAGGCCGTCACTAAACACATTCCTTAAATTGTAGCCATTTGTTGAGAGTTTTTTTTTGGTGTCTAAACCGCATATAAATCACCATTGCCCTTGATTTTCTTTAATGTATATCTCTTAAATGTCAACATATACACGTGTGATTTAGTTTACGAAAATTTTTCAATGCCGAGAACCTCGATCAGAGAGTAAAAAAGGCGTATGGTTCACAATGGTGTAAAATTAAAATGGGATATACCGGGCTACGATTCGAGTTGCACGAACAAGGGCTAAACCAACCACCCAAGAATGGAATCGTCGAGCAAAAACACTTGATAACCTCCTAGAAGCAGCTTTTCTTGCCACCAGTCCTTTCTCCATCAATTAGGAATCTGATGCCGTCACTAAACACATTCCTTAAATTGTAGCCATTTGTTGAGTGATTTTTTTTTAGTGTCTAATCCGCATATATATCACCATTGCCCTTGATTTTCTTGACTGTATATCTCTTAAATTTCAACATATACACGTGTGATTTAGTTTACGAAGATTTTTCAATGCCGAGAGCCTCGATCAGAGAGTAAAAAAGGCGTAAGGTTCACAATGGTGGAAAATTAAAATGGGATATACCGGGCTAGGATTCGAGTTACAGGAACAAGGGCCAAACCAACCACCCGAGAATGGAATCGTCGATCGAAAACACTTGACAACCTGCTAGAAGCAGCTTTTCTTGCCGCCAGACCTTTCTCTATCAATTAGGAATCTGATGCCGTCACTAAACACATTCCTTAAATTGTAGCCATTTGTTGAGAGTTTTTTTTTGTGTCTAATCCGCATATATATCACCATTGCCCTTGGTTTTCTTAACTGTATATCTCTAATGTCAAGATATACACGTGTGATTTAGTTTACGAACATTTTTCAATGCCGAGAACCTCGATCAGAGAGTAAAAAAGGCGAAAGGTTCACAATGGTGTAAAATTAAAATGGGATATACCGGGCTAGGATTAGAGTTACAGGAACAAGGGCCAAACCAAACTCCCAAGAATGGAATCATCGGGGGAAAACACTTGACAACCTCCTAGAAGCAGCTTTTCTTGCCACCAGACCTTTCTCCATAAGTTAGGAATCTGATGTCGTCACTAAACACATTCCTTAAATTGCAGCCATTTGTTGAGTGTTTTTTTTTTGGTGTCTAATCCGCATAAATATCACCATTGCCCTTGATTTTCTTGACTGTATATCTCTTAAATGTCAACATATACACGTGTGATTTAGTTTACAAAGATTTTTCAATGCCGAGAACCTCGATCAGAGAGTAAAAAAGGTGTAAGGTTCACAATGGTGTAAAATTAAAATGGGATATACCGGTCTAGGATTCGAGTTACTGGAACAAGGGCCAAACCAACCACCCAAGAATAGAATCGTCGAGCGAAAACACTTGACAACCTCCTTGAAGCAGCTTTTCTTGCCACTAGACCTTTCTCCATCAATTAGGAATCTGATGCCGTCACTAAACACATTCCTTAAATTGTAGCCATTTGTTGAGAGTTTTTTTTTTTTTGGTGTCTAAACCGCATATAAATCACCATTGCCGTTGATTTTCTTTACTGTATATCTCTTGAATGTCAACATATACACGTGTGATTTAGTTTACGAAGATTTTTCAATGCCGAGAACCTCGATCAGAGAGTAAAAAAGGCGTAAGGTTCACAATGGTGTAAAATTAAAATGGGATATACCGGGCTAGGATTCGAGTTACAGGAACAAGGGCCAAACCAACCACCCAAGAATGGAATCGTCGAGCAAAAACACTTGACAACCTCCTAGAAGCAGCTTTTCTTACCACCAGTCCTTTCTCCATCAATTAGGAATCTGATGCCGTCACAAAACACATTCCTTAAATTGTAGCCATTTGTTGAGTGATTTTTTTAGTGTCTAATCCGCATATATATCACCATTGCCCTTGATTTTCTTGACTGTATATCTCTTAAATGTCAACATATACACGTGTGATTTAGTTTACGAAGATTTTTCAATGCCGAGAACCTCGATCAGAGAGTAAAAAAGGCGTAAGGTTCACAATGGTGTAAAATTAAAATGGGATATACCGGGCTAGGATTCAAGTTACAGGAACAAAGGCCAAACCAACCACCCAAGAATGCAATCATCGAGCGAAAACACTCGACAACCACCTAGAAGCAGCTTTTCTTGCCACCCGACCTTTCTCCATCAATTAGGAATCTGAGGCCGTCACTAAACACATTCCTTAAATTGTAGCCATTTGTTGAGAGTTTTTTTTTGGTGTCTAAACCGCATATAAATCACCATTGCCCTTGATTTTCTTTAATGTATATCTCTTAAATGTCAACATATACACGTGTGATTTAGTTTACGAAAATTTTTCAATGCCGAGAACCTCGATCAGAGAGTAAAAAAGGCGTATGGTTCACAATGGTGTAAAATTAAAATGGGATATACCGGGCTACGATTCGAGTTGCACGAACAAGGGCTAAACCAACCACCCAAGAATGGAATCGTCGAGCAAAAACACTTGATAACCTCCTAGAAGCAGCTTTTCTTGCCACCAGTCCTTTCTCCATCAATTAGGAATCTGATGCCGTCACTAAACACATTCCTTAAATTGTAGCCATTTGTTGAGTGATTTTTTTTAGTGTCTAATCCGCATATATATCACCATTGCCCTTGATTTTCTTGACTGTATATCTCTTAAATTTCAACATATACACGTGTGATTTAGTTTACGAAGATTTTTCAATGCCGAGAGCCTCGATCAGAGAGTAAAAAAGGCGTAAGGTTCACAATGGTGGAAAATTAAAATGGGATATACCGGGCTAGGATTCGAGTTACAGGAACAAGGGCCAAACCAACCACCCGAGAATGGAATCGTCGAGCGAAAACACTTGACAACCTCCTAGAAGCAGCTTTTCTTGCCGCCAGACCTTTCTCTATCAATTAGGAATCTGATGCCGTCACTAAACACATTCCTTAAATTGTAGCCATTTGTTGAGAGTTTTTTTTGTGTCTAATCCGCATATATATCACCATTGCCCTTGGTTTTCTTAACTGTATATCTCTAATGTCAAGATATACAGGTGTGATTTAGTTTACGAACATTTTTCAATGCCGAGAACCTCGATCAGAGAGTAAAAAAGGCGAAAGGTTCACAATGGTGTAAAATTAAAATGGGATATACCGGGCTAGGATTTGAGTTACAGGAACAAGGGCCAAACCAACCTCCCAAGAATGGAATCATCGGGGGAAAACACTTGACAACCTCCTAGAAGCAGCTTTTCTTGCCACCAGACCTTTCTCCATAAGTTAGGAATCTGATGTCGTCACTAAACACATTCCTTAAATTGCAGCCATTTGTTGAGTGTTTTTTTTTTGGTGTCTAATCCGCATAAATATCACCATTGCCCTTGATTTTCTTGACTGTATATCTCTTAAATGTCAACATATACACGTGTGATTTAGTTTACAAAGATTTTTCAATGCCGAGAACCTCGATCAGAGAGTAAAAAAGGCGTAAGGTTCACAATGGTGTAAAATTAAAATGGGATATACCGGTCTAGGATTCGAGTTACTGGAACAAGGGCCAAACCAACCACCCAAGAATGCAACCGTCGAGCGAAAACGCTTGACAACCTCCTAGAAGCAGCTTTTCTTGCCACCAGACCTTTCTCCATCAATTAGGAATCTGATGTCGTCACTAAACATATTCCTTAAATTGTAGCCATTTGTGGAGTTGTTTTTTTTTTTTGGTGTCTTATCCGCATATATATCACCATTGCCCTTGATTTTCTTTACTGTATATCTCTTAAATGTCAACATATACACGTGTGATTTAGTTTACGAAGATTTTTCAATGCCGAGAACATCGATCAGAGAGTAAAAAAGGCGTAAGGTTCACAATGGTGTAAAATTAAAATGGGATATACCGGGCTAGGATTCGAGTTACAGGAACAATGACCAAACCAACCACCCGAGAATGGAATCGTCGAGCGAAAACACTTGACAACCTCCTAGAAGCAACTTTTCTTGCTGCCAGACCTTTCTCCATCAATTAGGAATCTGATGCCGTCACTAAACACATTCCTTAAATTGTAGCCATTTGTTGAGAGTTTTTTTTTGGTGTCTAATCCGCATATATATCACCATTGCCCTTGATTTTCTTAACTGTATATCTCTAATGTCAAGATATACACGTGTGATTTAGTTTACGAACATTTTTCAATGCCGAGAACATCGATCAGAGAGTAAAAAAGGCGTAAGGTTCACAATGGTGTAAAATTAAAATGGGATATACCGGGCTAGGATTCGAGCTACAGGAACAAGGGCCAAACCAACCACCCAAGAATGGAATCATCGGGCGAAAACACTTGATAACCTCCTAAAAGCAGCTTTTCTTGCCACCAGACCTTTCTCCAAAAGTTAGGAATCTGATGTCGTCACTAAACACATTCCTTAAATTGCAGCCAATTGATGAGTGTTTTTTTTGTGTCTAATCCGCATATATATCACCATTGCCCTTGATTTTCTTGACTGTATATCTCTTAAATGTCAACTTATACACGTGTGATTTAGTTTACGAAGATTTTTCAATGCCGAGAACCTCGATCAGAGAGTAAAAAAGGCGTAAGGTTCACAATGGTGTAAAATTAAAATGGGATATCCCAGGCTAGGATTCGAGTTACAGGAACAAGGGCCAAACCAACCACACAAGAAAGGAATCGTCGAGCGAAAACACTTGACAACCTCCTAGAAGCAGCTTTTCTTGCCACCAGTCCTTTCTCCATCAATTAGGAATCTGATGCCGTCACTAAACACATTCCTTAAATTGTAGCCATTTATTGAGTGATTTTTTTTAGTGTCTAATCCGCATATATATCACAATTGCCCTTGATTTTCTTGACTATATATCTCTTAAATGCCAACCTATACACGTGTGATTTAGTTTACGAGGATTTTTCAATACCGAGAACCTCGATCAGAGAGTAAAAAAGGCGTAAGGATCACAATGGTGTAAAATTAAAATGGGATATACTGGGCAAGGATTCGAGTTACAGGAACAAGGGCCAAACCAACCACCCAAGAATGGAATCGTCAAGCAAAAACACTTGACAACCTCCTAGAAACAGCTTTTCTTGCCACCAGTCCTTTCTCCATCAATTAGGAATCTGATGCGGTCACTAAACACATTCCTTAAATTGTAGCCATTTGTTGAGTGATTTTTTTAGTGTCTAATCCGCATATATATCACCATTGCCCTTGATTTTCTTGATTGTATATCTCTTAAATGTCAACATATACACGTGTGATTTAGTTTACGAAGATTTTTCAATGCCGAGAACCTCAATCAGAGAGTAAAAAAGGCGTACGGTTCACAATGGTGTAAAATTAAAATGGGATATACCGGGCTAGGATTCGTGTTACAGGAACAATGGCCAAACCAACCACCCAAGAATGGAATCGTCGAGCGAAAACACTTGACAACCTCCTAGATGCAGCTTTTCTTGCCACCAAACCTTTCTCCATCAATTAGGAATCTGATGCCGTGACTAAACACATTCCTTAAATTGTAGCCATTTGTTGAGTGTTTTTTTTTTGTGTCTAATCTGCATAAATATCACCATTGCCCTTGATTTTCTTGACTGTATATCTCTTAAATGTCAACATATACACGTGTGATTTAGTTTACGAACATTTTTCAATGCAGAGAACCTCGATCAGAGAGTAAAAAAGGCGTAAGGTTCACAATGGTGTAAAATTAAAATGGGATATACCGGGCTTGGATTCGAGTTACAGAAACAAGGGCCAAACCAAGCACCCAAGAATGTAATCGTCGAGCGAAAACACTTGACACCCTCCTAGAAGCAGCTTTTCTTACCACCAGACCTTTCTCCATCAATTAGGAATCTGATGCCGTCACTAAACACATTCCATAAATTGTAGCCGTTTGTTGAGTGTTTTTTTTATTTTGGTGTCTAATCCGCATATATATCACCATTGCCCTTGATTTTCTTAACTGTATATCTCTTAAATGTCAATTATATACACGTGTGATTTAGTTTACGAAGATTTTTCAATGCCGAGAACCTCGATCAGAGAGTAAAAAAGGCGTAAGATTCACAATGTTGTAAAATTAAAATGGGATATCCCGGGCTAGGATTCGAGTTACAGGAACAAGGGCCAAACCAACCACACAAGAAAGGAATCGTCGAGCGAAAACACTTGACAACCATCTAGAAGCAGCTTTTTTTGCCACCAGTCCTTTCTCAATCAATTAGGAATCTGATGCCGTCACTAAACACATTCCTTAAATTGTAGCCTTTTATTGAGTGATTTTTTTTAGCGTCTAATCCGCATATATATCACAATTGCCCTTGAATTTCTTGACTATATATCTCTTAAATGTCAACCTATACACGTGTGATTTAGTTTACCAAGATTTTTCAATGCCGAGAACCTTGATCAGAGAGTAAAAAGGGCGTAAGGTTCACAATGGTGTAAAATTAAAATGCGATATATCGGGCTAGGATTTGAATTAAAGGAACATGGACCAAACTAGCTACCTAAGAATGGAATCGCCGAGCGAAAACACTTGACAACCCCCTAGAAGCAGCTTTTCTTGCCACCAGACCTTTCTCCATCAATTAGGAATCTGATGCCGTCACTAAACACATTCCTTAAATTGTAGCCATTTGTTGAGAGTTTTTTTTTTGGTGTCTAATCCGCATATATATCACCATTGCCCTTGATTTTCTTAACTGTGTATCTCTTAAATGTCAACATATACACGTGTGATTTAGTTTACGAAGATTTTTCAATGCCGGGAACATCGATTAGAGAGTAAAAAAGGCGTAAGGATCACAATAGCGTAAAATGAAAATGGGATATACCGGTATAGGATTCGAGTTACAGGAACAAGGGCCAAACCAACCACCTAAGAATGGAACCGTCGAGCGAAAACACTTGACAACCTCCTAGAAGCAGGTTTTCTTGCCACCAGACCTTTCTCCATCAATTAGGAATCTGATACCGTCACTAAACACATTCCTTAAATTGTAGCCATTTGTTGAGAGTTTTTTTTTTGTGTCTAATCCGCATATATATCACCATTGCCCTTGATTTTCTTAACTGTGTATCTCTTAAATGTCAACATATACACGTGTGATTTAGTTTATGAAGATTTTTCAATGCCGGGAACCTCAATCAGAGAGTAAAAAAGGCGTAAGGTTCACAATGGCGTAAAATGAAAATGGGATATACCGGTATAGGATTCGAGTTACAGGAACAAGGGCCAAACCAACCACCCAAGAATGGAATCATGGAGTGAAAGTACTTAACAACCTTCTAGAAGCAGCTTTTCTTGCCACCAGACCTTTCTCCATCAATTAGGAATCTGATGTCGTCACTAAACACATTCCTTAAATTGTAGCCATTTGTTGTGTGTTTTTTTTTGGTGTCTAAACCGCATATAAATCACCATTGCCCTTGATTTTTTTACTGTATATCTCTTAAATGTCAACATATACACGTGTGATTTAGTTTACGAAGATTTTTCAATGCCGAGACCCTCGATCAGAGAGTAAAAAAAGCGTAAGGTTCACAATGGTGTAAAATTAAAATGGGTTATCCCGGGCTAGGATTCGAGTTACAGGAACAAGGGCCAAACCAACCACACAAGAAAGGAATCGTCGAGCGAAAACACTTGACAACCTCCTAGAAGCAGCTTTTCTTGCCACCAGTCCTTTCTCCATCAATTAGGAATCTGATGCCGTCACTAAACACATTCCTTAAATTGTAGCCATTTATTGAGTGATTTTTTTTAGTGTCTAATCCGCATATATATCACAATTGCCCTTGATTTTCTTGACTATATATCTCTTAAATGTCAACCTATACACGTGTGATTTAGCTTACGAAGATTTTTCAATGCCGAGAACCTCGATCAGAGAGTAAAAAAGGCGTAAGGTTCACAATGGTGTAAAATTAAAATGGGATATACTGGGCTAGGATTCGAGTTACAGGAACAAGGGCCAAACCAACCACCCAAGAATGGAATCGTCAAGCAAAAACACTTGACAACCTCCTAGAAACAGCTTTTCTTGCCACCAATCCTTTCTCCTTCAATTAGGAATCTGATGCCATCACTAAACACATTCCTTAAATTGTAGCCATTTGTTGAGTGATTTTTTTAGTGTCTAATCCACATATATATCACCATTGCCGTTGATTTTCTTGACTGTATATCTCTTAAATGTCAACATATACACGTGTGATTTAGTTTACGAAGATTTTTCAATGCCGAGAACCTCAATCAGAGAGTAAAAAAGGCGTACGGTTCACAATGGTGTAAAATTAAAATGGGATATACCGGGCTAGGATTCGTGTTACAGGAACAAGGGCCAAACCAACCACCCAAGAATGGAATCGTCGAGCGAAAACACTTGACAACCTCCTAGAAGCAGCTTTTCTTGCCACCAAACCTTTCTCCATCAATTAGGAATCTGATGCCGTGACTAAACACATTCCTTTAATTGTAGCCATTTGTTGAGAGTTTTTTTTTTGGTGTCTAATCAGCATATATATCACCATTGCCCTTGATTTTCTTAACTGTGTATCTCTTAAATGTCAACATATAGAGGTGTGATTTAGTTTACGAAGATTTTTCAATGCCGAGAACCTCAACCAGAGAGTAAAAAAGGCTTAAGGTTCACAATGGTGTAAAATGAAAATGGGATATACCGGTATAGGATTCGAGTTACAAGAACAAGGGCCAAACCAACCACCCAAGAATGGAATCGTCGAGTGAAAATACTTGACAACCTCCTAGAAGCAGCTTTTCTTGCCAACAGTCCTATCTCCATCAATTAGGAATCTGATGCTGTCACTAAACACATTCCTTAAATTGTAGCCATTTGTTGAGTGTTTTTTTTTTGTGTCTAATCTGCATAAATATCACCATTGCCCTTGATTTTCTTGACTGTATATCTCTTAAATGTCAACATATACACGTGTGATTTAGTTTACGAAGATTTTTCAATGCAGAGAACCTCGATCAGAGAGTAAAAAAGGCCTAAGGTTCACAATGGTGTAAAATTAAAATGGGATATACCGGGCTAGGATTCGAGTTACAGGAACAAGGGCCAAACCAACCACCCAAGAATGTAATCGTCGAGCGAAAACACTTGACACCCTCCTAGAAGTAGCTTTTCTTACCACCAGACCTTTCTCCATCAATTAGGAATCTGATGCCATCACTAAATACATTCCTTAAATTTTAGCCGTTTGTTGAGTGTTTTTTTATTTTGGTGTCTAATCCGCATATATATCACCATTGCCCTTGATTTTCTGAACTGTATATCTCTTAAATGTCAACATATACACATGTGATTTAGTTTACGAAGATTTTTCAATGCCGACAACCTCGATCAGATAGTAAAAAAGGCGTAAGATTCACAATGGTGTAAAATTAAAATGGGATATACCGGGCTAAGATTCTAGTTACAGGAACAACGGCCAAACCAACCACCCAAGAATGGAATCGTCGAGCGAAAACACTTGACAACCTCCTAGAAGCGGCTTTTCTTGCCACCAGACCTTTCTCCATCTATTAGTAATCTGATGTCGTCACTAAACACATTCCATAAATTGTAGCCATTTGTTGAGTGTTTTTATTTTGGTGTCTAATCCGCATATATATCACCATTGCCCTTGATTTTCTTGACTGTATATCTCTTAAATGTCAACATATACACGTGTGATTTAGTTTACGAAGATTTTTCAATGCAGAGAACCTCGATCAGAGAGTAAAAAAGGCCTAAGGTTCACAATGGTGTAAAATTAAAATGGGATATACCGGGCTAGGATTCGAGTTACAGGAACAAGGGCCAAACCAACCACCCAAGAATGGAATCATGGAGTGAAAGTACTTAACAACCTTCTAGAAGCAGCTTTTCTTGCCACCAGACCTTTCTCCATCAATTAGGAATCTGATGTCGTCACTAAACACATTCCTTAAATTGTAGCCATTTGTTGTGTGTTTTTTTTTGGTGTCTAAACCGCATATAAATCACCATTGCCCTTGATTTTTTTACTGTATATCTCTTAAATGTCAACATATACACGTGTGATTTAGTTTACGAAGATTTTTCAATGCCGAGACCCTCGATCAGAGAGTAAAAAAAGCGTAAGGTTCACAATGGTGTAAAATTAAAATGGGTTATCCCGGGCTAGGATTCGAGTTACAGGAACAAGGGCCAAACCAACCACACAAGAAAGGAATCGTCGAGCGAAAACACTTGACAACCTCCTAGAAGCAGCTTTTCTTGCCACCAGTCCTTTCTCCATCAATTAGGAATCTGATGCCGTCACTAAACACATTCCTTAAATTGTAGCCATTTATTGAGTGATTTTTTTTAGTGTCTAATCCGCATATATATCACAATTGCCCTTGATTTTCTTGACTATATATCTCTTAAATGTCAACCTATACACGTGTGATTTAGCTTACGAAGATTTTTCAATGCCGAGAACCTCGATCAGAGAGTAAAAAAGGCGTAAGGTTCACAATGGTGTAAAATTAAAATGGGATATACTGGGCTAGGATTCGAGTTACAGGAACAAGGGCCAAACCAACCACCCAAGAATGGAATCGTCAAGCAAAAACACTTGACAACCTCCTAGAAACAGCTTTTCTTGCCACCAATCCTTTCTCCTTCAATTAGGAATCTGATGCCATCACTAAACACATTCCTTAAATTGTAGCCATTTGTTGAGTGATTTTTTTAGTGTCTAATCCACATATATATCACCATTGCCGTTGATTTTCTTGACTGTATATCTCTTAAATGTCAACATATACACGTGTGATTTAGTTTACGAAGATTTTTCAATGCCGAGAACCTCAATCAGAGAGTAAAAAAGGCGTACGGTTCACAATGGTGTAAAATTAAAATGGGATATACCGGGCTAGGATTCGTGTTACAGGAACAAGGGCCAAACCAACCACCCAAGAATGGAATCGTCGAGCGAAAACACTTGACAACCTCCTAGAAGCAGCTTTTCTTGCCACCAAACCTTTCTCCATCAATTAGGAATCTGATGCCGTGACTAAACACATTCCTTTAATTGTAGCCATTTGTTGAGAGTTTTTTTTTTGGTGTCTAATCAGCATATATATCACCATTGCCCTTGATTTTCTTAACTGTGTATCTCTTAAATGTCAACATATAGAGGTGTGATTTAGTTTACGAAGATTTTTCAATGCCGAGAACCTCAACCAGAGAGTAAAAAAGGCTTAAGGTTCACAATGGTGTAAAATGAAAATGGGATATACCGGTATAGGATTCGAGTTACAAGAACAAGGGCCAAACCAACCACCCAAGAATGGAATCGTCGAGTGAAAATACTTGACAACCTCCTAGAAGCAGCTTTTCTTGCCAACAGTCCTATCTCCATCAATTAGGAATCTGATGCTGTCACTAAACACATTCCTTAAATTGTAGCCATTTGTTGAGTGTTTTTTTTTTGTGTCTAATCTGCATAAATATCACCATTGCCCTTGATTTTCTTGACTGTATATCTCTTAAATGTCAACATATACACGTGTGATTTAGTTTACGAAGATTTTTCAATGCAGAGAACCTCGATCAGAGAGTAAAAAAGGCCTAAGGTTCACAATGGTGTAAAATTAAAATGGGATATACCGGGCTAGGATTCGAGTTACAGGAACAAGGGCCAAACCAACCACCCAAGAATGTAATCGTCGAGCGAAAACACTTGACACCCTCCTAGAAGTAGCTTTTCTTACCACCAGACCTTTCTCCATCAATTAGGAATCTGATGCCATCACTAAATACATTCCTTAAATTTTAGCCGTTTGTTGAGTGTTTTTTTATTTTGGTGTCTAATCCGCATATATATCACCATTGCCCTTGATTTTCTGAACTGTATATCTCTTAAATGTCAACATATACACATGTGATTTAGTTTACGAAGATTTTTCAATGCCGACAACCTCGATCAGATAGTAAAAAAGGCGTAAGATTCACAATGGTGTAAAATTAAAATGGGATATACCGGGCTAAGATTCTAGTTACAGGAACAACGGCCAAACCAACCACCCAAGAATGGAATCGTCGAGCGAAAACACTTGACAACCTCCTAGAAGCGGCTTTTCTTGCCACCAGACCTTTCTCCATCTATTAGTAATCTGATGTCGTCACTAAACACATTCCATAAATTGTAGCCATTTGTTGAGTGTTTTTATTTTGGTGTCTAATCCGCATATATATCACCATTGCCCTTGATTTTCTTGACTATATATCTCTTAAATGTCAACATATACATGTGTGATTTTGTTTACGAAGATTTTTCAATGCCGAGAACCTCGATCATAGAGTAAAAAAGGCGTAAGGTTCACAATGGTTTAAAAGTAAAATGGGATATACCGGGCTAGGATTCGAGTTACAGGAACAAGGGCCATACCAACCACCTAAGAATGGAATCGTCGAGCGAAAACACTTGACAACCTCCTAGAAGCAGATTTTCTTGCCACCAGACCTTTTTTCCATCAATTAGGAATCTGATGCCGTCACTAAACACATTCCTTAAATATTGAGTGTTTTTTTTTGGTGTCTAATCCGCATATATATCACCATTGCCCTTGATTTTCTTAACTGTATATCTCTTAAATGTCAACATATACACGTGTGATTTAGTTTACGAAGGTTTTTCAATGCTGAGAACCTCGATCAGAGAGTAAAAAAGGCATAAGGTTCACAATGGTGTAAAGTGAAAATGGGATATACCGGTATAGGATTCGTGTTACAGGAACAAGGGCCAAACCAACCACCCAAGAATGGAATCGTCGAGTGAAAACACTTGACAACCTCTTAGAAGCAGCTTTTCTTGCCACCAGACCTTTCTTCATCAATTAGAAATCTGATGCCGTCACTAAACACATTCCTTAAATTGTAGCCATTTGTTGAGTGTTTTTTTTTTTTGTGTCTAATCCGCATATATATCACCATTGCCCTTGATTTTCTTGACTGTATATCTCTTAAATGTCAACATATACACGTGTGATTTAGTTTACGAACATTTTTCAATGCCGAGAACCTCGATCAGAGAGTAAAAAAGGCGTAAGGTTCACAATGGTGTAAAATTAAAATGGGATATACCGGGCTAGGATTCGAGTTACAGGAACAAGGGCCAAACCAACCACCCAAGAATGAAATCGTCGAGCGAAAACACTTCACAACCTCCTAGAAGCAGCTTTTCTTGCCACTAGACCTTTCTCCATCAATTAGGAATCTGATACCGTCTCTAAACGCATTCCTTAAATTGTAGCCATTTGTTGAGTGTTTTTTTTTGGTGTCTAATCCACATATATATCAACATTGCCCTTGATTTTCTTGACTGTATATCTCTTAAATGTCAACATATACACGTGTGATTTAGTTTACAAAGATTTTTCAATGCCGAGAACCTCGATCAAAGAGTAAAAAAAGGCGTAAGGTTCACAATGGTGTAAAATTAAAATGGGATATACCGGGCTAGGATTCGAGTTACAGGAACAAGGGCCAAACCAACCACCCAAGAATGGAATCATCGAGCGAAAACACTTGACAACCTTCTAAAAGCATCTTTTCTTGCCACCAGACCTTTCTCCATCATTTAGGAATCTGATGCCGTCACTAAACACATTCCTTAAATACTGAGTGTTTTTTTTGGTGTCTAATCCGCATATATATCACCATTGCCCTTGATTTTCTTGACTGTAAATCCCTTAAATGTCAACATATACACGTGTGATTTAGTTTACGAAGATTTTTCAATGCCGAGAACCTCGACCAGAGAGTAAAAAAGGCATAAGGTTCACAATGGTGTAAAATTAAAATGGGATATACCGGGTTAGGATTCGAGTTACAGGAACAAGGACCAAACCAACCACCCAAGAATGGAATCGTCGAGCAAAAACACTTGACAACCTCCTAGAAGCAGCTTTTCTTGCCACTAGACCTTTCTCCATCAATTAGGAATCTGATACCGTCTCTAAACACATTCCTTAAATTGTAGCCATTTGTTGAGTGTTTTTTTGTCTAATCCGCATATATATCCCCATTGCCCTTGATTTTCTTGACTGTATATCTCTTAAATGTCAGCATATACACGTGTGATTTAGTTTACGAAGATTTTTCAATGCCGAGAACCTCGATCATAGAGTAAAAAAGGCGTAAGGTTCACAATGGTTTAAAATTAAAATGGGATATACCGGGTTAGGATTCGAGTTACAGGAACAAGGGCCAAACCAACCACCCAAGAATGGAATCGTCGAGCGAAAACACTTTACAACCTCCTATAAGCAGCTTTTCTTGCCACCAGACCTTTCTCCATCATTTAGGAATCTGATGCCGTCACTAAACACAATCCTTAAATTGTAGTCATTTTTTGAGTGTTTTTTTATTGTGTCTAATCCGCATATATATCACCATTGCCCATGATTTTCTTGACTGTATATCTCTTAAATGTCAACATATACACGTGTGATTTAGTTTACGAAGATTTTTCAAAGCAGAGAACCTCGATCAGAGAGTAAAAAAGGCGTAAGGTTCACAATGGTTTAAAATTAAAATGGGATATACCGGGCTAGGATTCGAGTTACAGGAACAAGGGCCATACCAACCACCCAAGAATGGAATCGTCGAGCGAAAACACTTGACAACCTCCTAGAAGCAGATTTTCTTGCCACCAGACCTTTCTCCATCAATTAGGAATCTGATGCCGTCACTAAACACATTCCTTAAATATTGAGTGTTTTTTTTTGGTGTCTAATCCGCATATATATCACCATTGCCCTTGATTTTCTTAACTGTATATCTCTTAAATGTAAACATATACACGTGTGACTTAGTTTACGAAGGTTTTTCAATGCCTAGAACCTCGATCAGAGAGTAAAAAATTCGTAAGGTTCACAATGGTGTAAAGTGAAAATGGGATATACCGGTATAGGATTCGAGTTACAGGAACAAGGGCCAAACCAACCACCCAAGAATGGAATCTTCGAGCGAAAACACTTGACAACCTCCTAGAAGCAGTTTTTCTTGCCACCAGACCTTTCTCCATCAATTAGGAATCTGATGCCGTCACTAAACACATTCCTTAAATTGTGGCCATTTGGTGAATGTTTTTTTTGTGTCTAATCCGCATATATATCGCCATTGCCCTTGATTTTCTTGACTGTATATCTCTTAAATCTCAACATATACACGTGTGAATTAGTTTACGGAGATTTTTCAATGCCGAGAACCTTGATCAGATAGTAAAAAAGGCGTAAGGTTCACAATGGTGTAAAATTAAAATGGGATATATCGGGCTAGGATTCGAGTTACAGGAACAAGAGCCAAACCAACCACCCAAGAATGGAATCGTCGAGCGAAAACACTTCACAACCTCCTAGAAGCAGCTTTTCTTGCCACTAGACCTTTCTCCATCAATTAGGAATCTGATACCGTTTCTAAACGCATTCCTTAAATTGTAGCCATTTGTTGAGTGTTTTTTTTTTTGGTGTCTAATCGGCATATATATCACCATTGCCCTTGATTTTCTTGACTGTATATCTCTTAAATGTCAACATATACACGTGTGATTTAGTTTACGAAGATTTTTCAATGCCGAGAACCTCGATCATAGAGTAAAAAAGGCGTAAGGTTCACAATGGTTTAAAATTAAAATGGGATATACCGGGCTAGGATTCAAGTTACAGGAACAAGGGGCAAACCAACCACCCAAGAATGGAATCATCGAGCGAAAACACTTGACAACCTTCTAAAAGCATCTTTTCTTGCCACCAGACCTTTCTCCATCATTTAGGAATCTGATGCCGTCACTAAACACATTCCTTAAATACTGAGTGTTTTTTTTGGTGTCTAATCCGCATATATATCACCATTGCCCTTGATTTTCTTGACTGTAAATCCCTTAAATGTCAACATATACACGTGTGATTTAGTTTACGAAGATTTTTCAATGCCGAGAACCTCGATCAGAGAGTAAAAAAGGCATAAGGTTCACAATGGTGTAAAATTAAAATGGGATATACCGGGTTAGGATTCGAGTTACAGGAACAAGGACCAAACCAACCACCCAAGAATGGAATCGTCGAGCAAAAACACTTGACAACCTCCTAGAAGCAGCTTTTCTTGCCATTAGACCTTTCTCCATCAATTAGGAATCTGATACCGTCTCTAAACACATTCCTTAAATTGTAGCCATTTGTTGAGTGTTTTTTTTGTCTAATCCGCATATATATCCCCATTGGCCTTGATTTTCTTGACTGTATATCTCTTAAATGTCAGCATATACACGTGTGATTTAGTTTACGAAGATTTTTCAATGCCGAGAACCTCGATCATAGTGTAAAAAAGGCGTAAGGTTCACAATGGTTTAAAATTAAAATGGGATATACCGGGTTAGGATTCGAGTTACAGGAACAAGGGCCAAACCAACCACCCAAGAATGGAATCGTCGAGCGAAAACACTTTACAACCTCCTATAAGCAGCTTTTCTTGCCACCAGACCTTTCTCCATCATTTAGGAATCTGATGCCGTCACTAAACACAATCCTTAAATTGTAGTCATTTCTTGAGTGTTTTTTTATTGTGTCTAATCCGCATATATATCACCATTGCCCATGATTTTCTTGACTGTATATCTCTTAAATGTCAACACATATACACGTGTGATTTAGTTTACGAAGATTTTTCAAAGCAGAGAACCTCGATCAGAGAGTAAAAAAGGCGTAAGGTTCACAATGGTTTAAAATTAAAATGGGATATACCGGGCTAGGATTCGAGTTACAGGAACAAGGGCCATACCAACCACCCAAGAATGGAATCGTCGAGCGAAAACACTTGACAACCTCCTAGAAGCAGATTTTCTTGCCACCAGACCTTTCTCCATCAATTAGGAATCTGATGCCGTCACTAAACACATTCCTTAAATATTGAGTGTTTTTTTTTGGTGTCTAATCCGCATATATATCACCATTGCCCTTGATTTTCTTAACTGTATATCTCTTAAATGTAAACATATACACGTGTGACTTAGTTTACGAAGGTTTTTCAATGCCTAGAACCTCGATCAGAGAGTAAAAAATTCGTAAGGTTCACAATGGTGTAAAGTGAAAATGGGATATACCGGTATAGGATTCGAGTTACAGGAACAAGGGCCAAACCAACCACCCAAGAATGGAATCTTCGAGCGAAAACACTTGACAACCTCCTAGAAGCAGTTTTTCTTGCCACCAGACCTTTCTCCATCAATTAGGAATCTGATGCCGTCACTAAACACATTCCTTAAATTGTGGCCATTTGGTGAATGTTTTTTTTGTGTCTAATCCGCATATATATCGCCATTGCCCTTGATTTTCTTGACTGTATATCTCTTAAATGTCAACATATACACGTGTGAATTAGTTTACGGAGATTTTTCAATGCCGAGAACCTTGATCAGATAGTAAAAAAGGCGTAAGGTTCACAATGGTGTAAAATTAAAATGGGATATATCGGGCTAGGATTCGAGTTACAGGAACAAGAGCCAAACCAACCACCCAAGAATGGAATCGTCGAGCGAAAACACTTCACAACCTCCTAGAAGCAGCTTTTCTTGCCACTAGACCTTTCTCCATCAATTAGGAATCTGATACCGTTTCTAAACGCATTCCTTAAATTGTAGCCATTTGTTGAGTGTTTTTTTTTGGTGTCTAATCGGCATATATATCACCATTGCCCTTGATTTTCTTGACTGTATATCTCTTAAATGTCAACATATACACGTGTGATTTAGTTTACGAAGATTTTTCAATGCCGAGAACCTCGATCATAGAGTAAAAAAGGCGTAAGGTTCACAATGGTTTAAAATTAAAATGGGATATACCGGGCTAGGATTCGAGTTACAGGAACAAGGGCCAAACCAACCACCCAAGAATGGAATCGTCGAGCGAAAACACTTGACAACCTCCTATAAGAATCTTTTCTTGCCACCAGACCTTTCTCCATCAATTAGGAATCTGATGTCGTCACTAAACACATTCCTTAAATTGTAGCCATTTGTTGAGTGTTTTTTTATGTCTAATCCGCATATATATCACCATTGCCCTCGATTTTCTTGACTGTATATCTCATAAATGTCAACATATACACGTGTGATTTAGTTTACGAAGATTTTTCAATTCCCAGATCCTCGATCAGAGAGTAAAAAAGGCGTAAGGTTCACAATGGTGTAAAATTAAAATGGGATATACCGGGCTAGGATTCGAGTTACAGGAACAAGGGCCAAACCAAACTCCCTAGAATGGAATCGTCGAGCGAAAACACTTGACAACCTCCTAGATGTAGCTTTTCTTGCCACCAGACCTTTCTTCAACAATTAGGAATCTGATGCCGTCACTAAACACATTCCTTCAATATTGAGTGTTTTTTTTGGTGTCTAATCCACATATATATCACCATTGCCCTTGATTTTCTTGACTGTATATCTCTTAAATGTCAACATATACACGTGTGATTTAGTTAACGAAGATTTTTCAATGCCGAGAACCTCGATCAGAGAGTAAAAAAGGCGTAAGGTTCACAATGTTGTAAAATTAAAATGGGATATACCGGGCTATGATTTGAGTTACAAGAACAAGGGCCAAACCAACCACCCAATAATGGAATCGTCGAGCGAAAACACTTGACAACCTCCTAGAAGCAGCTTTTTTTGCCACCAGACCTTTCTCCATCAATTAGGAATCTGATGCCATCACTGAACACATTCCTTAAATTGTAGACATTTGTTGAGTGTTTTTTTTTGTGTGTAATCCGCATATATATCACCATTGCCCATGATTTTCTTGACTGTATATCTCTTAAATGTCAACATATACACATGTGATTTAGTTTACGAAGATTTTACAATGCCGAGAACCTCGATCAGAGAGTAAAAATGGCTTAAGGTTCACAATGGTGTAAAATTAAAATGCGTTATACCGGGCAAGGATTCGAGTTACAGGAACAAGGGCCAAACCAACCACCCAAGAATGGAATCGTCGAGCGAAAACACTTGACAACCTCCTAGAAGCAGCTTTTTTTGCCATCAGACCTTTCTCCATCAATTAGCAATCTGATGCCGTCACTAAACACATTCCTTAAATTGTAGCCATTTGTTGAGTGTTTTTTTTGGTGTCTAATCCGCATATATATCACCATTACCATGGATTTCCTTGACTGTATATCTCTTAAATGTCAACATCTACACGTGTGAATTAGTTTACGGAGATTTTTCAATCCCGAGAACCTTGATCAGAGAGTAAAAAAGTCGTAAGGTTCACAATGGTGTAAAATTAAAATGGGATATACCGGGCTAGGATTCGAGTTACAGGAACAAGGGACAAACCAACCACCCATGAATGGAATCGTCGAGCGAAAACACTTGACAACCTCCTAGAAGAAGCTTTTCTTGCCACTAGACCTTTCTCCATCAATTAGGAATCTGATGTCATCACTAAACACATTCCTTAAATTGTAGCCATTTGTTGAGTTTTTTTTATGTCTAATCCGCATATATATCACCATTGCCCTCGATTTTCTTGACTGTATATCTCATAAATTTCAACATATACACGTGTGATTTAGTTTACGAAGATTTTTCAATGCCCAGAACCTCGATAAGAGAGTAAAAAAGGCGTAAGGTTCACAATGGTGTAAAATTAAAATGGGATATACCGGGCTAGGATTCGAGTTACATGAACAAGGGCCAAACCAACCTCCCTAGAATGGAATCGTCGAGCGAAAACACTTGACAACCTCCTAGAAGTAGCTTTTCTTGCCACCAGACCTTTCCCCAACAATTAGGAATCTGATGCCGTCACTAAACACATTCCTTCAATATTGAGTGTTTTTTTTTTGTGTCTAATCTGCATATATATCACCATTGCCCATGATTTTCTTGACTGTATATCTCTTAAATGTCAACATATACACGTGTGATTTAGTTTACGAAGATTTTTCAATGCCGAGAACCTCGATCAGAGAGTAAAAAAGGCGTAAGGTTCACAATGGTGTAAAATTAAAATGGGATATACCGGGCCTGAATTCGAGTTACAAGAACAAGGGCCAAACCAACCACCCAAGAATGGAATCGTCGAGCGAAAACACTTGACAACCTCCTAGAAGCAGCTTTTTTTGCCACCAGACCTTTCTCCATCAATTAGGAATCTGATGCCATCACTGAACACATTCCTTAAATTGTAGACATTTGTTGAGTGTTTTTTTTTTGGTGTCTAATCCGCATATATATCACCATTGCCCATGATTTTCTTGACTGTATATCTCTTAAATGTCAACATATACACGTGTGATTTAGTTTACGAAGATTTTACAATGCCGAGAACCTCGATCAGAGAGTGAAAATGGCGTAAGGTTCACAATGGTGTAAAATTAAAATGGGTTTTACCTGGCTAGGATTCGAGTTACAGGAACAAGGGCCAAACCAACCACCCAAGAATGGAATCGTCGAGCGAAAACACTTGACAACCTGCTAGAAGCAGCTTTTCTTGCCACCAAACCTTTCTCCATCAATTAGGAATCTGATGCCGTCAATAAACACATTCCTTAAATTGTAGCCATTTGTTGAGTGTTTTTTTTGGTGTTTAATCCGCATATATATCACCATTTCCCTGGATTTTCTTGACTGTATATCTCTTAAATGTGAACATATACACGTGTGAATTAGTTTACGCAGATTTTTCAATGCCGAGAACCTCGATCAGAGAGTAAAAAAGGCGTAAGGTTCACAATGGTGTAAAATTAAAATGGGATATACCGGGCTAGGATTCGAGTTACAGGAACAAGGGCCAAACCAACCACCCATGAATGGAATTGTCGACCGAAAACACTTGACAACCTCCTAGAAGCAGCTTTTCTTACCACCAGACCTTTCTCCATTAATTAGGAATCCGATGCCGTCACTAAACACATTCCTTAAATCGTAGCCATTTGTTGAGTGTTTTTTTTTGGTATCTAATCTGAATATATATCACCATTGCCCTTGATTTTCTTGAGTGTATATCTCTTAAATGTCAACATATACACGTGTGATTTATTTTATGAAGATTTTTCAATGCCGAGAACCTCGATCAGAGAGTAAAAAAGGCGTAAGGTTCACAATGGTGTAAAATTAAATTGGGTTATACCGGGCTAGGATTCGAGTTACAGGAACAAGGGCCAAACCAACCACCCAAGAATGAAATCGTCAAGCGAAAACACTTGACAACCTCCTAGAAACAGCTTTTCTTGCCACCAAACCTTTCTCCATCAATTAGGAATCTGATGCCGTCACTTAACACATTCCTTAAATTGTAGTCATTTGTTGAGTGTTTTTTTATTGTTTCTAATCCGCATATATATCACCATTGCCCTTGATTTTCTTGACTATATATCTCTTAAATGTCAACATATACACGTGTGATTTAGTTTACGAAGATTTTTCAATGCAGAGAACCTCGATCAGAGAGTAAAAAAGGCGTAAGGTTCACAATGGTGTAAAATTATAATGGGATATACCGGGCTAGAATTCGAGTTACAGGAACAAAGGCCAAACCAACCACGCAAGAATATATTCGTCGAGCGAAAACACTTGACAACCTCCTAGAAGCAGCTTTTCTTACCACCAGGCCTTTCTCCATTAATTAGGAATCTGATGCCGTTTCTAAACACATTCCTTAAATTGTAGCCATTTGTTGAGTGTTTTTTTTGGTGTCTAATCAGCATATATATCACCACTGCCCTTTATTTTCTTAACTGTATATCTCTTAAATGTCAACATATACACGTGTGATTTAGTTTACGAAGATTTTTCAATGCCGAGAACCTCGATCAGATAGTAAAAAAGGCGTAAGATTCACAATGGTGTACAATTAAAATGGGATATACCGGGCCAAGATTCGAGTTACAGGAACAAGGGCCAAACCAACCACCCAAGAATGGAATCGTCGAGCGAAAACACTTGACAACCTCCTAGAAGCAGCGTTTCTTGCCACCAGACCTTTCTCCATCAATTAGGAATCTGATGTCGTCACTAATCACATTCCTTAAATTGTAGCCATTTGTTGAGTGTTTTTTTTGTGTCTTGTCACACCCCCAAAATCCACACGCGGAGTATTACCGCTTGGAGGCGTGACTGACCAGGATCAAGCCACCAATCATATTGAACAAGCATATAAGTAGTTTATAAAATCCAACACAATATCATTGGTGTCTAAACAATACATAGTTCAAGTTGCAAGCGGAAGCATAATGTCTAAAACCAAATCATAAATTTAAACGTTTCAAATGTTTAGCATGGCACACAGCTGTCCATGTCCCACAACGACTCTTCCCACTCCCATGCAAGCTCCAGAGATACCTAATGACTTGCAAGGCATGTAATAGAGAGTCAACAACAAAGTTGAGCGAGTTCACAGTTGAGTGTTCAGCTAAAGAGTTCGTTTCAGAAATCGTAAGTTTGATTCATAACCATGCATTACCCAGTATCCTTGTTTCCCAAATCTTTATGATATTTAGTGGGGGCTTCCCATGTTGTATGCTACTAGACTAGTCGTATCCATAAGTGTCCTTCCCAATCCGAGGACAGTGTTAAGTATGAGTGTACGTAGGTTTTACGTACGTGCCCTTCTCAATCCGAGGACAGTAGCTAGCATGAGTGTACGTAAGTTTTACGTACGTGCCCTTCTCAATCTGAGGACAGTAGCTAGGATGAGTGTACGTAGGTTTTACGTACGTGCCCTTCTCAATCCGACGACAGTAGTTAGTATGAGTGTATGTAGGATTTACGTACGTGCCCTTCTCAATCCGAGGACAGTAATAGGTAGTCTAGTAGTGTTGATCATATAAATAGTCATTCAATCCCATTCCCAACCCACCGGGAATCCCATGCCTTAGGAGTGTTGTCACACCCCCAAAATCCGCAAGCGGAGTATCACCGCTTGGAGGCGTGACTGACCAGGATCAAGCCACCAATCATATTGAACAAGCATGTAAGTAAACATAATTCAACCAACCAATATGAAAGGTGTTCAAAAACCAAAGCATAATTAAGTGTTTAGCGGAAGCACAATTAAAAAAAAACATAGCAAGTATTAAATGTGAAATAAAGTAATGTTTAAAGCATGGCACACATCGCCATGTCCCACAACGACCGTTCCTCCCTGTGCAAGCCCCATGAGTACCTAATGACCTGCAAGGCATATAGCAACGAATCAACAACAAAGTTGAGCGAGTTCACAGATAGTTGTTGGTTAAAGTATTCATTTCATAAATCGTATATATTCGTTTTGTAAACCATGTATCGCATTAATCCTTCCTGCCAGTCCAGGCATGCGTGCGATGATTAGTGGGGGCTTCGTATGTGTTACAAGACCACGCGTATCGACTGCTACGAAAATGTAAGAGGTGCCCTAAGTTAATGTCTATCAGCATTGACCCTTTGCCCATAGTCCATTAGTACACGCCCGTCCGACTGGCACGGTGTGAGGTTTGTTAAACCTAATAGCGCTATTAACTAATGACCCGCTCGCCCTAGGCCTCGGCGATTAAGTCGATAATTAAGGGACTTCCTTTGATAAAGGTGATGGTCTTAAGATCGTGTACGTAGGCTTTACGTACGTGCCCTTCAATCCGAGGACAGTAGTAAGTATAACTGTACGTAGGTTTTACGTACGTGCCCTTCAACAGAGGACAGTAATAATTTGTTTAATAGTATAGTTGTACGAGTAGTTATTCAATCCCATTCCCAACCCCTGGGAATCCCATGCCTTGGCTAGTGTGAACTCACCTTGGTTTGCTTGGCAGATTACACAGAAAGGTCAAGTCTAGCAGCTAGTGGTCAACCACGTCCTAACAAGGTTACCAATACAAGTCAGGTTTTGGTTTCAAGTAGTGCATACAAGCATCACATAGATAGCACATAAGAAACACATACGGATCATGGTAACATGCAACATCACGTTTAACAGTTATAACATATTCAAGATTGGGCTCGCACAAGCTTAGTGGCCTTGTGCGAGTCGTCCATTAGAGCCCAATAAAACCCAGCCCGTAACTAAGAAAGCCCAACACATCTACATGCATATACACGGTCCAACATATCAACCAATAATCCACCTTGTGCGATTTATACTTCTTGTGCGATCGGCCTTGTTACCCAGCCCAATACATATAAACATACGGCCCAACAACAAACAAACAACAAACAATCTTGTGCGACTCAAGTACTCTTGTGCGGTTGGGTTAATCCGGCCCAAACATATACCCGGCCCAATATTCAATTAGCAATTCATTTGTGCGACTGGTCATGACTTTGTGCGACTGGTCATGACTTGTGCGACCCGGAGTCTTGTGCGAGTGGACCTCTTGTGCGACCAAGAGGTCTTGTGCGATCAGATTAGACATCCGAATATCTTGCCATTCGGTTACAACCATTTAACAATTTCCAAATTTACAATAATCAATCAACAGTTTCTTGTTATCTAAACAACCTACAATCGATCAAACTAAGCAATCTAGCATCTAATTCACATGAACCCTAAATACAATCAAACATAAATATCAACCTATCAACACATAAACATATTAACATGGGTCTTGATCACTAACATATATCCAATTATGCCAACACAAACATTCATTCTAATCATACTATATCTCAGTCGAATATAAACCTTCAATCCTAATCATTATGCAAACAATCCGAGAACATAACATGCTTGCCGATTAACATCATCATACTAACAATCCAAGTATAAAAACATAACAGCCGATTTAATCAGCATTCGGTTCTCAATTCTTAACAACATCAAATAACTATTAACCCTATATCGATCATCATACTTTACATGTGAGCCGAATCTCAACACTAACTAATATCATTTACAACTCATTGTATGAGAATTATATAATCATATCATGTAACACACAATCAATAAATACCACTAACCGATTAAAGAAGAGTGTAGAGATTGATCCGAAAGATAAAGCTTCGTGAGAGATGAAGGTTGTTGCCGTCAAGTTTGAGAGGAGAGAGAGAGAGCACTAGGGTTTTGTGTGTTGTGTTTTGAAAACAAATGAAAAGTATACCCCTTTCACCTAATACTATTCGTGTAAAAGGAGGAGTGGGCCGAACCCCCCTTAATGGGTTGCCCATTCGGTTCAAACTCAAGAGGAGTGGGCCGAGAGTAGTTAAGCCCAAAGGCTTGTGCGGTTGAGTTGTGTTGTGCGACTACATCATACATACATTCACATAAACATACAAATCATAGCATTCATTTAATCAATCACTTTCATAACATCACATCACGTTCACATACGTTACATCAAAGTACAAAAATAGGTTCGGAAATACGAGTTGTCACATTATCCTCAGTAGTAGTTGTATCGTTTGCGAACAGTTGGGGATACTTTTGTTTCATCTGATCTTCGCGTTCCCAGGTGATCTCTGGGCCGCGACGTGAGTTCCAACGAACTCGAATGAGAGGTATTCTAGTGTGCTTGAGGACCTTAACATCCCGGTCCGTGATTTCGACTGGTTCCTCGACGAATCGCAACTGCTCGTCGATAGTGAGCTCCTTCAAGGGAACTATGTGGGTCTCATCTGACAGACACTTCTTCAGATTCGACACGTGGAAAACATTGTGAACTGCACTGAGTTCTGCTGGTAAGTTCAGTTTGTAGGCCACCTTGCCTATTTTCTCAATGACTTCGAAAGGTCCAACGTATCATGGGTTAAGTTTGCCCCGTTTCCCAAAACGAACCACACCCTTCCAGGGTGAAACTTTGAGTAGTACACGCTCCCCAACCTGGAGCTCTAGTGGTTTTCTGCCCTTATCGGCGTAGACTTTCTGACGGTCACGAGCCGCCGCCATTCATTGTCGTATCTGAGCAATTTTCTCTGTTGTGTCCACCACATGTTCTGGACCAGTAATCTGACTATCCGCCACCTCTGCCCAACAAAGAGGTGACCGGCATTTATGCCCGTAAAATGCCTCAAACAGAGCAGCTTTAATGCTGGTGTGGTAGCTATTGTTGTATGAGAATTCCACAAGTGGCAGATGCTTTTCCCAGCTGTTGCCAAAGTCAATCACGCATGCCAAAGTCAATCACGCATGCCCTAAAATGCCTCAAACAGAGCAGCTTTAATGCTGGTGTGGTAGTATCGTTACCACGTTGTGATCTAGGCAGGCCAGTAACAAAATCCATGGAAATTTGCTCCCATTTCCATTGTGGTATCTCTAGTTGTTGGAGTAGGCCTGAAGGTTTCTGGTATTCCGCCTTTACTCTCGCACAAGTCAAGCACTTGCTAACGTAAGTTGCTATGTGGGCCTTCATGCTAGGCCACCAGTATGTAGTTCTGATGTAGTGGTACATCTTATCCGTACCAGGATGTGCTGAGTAGCGAGACTTGTGTGCTTCATCCATCACAAGCTCTCGTAGGTTGCCATAAAGTGGAACCCAGATGCGTCCCGTAACGTAGTAAGCACCGTCTTCCTTTTGTTCTAAGCATTGCCTTGAGCCGCGTAGGGCTTCAGCCCTGACGTTTTCTGGTTTTAATGCTTCCACCTGAGCATCTCGTATTTGAGAAGGAAGACTAGACTGTATAGTAAGTTGTAAAGCTCGTACGCGCTTAGGCGCGGTGTCCTTTCGACTGAGGGCGTCAGCCACAACATTGGCTTTGCCTGGGTGGTACCTGATCGAGCATTCGTAGTCATTTAGCAGCTCGTCCCATCGTCGTTGTCGCATGTTGAGTTCCTTCTGTTTGAAGATATGCTCGAGGCTTCTGTGATCTGTGTAGATAGCGCATTTGGTACCATACAGATAGTGTCTCTATATCTTAAGTGCAAAAACAACAGCTCCCAGCTCTAAGTCGTGTGTGGTGTAGTTCTTTTCATGAACTTTGAGTTGGTGTGAGGCATAGGCTATAACCTTATCTCGTTGCATTAGCACGCAACCAAGACCCTGAATTGACGCGTCGCAGTAAACCACAAAGTCATCCATGCCCTCTGGCAATGAAAGGATAGGTGCACTGCAAAGTCTATCCTTTAAGTGTTGAAACGCTAACTCCTGTGCGTTTCCCCATAGATAAACAACGCCTTTCTGCGTTAGGGAGATGAGAGGCTGCGCAATCTTGGAAAAATACTTAATGAACCTCCTGTAGTAACCTGTTAAGCCCAAGAATTGGCGGATTTCTGTTGGCGTACGAGGTGCAGGCCAGTTCTTAATCGAATCTACCTTAGATGGATCAACGTGAATCCCATCCTTGTTTACCACATGGCCTAAGAAATGGACTTCACGAAGCCAGAAGTCACATTTTGAAAATTTAGCGTACAGCTGTTCGGTTCGAAGGAGTTCCAAAATGAGTCGTAGATGCTGTTCGTGTTCCTCCTGACTCTTCGAATAAATCAGGATGTCGTCGATGAAAACTATGACAACTTGTCCTGATAAGGCTTGCACACTCGATTCATCAAGTCCATGAAGACCGTTGGTGCGTTTGTCAGCCCAAAAGGCATTACCAACAACTCATAGTGGCCATATCGAGTTCTAAAGGCTGTTTTGGAGACGTCCCCTTCTCGGACTCTCAGCTGGTGATATCCTGATCTCAAATCGATCGTTGAATAGTAACTCGACCCTTGCAGCTGGTCGAACAAGTCGTCAATGCGTGGAAGAGGATAACGATTCTTCACAGTCACCTTGTTAAGTTCACGGTAGTCTATGCACATTCTGAAAGTACCGTCTTTCTTCTTCACGAATAGCACTGGAGCTCCCCAGGGTGATGAGCTAGGACGAATAAAACTCTTATCCAAGAGTTCTTGTAGTTGCGTAGAGAGTTCTTTCAACTCTGATGGAGATAAGCGATACGGTGCACGAGCTATGGGCGCTGCTCCAGGAGCTAGCTCGATTTGGAACTTGACCTGGCGATGAGGTGGGAGGCCAGGTAGTCCCTTAGGAAATACCTCAGGATAGTCGCGTACAATCGGGAAATCCTCTATCTTTTTCTCTTTCTTCGAGGTGTCTGTAACGAGAGCCATAATAGTAGTGTGGCCCTTACGCAAACACTTTTGGGCCTTTAGGAAAGAGATGATGCTCACAACAGCACCACTCTTGTCGCCACGAATCATGAGAGGTTCATCCCCTGACAAACACTCGACCCCTGGCACCATTGCCGTCGTTATTACCCCTGTTGTTGCCTCCAATATTGTTCCCGTTTCCTTGGTTGTGGTTCTGATTCTGGTTCTGGTTCATCTGTGGGCAGTGTCTCTTGAAGTGACCTTCAGCACCACACTGATAATATCCCTTGTTTCCCTGCTGTTGCTGCTGATTCTGTGGAGCTTGTGGCTGCTGTTGTCGGTTCTTGTTTGCAGGACATGAGCTTCTACAATCCTTGGCTTCATGACCAAGCTTGTTGCATCTCTGACAACGATCTTTGTTGCACGACCCGCTGTGGTGCAAATTACATCGATTCCACCCTGCCCTTGACTACCAGAAGGTTGCTGACCAGGACTCTGGTAGTCATCGATCTTTCGCTGTTGTGCCTGGGACTGAACCGTAGTCGAACCCTTGCTGGAGATTCCATCCCACTTTCGTTTGTTGTCACAGGAAGTAGCAGTAGTAGTAGTAGTAGTAGTAGTAGTAGCACCGATACGTTTAGGCAGCTTGTTCTGTTCCACTGCTTGGTCTGTGAGACGATGAGCAAGACGAGTAACATCCTGGATAGTAGCAAGGTTAGCAGAAGTCACAGGTCTTTGAGTCTCTGGTTCTAAGCCTTTGAGGTACAGCTCGATGCGCTTGATGGGAGGATCCACCATAGTTGGACATAACACTGCCAGTCCATTGGATCGTTTCGTGTATGCTTCTATCTCTGACCTTGTCATCTTTAGGTTTAAGAACTCCACTTCCAACTAGTGGATGTCATCACGACTATAGTATTCACGTTTGATTCAGTTCCTTTGTATCACTTCATGGGGTGGCATTAGCAGCCGCCGGCCCCAGCATCTGAACTTGCGCGTTCCACCAAGTTAGCGCAGTGCCTTCGAGAGTACCAGTGGCGTAATTCACCCTGTGAGCCTCAGGGCATTCACACATCTCTAAGACAGACTCAAGCTTCTCAAACCAATGGAGGAGTCCAACAGCTCCTTTAGTGCCACTGAGAGTACTAGGACAACAGTCCATGAACGTCTTGAATGTGCATACAGGCGGCTGAGCGTTCTGACCTTGTTGCGCGAGGAAGAAAAGACAGGGTTAAGCGCGAGAGTTAGGTCATGAGAGTAGGATCTAACATCCTAGGATAGGTTCGGAACAGAAGGTTATACCTCCTGCCTGAGCGGCTGCTAGTGCTGCCGTAACTAGTTCGTTGATAAGAGCCGTCAGCTCGCTTGAGTTAGGTTCACACGTTCCCTCATGATCTTCACATCGAAGGAACACAAATAGGAAGGGTGTCGCGAATGTGTGTAAATGTGGAGTGACAGAAGGAAGCAAGCACACATGTGTTTTCAAACTATAGTTGCTACGTTTATCTAAGCATACCATGAGCATAGTTCTATGTAATCTAGCAAGTAGGCAATAAAACATAAACCATATCACCTAGAATGTCGAGCCTTGCACATGGAGTGAAGCGTCGTTGTGGATCGTAGAGCACTGTACAGGTTATAGTCTGGTTTTAAAAAAACGTTTTCCCTTATTAAAACCAAGTTCTCTATAACCTGTGGCTCAGATACCAATCTGTCACACCCCCAAAATCCACAAGCGGAGTATCACCGCTTGGAGGCGTGACTGACCAGGATCAAGCCACCAATCATATTGAACAAGCATGTAAGTAAACATAATTCAACCAACCAATATGAAAGGTATTCAAAAACCAAAGCATAATTAAGTGTTTAGCGGAAGCACAATTTAAAAAAAAAACATAGCAAGTATTAAATGTGAAATAAAGTAATGTTTAAAGCATGGCACACATCGCCATGTCCCACAACGACCGTTCCTCCCTGTGCAAGCCCCATGAGTACCTAATGACCTGCAAGGCATGTAGTAACGAATCAACAACAAAGTTGAGCGAGTTCACAGATAGTTGTTGGTTAAAGTATTCATTTCATAAATCGTATATATTCGTTTTGTAAACCATGTATCGCATTAATCCTTGCTGCCAGTCCAGGCATGCGTGCGATGATTAGTGGGGGCTTCCCATGTGTTACAAGACCACGCGTATCGATTGCTACGAAAATGTAAGAGGTGCCCTAAGTCAATGTCTATCAGCATTGACCCTTTGCCCATAGTCCATTAGTACACGCCCGTCCGACTGGCACGGTGTGAGGTTTGTTAAACCTAATAGCGCTATTAACTAATGACCCGCTCGCCCTAGGCCTCGGCGATTAAGTCGATAATTGAGGGACTTCCTTTGATAGAGGTGATGGTCTTAAGATCGTGTACGTAGGCTTTACGTACGTGCCCTTCAATCTGAGGACAGTAGTAAGTATAACTGTACGTAGGTTTTACGTACGTGCCCTTCAACCGAGGACAGTAATAATTTGTTTAATAGTATAGTTGTACGAGTAGTTATTCAATCCCATTCCCAACCCCTGGGAATCCCATGCCTTGGCTAGTGTGAACTCACCTTGGTTTGCTCGGCAGATTACACAGAAAGGTCAAGTCTAGCAGCTAGTGGTCAACCACGTCCTAACATGGTTACCAATACAAGTCAGGTTTTGGTTTCAAGTAGTGCATACAAGCATCACATAGATAGCACATAAGAAACACATACGGATCATGGTAACATGCAACATCACGTTTAACAGTTATAACATATTCAAGATTGGGCTCGCACAAGCTTAGTGGCCTTGTGCGAGTCGTCCATTAGAGCCCAATAAAACCCAGCCCGTAACTAAGAAAGCCCAACACATCTACATGCATATACACAGTCCAACATATCAACCAATAATCCACCTTGTGCGATTTATACTTCTTGTGCGATCGGCCTTGTTACCCAGCCCAATACATATAAACATACGGCCTAACAACAAACAAACAACAAACAATCTTTTGCGACTCAAGTACTCTTGTGCGGTTGGGTTAATCCGGCCCAAACATATACCCGGCCCAATATTCAATTAGCAATTCATTTGTGCGACTGGTCATGACTTTGTGCGACTGGTCATGACTTGTGCGACCCGGAGTCTTGTGCGAGTGGACCTCTTGTGCGACCAAGAGGTCTTGTGCGATCAGATTAGACATCCGAATATCTTGCCATTCGGTTACAACCATTTAACAATTTCCAAATTTACAATAATCAATCAACAGTTTCTTGTTATCTAAACAACCTACAATCGATCAAACTAAGCAATCTAGCATCTAATTCACATGAACCCTAAATATAATCAAAAATAAATATCAACCTATCAACACATAAACATATTAACATGGGTCTCGATCACTAACATATATCCAATTATGCCAACACAAACATTCATTCTAATCGTACTATATCTCAGCCGAATATAAACCTTCAATCCTAATCATTATGCAAACAATCCGAGAACATAACATGCTTGCAGATTAACATCATCATACTAACAATCCAAGCATAAAAACATAACAGCCAATTTAATCAGCATTCGATTCTCAATTCTTAACAACATCAAATAACTATTAACCCTATATCGATCATCATACTTTACATGTGAGCCAATCTCAACACTAACTAATATCATTTACAACTCATTGTATGAGAATTATATAATCATATCATGTAACACACAATCAATAAATACCACTAACCGATTAAAGAAGAGTGTAGAGATTGATCCGAAAGATAAAGCTTCGTGAGAGATGAAGGTTGTTGCCGTCAAGTTTGAGAGGAGAGAGAGAGAGCACTAGGGTTTTGTGTGTTGTGTTTTGAAAACAAATGAAAAGTATACCCCTTTCACCTAATACTATTCGTGTAAAAGGAGGAGTGGGCCGAACCCCCCTTAATGGGTTGCCCATTCAGTTTAAACTCAAGAGGAGTGGGCCGAGAGTAGTTAAGCCCAAAGGCTTGTGCGGTTGAGTTGTGTTGTGCGACTAAATCATACATACATTCACATAAACACACAAATCATAGCATTCATTTAATCAATCACTTTCATAACATCACATCACGTTCACATACGTTACATCAAAGTACAAAAATAGGTTCGGAAATACGAGTTGTCACAAGTGTGAACTCACCTTGGTTTGCTCGGCAGATACACGAAAAGGTTACTTGAGCTATATGTGGTCAACCACGGCCTAACATGGTTACCATACAAGTCAGGTTTTGGTTTTTAAGTAGTGCACATAAGTTTCACACAAGCTAACAGGTTACGAACACGTATTGATCATGGCAGCACTTAAACAGTCAAGTACATAACATATCCGGACTTATGCGAGTCAAAAGATTGGGCTCGCACAAGTCTAGCAGGATTGCATGACTCACCCTTTGAAGCCCAAGATACCCGGCCCAAAATCATAAGCAGTCCAACGTGAATATGGCCCAACAAATAAACATGAGTCTTGTGCGATCCGGATAGGCTTGTGCGATCCGGATGGCTTGTGCGATCCAGATGGCTTGGGCGATTGTATTTTGGGTTGTTCGGCCCAACAGCATAAGTGAAGTCCAACTGTTGTGTGTGTGACCCAAGCCTTGTGCGATCGGCACTGTCTTGTGCGATCCACAAGGTCTTGTGCGATCATGCAATTCTAAGTTGAACGTAGAGCATTAACCGTTGTACCCTACCTTGTGCGACTGTCTTGTGCGATCCAAGAGCTTGTGCGTTCAGCTCTTGTGTGACTAGGGGACTTGTGTGATTAGTTTAATTATTCCTAAAATCTTGCCATCAGTTACTTGGTTTCCACTTATGTAGTTATCAATCAACAATCAATCAGTTTTAGATCATGCAAATTCTCGATCAAACCAAGCAATCATCGTGTAATTCATATGAACCCTAATAATCATGTAACAACCAAACATCATCACATCGAATCAAATAGTATGATTAATATCAAGATCCATAATCCATTTTTCAATAGTTCATGTCAAGAACTATGAATCAATTGAACATCTAAACCCGTCACAGCCGATTTCATCTCCTCGGTTCTAAATCAACATCAACAATACATAATTATCAACCGTAAATTTATCAAGTCATGCAACACATATGAACCGATTACATGAACACCAAACCTCATCATTCATAACTAATCATGTATCATTCACAAATCATTGTATAGAATCATCTAAATCATAACATCATTCAACATGCAATCAACAATAAAAACACTAACCGGTACCCGGATTGATCCGAACACAAAAGCTTCGATGGAGAGGGGTGTGTTGCCGTCGACTTCGAGAGAGAGTGAGAGGAGAGAATTAGGGTTTGTGTGCTATGAGATTTGCAACTAATGAAGAGTATACACTCCCCTCATGAGTTATGCGACACAATGGAGTGGGCCGAACCCTCCTAATGGACTGCCCATTCGGTACAAACACAAAAGTGTGTGGGCCGAGAGTGTTAAGGAACCACAGCCCAAAGGCTTGTGTGTTCGGGTTGTTGTTGTGCGATCGGTTTATTTCATGCGATCCTAATACATACATACAAGCACAACGCATACTCACATAAAATTTCATTAATCATCAAAGTTCACATAATCACATAAGGTCCATATACGTTACATTAAACACATAGATAGGTTCTGAAATACGAGTTGTCACATTATCCCCAAGTTGAAAGATATTTCGTCCCAAAATTTAGCATGCGGTTATTGAGGAAGCTAGTTGTATTGCGTTGTTTCCTGGGGTGTCACATCATCCCCCCGTTGTTTGGAATTTCGTCCCGAAATTCTATAGTGGCTTCAGCCTCAGTAGTGGTTGCATTGTTCTTGAACAACTGGGGATACTTGAGTTTCATTTGGTCTTCTCGTTCCCAGGTGAACTCTGGGCCACGACGGGAGTTCCAACGAACTCAAACGAGAGGTATTCTGGTGTGCTTGTGGACCATAATGTCTCGGTCTGTGATTTCAACTGGTTCCTACACGAATCGCAACTGATCGTCGATAGTGAGCTCCTTCAAAGGAACTATGAGGGTCTCATCTGACAGACACTTCTTCAGATTCGACACGTGGAAAAGGTTGTGAACTCCACAGAGTTCTGCTGGTAGGTTTAGTTTGTAGGCCACTTTGCATATTTTCTCTATGATTTCGAAAGGTCCAACGTATCGTGGGTTAAGTTTGCCTCGTTTTCCAAAACGAACAACACCCTTCCAAGGTGAGACTTTGAGTAGCACTCGATCCCCAACCTGGAACTCGAGTGGTTTCCTGTGCTTATCAGCGTAGCTTTTCTGACGGTCGCGCACTGCCGCCATTCGTTGCCGTATCTGGGCAATCCTTTCGGTTGTGTCTACCACAAGTTCTGGACCAGTAATCTGGCTGTCGCCAACCTCTGCCAACAAAGAGGTGATCGGCATTTACGTCCGTACAATGCCTCAAATGGAGCGGCTTTAATGCTGGTGTGGTAGCTGTTATTATACGAGAATTCCACCAATGGCAGATGTTTTTCCCAGTCGTTGCCAAAGTCAATCACACATGCCCTAAGCATGTCTTCAAGGGTTTGGATGGTGCGTTCAGACTGCCCATCCGTCTGTGGATGATAAGCTGTGCTCATGTCTAAACGTGAGCCAAAAGATTTGTGCATAGCTTGCCATAATTCTGAGGTAAAACGTGCATCACGATCAGAGATAATAGAGGTTGGCATCCCGTGCCTCGAGACAACTTCCTTAAGATAAACGTCTGCTAGAGTGGAGAACTTATCCGTTTCCTTGATAGCCAAGAAGTGTGCAAACTTGGTGAGTCGATCCACGATCACCCAAATAGTATCATTTCCACGTTGAGATCTAGGCAGGCCAGTAACGAAATCCATGGAAATTTGCTCCCATTTCCATTGTGGTATCTCTGGTTGTTGGAGTAGGCCCGATGGTTTCTGATATTCGGTCTTGACTCTTGCACAAGTCAGACATTTGCTAACGTAGGTTGCTATGTGAGCTTTCATGCTAGGCCACCAATACGTAGTTCTGAGATCGTGGTACATCTTATCCGAACCAGGGTGTATCGAGTAATGAGATTATGCGCTTCATCCATCACAAGCTCGGGTAAGTTTCCATAGTGTGGGACCCAGATGCATCCTGTTACGTAATAGGTGCCGTCTTCCTTTTGTTCTAACCGTTTCCTTGATCCGCGTAGGGCTTCAGCCATGACATTTGCTGGTTTCAATGCTTCCACCTGAGCATCTCGTATCTGTGTAGGAAGACTAGACTGAATGGTAAGTTGTAATGCTCGCACGCGTTTAGGTGTGGTATCCTTTCGACTGAGGGCTTCAGCGACAACATTGGCTTTGCCTGGATGGTACTTGATGGCACATTCGTAATCATTCAAAAGCTCAACCCATCATCGTTGACGCATGTTTAACTCCTTTTGCTTGAAGATATGTTCGAGACTCCTGTGATCGGTGTAAATGGTGCACCTGGTACCGTACAGGTAATGTCTCCATATCTTAAGAGCAAAAACCACTGCTCCCAACTCCAAGTCATGCATAGTGTAGTTCCTTTCGTGAACTTTAAGTTGACGTGACGCATAAGCAATGACCTTGTCACGTTGCATCAACACACATCCAAATCCTTGGATGGATGCGTCGTAATAAACCACAAAATCGTCTGTGCCTTCAGGCAGTGAGAGGATAGGTGCGCTACAAAGTCTATCCTTTAAGTGCTGAAACGCCATTTCCTGTGCATCACCCCAACGATAGGTGACACCCTTCTGAGTTAGCGAAGTGAGAGGTTGTGCGATCTTGGAGAAATCCTTGATAAACCTTCTGTAGTAACCTGCCAAGCTCAAGAATTGGCGGATTTCTGTTGGTGTACGCGGTGCAGGCCAGTTCTTAATCGAATCAACTTTTGATGGATCAACGTGAATCCCATCCTTGTTTACCACGTGGCCAAGAAAGTGGACTTCACGAAGCCAGAAGTCGCATTTCGAGAACTTAGCATAAAGCTGTTCTGTTCGAAGGAGTTCCAAAATAAGTCATAGATGCTGCTCGTGTTCCTCTCGACTCTTAGAGTAGATCAGAATGTCATCGATGAATACAATCACAAACTTATCCAAGTACGGCTTGCACGCTCTGTTCATAAGATCCATGAAGACTGCAGGCGCGTTTGTCAGTCCGAAAGGCATAACCAGGAACTCATAATGCCCATAACGAGTCCTGAACGTTGTCTTAGAGATGTCCTCGTCTCGGACTCTCAGTTGATGGTATCCTGACCTCAGGTCAATCTTCGAATAGTAGCTCGACCCTTGCAACTGGTCGAACAAGTCGTCAATGCGTGGAAGAGGATAGCGATTCTTCACAGTCACCTTGTTGAGTTCACGATAGTCAATGCACATACGGAAGGTACCGTCTTTCTTCTTCACGAATAATACTGGTGCTCCCCAAGGCGAAGAGCTAGGACGAATGAAACCCTTATCCAATAGTTCCTGCAATTGTTTGGACAGTTCTTCTAGTTCGGTTGGATCTAAGCGATAAGGTGCTCGAGCTATGGGCACTGCTCCAGGAGCTAGCTCGATTTGGAATTCGACCTGGCGATGAGGCGGTAGCCCACGTAAATCTTCAGGGAACACTTGAGGAAAATCACGTACTACAGGAATATCCTCTAATCTCTTCTCCTTCGTGGATGTATCAGTAACAAGTGCTAAAATAGCGGTGTGGCCCTTTCGTAAACACTTCTGGGCCTAAAGAAAGGAGATGATGCCCACCACGGTACCACTCTTGTCGCCTTGAATTTCGAGAGGTTCTTTACCAGAACGGGGAAAACGAACAATCTTCTCTTTGCATAGGATCTCTGCTTGCTGTTGGGATAACCAATCCATCCCGCTGACGATGTCGAAACTACCAAGGACGATGGGGATGAGGTCGATAAAGAAAGTCTGACCCGCTAAAACGAGATTACAACCCTTAACTACGTGCATGGCCTCTAGACTTTTATCGTTTGCTAATTCTACTATGTGCTTGGTGTTCAAAGGTGTTGGTGTGCGTTTAAGCATTTGACTAACTTTTAGAGACACATAACTGGTATCGGCACCCGAATCAAATAAAACAGTAACATAAAAGTCGTCGAGAAGGAACTTACCCATCACTACGTTAGGATCATTCCTTGCTTCACCCTGACCCAGCACGAACACTCGACCCCTAGCACCGTTGTCATTATTGTTTCCCCCATTGTCGTTCCCGTTATTCTTCCCGTTTCCCTGGTTGTGGTTCTGATTTAGCTGCGGGCAGTGTCTCTTGAAGTGACCTTCAGTGCCACAGTGAAAGCATCCCTTGTTGCCCTGTTGCTGTTGCTGGTTTTGTGGTGCTTGTTGTTGCTGCTGACGATTCTGATTTGCAGGCCGCGAGCTCCTGCAATCCTTGGCTTCATGACCCATTTTGAGACACCTCTGACAACGTCCCTTGTTGCACTGACCACTGTGGTGCCTGTTGCATTTGTTGCACTTTGGGTGATTTCCTCGATATCCACCCTGCCCTTGACTACCAGAAGATTGTTGACCAGGACTCCGGTAGTCATCAGTCTTTCGCTGCTGTGCCTGGGGCTGAACCGTAGTCGAACCCTTGCTTGAGGTTCCCTCCCATTTTCGCTTGTTGTCACTAGGAGTAGCAGAAGGGGTAGTAGTAGTAGCCCCTATCCGCTTAGGCAGTTTGTTCTGTTCCACTGCCTGGTCTGTGAGACGATGAGCAAGACGAGTAATATCCTGGATGGTAGCAAGGTTAGCTGCAGTCACCTGGCTTTGAATCTCTGGTACTAAGCCTTTGAGGTACAGTTCGATACGCTTGATGGGAGGTTCCACCATAGGTGGACACAAGATGGCCAGCTTGTTTGACCTTTTCGTATACGCCTCTATCTCTGACCCTGTCATCTTCAGGTTAAAGAACTCCACTTCCAACTTGTGGATGTCATCACGAGTGCAGTATTCTCGCTTGATCAGTTCCTTGAAGTCGTTCCATGGGGTGGCATTAGCAGCCGCCAACCCCAGCATCTGTACTTGCGCATTCCACCAAGTCAGCGCAATGCCTTCGAGAGTACCGGTGGCATACTTCACCCTACGAGCCTCAGGGCATTCACACATCTCGAAGACCGATTCGAGCTTCCCGAACCAGTGGAGGAGTCCAACTGCTCCTTCAATACCACTGAAAGTACTAGGACGACAGTCCATAAAAGTCTTGAATGTGCACACAGGTGGCTGAGCGTTCTGTCCTGTTGTGTATAAGAACAGGACAAGGTTAAACACAAGAGTTGGTTTAGGAGTGTAGGATCTAAAGATCCTAGAGTGAGTTTCGACTACAGGGTATACCTCCTGCTTGTGCGGCTGCAAGTGCCGCAGCAACTTGTTGGTTAATCAAAGCCGTCAACTGGGCTTGTGTCATGTTAACGCGTCAGCTCATGATCTTCATATCAAAAGGGAACATGGGTGAGAAAGGTTTGTGAAAGTGCGATGACAGAAGAGGGTAAGCACACAAGTGTTTTCAATCAATAGTTGCTACGTTTATCTAAGCATACCACGAGCAAAGTTCTATGTAATTAGCAAGTAGGTAATATAAACATAAACCATATCACCTATAGTGTTGAGTCTTGCACGTGGAGCGAAGCGTCATTGTGGATCGTTAAGCACTGTTCTGGTAATAGTCTGGTTTCAATAAAAACTTTTTCCCTTATTAAAACCAAGTTCACTATAACCAATGGCTCTGATACCAATCTGTCACACCCCCAAAATCCACACGCGGAGTATCACCGCTTGGAGGCGTGACTGACCAGGATCAAGCCACCAATCATATTGAACAAGCATGTAAGTAGTTTATAAAATCCAACACAATACAATTATTGTCTAAACAATACATAGTTCAAGTTGCAAGCGGAAGCATAATGTCTAAAACCAAATCATAAGTTTAAACGTTTCAAATGTTTAGCATGGCACACAGCTGTCCATGTCCCACAACGACTCTTCCCACTCCCATGCAAGCTCCAGAGATACCTAACGACCTGCAAGGCATGTAACAGAGAGTCAACAACAAAGTTGAGCGAGTTCACAGTTGAGTGTTCAGCTAAAGAGTTCCTTTCAGAAATCGTAAGTTTGATTCATAACCATGCGTTACCCAGTATCCTTGTTTCCCAAATCTTTACGATATTTAGTGGGGGCTTCCCATGTTGTATGCTACTAGACTAGTCGCATCCATAAGTGTCCTTCCCAATCCGAGGAGAGTGTTAAGTATGAGTGTACGTAGGTTTTACGTACGTGCCCTTCTCAATCCGAGGACAGTAGCTAGCATGAGTGTACGTAGGTTTTACGTACGTGCCCTTCTCAATCCGAGGACAGTAGCTAGTATGAGTGTACGTAGGTTTTACGTACGTGCCCTTCTCAATCCGAGGACAGTAGCTAGTATGAGTGTACGTAGGCTTTACGTACGTGCCCTTCTCAATCCGAGGACAGTAGTAGGTAGTCTACTAGTGTTGATCATATAAATAGTCATTCAATCCCATTCCCAACCCACCGGGAATCCCATGCCTTAGGAGTGTGAACTCACCTTGGTTTGCTCGGCAGATACACGAAAAGGTTACTTGAGCTATATGTGGTCAACCACGGCCAAACATGGTTACCATACAAGTCAGGTTTTGGTTTTCAAGTAGTGCACATAAGTTTCACACAAGCTAACAGGCTACGAACACGTATTGATCATGGCAGCACTTAAACAGTCAAGTACATAACATATCCGGACTTGTGCGAGTCAAAAGATTGGGCTCGCACAAGTCTAGCAGCCTTGCGTGACTCACCCGTTGAAGCCCAAGATACCCGGCCCAAAATCATAAGCAGTCCAACATGAATATGGCCCAACAAATAAACATGAGTCTTGTGCGATCCGTATAGGCTTGTGCGATCCGGATGGCTTGTGCGGTCCGGGTGGCTTGTGCGATTGTGTTTTGGGCTATTCGGACCAACAGCATAAGTGAAGTCCAACTGTTGTGTGTGTGGCCCAAGCCTTGTGCGATCGGCACTGTCTTGTGCGATCATGCAATGCTAAGTTGAACGTAGAGCATTAACCGTTGTACCCTACCTTGTGCGACTGTCTTGTGCGATTGCCCTTGTACGATCCAAGAGCTTGTGCGTTCAGCTCTTGTAAGACTAGGGGACTTGTGTGATTAGTTTAATTATTCCTAAAATCTTGCCATCAGTTACTTGGTTTCCACTTATGTAGTTATCAATCAACAATCAATCAGTTTTAGATCATGCAAATTCTCGATCAAACCAAGCATTCATCGTGTAATTCATATGAACCCTAATAATCATGTAACAACCCAACATCATCACATTGAATCAAATAGTATGATTAACATCAAGATCCATAATCCATTTTTCAATAGTTCATGTCAAGACCTATGAATCAATTGAACATCTAAACCCGTCACAGCCGATTTCATCACCTCGGTTCTAAATCAACATCAACAATACATAATTACCAACCCTAAATTTATCAAGTCATGCATCACATATGAACCGATTACATGAACACCAAACCTCATCATTCATAACTAATCATGTATCGTTCACAAATCATTGTATAGAATCATCTAAATCATAACATCATTCAACATGCAATCAACAATAAAAACACTAACCGGTACAAGGATTGATCCGAACACAAAAGCTTCGGTGGAGAGGGGTGTGTTGCCGACGACTTCAAGAGAGAGTGAGAGGAGAGAATTAGGGTTTGTGTGCTATGAGATTTGCAACTAATGAAGAGTATACACTCCCCTCATGAGTTATGCGACACAATGGAGTGGGCCGAACCCTCCTAATGGACTGCCCATTCGGTACAAACACAAAAGTGTGTGGGCCGAGAGTGTTAAGGAACCATAGCCCAAAGGCTTGTGCGTTCGGGTTGTTGTTGTGCGATCGGTTTATTCCGTGCGATCCTAATACATACATACAAGCACAACACATACTCACATAACATTTCATTAATCATCAAAGTTCACATAATCACATAAGGTCCATATACGTTACATTAAACACATAGATAGGTTCTGAAATGCGAGTTCTCACATGTCTAATCCGCATATATATCACCATTGCCCTTGATTTTCTTGACTGTATATCTCCTAAATGTCAACATATACACGTGTGATTTAGTTTACGAAGATTTTTCAATGCCCAGAACCTCGATCAGAGAGTAAAAAAGGCGTAAGGTTCATAATGGTGTAAAATTAAAATGGGATATACCGGGCTAGGATTCGAGTTACAGGAACAAGGGCCAAACCAACCTCCCTAGAATGGAATCATCGAGCGAAAACACTTGACAACCTCCTAGAAGTAGCTTTTCTTGCCACCAGAGCTTTCTCCATCAATTAGGAATCTGATGCCGTCACTAAACACATTCCTTAAATATTGAGTGTTTTTTTGGTGTCTAATCCACATATATATCACCATTGCCCTTGATTTTCTTGACTGTATATCTCTTAAATGTCAACATATACACGTGTGATTTAGTTTACGAATATTTTTCAATGCCGATAACCTCGATCAGAGAGTAAAAAAGGCGTAAGGTTCACAATGGTGTAAAATTAAAATGGGATATACCGGCCTAGGATTCGAGTTGCAGGAACAAGGGCCAAACCAACCACCCAAGAATGGAATCGTCGAGCGAAAACACTTGACAACCTCCTAGAAGCAGCTTTTCTTGCCACCAGACCTTTCTCAATCAATTAGGAATTGATGCTGTCACTAAACACATTCCTTAAATAGTAGCCATTTGTTGAGTGTGTTTTTTTTGTGTCTAATCCGCATATATATCACCATTGCCCTTGATTTTCTTAACTGTATATCTCTTAAATGTCATCATATACACGTGTGATTTAGTTTACGAATATTTTTCAATGCCGAGAACCTCGATCAGAGAGTAAAAAAGGTGTAAGCTTCACAATGGTGTAAAATTAAAATGGAATATACCAGGCTAGGATTCGAGTTACAGGAACAAGGGCCAAACCAACCACCCAAGAATGGAATCCTCGAGCGAAAACACTTGACAACCTCCTAGAAGCTGCTTTACTTGCCACCAGACCTTTCTCCATCAATTAGGAATCTGATGCCGTCACTAAACACATTCCATAAATTGTAGCCATTTGTTGAGAGTTTTTTTGGTGTCTAATCCGCATATATATCACCATTGCCCTTGATTTTCCTGACTGTATATCACCTAAATGTCAACATATACACGTGTGATTTAGTTTACGAAGATTTTTCAATGCCGAGAACCTCGATCAGAGAGTAAAAAAGGCGTAAGGTTCACAATGGTGTAAAATTAAAATGGGATATACCGGGCTAGGATTCGAGTTACAGGAACAAGGGCCAAACCAACCGCCCAAGAATGCAATCATCGAGCGAAAACACTTGTCAAACTCCTAGAAGCAGCTTTTCTTACCACCAGACCTTTCTCCATCAATTAGGAATCTGATGCCGTCACTAAACACATTCCTTAAATTGTAGCCATTTGTTGAGTGTTTTTTTTGGTGTCTAATCCGCATATATATCACCATTGCCCTTGATTTTCTTAACTGTATATCTCTTAAATGTCAACATATACACGTGTGATTTAGTTTACGAAGATTTTTCAATGCCGAGAACCTCGATCAGAGAGTAAAAAAGGCGTAAGGTTCACAATGGTGTAATGTTAAAATGGGGTATACCGGGCTAGGATTCGAGTTACAGGAACAAGGGCCAAACCAACCACCCAAGAATGGAATCGTCGAGCGAAAACACTTGTCAAACTCCTAGAAGCAGCTTTTTCTGCCACCAGACCTTTCTCCATCAATTAGGAATCTGATGCCGTCACTGAACACATTCCTTAAATTGTAGACATTTGTTGAGTGTTTTTTTTTTGGTGTCTAATCCGCATATATATCACCATTGCCCTTGATTTTCTTGACTGTATATCTCTTAAATGTCAACATATACACGTGTGATTTAGTTTACGAAGATTTTGCAATGCCGAGAACCTCGATCAGAGAGTAAAAATGGCGTAAGGTTCACAATGGTGTAAAATTAAAATGGGTTATACCGGGCTAGGATTCGAGTTACAGGAACAAGGGCCAAACCAACCACCCAAGAATGTAATCGTCGAGCGAAAACACTTGACAACCTCCTAGAAGCAGCTTTTCTTGCCACCAGACCTTTCTCCATCAATTAGGGAATCTGATGCCGTTACTAAACATATTCCTTAAATTGTAGCGATTTGTTGAGTGTTTTTTTTGGTGTCTAATCCGCATATATATCACCATTGCCTTGGATTTTCTAGACTGTATATCTCTTAAATGTCAACATATACACGTGTGATTTAGTTTTCGAAGTTTTTTCAATGCCGAGAACCTCGATCAAAGAGTAAAAAAGGCGTAAGGTTCACAATGGTGTAAAATTAAAATGGGAGATAACCGGGCTAGGATTCGAGTTACAGGAACAAGGGCCAAACCAACCACCCATGAATGGAATCGTCGACCGAAAACACTTGACAACCTCCTAGAAGCAGCTTTTCTTGCCACCAGACCTTTCTCCATTAATTAGGAATTTGATGCCGTCACTTAACACATTCCTTAAATTGTAGCCATTTGTTGAGTGTTTTTTTTTTTTGGTGTCTAATCTGCATATATATCACCATTGCCCTTGATTTTCTTGAGTGTATATCTCTTAAATGTCAACACATACACGTGTGATTTATTTTACGAAGATTTTTCAATGCCGAGAACCTCGATCAGAGAGTAAAAAAGGCGGAAGGTTCACAATGGTGTAAAATTAAAATGGGATATACCTGGCTTGGATTCGAGTTACAGGAACAAGGGCCAAACCAACCACCCAAGAATGGAATCGTCGAGCGAAAACACTTGACAACCTCCTAGAAGCAGCTTTTCTTGCCACCAGACCTTTCTCCATCAATTAGGAATATGATGCCGTCACTAAACACATTCCTTATATTGTAGCCATTTGTTGAGTGTTTTTTTTTGTGTCTAATCCGCATATATATCACCATTGCCCTGGATATTCTTGACTGTATATCTCTTAAATGTCAACATATACACGTGTGATTAAGTTTACGAAGATTTTTCAATGCCGAGAACCTCGATCAGAGAGTAAAAAAGGCGTAAGGTTCACAATGGTGTAAAATTAAAATGGGATATACCGGGCTAGGATTCGAGTTACAGGAACAAGGGCCAAACCAACCACCCAAGAATGTAATTGTCGAGCGAAAAAAATTGACAACCTCCTAGCTTTTCTTACCACTAGACCTTTCTCCATCAATTAGGAATCTGATGCCGTCACTAAACACATTCCTTAAATTGTAGCCATTTGTTGAGTGTTTTTTTTTGGTGTCTAATCCGCATATATATCACCATTGCCCCGAATATTCTTGACTGTATATCTCTTAAATGTCAACATATACACGTGTGATTAAGTTTACGAAGATATTTCAATGCCGAGAACCTCGATCAGAGAGTAAAAAAGGCGTAAGGTTCACAATGGTGTAAAATTAAAATGGGGTATACCGGGCTAGGATTCGAGTTACAGGAACAAGGGCCAAACCAACCACCCAAGAATGGAATCGTCGAGCGAAAACACTTGACAACCTCCTAGAAGCAGCTTTTTTTGCCACCAGACCTTTCTCCATCAATTAGGAATCTGATGCCGTCACTGAACACATTCCTTAAATTGTAGACATTTGTTGAGTGTTTTTTTTGGTGTCTAATCCGCATATATATCACCATTGCCCTTGATTTTCTTGACTGTATATCTCTTAAATGTCAACATATACACGTGTGATTTAGTTTACGAAGATTTTGCAATGCCGAGAACCTCGATCAGAGAGTAAAAATGGCATAAGGTTCACAATGGTGTAAAATTAAAATGGGTTATAACGGGCTAGGATTCGAGTTACAGGAACAAGGGCCAAACCAACCACCCAAGAATGGAATCGTCAAGCGAAAACACTTGACAACCTCCTAGAAGCAGCTTGTCTTGCCACCAGACCTTTCTCCATCAATTAGGGAATCTGATGCCGTCACTAAACACATTCCTTAAATTGTAGCCATTTGTTGAGTGTTTTTTTTGTGTCTAATCCGCATATATATCATCATTGCCTTGGATTTTCTTGACTGTATATCTCTTAAATGTCAACATATACACGTGTGATTTAGTTTTCGAAGTTTTTTCAATGCCGAGAACCTCGATCAAAGAGTAAAAAAGGCGTAAGGTTCACAATGGTGTAAAATTAAAATGGGAAATAACCGGGCTAGGATTCGAGTTACAGGAACAAGGGCCAAACCAACCACCCATGAATGGAATCGTCCACCGAAAACACTTGACAACCTCCTAGAAGCAGCTTTTCTTGCCACCAGACCTTTCTCCATTAATTAGGAATCTGATGCCGTCACTTAACACATTCCTTAAATTGTAGCCATTTGTTGAGTTTTTTTTGTGTGTCTAATCTGCATATATCACCATTGCCCTTGATTTTCTTGAGTGTATATCTCTTAAATGTCAACACATACACGTGTGATTTATTTTACGAAGATTTTTCAATACCGAGAACCTCGATCAGAGAGTAAAAAAGGCGTAAGGTTCACAATGGTGTAAAATTAAAATGGGATATACCTGTCTTGGATTCGAGTTACAGGAACAAGGGCCAAACCAACCACCCAAGAATGGAATCGTCGAGCGAAAACACTTGACAACCTCCTAGAAGCAGCTTTTCTTGCCACCAGACCTTTCTCCATCAATTAGGAATCTCATGCCGTCACTAAACACATTCCTTAAATTGTAGCCATTTGTTGAGTGTTTTTTTTTTTGGTGTCTAATCCGCATATATATCACCATTGCCCTGGATATTCTTGACTGTATATCTCTTAAATGTCAACATATACACGTGTGATTAAGTTTACGATGATTTTTCAATGCCGAGAACCTTGATCAGAGAGTAAAAAAGGCGTAAGGTTCACAATGGTGTAAAATTAAAATGGGATATACCGGGCTAGGATTCGAGTTACAGGAACAAGGGCCAAACCAACCACCTAAGAATGTAATTGTCGAGCGAAAACACTTGACAACCTCCTAAAAGCAGCTTTTCTTACCACTAGACCTTTCTCCATCAATTAGGAATCTGATGCCATCACCAAACACATTCCTTAAATTGTAGTCATTTGTTGAGTGTTTTTTTTTGTGTCTAATCCGCATATAAATCACCATTGCCCTTGATTTTCTTGACTGTATATCTCTTAAATGTCAAGATATACACGTGTGATTTAGTTTACGAAGAATTTTCAATGCCGAGAACCTCGATCAGAGTGTAAAAAAGTCGTAAGGTTCCCAATGATGTAAAATTAAAATGGGATATACCAGGCTAGGATTTGAGTTACAGGAACAAGGGCCAAACCAACCACCCAAGAATGGAATCGTCGGGCGAAAACACTTGACAACCTCCTAGAAGCAGCTTTTCTTGCCACCAGACCTTTCTCCATCAATTAGGAATCTGTTGCCGTCACTAAACACATTCCTTAAATTGCAGCCATTTGTTTAGTGTTTTTTTTTTGTGTCTAATCCGCATATATCTCACCATTACCCTTGATTTTCTTGACTGTATATCTCTTAAAAGTCAACATATACAGTTGTGATTTAGTTTATGAAGATTTTTCAATGCCGAGAACCTCGATCAGAGAGTAAAAAAGGCGTAAGGTTCAAAATGGTGTAAAATTAAAATGGGATATACCGGGCTAGGATTCGAGTTATAGGAACAAGGGCCAAACCAACCACCCAAGAATGGAATCGTCGAGCGAAAACACTTGACAACCTCCTATAAGCAGCTTTTCTTGCCACCAGACCTTTCTCCATCAATTAGGAATCTGATGCCGTCACTAAACACATTCCTTAAATTGTAGCCATTTGTTGAGTGTTTTTTTTTGTGTCTAATCCGCATATATATCACCATTGCCCTTGATTTTCTTGACTGTATATCTATTAAATGTCAACATATACACGTGTGATTTAGTTTACGAAGATTTTTCAATGCCGAGAACCTCGATCAGAGAGTAAAAAAGGCGTAAGGTTCACAATGGTGTAAAATTAAAATGGGATATACCGGGCTAGGATTCGAGTTACAGGAACAAGGCCAAACCAACCACCTAAGAATGTAATTGTCGAGCGAAAACACTTGACAACCTCCTAGAAGCAGCTTTTCTTACCACTAGACCTTTCTCCATCAATTAGGAATCTGATGCCATCACTAAACACATTCCTTAAATTGTAGCCATTTGTTGAGTGTTTTTTTTTTGTGTCTAATCCGCATATAAATCACCATTGCCCTTGATTTTCTTGACTGTATATCTCTTAAATGTCAAGATATACACGTGTGATTTAGTTTACGAAGATTTTTCAATGCCGAGAACCTCGATCAGAGTGTAAAAAAGTCGTAAGGTTCACAATGGTGTAAAATTAAAATGGGATATACCAGGCTAGGATTTGAGTTACAGGAACAAGGGCCAAACCAACCACCCAAGAATGGAATCGTCGGGCGAAAACACTTGACAACCTCCTAGAAGCAGCTTTTCTTGCCACCAGACCTTTCTCCATCAATTAGGAATCTGTTGCCGTCACTAAACACATTTCTTAAATTGCAGCCATTTGTTTAGTGTTTTTTTTGTGTCTAATCCGCATATATATCACCATTACCCTTGATTTTCTTGACTGTATATCTCTTAAAAGTCAACATATACAGTTGTGATTTAGTTTATGAAGATTTTTCAATGCCGAGAACCTCGATCAGAGAGTAAAAAAGGCGTAAGGTTCACAATGGTGTAAAATTAAAATGGGATATACCGGGCTAGGATTCGAGTTATAGGAACATGGGCCAAACCAACCACCCAAGAATGGAATCGTCGAGCGAAAACACTTGACAACCACCTATAAGCAGCTTTTCTTGCCACCAGACCTTTCTCCATCAATTAGGAATCTGATGCCGTCACTAAACACATTCCTTAAATTGTAGCCATTTGTTGAGTGTTTTTTTTTGGTGTCTAATCCGCATATATATCACCATTGCCCTTGATTTTCTTGACTGTATATCTATTAAATGTCAACATATACACGTGTGATTTAGTTTACCAAGATTTTTCAATGCCGAGAACCTCGATCAGAGAGTAAAAAAGGCGTAAGCTTCACAATGGTGTAAAATTAAAATGGGATATATCGGGCTAGGATTCGAGTTACAGGAACAAGGGCCAAACCAACCACACAAGAATGGAATCGTCGAGCGAAAACACTTGACAACCTCCTAGAAGCAGCTTTTCTTGCCACCAGTCCTTTCTCCATCAATTAGAAATCTGATGCCGTCAATAAACACATTCCTTAAATTGTAGCCATTTGTTGAGTGATTTTTTTTGGTGTCTAATCCGCATATATATCACCATTGCCCTTGATTTTCTTGACTGTATATCTCTAAAATGTCAACATATACACGTGTGATTTAGTTTATGAAGATTTTTCAATGCCGAGAACCTCGATCAGAGAGTAAAAAAGTGTTGGGATTGAACCCTACCAGAGGAACAAATAATTAAAGCCAAAACTGGATCAGAGCAGTGGATCCAGAATAAGCAGATGATATGTATACAAGTCTCTCCCCTTGAAAGTGGTTTCAACATCTGCTGACCTCCTATCTACTGATCATACAAACTGCTGACCTACAAACTGTTGTTCAAGTAAAAGCCTGATGGAAGACTAAAGCTGTGACAACTAGTATCTCTGAACCTTTCTTGATACTTTGGTGTAACCTGTGTAAACGTTCTATGATTAACTTATGTGTTTGTTGCAATGTAATGTCATGAGTTTGAATGTTATATTACATGTTAAGTGAATGTGTGTTATATATGTATGTATAATGTAATCGCACAAGCCCTCTTGGGCACATCACTCTAGGCCCACACCCTTTGAATCCAAAACCAAGGGCAGCCCAAGGAAGGGTTTGGCCCACTCCTCTTATACGTATGCATATATCCCTTGGGGAGTTATGTTTCTCATTATTGGCTAACACAAGAAAAACACACCAAACCCTAGCTCTCTCCTTCCTCTCTCTTGAAGCCGATGGCAACAACATCCCATCTCTCTCGAAGCTTTATCGTTCGAATCAACCCTCGTTCCATTCTTTAACCGGTTAGTGTCATGTTATTGTTTTATTTCGTTTTGATTGATGCTTGTTATATGATCGAATATATGTTATTCGGGATTTGATGCTTAAAAAGAGATAGGATGAACAAACTGTATGATCACTAGAGGGTTTGATAAATGCTTGATGTTGATTTAGATGGGTAAGAACCGAATAGAAATAATGTTCATGGAATCGGCTCATATGTGTAGCATGTTTTGAATTGTAGAGTTGATAATTATGTGGATGATGATCTAGAATCGATCGGCTGTGATGTGTTTGTGTTTGGATGATTTATTGTGTTGTCATGTTAAGATGTATGCTAGTGATAAAAAACATGAGCCGGGTTAATGTTGTGATTGTTGTTTATGCTTGAACATGTCTAGGGTTCATAAGAAATTGATGTTAAAACCCTTGTTGATCGATTATTGTTTAGTTTGGAAACTGTTAGTGTTGATTGATCGAATTATTGTAAAACAAGAAACTTCTCAAATTGTTGTAACTGATTGCATGATTTTAGGAGAATCAGTTAACCAATCACACAAGTTTGTCGGTCGCACAAGATCAGGTCATACAAGACCTGATCTGATCGCACAAGGTGCATCGTACAAGCTTGGTGCAGCAATTTAAAGCTCACGGTACAACTTAGGGATGCATGATCGCACAAGACGTGTGGATCGCACAAGGCAGTGCCGATCGCACAAGTCTTGGGCCTTACACAGTGTTCGGACTTAACATATTATTGGGCCTCAAAGCCAAACCCAGTCGCACAAGATTAGTAGGATCGCACAAGTCGTCCGGATCGCACTAGTCATCCGGACCGCACAAGATCAACGTGTATTATTGATGGGCCGTGTATATATGTTGGGACTTTAATTGTTTGGGCCGGTTTTGGTGATCGCACAACCCATTGTGGATCGCACAAGTGGTGCTGATCGCACAATAGGTTGGGCCGACTATTCATATTGGGCTTTTTCATTTACTTGTCTGATATTGCTCTACGTGTATGTCGTGCATACTATGTGTTCGTAACTTGCTATCTCTGTGTAAACATACGTGCACTACTTGAACCTAGACCTGACTTGTATGGTAACCAAGTTTGGACGTGGTTAACCCCCTAGCAGCTCGATTGACCTTTCGTTTATCTGCCGAGCTAACCTAAGGTGAGTTCACACTTTCTACAAAGCATGGTAATTCCCGGTGGGTTGGGAATGGGTTAAGGAATATGGATTCCTCGTCCTTCTTGAGTAGGATAGTACGGGTTAAGGAATGTAATTCCTCGTCCTCTTGGACAGTTTAAATTTCACTAGACCAAAACTCTATCACGAAGTCCCTCCTTTTATACCGACTTAATCGTCGGGCCAATGGCGAGCGGGTCATTAGTTAGATAGTGCTATTTAGGTCTGACAAGCCTCACACCGTGCCGCAGAGGACGGGCGTGAACTAATGGATCTGGGCACGTCAATGATGATAGTCGTTGATGCTAAGGGCACATAAACATGACTAAAGTCAGTGGTCGATATGGTAACGAGTCTAGTAGTATAAACATGGGGTAGCCCCAACGGCCCGAGACCCAGAGAATTGAACACGGGGTAGCCCCCACGGCTGGACTGCCAGAGTAAATGGGATAAACAAATCACGTTTTCAACTATGGGGTAACCCCCACGGAAAGGGTGCCAGTTAAAGGAAACTATGTTTTTGGAATACCATAAACAAACACCCAACTGTGAACTCGCTCAACTTTGTTGTTGACTCGTTACTCCATGCTTTGCAGGTCACTAGGTTTAGCAGGAGCTTGCATGGGGAAGAGTCGTTGTGGAGCATGGACATTGAGTGTTCATGATAAACTTAAATACTCTGAATTTATGATTTAGGTTTTGAACTATTTGCTTCCGCTGATAACTTAGACTTATTAATTGTTTTGGACACCAATTATATTGTGTGGTTGAACCTTTAATTACTTTACTTATTGTTCAATATGATTGGTGGCTTGATCCTGGTCAGTCACGCCTCCAAGCGGTGATACTCCGCATGTGGATTTTGGGGGTGTGACAGATTGGTATCAGAGCCATTGGTTATAGCGAACTTGGTTATAAAAAGCGGAAAACTTTTGGATAAAACCAGACTATAACCTGAACAGTGCTCAACGTTCCACAACGACGGTTCACTCCATGTGCAAGACTCGACACTATAGATGATATGATAGATGTTTATATTACCTATTTGTTAGTTACATAGAACATTGTTCATGGTATGCTTAGATAACGTAGTAACTACTGCTTGAAAATTTTGTGTGTTCACTCTCTTCTGTCATTCCACACTTTCGTATTGATACGACGCACTTCTCACTTGCGTTCTCTGTAATGTGAAGATCATGAGTGGACGTGTCAACATGACTCAAGCCCAGTTGACGGCTTTGATTAACCAACAAGTTGCTGCAGCACTTGCAGCCGCCCAGGCAGGAGGTATAACCTGCCATTGCAACTTACTCTAGGATCTTTAGGTCCTACTCTCGTAAACCAACACTTGTGCTTAACCTTGTCCCTTCTTACAACCACGACAGGTCAACATGCTCAGCCTACTGTGTGCACTTTCAAAACTTTTATGGACTGCCGACCTACTACTTTCAGCGGCACTGAAGGAGCTGTAGGCCTCCTCCACTGGTTTGAGAAGCTCGAATCTGTCTTCGAGATGTGTGAATGCCCTGAGCTCGCAGGGTGAAGTATGCTACTGGTACTCTCGAGGGTATAGCGCTCACGTGGTTGAACGCTCAGGTCCAAATACTGGGGTTAGTTGCTGCTAACGCCACCCCATGGAAGGATTTCAAGGAATTGATCAAAGAAGAATACTGTTGTCGTGATGACATTCACAAGCTGGAGGTAGAGTTCTTCAACTTGAAAATGACGGGGTCAGAAATTGAAGCGTTCACGAAAAGATCGAACGAATTGGCTATCCTGTGTCCTACAATGGTAGACCCTCCCATCAAACGTATCGAATTGTATCTCAAGGGTTTAGTGCCAGAGATTCAAAGTCACGTGACCTCAGCAAATCTTGGCACCATTCAGCAGATCATCAAGTTGGCTCATCGTCTCACGGATCAGGCGGTGGAGCAGAACAGGTTACCAAAGCGTATTAGTGCTACTACATCTGATACTCTCAGCGACAACAAGCGTAAATGGGATGGAACTTCAAGCAAAGGTTCAACTTCTGTTCAGTCATAGTCTCAGCAGAGAAGGACTGACGACTACAAGAGCCCTAGTCAACAATCAACTGGTAGCCAAAGTCAAGGTGGGTACAGGGGAATTCACCCCAAATGCAATCGCTGTAACCTGCACCACAGCGGGCCATGCACCAGGAGTAACTATCATCGTTGCAACAAGCCAGGCCACGCCGCAAAGGATTGCAGAAGTTTACGCCCCGCGAATCAGAATCGTCAGCAACAACAAGCCCCACAAAATCAACGCCAGCAGCAGCAGCAGCAAGGTATCAACAAAGGGTGCTTTCAGTGTGGAGCTGAAGGCCACTTCAAGAGAGATTGTCCCCAACTGAACCAGAACAACAACAACAATAATAACAACCAGGGGAATGAAAACAACGGGGGTAACAACGGTAATAGTGCTAGGGGTCGTGTATTCATTATTGGCCAGGGTGAAGCGAGGAACGATCCCAATGTTGTGACGGGTAAGTTCCTACTGGACGACTTTTATGTTACTGTTTTATTTGATTCGGGTGCCGATACTAGCTACGTGTCCTTAAAAGTTAGTCAAATGCTTAAGCGTACCCCAACACTTTTGAACACCAAGCACACTGTAGAGCTTGCTAATGGTAAGAGTTTAGAGGCCACACACGTAGTCAAGGGTTGTAACCTTGTTCTTGCTGGTCACACATTCTCTATCGACCTCATTCCTATCGTTCTGGGTAGTTTCGACGTTGTCATTGAGATGGATTGGTTATCCCAACATCAAGCAGAGATTCTTTGCAACGAGAAGATTGTCCGTATTCCCCGTTCAAGTGATGAACCTCTCATGATTCGTGGCGACAAGAGTGGTGCTGTCGTGAGCATCATATCTTTCCTTAAGGCCTAGAAGTGTTTGCGAAAGGGCCACACCGCTATTCTAGCTCTCGTGATTGACACTTCATCGAAGGAAAAGAAGATGGAGGATATTCCTATTGTACGTGACTTTCCTGACGTATTCCCTGAGGAATTACCTGGTCTTCCGCCTCATCGTCAAGTCGAGTTTCAAATCGAGCTAGCTCCTGGAGCAGCACCCATAGCTCGAGCACCCTATCGTCTAGCTCCATCCGAATTGGAAGAACTATCTGCGCAGCTACAAGAACTCTTGGACAAGGGTTTCATTCGTCCTAGTTCTTCGCCCTGGGGAGCTCCAGTGCTATTCGTGAAGAAGAAAGACGGTACCTTCAGAATGTGTATAGACTACCGTGAACTCTACAAAGTGACCGTGAAGAATCGCTATCCTCTTCCACGTATTGATGACCTATTCGACCAGCTACAAGGGTTGAGTTTCTATTCAAAGATTGATCTGAGATCGGGATATCACCAGCTGAGAGTCCGAGAAGAGGACGTCTCCAAAACAGCCTTTAGAAATCGTTATGGACATTACTAGTTTTTGGTCATGCCTTTTGGGCTGACAAACGCACCTGCGGTCTTCATGGACCTTATGAATCGAGTGTGCAAGCCTTACCTAGATAAGTTCGTTATAGTTTTCGTCGACGACATCCTGATCTATTCTAAGAGTCAGGAGGAACACGAGCAGTATCTACGACTTATTTTGGAACTCCTTCGAACAGAACAGCTTTATGCTAAGTTTTCGAAATGTGACTTCTGGCTTCGTTAAATCCACTTCCTAGGCCACGTGGTAAACAAGGATGGGATTCTCGTTGATCCATCCAAGGTTGATTCAATCAAGAACTGGCCTGCACCCCATACACCAACAGAAATCCGCCAATTCTTGGACTTGGCAGGTTACTACAGAAGGTTTATCAAGGATTTCCCCAAGATCGCGCAACCTCTCACTTCGCTAACTCAGAAGGGTGTCACCTATCGTTGGGTTGATGCACAGGAAACGGCGTTTCAGCACTTAAAGGATAGACTTTGTAGCGCACCTATCCTCTTACTGCCTGAAGGCACAGGCGATTTTGTGGTTTATTGCGACGCATCCATCCAAGGACTTGGATGTGTATTAATGCAACGTGACAAGGTGATTGCTTACACGTCCCACGAACTTAAAGTTCACGAAAGGAACTACACTACCCACGATTTGGAGTTGGGAGCAGTGGTTTTTGCTCTTAAGATATGGAGACATTACCTGTACGGTACCTAGTGCACCATTTACACCGATCACAGGAGTCTCGAACATATCTTCAAGCAAAAGGAGTTAAACATGCGTCAACGACGATGGGTTGAGCTCTGGAATGATTACGAATGCGCGATCAAGTATCATCCAGGCAAAGCCAATGTTGTGGCTGACGCCCTCAGTCGAAAGGATACTACACCTAAACGAGTACGAACATTACAACTTACCATTCAGTCTAGTCTTCCTGCACAGATACGAGATGCTCAGGTAGAAGCATTGAAACCAGTAAATGTCTGGGCTGAAGCCCTACGCGGATCAAGGAAACGGTTAGAACAAAAGGAAGATGGCGCCTACTACGTAACAGGATGCATCTGGGTCCCACTTTATGGCAACCTACGAGAGCTTGTGATGGATGAAGCACATAAGTCTCGCTACTCAGTACATCCTGGTTCAGATAAGATGTACCACGATCTCAGAACTACGTATTGGTGGCCTAGCATGAAAGCTCACATAGAAACCTACGTTAGCAAATGTCTGACTTGTGCGAGAGTCAAGACCGAACATCAGAAACCATCGGGCCTACTCCAACAACCAGAAATACCACAATGGAAATGGGAGCAAATTTCCATGGATTTCGTTACTGGCCTACCTAGATCTCAACGTGGAAATGACACTATTTGGGTGATCGTGGATCGAGTCACAAAGTCTGCACACTTTTTGGCTATTAAAGAAACAGACAAGTTCTCTACTTTAGCAGACGTTTACTTGAAGGAAGTGGTTTCGAGGCACGGGGTGCCAACCTCTATCATATCTGATCGTGATGCACGTTTTACTTCTGAACTGTGGCAAGCAATGCACAAGTCTTTTGGCTCTCGATTAGATATGAGCACAACATATCACCCGTAAACGGATGGGCAGTCTGAACGCACCATCCAAACCCATGAAGACATGCTTAGGGCGTGTGTAATCGTTTTTGGCAATGGCTGGGAAAAGCATCTCCCGTTAGTGGAGTTCTCGTATAATAACAGTTACCACACCAGTATCCAGGCCGCTCCGTTTGAGGCATTGTACGGACGTAAATGCCGATCACCTCTTTGTTTTGCAGAGGTTGGTGATAGCCAGATCACTGGCCCAGAACTTGTGGTAGACACAACAGAAAGGATTGCTCAAATACAACAACGAATGGCGGCAGCTCGTGACCGTCAGAAAAGCTACGCTGATAAGCGCAGGAAACCACTCGAGTTCCAGGTTGGGGATCGAGTGCTACTCAAAGTCTCACCTTGGAAAGGTGTTGTTCGTTTTGGCAAATGAGGCAAACTCAACCCACGATACGTTGGACCATTCGACATCCTAGAGAAAATAGGTAAAGTGGCCTACCAACTAAACTTGCCAGCAGAACTTAGTGGAGTTCACAACGTTTTCTACGTGTCGAATTTGAAGAAGTGTCTGTCAGATGAGACCCTCATAGTTCCTTTGAAGGAGCTCACTATCGACGAGCAGTTGCGATTCGTCGAGGAACCAGTAGAGATTACTGACCGAGATGTTAAGATTCTCAAGCGTACCAGAATACCTCTTGTTCGAGTTCGTTGGAACTCCCGTCGTGGCCCAGAGTTCACCTGGGAACACGAAGACCAAATGAAACAAAAGTATCCCCAATTGTTCGACAACAGTACAACCACTACTGAGGCTGAAGCTACTGCGGAATTTCGGGACGAAATTCCAAACCAACGGGGGAAGGATGTGACACCCCAGGAAAACCAGGAAAACCATGCAACTTAACTAGCTTCCTCAGTGAGTACGTGCTAAATTTCAGGACGAAATTTCTTTCAACTTGGGGATAATGTGACAACTCGTATCTCAGAACCTTTCTTGATACTTTGGTGTAACCTGTGTAAACGTTCTATGATTAACTTAGGTGTTTGTTGCAATGTAATGTCATGAGTTTGAATGTTATATTACATGTTAAGTGAATGTGTGTTATATATGTATGTATAATGTAATCGCACAAGCCCTCTTGGGCACATCACTCTCGGCCCACACCCTTTGAATCCGAAACCAAGGGCAGCCCAAGGAAGGGTTCGGCCCACTCCTCTTATACGTATGCACATATCCCTTGGGGAGTTTTGTTTCTTATTATTGGCTAACACAAGAAAAACACACCAAACCCTAGCTCTCTCCTTCCTCTCTCTTGAAGCCGACGGCAACAGCATCCCATCTCTCTCGAAGCTTTATCGTTCGGATCAACCCTCGTTCCATTCTTTAACCGGTTAGTGTCATGTTATTGTTTGATTTCGTTTTGATTGATGCTTGTTATATGATCGAATATATGTTATTCGGGATTTGATGCTTAAAAAGAGATAGGATGAACAAACTGTTTGATCACTAGAGGGTTTGATAAATGCTTGATGTTGATTTAGATGGGTAAGAACCGAATAGAAATAATGTTCATGGAATCGGCTCATATGTGTAGCATGTTTTGAATTGTAGAGTTGATAATTATGTGGATGATGATCTAGAATCGATCGGCTGTGATGTGTTTGTCTTTGGATGATTTATTGTGTTGTCATGTTAAGATGTATGCTAGTGATCAAAAACATGAGTCGGGTTAATGTTGTGATTGTTGTTTATGCTTGAACATGTCTAGGGTTCATAAGAAATTGATGTTAAAACCCTTGTTGATCGATTATTATTTAGTTTGGAAACTGTTAGTGTTGATTGATTGAATTATTGTAAAATAAGAAACTGCTCAAATTGTTGTAACTGATTGCATGATTTTAGGAGAATCACTTAACCAATCGCACAAGTTTATCGATCGCACAAGAAAAGGTCCTACAAGACCTGATCTGATCAATCAAGGTGCATCGCACAAGCTTGGTGCAGCTATTTAAAGCTCACGGTACAACTTAGGGATGCATGATCGCACAAGACGTATGGATCGCACAAGGCAGTGTCGATCGCACAAGTCTTGGGCCTTACACAGTCTTTGGACTTAACATATTATTGGGCCTCAAAGCCCAAACCCAGTCGCACAAGATTAGTGGGATCGCACAAGTCGTTCGGATCGCACAAGTCATCCGGACCACACAAGATCAACGTGTATTATTGATGGGCCGTGTATATATGTTGGGACTTTAATTGTTTGGGCCGATTTTGGTGATCGCACAACCCATTGTGGATCGCACAAGTGGTGCTGATCGCACAATAGGTTGGGCCGACTATTCATATTAGGCTTTTGCATTTACTTGTCTGATATTGCTCTACGTGTATGTCGTGCATACTATGTGTTCGTAACTTGCTATCTATTTGTAAACATACGTGCACTACTTGAACCTAGACCTGACTTGTATGGTAACGATGTTAGGACGTGGTTGACCCCCTAGCAGCTCGATTGACCTTTCGTTTATCTGCCGAGCTAACCTAAGGTGAGTTCACACTTTCTACAAAGCATGGTAATTCCCGGTGGGTTGGGAATGGGTTAAGGAATATGGATTCCTCGTCCTTCTTGGGTAGGACAGTACGGGTTAAGGAATGTAATTCCTCGTCCTCTTGGACAGTTTAAATTTCACAAGACCAAAACTCTATCACGAAGTCCCACCTTTTATATCGACTTAATCGTCGGGCCAATGGCGAGCGGGTCATTAGTTAGATAGCGCTATTTAGGTCTGAAAAAACCTCACACCGTGCCGCAGAGGACGGGCGTGAACTAATGGATCTGGGCACGTCAATGATGATAGACATTGACGCTAAGGGAACATAAACATGACTAAAGTCAGTGGTCGATATGGTAACGAGTCTAGTAGTATAAACATGGGGTAGCCCCCACGGCCGGAGAGCCAGAGAATTTAACACGGGGTAGCCCCCATGGCTGGATTGCCAGAGTAAATGGGATAAACAAATCACGTTTTCAACTATGGGGTAACCCCCACGGCAAGGGTGCCAGTTAAAGGAAACTATGTTTTTAGAATAACATAAACAAACACCCAACAGTGAACTCGCTCAACTTTGTTGTTGACTCGTTACTACATGCTTTGAAGGTCACTAGGTTTAGCAGGAGCTTGCATGGGGAAGAGTCGTTGTGGAGCATGGACATTGAGTGTTCATGATAAACTTAATTACTCTGAATTTATGATTTGGGTTTTGACCTATTTGCTTCCGCTGATAACTTAGACTTATTAAATTGTTTTGGACACCAATTATATTGTGTGGTTGAACCTTTAATTACTTTACTTATTGTTCAATATGATTGGTTGCTTGATCCTGGTCAGTCACGCCTCCAAGCGGTGATACTCCGCATGTGGATTTTGGGGGTGTGACAAAAGCTCTGCTGCTCAATCTACTGCCTTGAGTCAAGCTCTGCTGATCCGAACAAGTACTGTTGGGTTCACATCAGTGGAAGGATGCAGCAGTTGTTTAGATGTCTTTATGTAATGAAATGTAATAGCAGTAGTTAGCATAGCAGAGGTTGTATAGATCAGAGGTTAGAGTTAGTTAGGAGGTTAGATGTCACTTTCATGGTGACGTCAGCTTAGATGCCTCAGTGGTTTGCTTGTGCCTATAAATAGAACAGTGCTCTGTACTGTTCTATTAGCTCTTTGCAAAATCTTCTTCCTGCACGAACAAACACTGTGAGCTCAGGCTGAGGGGGAGTTTGTATTCAGACATTGCATTGTAATCATTATTGAAATAAATTCAATCTTTCGGTTCTTTGTGGAAAATGTTTGATTAAAGCAATTCTCTCATTTGATTGTGTGTAAAGTTTGTTTCCATCTTAATTCCGCTGCACAACTCATCCATCTTCATCTTAATTCAAACGGGAAAACACAATCAAAACCAAACTCAGATCCTAACAATTGGTATCAGAGCCCGGACAGTCAAATTTGATTTAACAATCATTTTGACATAAATAGTTCAGCTCATAATCGTTGATACTGATAGTTTGTTCGTTTGTGTTGAAAAACGGAGCAAGGTTTAATCACCATCAAAGTTGATTAATCAGTGTCTGTAAAACAACCAGGATGACATCACAATCACAAGATGATAAGAATAACATTGGCTCGCTTTTTAAACCACCCATGCTTAAACGTAATGAATACAACATCTGGGAGAGAAAGATGGGTCACATCCTTGCTCAACAGAACACTGGATGTTGGAGGTCTGTTGTTTTTGGTCCCCGTGTTCCTATGGTGCCGAGTGCTGAGGATGCAAAGAAGTTCATTCCTAAACCTACTGAAAACTATACTGAAACTAATTTTCAAAAGTTCGAACTCAATGCCAAAGCATTTAGCATCATAGCATCCACATTACCCAATGAGATCTATGCTGGACTGTTACATTGTAACAGTGCCAAAGAGCTATGGGATGCACTGAAGGAACAGTTTGGGGGAACAGAAGAAGTCATTGAAAATAATAGGGAAATTCTGAATCAGCAGTATGAAACATTTTGTCATATCAAGGGTGAATCACTGACTCAGCAATTTGAGCAATTCAGTTGTCTCATTAGTGAACTAAGGCTTGTTAAAGTAACATTTCCAAATTCAACTCAAAATAGCAGGTTCCTTAGGTCACTACCAGAAAAATGGGACACCATAGCTTTTGTCACTAGAAACTCTGCTGAGTTCAAAGATCTGACCCTGACCCAACTTCATGGTAGACTCCTGACCTATGAAAGGGAGTTGAACCAGAAAAAGAAGTTGCAAGAGTCTCGCAAAGTTGCTGATGATTATTCATTCGGTAGCACAGCTCTTTTTGGTCAGGAAGAATCTGGTAGCAGTGGTAAGGACCAGGGTTATGATCACTTCATTGATATAACTGCTGGTGGAAATTTTAACAACCCTGGTCCTCACTCTGCAAATTATGCTTTTACTGCTAATTGTGAAAACCAGATGTCAAATAATTTGTGTTTTGAACTTAATGATTTGCAACACTTTGATCCCACTGAGTTAGAGGAGATGGACATTTTGCATCAGTTGGCTTTGCTTAGTGTAAGAACAAGCAAATTCTACAAAAGAACAGGGAGAAAATTCCCAGGGTTACATGGGAATTTAAGGGTAGGGTTGGATAAATCAAAAATCAAGTGTTACAAGTGCAATAGGCTAGGTCATTTTGCTAGGGAATGCAGAAGTCAAACTGCTGGTCCTATAATCACTTATCCCATCTCAAACCCTAGACCACAAAATCAATGCACTGTTCACTATACCTAATATACCCCTGCAGCCCATGTTAACACTGCTCACTATGCTGCAACCCCTGTGCCTGTGCATTATGTCCAAACTACTGTTCCACAAATTCAGTATGTTCAAACCCCTGTCCCTCAGGCACAAGTGCAACCTGTTGCACCTCAAACAGCTGCTCCAGCAGTGGTACAACCAGATCAGCAAAGCTTCTTCACTCAAGGCTTTGTTGACTGGAGCAGCATGCCAGATGAGCTTGGTGATGAAAATTTTGCACTCTATGCTTTTAATGAACCTTCTAATGATGAATTTTGTTTGATGGCATTAGAGTCAATACAAGAGGGGATAGAAACTGAAGGTGAACAGCTAAGTGTTGAAACAGTGGATGAGGTGACTGAAGCAGTGGTTACTGCAGTTGCTGGTGAACTGCTGCTGGGAGAAAATTCAGAAACCCTGATTGAACCACTGACAGACCCTGTGACAACTCGTATTTCGAACCTATCTTTGTACCTTAATGTAACGTAACCTTTATGTGACTATGTGTATTGGATGCTATAATGGAATATTACGTATTGAATGTTATGTGAGTATATGTTGTGTTGTATGTATGTATGTATAGGAATGACCCAAACGCACAACACCATTCGATCGCACAAGCCCATTTGGGCTACACCTTGTATGCGGATCATGGGCAGCCCATTGAGAGTTCGGCCCACTCCTTCTTTTGTCGCATAACACTAGAGAGGGTATACTCCTCATTTGTTTTGCTAAACATTCTAAAAAAAACACCAAACCCTAGTGCTCCCTTTCTCTCTTCTCAAACTCGACGGCAACAACCTTCATCCCTCTCGAAGCTTTACCTCTCGGATAAATCTCTACATTCTTCTTTAATCGGTTAGTGTTATAATTGTTGATTGTGTGTTACATGCTATGATGATTATATGATTCGCATATAATGAATTATGAATGATAATGGTTAATGTTAAGGTTTTGGCTCACATGTAAAGTATGTTAATCGATATAGGATTAATACTTACTGATGTTGTTAATGATTGAGAACCGAATACTTGTTAAATCGGCTGGTATGTTCTATGATTCGGATTGTTTTAAAAAGTTGTCTATAAGTGACTTAGGTTATGGCATGTTAGCATGAGAATGTGTGTTGATGGGACTAGTGGAATGATTGTTGTTTGGTTCGAACAGTGTGTATCCATGATGATGAGCATGTGATTTTAATTAATTGTATTTTTAAGGATCTTTCATGATTACTTGCATGTGAATTGTCAGTATGTTTTGTGATTGTTACATGTATTTTAATTGGAATAAGATCTCAGTGCATGTTCAAATTGATATATAATAATCCTGATTCGCATGCATGTAATCGGCTGGACACTCATGAAATCGGAACATATAATAATATTTGATAAGTTGTCGGCCATTGTTGTTTATTTCGATGATGATCATGTGTGGTTGTTGTTCATAATTATGATGTTAGGGTTATGTGAGACAAATGATTAAAAACCTTGTTTGATCGAGTAAGGGATTGGTTAGAATCCATGATTTGTGTTAATTGATAAAGGGCAATCTTGGAAACTATTTAATGTGTGTAACAGATAGGCATGAAATCCGGGATATTAAACTAATCGCATAAGACATCTTGGTCGCACAAGATGTCCATACGCACTAAATGATCAGTCGAACAAGCTGATCTGAACGCACAAGTTTCAGTCGCACAAGGCACCATCAGTCGCACAAGGTGCCATCGGTCGCACAAGTTGGTTATTTGTTTAATTGTTGGGCCGGTTACTTGTTGAACCAATTATGCTTATTTGGGCTTATTGTTACTCGGGCCGGGTATCAAATGGAATCGCACAAGACTATTTGTTTAACTGTTAGATTGGGCCGTATAATGGTATGTTTGGGCTTTTGACTTTTGGGCCGGGTATTTATCTGAGTCGCACAACATGATGTGGGTCGCACAGGGCTGTGCCGACCGCACAACATGTTGGGCCGACTGTTTGTGGACTTTTACTCTCGGATCGTACAAGTTAGACACGATGAGTGCTTGACTGTTACTGTTAAGGTGTTAATGTGTGTTATGTGTTGCCATGATCAACTTGTGTTCCTACTCAGCTACCTATGTGTAATCATATATGCTTTACTTGAACCTAAACATGACATGTGTGATAACCATGTTAGGACGTGGTTGACCACTAGCTGCTAGACTTGACCTTTCTGTGTAATCTGCCGAGCAAACCAAGGTGAGTTCACACTTCGTTACAAAGCATGGGATTCCCAGGGGTTGGGAATGGGTTAAGGAATAGGGATTCCTCATCCTATTGAGACGTAATCAGGAACATAGATTCCTCGTGCTGTTGAGACGTAATCAGGAACATTGATTCCTCGTCCAGTATCAGACGGATTTAACTATACTAGACTAGAACTCTATCAACGAAGTCCCTCCTTTTATATCGACTTAATCGCCGAGGCCAATGGCGAACGGGTCATTAGTTAAATAGCGCTATTAGGTTTAACAAACCTCACACCGTGCCGCAGAGGACGGGCGTGGACTAATGGACTATGGCACGTCAGTGATGATAGACACAGACGTTAGGGCACTTAAACATGACGAACGTTAGTAGTCGATATGGTAACGAGTCTGGTGAATTAAACATGGGGTAGCCCCCACGGCCATAGAGCCGGGCTGGAATAGCCAACGTAAGAACGGGTAACTAATAAACGTTTTTCGAACTATGGGGTAACCCCCACGGCTGGATAGCTGGTAAAGAGCAAACTGTGTTTTCGGAACAACTATAAACTGGACAACCAAACGTGAACTCACTCAACTTGTTGTTGACTCGTTACTACATGCTTTGCAGGTCTATAGGTACTTAGCTGGAGCTTGCACAAGGAAGAGTCGTTGTGGGACATGGACAGCTATGTGCCATGTTAAACATTTGATAATTAAACTTTTGATTTGGTTTTGAACATTTTGCTTCCGCTCATAACTTAACTATGTTTGTTTTGGACATTAATCGTGATGGTTGGACTTTTACATTGAATTATTTACTTGTTCAATATGATTAGTGGTTTGATCATGGTCAGTCACGCCTCCAAGCGGTGATACTCCGCATGGGGTTTTTGGGGGTGTGACAGATTGGTATCAGAGCCATTGGTTATAGAGAACTTGGTTTTAATAAAGGAAAACTTTTTTGTTAAAACCAGACTATAACCTGTACAGTGCTCTACGATCCACAACGACGCTTCACTCCACGTGCAAGGCTCGACATTCTAGGTGATATGGTTTGTGTTTTATTGCCTACTTGTTAGATTACGTAGAACCTTGCTCATGATATGCTTAGCTAGTATAGCTACTGTTGCTTGAACACGTGTGTGCTTACTCTCTTCTGTCATCGCACTTTCGCGAACCTTTCTCACTCATGTTTCCCTTGATATGAAGATCATGTCTGGACGCATTAACATGACTCAAGCTCAGTTGACGGCTCTGATCAACGAACAGGTTGCTGTGGCACTTGCAGCAGCATAGGCAGGAGGTATACCCTGCAGTTTATAACTCATTCTAGGATCTTTAGATCCTACTCTCATGAACCTATCCTTGTGTTAAACGTTGTCCTTTCTTACACCCACAACAGGTCAACATGCTCAGCCACCTGTGTGCACCTTCAAAACTTTCATGGACTGCCGACCCACTACTTTTAGTGGCACTGAAGGAGCAGTAGGTCTCCTCCACTGGTTTGAGAAACTAGAATCTGTGTTCGAAATGTGTGAATGCCCTGAGGCACGCAGGGTGAAATATGCTACTGGCACTCTCGAGGGTTTAGCCCTCACATGGTGGAACGCTCAAGTCCAAATGTTGGGGTTGGTTGCTGCTAACGCCACCCCATGGAACAATTTTAAAGAAATGATCAGGGAGGAATACTGCACTCGTGATGACATTCATAAGCTGGAAGTCGAGTTCTTCAACCTCAAGATGACGGGGTCAGAAATTGAGGCGTTTACTAAGAGATCGAATGAGCTTGCACTACTGTGCCCTACTATGGTGGATCCTCCAATTAAGCGTATTGAACTTTATCTTAAGGGTTTAGTACCAGCGATCCAAAGTCATGTGACGTCAGCAAACCTCGCCACCTACCAGCAAGTTGTTCAATTGGGTCACCGTCTCACTGATCAGGCGGTGGAGCAAAACAAGTTACCAAAACGTATTAGTGCTACAGCTACCTCTGAACCTCCCAGTGATAACAAACGTAAATGGGATGGAGCTTCAAGCAGAGGTTCGACTTCTGTTCAATCCCAGTCGCAGCAGAGAAGAACTGAAGAGTATAAGAGTCCTAGTCAGCAATCGTCAGGTAGCCAAAGTCAGGGTGGATACAAAGGAAATCACCCCAAATGTAATCGTTGTAACTTACATCACAGTGGGCCATGCACCAGAAGTAACTGTCATCGGTGCAACAAGCCTGGTCATATTGCAAGAGAATGTAGGAGTCAGTTTCCCGCGAACCAAAATCGGCAACAACTGCGAGCCCCACCAAATCAACGTCAGCAGCAGCAACAACAGGGTAACAACAAAGGGTGCTTTCAGTGCGGAGCTGAAGGCCACTTCAAGAAAGACTGTCCCCAGCTGAACCAGAACAACAACAATAACAACAACAATCAGGGGAATGGAAACAATGGGGGTAACAATGGCAACGGTGCAAGGGGCCGTGCGTTCGTTATTGGCAATGGAGAAGCTAGGAACGATCCCAATGTTGTGACGGGTAAGTTCCTTCTCGACGACTTTTACGTTACTGTCTTATTTGATTCGGGTGCTGATACTAGTTATGTGTCCCAAAAAGTTAGTCAACTGATTAAGCGTACCCCAACACCTTTGAATCCCAAACACGCTGTAGAGTTAGCTAATGGTAAAAGTATAGAGGTCACACACGTAGTCAAGGGTTGTAACCTAGTACTTGCTGATCACACTTTCTCGATCGACCTTCTTCCTATCACTCTGGGTAGTTTCGACGTTGTCATTGGGATGGACTGGTTATCCCAACACCAAGCAGAGATTCTTTGCAATGAAAAGATCGTTCGTATTCCTCGCCCAGGCGATGAACCTCTCATGATTCATGGCGACAAGAGTGGTGCTGTTGTGAGCATCATTTCTTCCCTTAAGGCCCAAAAGTGTTTGCGTAAAGGCCACACTGCCTTTCTGGCTCTCGTTACTGACACCTCCAAGAAAGAGAAAAAGATAGAAGACTTTCCGATTGTACGCGACTATCCTAAGGTATTTCCTGAGGAACTACCTGGCCTCCCGCCTCATCGTCAGGTCGAGTTTCAAATCGAGTTAGCTCCTGGAGCGGCACCTATAGCTCGTGCACCGTATCGCTTAGCTCCATCAGAGTTGAAAGAGCTATCTACGCAACTACAAGAACTCTTAGATAAGGGTTTTATTCGTCCTAGCTCTTCGCCCTGGGGAGCTCCAGTGCTATTCGTGAAGAAGAAAGACGGTACGTTCAGAATGTGCATCGACTACCGTGAACTGAACAAGGTGACTGTGAAGAATCGCTACCCTCTTCCACGCATTGACGACCTGTTCGACCAGCTGTAAGGGTCGAGCTACTATTCAAAGATTGATTTGAGATCAGGGTATCACCAGCTGAGTGTCCGAGAAGAGGACGTCTCCAAAACAGCCTTCAGAACTCGATATGGCCACTATGAGTTTTTGGTCATGCCTTTTGGGATGACAAACGCACCGGCGGTCTTCATGGACTTGATGAATCGAGTGTGCAAGCCTTATTTAGACAAATTCGTTATTGTCTTCATCGATGACATCCTGATCTATTCGAAGAGTCAGGAGGAACACGAGCAACATTTACGACTTATTTTGGAACTCCTTCGAAAAGAACAGCTGTACGCCAAGTTTTCAAAATGTGACTTCTGGCTTCGTGAAGTCCATTTCTTAGGTCATGTAGTGAACAAGGATGGGATTCACGTTGATCCATCCAAGGTAGAGTCAATCAAGAGCTGGCCTGCACCTCGCACGCCAACGGAAATTCGCCAATTCTTGGGATTGGCAGGTTACTACAGGAGATTTATTAAGGATTTCTCCAAGATTGCGCAGCCTCTTACTTCACTAACGCAGAAGGGCGTTGTTTATCGTTGGGGAAACGCACAGGAGTTAGCGTTTCAGCACTTAAAGGATAGACTTTGCAGTGCAGCTATCCTTTCATTGCCAGAGGGCACAGACGACTTCGTGGTTTACTGTGACGCATCCATTCAGGGTCTTGGTTGCGTATTGATGCAGCGGGATAAAGTTATAGCCTACGCCTCACGCCAACTCAAGGTTCATGAAAAGAACTACACTACACACGATCTGGAACTGGGAGCGGTTGTTTTTGCACTTAAGATATGGAGACACTACCTATATGGTACCAAATGCGCTATCTACACTGATCACAGGAGCCTCGAGCACATCTTCAAACAGAAGGAACTCAATATGCGACGGCGACGATGGGTCGAGCTACTGAACGACTACGAATGCTCGATCAGATATCACCCGGGCAAAGCCAATGTTGTGGCCGACGCCCTCAGTCGAAAGGACACTGCGCCCAAGCGCGTGCGAGCGTTACAACTTACTATACAGTCTAGTCTTCCTTCTCAAATACGACATGCTCAGGTAGAAGCATTGAAACCAGAAAACGTCAGGGCTGAAGCCCTACGCGGCTCAAGGCAACGTTTAGAACAAAAGGAAGACGGTGCTTACTACGTAACAGGACGCATTTGGGTCCCACTTTATGGCAACCTATGAGAGCTTGTGATGGATGAGGCACACAAGTCTCGCTACTCAGTGCACCCTGGTTCGGACAAAATGTACCACGACATCAAAACCACATATTGGTGGCCTAGCATGAAGGCCCACATAGCAACTTACGTTAGCAAGTGCTTGACTTGTGCGAGAGTCAAGGCGGAGTACCAGAAACCTTCAGGCCCACTTCAACAACCAGAGATACCACAATGGAAATGGGATCAAATTTCCATGGATTTTGTTACTGGCCTGCCTAGATCTCAACGTGGTAATGATACTATTTGGGTGATCGTGGATCGACTCACAAAGTCTGCTCACTTCCTGGCTATCAAAGAAACGGATAAGTTCTCCACACTAGCAGAAGTATACCTCAAGGAAGTTGTCTCGAGGCACGGGGTGCCCATCTCTATCATCTCGGATCGAGATGCGCGTTTTACATCAGAACTGTGGCAAGCAATGCACAAGTCCTTTGGCTCAAGGCTAGATATGAGCACAGCTTATCACCCACAAACGGATGGGCAGTCGGAACGTACTATCCAGACCCTCGAAGACATGCTTAGGGCATGTGTGATTGACTTTGGCAATGGCTGGGAAAAGCATCTGCCGCTTGTGGAATTTTCGTACAACAATAGCTACCACACCAGCATTAAAGCTGCTCCGTTTGAGGCATTGTACGGGCGTAAATGCCGGTCACCTCTTTCTTGGGCAGAGGTGGGGGATAGTCAGATTAATGGACCAGAACATGTGGTTGACACAACAGAGAAAATTGCTCAGATACGACAACGAATGGCGGCAGCTCGTGACCGTCAGAAAGTCTACGCCGATCAGGGCAGAAAACCATTAGAGCTCCAGGTTGGGGAGCGGGTACTACTCAAAGTTTCACCCTGGAAGGGTGTGGTTCGTTTTGGTAAACGGGGCAAACTTAACCCACGATACGTTGGACCCTTCGAAGTCATTGAGAAGATAGGCAAGGTGGCCTACAGATTGAACTTACCAGCGGAACTCAGTGCAGTTCACGATGTTTTCCACGTGTCGAATCTGAAGAAATGTCTGTCAGATGAGACCCACGTAGTTCCTTTGAAGGAGCTCACGATCGACGACCAGTTACGATTCGTCGAGGAACCTGTTGAAATCACGGACCGGGATGTTAAGGTCCTCAAGCGTACTAGAATACCTCTCGTTCGAGTTCGTTGGAACTCACGTCGCGGCCCAGAGTTCACCTGGGAACGCGAAGATCAGATGAAACAAAAGTATCCCCAACTGTTCGCAACCGGTACAACCACTACTGAGGCTGAAGCTACGGAATTTCGGGACGAAATTCCATATCAACGGGGGGAGGATGTGACACCCCAGGAAAACCAGGAAAACCATGCAACTTAACTAGCTTCCTCAGTGAGTACGTGCTAAATTTCGGGACGAAATTTCTTTCAACTTGGGGATAATGTGACAACTCGTATTTCGAACCTATCTTTATACGTTAATGTAACGTAACCTTTATGTGACTATGTGTATTGGATGCTATAATGGAATATTACGTATTGAATGTTATGTGAGTATATGTTGTGTTGTATGTATGTATGTATAGGAACGACCCAAACGCACAACACCATTCGATCGCACAAGCCCATTTGGGCTACACCTTGTATGCGGATCATGGGCAGCCCATTGAGAGTTCGGCCCACTCCTTCTTTTGTCGCATAACACTAGAGAGGGTATACTCCTCATTCGTTTTGCTAAACATTCTAAAAAAACACCAAACCCTAGTGCTCCCATTCTCTCTTCTCAAACTCGACGACAACAACCTTCATCCCTCTCGAAGCTTTACCTCTCGGATAAATCTCTACATTCTTCTTTAATCGGTTAGTGTTATAATTGTTGATTGTGTGTTACATGCTATGATGATTATATGATTCGCATATAATGAATTATGAATGATAATGGTTAATGTTAAGGTTTCGGCTCACATGTAAAGTATGTTAATCGATATAGGATTAATACTTACTGATGTTGTTAATGATTGAGAACCGAATACTTGTTAAATCGGCTGGTATGTTCTATGATTCGGATTGTTTTAAAAAGTTGTCTATAAGTGACTTAGGTTATGGCATGTTAGCATGAGAATGTGTGTTGATGGGACTAGTGGAATGATTGTTGTTTGGTTCGAACAGTGTGTATCCATGATGATGAGCATGTGATTTTAATTAATTGTATTTTTAAGGATCTTTCATGATTACTTGCATGTGAATTGTCAGTATGTTTTGTGATTGTTACATGTATTTTAATTGGAATAAGATCTCAGTGCATGTTCAAATTGATATATAATAATCCTGATTCGCATGCATGTAATCGGCTGGACACTCATGAAATCGGAACATATAATAATATTTGATAAGTTGTCGGCCATTGTTGTTTATTTCGATGATGATCATGTGTGGTTGTTGTTCATAATTATGATGTTAGGGTTATGTGAGACAAATGATTAAAAACCATGTTTGATCGAGTAAGGGATTGGTTAGAATCCATGATTTGTGTTAATTGATAAAGGGCAATCTTGGAAACTATTTAATGTGTGTAACAGATAGGCATGAAATTCGGGATATTAAACTAATCGCATAAGACATCTTGGTCGCACAAGATGTCCATACGCACTAAATGATCAGTCGAACAAGCTGATCTGAACGCACAAGTTTCAGTCGCACAAGGCACCATCAGTCGCACAAGGTGCCATCGGTCGCACAAGTTGGTTATTTGTTTAATTGTTGGGCCGGTTACTTGTTGAACCAATTATGCTTATTGTTACTCGGGCCGGGTATCAAATGGAATCGCACAAGACTATTTGTTTAACTGTTAGATTGGGCCGTATAATGGTATGTTTGGGCTTTTGACTTTTGGGCCGGGTATTTATCTGAGTCGCACAACATGATGTGGGTCGCACAGGGCTGTGCCGACCGCACAACATGTTGGGCCGACTGTTTGTGGACTTTTACTCTCGGATCGTACAAGTTAGACACGATGAGTGCTTGACTGTTACTGTTAAGGTGTTAATGTGTGTTATGTGTTGCCATGATCAACTTGTGTTCCTACTCAGCTACCTATGTGTAATCATATATGCTTTACTTGAACCTAAACATGACATGTGTGATAACCATGTTAGGACGTGGTTGACCACTAGCTGCTAGACTTGACCTTTCTGTGTAATCTGCCGAGCAAACCAAGGTGAGTTCACACTTCGTTACAAAGCATGGGATTCCCAGGGGTTGGGAATAGGTTAAGGAATAGGGATTCCTCGTCCTATTGAGACGTAATCAGGAACATAGATTCCTCGTCCTGTTGAGACGTAATCAGGAACATTGATTCCTCGTCCAGTATGAGACGGATTTAACTATACTAGACTAGAACTCTATCAACGAAGTCCCTCCTTTTATATCGACTTAATCGCCGAGGCCAATGGCGAACGGGTCATTAGTTAAATAGCGCTATTAGGTTTAACAAACCTCACACCGTGCCGCAGAGGACGGGCGTGGACTAATGGACTATGGCACGTCAGTGATGATAGACACAGACGTTAGGGCACTTAAACATGACGAACGTTAGTAGTCGATATGGTAACGAGTCTGGTGAATTAAACATGGGGTAGCCCCCACGGCCATAGAGCCGGGCTGGAATAGCCAACATAAGAACGGGTAACTAATAAACGTTTTTCGAACTATGGGGTAACCCCCACGGCTGGATAGCTGGTAAAGAGCAAACTGTGTTTTCGGAACAACTATAAACTGGACAACCAAACGTGAACTCACTCAACTTGTTGTTGACTCATTACTACATGCTTTGCAGGTCTATAGGTACTTAGCTGGAGCTTGCACAAGGAAGAGTCGTTGTGGGACATGGACAGCTATGTGCCATGTTAAACATTTGATAATTAAACTTTTGATTTGGTTTTGAACATTTTGCTTCCGCTCATAACTTAACTATGTTTGTTTTGGACATTAATCGTGATGGTTGGACTTTTACATTGAATTATTTACTTGTTCAATATGATTAGTGGTTTGATCCTGGTCAGTCACGCCTCCAAGCGGTGATACTCCGCATGGGGTTTTTGGGGATGTGACAGACCCCTGGTCCAAAGAAGACAAGGAAGAAGAGGAAGAAAAGAGAGCAGGTGAGAAAGAAGTAAGAGCTGGTGATGAAGAAAATCATCAATGTGATTGTGCCATGATGGCTGCTGCTAAGGTATCACCTCAAGTTCTTGAAAAATTGTGTTCAGACAAGTGCATTATTGCATTTGCTAACATCAAAGAGGTAAATGAAAACCTTAGGGATAAAATCTTAACTGATGAAGTCAAATTTGAAAAGTCATTAAAAGAGCTTAGAAACAAATTGGCTAAAAAAGATAAAGAGATCAGCAGTCTCAAAGAAGAGCAAAGCATAACCAAAACTCAACTCCAAACTATGGTAGAAAAATACCAAGTTTGCAAAAAGGAGTTAGAGTCCACCCAAATCACATGTGAAAAATGGGTGGAATCCTGCAAAGGATATGAGGTAATGCTTGAAAAACATATTAAAAGCAATGTGAAATTTGGTGTTGGTTATAGAAAATATGATGATGAAAACACTGCTTTTGAAAAATCTGTTCAAACCACTGAGTTCATCCCCACAAACAAGAATGGCCAAGAAGTGAAAATCACTGATAAACTTGGGAACAAAATCACACTTGACAGACCAATGGGATCCTATACTTTTGAGGAGATTGAGAAATACCAGTTTAATCCCACTTGGTCTGATGAGTGTGACATTCTTGAAAATTTTAAACCCATGGATTTCACAACCACTGATGGTGTCAAAGCTCCAAAAGCAAAAGTCATTCCTCTAAAGGACATCCCAGCAGAGGTTAAAAACTTTGCTGCAAAGGAGTCTGAAAAGAGAAAGAAGAGAGAAAAGATCAAAAACCTGTTTTGTGAATTTTGTGAGAAAAGGAATCATCTAACAAAAGACTGTTTCCATTTAAAAGCACATGACTTAAACAAAACAAGTATCATAGTACCTGCTGAAAGCTGCACCATTTGTGGTAAACCAAACCACAAAACTCAAGAATGTGTGTATCTCAAGAAATATGATGTGAAAAAGAATGAGTACACTGCAAAAACATCCTTGAGTTCATCAACATCATCTGTCAAATTCACCAAGTACCAACCACTGTTTGTGCCAGTTCAAATAGCTGTCACAAAATAGCTGAACCAAACATCTGTCAAAAGAGATGTTTAGGCTACTGATGCACCCCCTGCCAACCAGTTCAGAAAAGGCAAGGAACAATCATCTTACCAAAGGATTCCACACGTTTATGAGACCTACAAAAGTCCCTCTAAACCCAGAGTGAACAGGCATCCTTTTGGGTACCAACAGGTGATTGGGCAAAACCCACAACAGTGGTTAGAAAGAAACAGTCCAAAAACTGTCCAAACCCCTGACCTAACCACTGTCCATCAATCTGCATCCATCCCAGACACTGTTGAGACCCCATCCAAAGCCTTATTGGCTTTGGAAACCCTAATGAACTAATCCTTTTACTTCATGTGCAGGGAGCTTCTGCATGCTTAGATAGCCTTTGGTATGTAGATAGTGGAGGCTCCAGGCACATGACAGGATGCAAAACCCTACTCAAAGATTTCAAAATTCATGGAGGTGGTGATATATCCTTTGGGAATAATAGTAAAGGGAAAGTTCTGGGGTCTGGTACAGTGCAGTCTGGAAATATAAAATTTGAAAATGTCATTCTGATAGACAATCTGAAATTCAACCTCCTGAGTGTTTCACAAATGAGGGATAAGGGGTATGGGTCATTCTTCACAAAGGAGTGTTGTAGGTTGTTGGACCAGAAATGGTTAAAAAGATTGAAGAAATAATAAAAACTGGAAAAACAAAACTTGTTGCTCAAAGAAGTGGCAATGTTTATGTTGTTGATATGTCAAAAGAGTGTCCCAGAGCTGATGCCTGTCTGTTCTCAGCTGCCTCTAACAAAGAGACAGAACTTTGGCACAGGAGACTAGGGCACACAAATCTCAAGACAATCACTGAAATTTCAAAAAATGGCCTTGTAAGAGGCTTGCCACAAAAATTGTTTTCATGTCCTGAGCATTATGTTTCCTGTTTAAAAGGAAAACAGCATAAAAGCTCCTCTAAGTCCATTGAAGAGTCCAAAATAACCCAGTGTTTGCAAATGCTTCACATGGATCTGTTTGGCCCAGTTCAAGTCATGAGTCTCAAGACAAAGAGATATTGTTTGGTTATTATTGATGACTTCTCTAGGTTTACATGGACTTTCTTTTTACACTCAAAAGATGAGACTGTAGGCATTTTGCAAGACTTTATGACACAGGTTGAAAAGCAATTTGACCTTCCAGTAAAAGTCTTCAGGAGTGACAATGGCACAGAATTCAAAAATAAGGAGTTGGAGGCCTTCTGTGTGAAGAAAGGGATTGTAAGGCAGTACAGCATCCCTAGAACACCAGAGCAAAATGGGGTAGTTGAAAGAAAGAACAGAACTTTGATTGAGGTTGCCAGAACCATGCTTGCTGATTCAAGTTTGCCATTAACTTTTTGGGCAGAGGCAGTAAACACTGCTTGCTATGTCCAAAACAGAGTTTTAATAAACCCCAGGCACAAAAAGACTGCCTATGAAATTCTGTATAAAATCAAACCACTGATCTCATACTTCAAGGTATTTGGCTACCCATGCTTTATTTTGAACTTAAAAGATTCCATCTCAAAATTTGCAGCCAAAGTAGATTGTGGTTATCATCTGGGATACTCAACCACTGCCAAGGCCAACAAAGTGTTTAATACACGGACCAAAGCAATGGAGGAGACCTTAAATGTAAAGTTCAATGAACTTTCATCAATGAAAATCCCAGCAAATCCTGCAGATTTGTTTGATCTTGATAAATTTACTTTTGAAAATACTGCTGTCAAGACTAACAGTGTAGGTCCATCAGAGGATTCATCACCAGACTATGGGTATGAAATCATCATCCCTCAAAATTCTGCCACAATGGGAAAAGCATCAGTTGTTCAAAACAGCTATCAAAGCTCATCCACTGCTACCTCAACAGTTGTTGACCAAAGTAGCCCATCAACCACTGCTTCCACATCATCAAACACTGCTGACAAAAGTCCCCAAATAGTGGATAAAAGTCAGCATGTGTCCTCACCATTACCTCCTATCCCACCACCTTTTGAAGCCACTGTTGGGTCATCAAAGTCACCAGCAGTGGTTAGCTCAGATGATAGACATTTGCAGCCTTCACCAACAAATGCCATCATACCATACCAAGGAGATTTAATCTTCTTGAGATCTCATCCACCTGATCAAATTATTGGCAACATCAATGAAGGGGTGCTCACAAGAAGCCAAACCCAAAACATTTGTCTTTTTGTTGGCTTTCTATCACTCCATCAGCCAGTCAAGTACCAAGAGGCACTGAAAGACAACAGCTGGGTAGAAGCCATGCAAGAAGAGCTCCAACAGTTTAAAAGACAACAAGTATGGGAGCTTGTACCACTGCCAAAAGATGTCAGCCCCATCGGCACAAAGTGGGTCTTCAAAAACAAAACTGATGAAAGGGGCATTGTTGTCAAGAATAAAGCCAGGCTTGTGGTTCAAGGTTACAGACAGGAAGAGGGGATTGAATATGATGAAACATTTGCCCCTGTAGCAAGATTGCAAGCTATAAGACTGTTCCTGGCCTTTGCTGTCAACCACAACATGAAGGTGTTCCAAATGGATATCAAAAGTGCTTTCCTCTATGGTACAATTCAAGAAGAGGTGTATGTCTGTCAACCTCCAGGTTTTGAGGATCCATTTTATCCAGATCATGTCTACAGGCTAAACAAAGCCTTGTATGGCCTGAAACAAGCACCTAGGGCCTGGTATGAAACTCTTTCCACCTTTCTACTCTCAAATGGTTTCAAAAGAGGTACCATTGATAAAACATTGTTTCTAAAATGGAGAGGAAAGGATTTAATGATTGTCCAAATTTATGTGGATGACAATATTTTTGGAAGCACATGTAATAAAATGTGTGAAGAGTTTAGGGAACTCATGACAGCTGAGTTTGTAATGAGTGCAATGGGTGAGCTGCAATGCTTTCTTGGTCTCCAAGTTCAGCAAATGCAAAATGGAACTTTCATTCAACAAAGCAAATATGCTAAAGAACTTTTAAATAAATTTGATATGAATGATTGTAAACCATGCAGCACACCCATGGCAACAAATAAGCTTGTCATGTCTGATGAAAAGGATGTGTTGATTGACCAAACACTTTATAGAAGCATGATTGGGTCTTTACTGTACCTAATTGCATCTAGACCAGACATCATGTTTGCAACATGTGTCTGTGCAAGAAGTCAATCAGCAACCAGAAAATCAAACCTCATTGCTGTAAAAAGGATCTTCAGATACATAAAAGGTGCTCCCACACTTGGTATCTGGTATCCAGCTACTGGGAATATGAAGCTTTCAGGCTTGTCAGACAGTGACTTTGCTGGATGCAACACCACAAGGAAGTCCACATCAGGAGGGTGCCAGTTTCTAGGTGATTGTTTGGTCTCTTGGCAAAGCAAAAAGCAAGCAGCTGTTTCAACATCCACTGCTAATGCTGAATACATTGCTGCTGCAAGCTGTACAGCCTAACTCCTGTGGCTTCAAAATCAGTTGCTGGATTTTGGTATCACTGCCTTAATGACACCACTCATGTTGGATAGCCAGGCAGCAGAAAATATCATCAAAAATCCAGTTTCCCATTCAACCACCAAGCACATCGACTTCAGACATCACTTTGTGAGGGATTGCTATGAAAAAGGTTTGATTTCTCTGCATCATGTTCCAACTAAAGACCAGCTGGCAGATGTGCTCACAAAAGCATTAGATACAGCCACCTTTAAAAGCTTGGTCTCTAGGATTGGCATGCTAAACATGGAATAATAAGCAAAATCTTGTTTTTCTATGAATAAAAGCATTAAAATGTTTTCAGAAAATCAAAAATCCATCCTTAAAAATAGCTAAAAATGAAGTTTTCATTAAAATCCTTAAAAGTCTGCCATAACCACTGCTTGTTCAAAAGTCTGCTCTTTTTCAAAGTCTGTCCACTGCTGAAAGCCATCCCCTGTTTTCTCATTTCCTTGATAAACATTGTTGTTCAAAAGCAGTGTCTTATCCACTGATATGCTATCCACTGATAGTGAAAATCATCCACTACTTCTATTTGTTACCGTTGTAACCACTGTCTTCATCAGTAACTTTCATAAAAGTACTGTCCTTCAATTCATCAGGGGTTGGCATGTGGGCAGTACATAGTGGTCAGACCTTTTGTAACTGCTGCCACGTCAGCATTCACTTTTTCTCTATAAAACCCCCATTCAAAACCCAAAACAGGGTTTTACTGTCGAATTGGATTCTTAAAAATTCTCTTCTCAAAGCAGTTTTTCTTCAAATTCCTTCACAACTTTCTTCGATCATCATCTCCAAAATGACAAAATCGAAGTCATCTGCAAAACCCACTTCCAAATCATCTTCAAAAGATGCCTCTCAAAAGGCAAAACCCACTGAAATTCCACAAAAACCGTCTCACAATCTTTTGGGTCTTCTCACAAAACCCGGCACCACTAATATCTTCAACTCCATCATTGATATCATGTCTGCGTCAAAGTACAAAACTTTGTTAATAGCAGATGCACCAATTTACTTGGCAACCCAAAGAGAGGTTTGGATGAATGTAACCCTTGAAAAACAAGGAGAAACTGTAATAGCCATTAACTCTTCTCTAAAGGGTAAAGCTGTCAAGATTACACCACAATCAATTTCTAAGGTCTTTCAACTCGATGATCAGGAAGGTACAATTCTTTTCCCAAAAACGAGTTAAAAAATGATTTTCTGGAAAGAGGGTATAATGCAGAAGTAAAAAAGGACACCTTACAAAAAGGTTACTTCCCTTCTGCAACAAGATTTTTATTTCATACCCTCCTAATGTGTGTTTCAAACAAAACCATTGCTTTTAATGAAATACCATTAAAAATTGAAAATCTGGGATATGCTATTCTTCAAGGAGAAAATTTCAATTATTCTCGGGAAATTTTTAATGATTTGGTTAAAAATGTTGAAACAAAGGCATTCTTACTGTTTCCAAGATTTCTAAGTTATTATTTTGAAAAGAAACTTGGTAAGAATGATCCTTCTGCAATAAAACAAGGTGAATCTCTTCAAATGCACAGCTTAACTGCTGAAACTTTTACAAGAATGTCAACACCTTGCAAAACACAAGCAAAGGTGCCTGAGCAGAATTTAGCAGCTACCACTGCTCCTCAGGTATCTGCTGCTGAGCCCACTGCTCAAGGTGATCAAAGTAGCAAAACAACTGCTTTGAAACCCACACTTTAAATCACCAAAAAGCCAAACAAAAAGAAAACTCAAAAACCCCCCAAACCTATCAAAAAGGCAACTCTGGAGGATGAGATACCAGAGCAACTGCCAGTGACAAAACAAAAGTCACAAGAAACCACTGCTGCTACTTCCTCACAGCAGTTGGTACAAATATCTCAACCCATAACCGAAACTCCTCCTGCTTCTTCTCAAAAAGAACAGGTTGTACAAATTGGGACACCACAATATGATGCTCTGGAATCACTTGTTTCCATCATCCACAGCCCAATGCCCGGGGCAAATTCTCTTCTAACACCAAACCTCACATTCACAATTCCTCCACCAACTAGACTTTTGTTGGAAGCAATTGATTTGAACCAGGCACAAACCAGTCCTTCTCAATCACCCATCAATGAGAACATGCCTCAACAAATGACTGGGTCTGATGTATCAATCTTTGCTAACCCACCAACACAACCTGAGGAGGTTACACCCCTTGAGTTACAAGTAACTCTTGGTGGTAATCCACGTGAAGCAGCCACTACAAGTGTTGAACCCACTGGTTTACATTTGGACAGTGGTTACATCAATAAGACTTCCTTGGAGGCAATTCCTTCCATAGCACCTCTGACATCTACCACTGGATTTGTTTTAACCACTGGCAACATCAAAAGATTGTCAAGTGTTGAAGGAAGAAGACCCCAGTATCAAGAAAAAGGGGCATCAGTGGTTAATGTTTGGAGTACACTCCCTACCTCAACCACTGATAAAACCACTGCTAGTAGGAAATCAGATGATCCCATTAAATTTGTGACAACTCGAGTTTCCAAGATTTCCACCTACGCATTAATTGCACGTTAATTGTTTTAGTTGTTTGTTACACGACTTGTTTGTTTCACAACGGTACACCTTTGTAATATGTTAAATCGTATTGTGATTGATATGTTTTTTTATGGTGTGCCTTATAAGTGTGTATGTTGATATATGTCTTATATTGATATATGTGTTGTATGATTTATAAAATATGTAACTTTGCCTAACACCCCTAGCCGAAAACCCACATCCTATGAAAACACACTATGACCGAAAACACCTGAGGTGTTTTCGTCCACAAGAGGCCAGCGAAAAACATATGGGCTTCGGCCCAGTAGTAATGGGTTTTATATGTCTTGTTTCCCACTTCACGTAAAAGTCTAATCACCAAAACCGAAACCCTAGAGTACACCTCCTGTGTGTGACAGCAACCTAGTACACTCGAAGCCTCGCTCGTCATTCAATTCATTGCTTCTCCTGTTTGGGTTAGTAAATCTATTGTTGATGATTACTTGATTGATTTTATCATGAACTATTTGTTGTTACCATGTGGGAACTGTTATGCGATTGTTTAATATAATTGGATTGGTCATGATGATTCTGTTAATTAATAAAGTATGTGTAGTAGTCATATTTCTAGGGAATCGATGTTAAATCAGTTGTGTGATCGGTCCAATGTAATCGAAGTAATATGGCCTTGTGAAATTCATAAGTATTGGTAATCATACAAAGCCATTAATATAGAAATAGAAAAGGATCAAGCCATGTGGTTATTATAATGAATTGTCAGTATGTATTGCATGAATATTAAATATTGGGATGATACTTGTGTGTGTGTAACCGAGATTTGGTAGGATGGTGGCTCAACTTTTTAGATAATATACATATTATAATGTTAGTGCACATGGGACTAAGAATGATAATTTTGATTGTACAGATGATTGAGTATGTAAGCGATTATATTAGTTCTCTGATTAATTGATATCATGAATTGATTTGTGTAACTGTTGTTGGTGATGATTATTGTTCTTGTCTGACGAAATCTCCACCCAACGAAAACTCAATATCAACGAAAACACCTTGGGGATTTCGGCCCAAGTGTTTTCGGCCCAAAGGGATTTCGGCCCCAAGGTGTTTTCGCCACTTACATGTTTTTGTTGAATGCTGTGACGCATTTAAATCGGTTAAGTTATTAACATTGTTAGCTCATTAAACTCAGTCAGCTTAGTTATTTTGGTTAGATGGTTAACCCTGTTAAGAATTAACTGTGTTAAGTATGTCAAGTATGTTGTATGTTAACTGGGTTACGTTAACTATGTTATGAATGTTAAACACGGTATATATGATAACTTTGTTATGGCACAGTAACTATGTTAAGTGAGTTAACCCTGTTAAGTATATTAACTACGTTAAGTGTGTAACTTCATTATGTATGTTAAATCTGTTAAACCTGATTAACGCTGTTAGCACTGTTAGGTTTACCATGACTGTTAATGAATAATCTTGTTAGAGTAGACTGGGAAATCTACTATTGAAGCGTGAATTTTGTGAACTTGAATAACTGTTTATGTGTTACTTGATGTTAACTATCCAGTACACTTAGTGACTTGGATTGCATGTGAAACTTTACCAACATGAACTGACTGTGTATACATGCATACTCTAGGCCTTGATTGATTACTTGCAAGCACATAGTTTAGCATACCGAGCAAACCAAGGTGAGTTCACACTCTATCCAAGGCATGGGATTCCCAAGGGTTGGGAATGGGTTAAAGAACTGAACGGTAACTACGAACTTGTGTATCCCCCATACAACAGGATACGTACGACTGTAAGACCATCAACTCTATCACTTTAAGTCCCTCATTTATCGACTTAATCACCGAGGCCTATGGCGAGCGGGTCATTAGTTAATAGCGCTATTAGGTTTAACAAACCTCACACCATGCCAGTCGGATAGGCGTGTACTAATGGACTTTGGGAAAAGGGTCAATGATGATAGACATTGACTTAGGGCACCTCTTACATTTTCATAGCAGTCAATACGCGTGGTCTAGTAACACATGGGAAAAGTTTTTGCTAAAACCAGAATATAACCTGTACAGTGATCAACGATCCACAATGACGCTTCGCTCCACGTGCAAGACTCGACATTCTAGGTGATATGATTTATGTTTACATTGCCTACTTGCTAGATTACATAGAACTTTGCTCGTGGTATGCTTAGATAAACGTAACAACTATTGTTTGAAAACACATGTGTGCTTGCTCTCTTCTGTCATCGCACTTTCGCGAACCTCTCTCACTCATGTTTTCCTTTGATATGAAGATCATGAGTGGATGCGTTAACCTAACTCAAGCCCAGTTGGCGGCTTTGATCACTGAACAAGTTACTGCAGCACTCGCAGCTGCCCAGGCAGGAGGTATATCCTGCCATCACAACTCACTCTAGGATCTTTAGATCCTACTCTCATAAACCAACACTTGTGCTTAATCTTGTTTATTCTTACGCACACAACAGGTCAACACGCTTAGCCACCTGTATGCACATTCAAGACGTTCATGGACTGCCGTCCTAATACTTTCAGTGGCACTGAAGGAGCAGTTGGACTCCTCCATTGGTTTGAAAAGCTCGAGTATGTATTCGAGATGTGTGAATGCCCTGAGGCTCGCAGGGTGAAGTACGCCACTGGTACTCTTGAAGGCACTGCGCTAACTTGGTGGAACGCGCAAGTTCAGATGCTGGGGTTGGCGGCTGCTAATGCCACCCCATGGAATGATTTTAAGGAACTGATCAAGCAGGAATACTGTAACCGTGATGACATCCACAAACTGGAAGTGGAGTTCTTTAACTTGAAGATGACGGGGTCAGAGATAGAGGCGTATACGAAGCGATCTAACGAACTGGCAATTTTGTGTCCAACTATGGTGGATCCTCCCATCAAGCGCATTGAGCTGTACCTCAAAGGCTTAGTATCAGAGATTCAAACCCATGTGACTGCAGCTAACCTTGCTACTATCCAGGATGTTACTCGTCTTGCTCATCGTCTCACAGACCAGACAGTGGAACAGAACAAACTGCCTAAACGTATTGGGGCTACTACTACTTCTACTACTCCCAGTGACAATTAAGGAAAATGGGATGTAATCTCCAGCAAGGGTTCGATTTCGGTTTAGTCCCAGGCACAGCAGCGAAAGATCGATGATTACCAGAGTCCTGGTCAGCATTCTTCTGGTAGTCAAGGGCAGGGTGGATATCGACGAAACCACCGAAAGTGCAACAGATGCAACAGACACCACAGTGGTCAGTGCAACAGGGGTCGTTGCCAGAGGTGTCTCAAGATGGGTCATGAAGCTAAGGATTGCAGGAGCTCACGACCTACGAATCAGAACCAACAACAACAACCACCAGCTTCACAGAACCAACAGCGACAGCGAGGGAACAGGGGATGCTTTCAGTGTGGTGCTGAAGGCCACTTCAAGCGGGACTGCCCCCAATTAAATCAAAATCCGAACAACAACAACAACAACAACAATAATCAGGGCAATGGGAACAACAATGGGGGAAACAATGATGGAAACAATGGTGCCAGGGGTCGAGTGTTCGTGCTGGGTCAGGGTGACGCAAGAAATGATCCTAACGTGGTGATGGGTAAGTTCCTTCTTGACGACTTTTATGTTACTGTCTTATTTGATTCGGGTGCCGATACCAGTTATGTGTCACTAAAAGTTAGTCAAATGCTCAAGCGCACACCAACACTTTTGAACACCAAGCATGTTGTAGAATTAGCAAATGGTAAAAGTCTAGAGGCCGCACACATAGTTAAGGGTTGTAATCTCGTCTTAGCAGGTCAGACTTTCTCTATCGATCTCATTCCTATAGTTTTGGGTAGTTTCAACATTGTCATTGGGATGGATTGGTTATCCCAACAGCAAGCAGAGATCCTATGCAAAGAGAAGATTGTTCGTATTCCCCATTCTGGCAAAGAACCTCTCGAAATTCAAGGCGACAAGAGTGGTGCTGTAGTGGGCATCATCTCCTTCCTTAAGGCCCAGAAGTGTTTGCGAAAGGGTCACACCGCTATCTTAGCACTTGTTACTGACGCATCAACGAAAGAGAAGAAGATTGAGGATATTCCAGTTGTACGCGACTTTCCTCAAGTGTTTCCTGAAGATTTACCTGGGCTACCGCCTCATCGCCAGGTCTAATTTCAGATCGAGCTAGCTCCTGGAGCAGCACCCATAGCTCAAGCACCTTATCGCTTAGCTCCAACTGAACTGGAAGAATTGTTTAAGCAATTGCAAGAACTCTTGGAAAAGGGTTTCATTCGTCCTAGCTCTTCACCCTGGGGAGCTCCCGTGTTGTTTGTGAAGAAGAAAGGCGGTACCTTCCGTATGTGCATAGATTACCGCGAACTAAACAAAGTGACCGTAAAGAATCGCTATCCTCTTCCACGCATTGACGACTTGTTCGACCAGCTGCAAGGGTCGAGCTACTATTCAAAGATTGATCTGAGGTCAGGCTACCATCAACTGAGAGTCCGGGACGAGGACGTCTCCAAAACAGCATTCAGAACACGCTACGGCCATTACGAGTTTCTGGTCATGCCTTTCGGGCTAACAAACACACTTGCGGTCTTCATGGACCTTATGAACAGAGTGTGCAAACCTTACTTGGATAAGTTTCTGATTGTATTCATCGACGACATTCTGATCTACTCAAAGAGTCGGGAGGAACACGAGCAGCATTTATGACTCATTTTGGAACTCCTTCGAACTGAACAGCTGTACGCCAAGTTTTCAAAATGCGACTTCTGGCTTCGTGAAGTCCACTTTCTAGGCCACGTGGTAAACAAGGATGGGATTCACGTTGATCCATCCAAGGTAGACTCGATTAAAAACTGGCCTGCACCCCGTACACCAATAGAAATCCGCCAATTCTTGGGTTTGGCGGGCTACTATAGAAGGTTTATCAAGGATTTCTCCTAGATTGCGCAACCTCTCACCTCACTAACTCATAAAGGCGTTGTCTATCGTTGGGGGTACTATACAGGAATCAGCATTTCAGCACTTAAAGGATAGACTTTGTAGCGCACCTATTCTTTCATTGCCAGAGGGCACAGATGATTTTGTGGTTTATTGTGACGCATCCATCCAAGGACTTGGATGCGTGTTGATGCAACGTGACAAGGTCATTGCCTACGCCTCATGCCAACTTAAGATTCACGAAAGGAATTACACCACACATGATTTGGAGCTGGGAGCTGTTATTTTCGCGCTCAAGATATGGAGACATTACCTGTACGGTACCAAGTGCACTATCTACACCGATCACAGGAGTCTCGAGCATATCTTCAAACAGAAGGAGTTGAACATACGACAACGTCAATGGGTCGAGTTACTGAATGATTATGAATGTGCCATCAAGTACCATCTGGGCAAGGCCAATGTGGTGGCCGACGCCCTCAGTCGAAAAGATACCACACCTAGGCGTGTGCGAGCACTACAACTCACCATCCAATCTAGTCTTCCTTCACAGATACGAGATGCTCAGGTAGAAGCATTGAAACCAGAAAACGTCAGGGCTGAAGCCCTACGCGGCTCAAGGCAATGATTAGAACAAAAGGAACACGGCGCCTATTATGTAACAGGACGCATCTGGGTCCCACATTATGGAAACTTACGCGAGCTTGTGATGGATGAAGCGCATAAGTCTCGTTACTCGGTACACCCTGGTTCGGATAAGATGTACCACGATCTTAGAACTACGTATTGGTGGCCTAGCATGAAAGCTCACATAGCAACTTACGTTAGCAAATGTCTGACTTGTGCGAGAGTCAAGACCGAATATCAGAAACCATCGGACCTACTCCAACAACCAGAGATACCACAATGGAAATGGGAGCAAATTTCCATGGATTTCGTTACTGGCCTGCCTAGATCTCAACGTGGAAATGATACTATTTGGGTGATCGTGGATCGACTCACAAAGTCTGCACACTTCTTGGCCATCAAGGAAACGGATAAGTTCTCCACTCTAGCAGACGTCTATCTTAAGGAAGTAGTATCGAGGCACGGGGTGCCAACTTCCATTATCTCTGATCGTGATGCACGTTTTACTTCAGAACTTTGGCAAGCGATGCACAAATCCTTTGGCTCCCGATTAGACATGAGCACAGCTTACCACCCGCAAACGGATGGGCAGTCTGAACGCACCATCCAAACTCTAGAAGACATGCTTCGTGCATGCGTAATCGATTTTGGCAACGGCTGGGAAAAACATCTCCCGTTAGTGGAGTTTTCGTATAACAACAGTTACCACACCAGCATTCAAGCCGCTCCATTTGAGGCATTGTACGGGCATAAATGCCGATCACCTCTTTGTTGGGCAGAGGTGGGTGATAGTCAGATCACAGGTCCAGAACTGGTAGTAGACGCAACAGAAAGGATTGCACAGATACGACAACGCATGGCGGCAGCTCGCGACCGTCAGAAAGCCTACGCAAACAAGCGCCGGAAACCTCTAGAATTCCAGGTCGGGGACCAGGTTCTACTCAAAGTCTCACCCTGGAAGGGTGTGGTTCGTTTTGGCAAAAGGGGCAAACTCAATCCACGTTACGTCGGACCGTTTGAAATCATTGAGAAGATAGGCAAAGTGGCCTACAAACTAAACCTGCCCGCAGAACTCAGTGCAGTTCACAACGTTTTTCACGTGTCGAATCTGAAGAAGTGTCTGTCAGATGAGACCCTCATAGTTCCTTTGAAGGAGCTCACTATCGACGATCAGTTGCGATTCATCGAGGAACCAGTTGAAATCACAGACCGGGACGTTAAGGTCCTCAAGCACACCAGAATACCTCTTGTTCGAGTTCGTTGGAACTCCCGTCGTGGCCCAGAGTTTACCTAGGAACGAGAAGATCAAATGAAACTCAAGTATCCCCAGTTGTTCGGAAACAGTGCAACCACCACTGAGGCTGAAGCTACTACAGAATTTTGGGACGAAATTCCAAATCAACGGGGGGATGATGTGACACCCCAGGAAAACTAGTAAACAACACAACACAACTAGCTTCCTCAGTAACCACGTACTAAATTTAGGGACGAAATTTCTTTCAAGTTGGGGATAATGTGACAACTCGAGTTTACAAGATTTCCACCTTCGCATTAATTGCACATTAATTGTTTTAGTTGTTTGTTACACGACTTGTTTGTTTCACAACGGTACACCTTTGTAATATGTTAAATCGTATTGTGATTGATATGTTTTTTATGGTGTGCCTTATAAGTGTGTATGTTGATATATATGTTGATATATGTCTTATATTGATATATGTGTTTTATGATTTATAAAATATGGAACTTTGCCTAACACCCCTAGCTGAAAACCCACATCCTACGAAAACACACTATGACCGAAAACACCTGAGGTGTTTTCGTCCACAAGAGGCCAGTGAAAAACATATGGGCTTCGGCCCAGTAGTAATGGGTTTTATATATCTTGTTTCCCACTTCACGTAAAAGTCTAATCACCAAAACCGAAACCCTAGAGTACACCTCCTGTGTGTGACGGCAACCTAGTACACTCGAAGCCTCACTCGTCATTCAATTCATTGCTTCTCCTGTTTGGGTTAGTAAATCTATTGTTGATGATTACTTGATTGAATTTATCATGAACTATTTGTTGTTACCATGTGGGAACTGTTATGCGATTGTTTAATATAATTGGATTGGTCATGATGATTATGTTAATTAATAAAGTATGTGTAGTAGTCATATTTCTAGGGAATCGATGTTAAATCAGTTGTGTGATCGGTCCAATGTAATCGAAGTAATATGGCCTTGTGAAATTCATAAGTATTGGTAATCATACAAAGCCATTAATATAGAAATAGAAAAGGCATGTGAGATCTGATCAAGCCATGTGGTTATTATAATGAATTGTCAGTATGTATTGCATGAATATTAAATATTGGGATGATACTTGTGTGTGTGTAACCGAGATTTGGTAGGATGGTGGCTCAACTTTTTAGATAATATGCATATTATAATGTTAGTGCACATGGGACTAAGAATGATAATTTTGATTGTACAAATGATTGAGTATGTAAGCGATTATATTAGTTCTCTGATTAATTGATATCATGAATTGATTTGTGTAACTGCTGTTGGTGATGATTATTGTTCTTGTCTGACGAAATCTCCACCCAACGAAAACTCAATATCAACGAAAACACCTTGGGGATTTCGGCCCAAGTGTTTTCGGCCCAAAGGGATTTCGGCCCAAAGGTGTTTTCGCCACTTACATGTTTTTGTTGAATGCTGTGACGCATTTAAATCGGTCAAGTTATTAACATTGTTAGCTCATTAAACTCAGTCAGCTTATTTATTTCGGTTAGATGGTTAACCCTGTTAACATTAACTGTGTTAAGTATGTCAAGTATGTTGTATGTTAACTGGGTTACGTTAACTATGTTATGAATGTTAAACTTTACCAACATGAACTGACTGTGTATACATGCATACTCTAGGCCTTGATTGATTACTTGCGAGCACACAGTTTAGCATACCGAACAAACCAAGGTGAGTTCACACTCTATCCAAGGCATGGGATTCCCAAGGGTTGGGAATGGGTTAAAGAACTGAACGGTAACTACGAACTTGTGTATCCCCCATACAACAGGATACGTACGACTATAAGACCATCAACTCTATCACTTTAAGTCCCTCATTTATCGACTTAATCGCCGAGGCCTATGGCGAGCGGGTCATTAGTTAATAGCGCTATTAGGTTTAACAAACCTCACACCATGCTAGTCGGACGGGCGTGTACTAATGGACTATGGGCAAAGGGTCAATGCTGATAGACATTGACTTAGGGCACCTCTTACATTTTCGTAGCAGTCGATACGCGTGGTCTAGTAACACATGGGAAGCCCCCACTAATCTTCGCAAACATGTCTGGGAGACCGCGATACTAATTAAAACGATACATGGGTTACAAACGAACATACGATTTACGAAACGAATGCTTTTACTAAACAACCAACTGTGAACTCGCTCAACTTTGTTGTTGATTCGTTGCTACATGCCTTGCAGGTCGTTAGGTACCCATGGAGCTTGCACAGGGAGGCGCAGTCGTTGTGGGACATGGCAATGTGTGTCATGCTATAAACATTATTTTATTTCATACTTAATACTTACTTTGGGTTTTTACAATTATGCTTCCGCTAAACACTTAACTATGCTTTGGTTTTGAACACCTTTCATATTGTTTGGTTGAATTATATTTACTACATACATTGTTCAATATGATTGGTGGCTTTGTCCTGGTCAGACACGCCTCCAAGCGGTGATACTCCGCGTGTGGATTTTGGGGGTGTGACAAAATTGGGTGATGGTTTAAAATATCTGGATTTGACGGAACGAGTTGACAAACTGGATACAGCTGTTGCAGATATCAAAGACATGCTACAACAGCTGTTGAAAGTACAAAAGATGCAATCCACTGTTGTTCCACCTCAAGCACCTGCTCCACCACAAGCACCTGCTGCAAATGAACTCTGGAATCTATTTCAACCTTTTCTCCAACAACAAAAACAAATGGCTGATCAGCAACATGAAATACATGTACAAGAGCTGAGAAACATAATGGAGTCTAGGTTCAAGAACACACAAGCAGACATCAAGGCACTCAAGGCCCACATATTGAAAACCACTGGCACTGCTCCTCCAACTGTTCTCTTCATTGATCAATTACCCCCAGATAATGTCAAAAAGGGGGAGAAAATTAAAGAATGGAAGAAAAAGGGAGTAGATGATGGTTTCTACATAGAACCAGAAACGGAAAATATGACCAAGCAGATACCTTTGCCAGATGGTAGCAAAAAGGTTGATGTTACCCAAAATGCACTTGATGAAGCTATAGCAAGTGTAAAAAGGGACAGAGCGGCAAAGGATATGTCAAGGTGGAATAAGGAGAAGAAAGCTTACATGGAGCTGAATGCGCAGGGTTTTTCTGGGCTAAAGGATGTTCAAAATCCTGAGCTAAAAAGAAATCCCACTAGAAAAGTGAGGGAACCCAAGTCCACACCATCCAGACTCACAAAGCGTACTCCTAAACCACCATCCAAAAGCCTCCAACATCAAACCTCCATCCAAACAGCTGTTGTAACTCCTGATGTATCAACTATTGCTGGTACTTCAGAGGTTTCAACATCTGTTATCACTTCAACACACACCACTTCAACACACACCGCAACCCCTGTCTTACCACCACCATTATCACCACCAAAAACAACATCACCACCATCTCCTCCTGCCAAAAAGCAGAAGACAACAGATGTTACAACATCTGTTGTAATGACAACAGTGGTTGAATCACCAGTTGTTTCAACAGCTGTTAGTCAATCACAAACCACTGCCACTCAAATCACCACCACTGATCCACCCAAAACATCATCTGCCTCTCCTAAAATAAAAGGAGAAGGATTTTCATACAAGATGATGATTCACCATCACCACCACCAACATCTTCAAAATCTCTATCACTTGTTTCAATACCAAAGCCTGTTCCTCTCTCATCAGCTCCAGTACAACAATCAATCCCTGTCATTACTCCTGCAGGTGTCCAATTTCCTCAAGAACTTGAAGCAGTTAGAGAAGAGATCAAATGCTTCTACTATGAGGATGACCCTGCTAAAAGGAAGTTGCCATCAGTCAAAGGATATCCAAGGCTAAACAATATTGAAGAATATTTGAAAGTCAAAGCTAAGCAAGCAGAGGATATCTCAAAAAGAAATGCACAAGGAAAATCTGATAGAGAAATTCAGCAGAATTACCAATTCTTGCTCACACAAGTCAGAGCCTTAGAGCAATTTGCAAAAAATGTATGTCAACAGATCTCAGAGAGAGCAGATGAAACTTTGAGAAAGGACTACATTGAAAGCATCATGGCAACCAAAAAGTACAAGGGAGAAAAGCACATGCACAAGGAGTGGACCATTCCTGAGCTTGAAAAGGAAGCAACCAGGATTCAAGAAATGATAAATAAGAAGGTCAAACACACTCCTCCAGATTGGTCAAAACATAGAAAGAATATGCCTGACAAAACACTAGAGCTGAAGAGAATGAAAGAGGAATTAGTTGCTGCTGATTATGGGTCCAAAAATCAAGTGATGAGATGGAAAGAAGATAAAGTCAGGGCTACCTACAAAAGTTTTGAGAAATTAAGAAAGAAATATCCAAATGCTCCACAAAAGCCTGACTATCCTGAAGCAGAGGTTTCAAAAAGACCCTCAAAGCTGCAAATCAGGAGAGCCACTGCTCCAACTGGTGCAACCATCTTTAAAAGAAGGCAACAAAAACAGTTGGGGTGCTAAAACCATTCAAGAGCTAATAGAAGGAGATGCCCTTGTAAAAGAAGGCATCAAGAAAATGATTGTAGAAACTCTTGGATTGGGTCAACCTGCAAGTACTGCTCAGACAGTCATCAATAGGCCAGCTTCACCAAACACCTCATCCAATAAGAATCTCCCAAGAAACCCACCAGGCTCAAACGTACTAAAGTGGGAAACTGACAAACAGACCCATGTACTGACTATGTTCAGGTCTAGTGGAGAGGTGAAGAAAATATCAAGGGAACAAGCACTTGGCCTAAGTCTTGAAGATATGCAGGATCTCCTTGATCTTCCACTTGGTAGGGATGAAGATGACACAGATGCCCTAGACTTTGAGTTACAACTTAAAGGTCAGATAAGGGAACTGTTGATAAGGCAATAAAGTTCCACAATAATGAAGAGTTTTGGCATTATCTGTTCCAGGGGGAGATTGTTGGGATTGAACCCTACCAGAGGAACATATAATTAAAGCCAAAACTGGATCAGAGCAGTGGATCCAGAATAAGCAGATGGTATGTATACAAGTCTCTCCCCTTGAAAGTGGTTTCAACATCTGCTGACCTCCTATCTACTGATCATACAAACTGCTGACCTACAAACTGCTGATCAAGTAAATGCCTGATGGAAGACTAAAGCTTTGCTGCTCAATCTACTGCCTTGAGTCAAGCTCTGTTGATCCGGACAAGTACTGCTGGGTTCACATTAGTGGAAGGATGAAGCAGTTGTTTAGATGTCTTTATGTAATGAAATGTAATAGCAATAGTTAGCATAGCAGAGGTTGTATAGATCAGAGGTTAGAGTTTGTTAGGAGGTTAGATGTCACTTTCATGGTGACGTCAGCTTAGATGCCTCAGTGGTTTGCTTGTGCCTATAAATAGAACAGTGCTCTGTACTGTTCTATTAGCTCTTTGAAAAATCTTCTTCCTGCACGAACAAACATTGTGAGCTCAGGCTGAGGGGGAGTTTGTATTCAGACATTGCATTGTAATCGTTATTGAAATAAATTCAATATTTCGGTTCTTTGTGGAAAATGTTTGATTAAAGCAATTCTCTCGTTTGATTGTGTGTAAAGTTTGTTTCCATCTTAATTCCGCTGCACAACAAATCCATCTTCATCTTAATTCAAATGTGAAAACACAATCAAAACCAAACTCAGATACTAACAAAAAGGTGTAAGGTTCACAATGGTGTAAAATTAAAATGGGATATACCGGGCTAGGATTCGAATTACAGGAACAAGGGCCAAACCAGCCACCCAAGAATGGAATCGTCAAGCGAAAACACGTGACAACCTCCTAGAAGCAGCTTTTCTTGCCACCATACCTTTCTCCATCAATTAGGAATCTGATGCCGTCACTAAACACATTCCTTGAATTGTAGCCATTTGTTGAGTGTTTTTGTTTTTGGTGTCTAATCCGCATATATATCACCATTGCCCTTGATTTTCTTAACTGTATATCTCATAAACATCAACATATACACGTGTGATTTAGTTTACGAAGATTTTTCAATGCCGAGAACCTCGATCAGAGAGTAAAAAAGGCGTAAGGTTTACAATGGTGTAAAATGAAAATGGGATATACCGGTATAGGATTCGAGTTATACGAACATGGGCCAAACCAACCACCCAAGAATGCAATCGTCGAGCGAAAACACTTGACAACCTCCTAGAAGCAGCTTTTCTTGCCACCAGACCTTTCTCCATCAATTAGGAATCTGATGCCGTCGCTAAACACATTCCTTAAATTGTAGCTATTTGTTGAGAGGTTTTTTTTGGTGTCTAATCCGCATATATATATCACCATTACCCTTCATTTTCTTGACTGTATATCTCTTAAATGTCAGCATATACACGTGTGATTTAGTTTACGAAGATTTTTCAAAGCCGAGAACCTCGATCAGAGAGTAAAAATGGTGTAAGGTTTACAATGGTGTAAAATTAAAATGGGTTATACCGGGCTAGGATTCGAGTTACAGGAACAAGGGCCAAACCAACCACCCAAGAATGGAATCGTCGAGCGAAAACACTTGACAAACTCCTAGAAGCAGCTTTTCTTGCCAACAGACCTTTCTCCATCAATTAGGAATCCGATGCCGTCACTAAACACATTCCTTAAATTGTAGCCATTTGTTGAGTGTTTTGTTTTTGTGTCTAATCCGCATATTTATCACCATTGCCCATGATTTTCTTGACTGTATATCTCTTAAATGTCAACATATACACGTGTGATTTAGTTTACGAAGATTTTTCAATGCCGATAACCTCGATCAGAGAATAAAAATGGCGTAACGTTCACAATGGTGTAAAATTATAATGGGATATACCGGGCTAGGATTCGAGTTACAGGAACAAGGACCAAACCATCCACCCAAGAATGGAATCGTAGAGCAAAAACACTTAACACCTCCTAGAAGCAGCTTTTTTTGCCACCAGACCTTTCTCCATCAACTAGGAATCTGATGCCGTCACTAAACATATTCCTTAAATTGTACCCATTTGTTGAGTGTTTTTTTTTTGTGTCTAATTCGCATATATATCACCATTGCTCTTGATTTTCTTGACTGTATATCTCTTAAATGTCAACATATACACGTGTGATTTAGTTTATGAAGATTTTACAATGCCGAGAACCTCCATCAGAGAGTAAAAATGGCGTAATGTTCACAATGGTGTAAAATTAAAATGGGTTATACCGGGCTAGGATTTGAGTTACAGGAACAAGGGCCAAACCAACCACCCAAGAATGGAATCGTTGAGCGAAAACACTTGACAACCTCCTAGAAGCAGCTTTTCTTGCCACCAGACCTTTCTCCATCAATTAGGAATCTGATGCCGTCACTAAGCACGTTCCTTAAATTGTAGCCATTTGTTGAGTGATTTTTTTTTGGTGTCTAATCCGCATATATATCACCATTGCCCTTGATTTTCTTGACTGTATATCTCTTAAATTTCAACATATACACGTGTGATTTAGTTTACGAAGATTTTTTAATGCCGTGAACCTCGATCTGAGAGTAAAAAAGGCGTAAGGTTCACAATGGTGTAAAATTAAAATGGGATATACCGGGCTAGGATTCGAGTTACAGGAACAAGGGCCAAACCAACCACCCAAGAATGGAATCGTCGAGCGAAAACACTTGACAACCTCCTAGAAGCAGCTTTTCTTGCCACCAGACCTTTCTCCATCAATTAGGAATCTGATGCCGTCACTAAACACATTCCTTAAATTGTAGCCATTTGTTGAGTGTTTTTTTTGTGTCTAATCCGCATATATATCACCATTGCCCTTGATTTTCTTGACTGTATATCTCTTAAATGTCAACATGTACACGTGTGACTTAGTTTACGAAGATTTTTCAGTGCCGAGAACCTCTATCTGAGAGTAAAAACGGCGTAAGGTTCACAATGGTATAAAATTAAAATAGAATATACCGGGATAGGATTCAAGTTACAGGAACAAGGGCCAAACCAACCACCCAAGAATGGAATCGTCGAGCGAAAACACTTGACCACCTCCTAGAAGCAGCTATTCTTGCCACCAGACCTTTCTCCATCAATTTGGAATCTGATGCCGTCACTAAACACATTCCTTAAATTGTAGCCATTTGTTGAGTGTTTTTTTTTTGTCTAATCCGCATATATATCACCATTGCCCTTTATTTTCTTGACTGTATATCTCTTAAATTTCAACATATACTCGAGTGATTTAGTTTACGAAGATTTTTCAATGCCGAAAACCTCGATCAGAGAGTAAAAAAGGCGTAAGGTTCACAATGGTGTAAAATTAAAATGGGATATACCGGGCTAGGATTCGAGTTACAGGAACAAGGGCCAAACCAACCACCCAAGAATGGAATCGTCGAGCGAAAACACTTGACAACCCCCTAGAAGCAGCTTTTCTTGCCACCAGACCTTTCTCCATCAATTAGGAATCTGATGCCGTCACTAAACACATTCCTTAAATTGTAGCCAATTGCTGAGTGTTTTTTTTTGGTGTCTAATCCGCATATATATCACCATTGCCCTTGATTTTCTTGACTGTATATCTCTTAAATGTCTACATGTACACGTGTGATTTAGTTTACGAAGATTTTTCATTGCCGAGAACCTCTATCTGAGAGTAAAAAAGGCGTAAGGTTCACGATGGTGTAAAATTAAAATGGGATATACCGGGCTAGGATTCGAGTTATAGGAACAAGGGCCAAACCAACCACCCAAGAATGGAATCGTCGAGCGAAAACACTTGACAACCTCCTAGAAGCAGCTTATCTTGCCACCGGACCTTTCTCCATCAATTAGGAATCTGATGCGGTCACTAAACACATTCCTTAAATTGTAGCCATTTGTTGAGTGTTTTTTTTGTGTCTAATCCGCAAATATATCACTATTGCCCTTGATTTTCTTAACTGTATATCTCTTAAATGTCAACATATACACGTGTGATTTAGTTTACGAAGATTTTTCAATGCCGAGAACCTTGATCAGAGAGTAAAAATGGCTTAAGGTTTACAATGGTGTAAAATCAAAATGGGATATACCGGTATAGGATTCAAGTTACAGGAACAAGGGCCAAACCAACCACCCAAGAATGGAATCGTCGAGCTAAAACACTTGACAACCTCCTAGAAGCAGCTTTTCTTGCCACCAGGCCTTTCTCCATCAATTAGGAATCCGATGCCGTCACTAAACACATTTCTTAAATTGTAGCCATTTGTTGAGTGTTTTTTTTTGTATGTCTATCTGCATATATATCTCCATTGCCCTTTATTTTCTTGACTGTATATCTTTAAAATGTCAACATATACACGTGTGATTTAGTTTACGAAGATTTTTCAATGTCGAGAACCTCGATCAGAGAGTAAAAAAGGCGCAAGGTTCACAATGGTGTAAAATTAAAATGGGATATACCGGGCTAGGATTCGAGTTACAGGAACAAGGGCCAAACCGACCACCCATGAATGGAATTGTCGAGCGAAAACACTTGACAACCTCCTAGAAGCAGCTTTTCTTGCCACCAGACCTTTTTCCATCAATAAGGAATCTGATGCCGTCACTAAACACATTCCTTAAATTGTAGCCATTTGTTCAGTGTTTTTTTTTTGTGTCTAATCCGCATATTTATCACCATTTCCCTTGATTTTCTTGACTGTATATCTCTTAAATGTCAACATATACACGTGTGATTTAGTTTACGAAGATTTTTCAATGCCGAGAACCTCGATCAGAGAGTAAAAAAGGCGTAAGGTTCACAATGGTGTAAAATTAAAATGAGATATACCGGGCTAGGATACGAGTTACAGGAACAACGGCCAAACCAACCACCCAAGAATGGAATCGTCGGGAAAAAACACTAAACACCTCCTAAAACCAGCTTTTCTTGCCACCAGACCTTTCTCCATCAATTAGGAATCTGATGACGTCACTAAACACATTCCTTAAATGGTAGCCATTTGTTGAGTGTTTTTTTGTGTCTAATCCGCATATATATCACCATTGCCCTTCATTTTCTTGACTGTATATCTCTTAAATATCAACATATACACGTGTGATTTAGTTTACGAAGATTTTTTCAATGCCGAGAACCTCGATCAGAGAGAAAAAAAAGGCGTAAGCTTCACAATGGTGTAAAATTAAAATGGGATATGCCGGGCTAGGATTCGAGTTATAGGAACAAGGGACAAACCAACCACCCAAAAATGGAATCGTCGAGCGATAACACTTGACAACCTCCTAGAAGCATATTTTCTTGCCACTAGACCTTTCTCCATCAATTCGGAATCTAATGCCGTCACTAAACACATTCCTTAAATTGTAGCCATTTGTTGAGTGTTTTTTTTTCGTTTCTAATCCGCATATTTATCACAATTGCCCTAGATTTTCTTGACTGTATATCTCTTAAATGTTAACATATACACGTGTGATTTAGTTTACGAAGATTTTTCAATGCCGAGAACCTCGATCAGAGAGTAAAAAAGGCGTAATGTTCACAATGGTGTAAAAATAAAATGGGATATACCGGGCTAGGATTCGAGTTACAGGAACAAGGGCCAAACCAACCACCCAAGAATGGAATCATCGAGCGAAAACACTTGACAAACTTCTAGAAGCAGCTTTTCTTGCCACCAGACCTTTCTCCATCAATTAGGAATCTGATGCCGTCACTAAACATATTCCTTAAATTGTATCCATTTGTTGAGTGTTTTTTTGTGTCTAATCCGCATATATATCACCATTGCCCTTGATTTTCTTGACTGTATATCTCTTAAATTTCAAAATATACTCGAGTGATTTAGTTTACGAAGATTTTTCAATGCCGAAAACCTCGATCAGAGACTAAAAAAAGCGTAAGGTTCACAATGGTGTAAAATTAAAATGGGATATACCGGGCTAGGATTCGAGTTACAGGAATAAGGGCCAAACCAACCACCCAAGAATGGAATCGTCGAGCGAAAACACTTGACAACCTCCTAGAACCAGCTTTTCTTGCCCCCAGACCTTTCTCCATCAATTAGGAATCTGATGCCGTCACTAAACACATTCCTTAAATTGTAGCCATTTGTTGTGTGTGTGTGTTTTTTTTTTTTTTTTGTCTATCCGCATATATATCACCATTGCCCTTCATTTTTCTTGACTGTATATCTTTTAAATGTCAACATATACACGTGTGATTTAGTTTACGAAGATTTTTCAATGTCGAGAACCTCAATCAGAGAGTAAAAAAGGTGTAAGGTTCACAATGGTGTAAAATTAAAATGGGATATATCGGGCTAGGATTCGAGTTGCCGGAACAAGGGCCAAACCGACCACCCATGAATGGAATCGTCGAGCGAAAACACTTGACAACCTCCTAGAAGCGGCTTTTCTTGCCACCAGACCTTTCTCCATCAATAAGGAATCTGATGCCGTCACTAAACACATTCCTTAAATTGTAGCCATTTGTTAAGTGTTTTTTTATTTGGTGTCTAATCCGCATACTTATCACCATTGCCCTTAATTTTCTTGACTGTATATCTCTTAAATGTCAACATATACACGTGTGATTTAGTTTACGAAGATTTTTCAATGCCGAGAAACTCGATCAGAGAGTAAAAAGGGCGTAAGGTTCACAATAATGTAAAATTAAAATGGGATATACCGGGCTAGGATTCGAGTTACAGGAGCAAGGGCCAAACCAACCACCCGAAGAATGGAAACGTCGGGCGAAAACACTAAACACCTCCTAGAAGCAGCTTTTCTTGCCACCAGACCTTTCTCCATCAATTAGGAATCTGATGCCGTCACTAAACACATTCCTTAAATTATAGCCATTTGTTGAGTGTTTTTTTTGTGTCTAATCCGTATATATATCACCATTGCCCTTCATTTTCTTGATTGTATATCTCTTAAATGTTAACATATACACGTGTGATTTAGTTTACGAATATTTTTCAATGCCGAGAAACTCAATCAGAGATAAAAAAAAGGCGTAAGGTTCACAATGGTGTAAAATTAAAATGGGATATACCGGGCTAGGATTCGAGTTATAGGAACAAGGGCCAAACCAACCACCCAAGAAGGGAATCGTCGAGCGAAAACACTTAACAACCTCCTAGAAGCAGATTTTCTTGTCACCACACCTTTCTCCATCAATTTGGAATCTAATGCCGTCACTAAACACATTCCTTAAATTGTAGCCATTTGTTGAGTGTTTTTTTTGGTGTCTAATCCGCATATTTATCACCATTGCCCTAGATTTTCTTGACTGTATATCTCTTAAATGTCAACATATACACGTGTGATTTAGTTTACGAAGATTTTTCAATGACGAGAACCTCGATCAGAGAGTAAAAAAGGCGTAAGGTTCACAATGGTGTAAAATTAAAATGGGATATACAGGGCTAGGATTCGAGTTACAGAACAAGAGCCAAACCAACCACCCAAGAATGAAATCGTCGAGCAAAAACTCTTGACAACCTCCTAGAAGCAGCTTTTCTTGCCACCAGACCTTTCTCCATCAATTAGGAATCTGAAGCCGTCACTAAACACATTCCTTAAATTGTAGCCATTTGTTGAATGTTTTTTTTTTGGTGTCTAATCCGCATATATATCACCATTGCCCTTGATTTTCTTGACTGTATATCTCTTAAATTTCAACATATACTCGAGTGATTTAGTTTACGAAGATTTTTAAATGCCGAAAACCTCGATCAGAGAGTAAAAAAGGCGTAAGGTTCACAATGGTGTAAAATTAAAATGGGATATACCGGGCTAGGAATCGAGTTAAAGGAACAAGGGCCAAACCGACCACCCATGAATGGAATCGTCGAGCGAAAACACTTGACAACCTCCTAGAAGCAGCTTTTCTTGCCACCGGACCTTTCTCCATCAATAAGGAATCTGATGCCGTCACTAAACACATTCCTTAAATTGTAGCCATTTGTTGAGTGTTTTTTTTTTTTTGGGTGTCTAATCGGCATATTTATCACCATTGCCCTTGATTTTCTTGACTCTATATCTCTTAAATGTCAACATATACACGTGTTATTTAGTTTACGTAGATTTTTCAATGCCGAGAACCTCGAGCAGAGAGAAAAAAACGCGTAAGGTTCACAATGGTGTAAAATTGAAATGGGATATACCGTGCTAGGATACGAGTTACAGGAACAAGGGCCAAACCAACCACCCAAGAATGGAATCATCGAACGAAAACACTTGACAACCTCCTAGAAGCAGCTTTTCTTGCCACCAGACCTTTCTCAATCAATCAGGAATTTGATGCCGTCACTAAACACATTCCTTAAATTGTAACCATTTGTTGAGTGATTTTTTTTTGTGTCTAATCCGCATATTTATCATCATTGCCCTTGATTTTCTTGACTGTATATCTCTTAAATGTCAACATATACACGTGTTATTTAGTTTACGAAGATTTTTCAATGCCGAGAACCTCGGTCAGAGAGTAAAAAAGGTATAAGGTTCACAACGATGTAAAATTAAAATGGGATATACCGGGCTAGGATTCGAGTTATAGGAACAAGGGCCAAACCAACCACCCAAGAATGGAATCATCGAGCGAAAGCACTTGACAACCTTCTAGAAGCAGCTTTTCTTACCACCAGACATTTCTCCATCAATTAGGAATCGGATGCCGTCACTAAACACATACCTTAAATTGTAGCAATTTGTTGAGTGTTTTTTTGGTGTCTAATCCGCATATATATCACCATTGCCCTTGATTTTCTTGACTGTATATCTCTTAAATTTCAACATATACATGTGTGATTTAGTTTACGAAGATTTTTCAATGCCGAGAACCACAATCAGAGAGTAAAAAAGGTGTAAGGTTTACAATGGTGTAAAATTAAAATGAGATATATCGGGCTAGAATTCGAGTTACAGGAACAAGGGCCAAACCAACCACCCAAGAATGGAATCGTCGAGCGAAAACACTTAACAACCTCCGAGAAGCAGCTTTTCTTGCCACTAGACCTATCTCCATCAATTAGGAATCTGATGCCGTCACTAAACACATTCCTTAAATTGTAGCCATTTATTGAGTGTTTTTTTTTTTGTGTCTAATCTGCATATATATCACTATTGCCCTTGATTTTCTTGACTGTATATCTCTTAAATGTCAAGATATACACGTGTGATTTAGTTTACGAAGATTTTTCAATGCCGAGAACCTCGAGCAGAGAATAAAAAAGGCTTAAGGTTCACAAATGGTGAAAAATTAAAATGGGATATACCGGGCTAGGATTCGAGTTACAGGAACAAGGGCCAAACCAACCACCCAAGAATGGAATGGTCATGCGAAAACACTTGACAACCTCCTAGAAGCAGCTTTTCTTTCCACCAGACCTTTCTCCATCAATTAGGAATCTAATGCCGTCACTAAACACATTCCTTAAATTGTAGCCATTTGTTGAGTGTTTTTTTTGGTGTCTAATCCGCATATATATCACCATTGCCCTTGATTTTCTTAACTGTATATCTCTTAAATGTCAACATATACACGTGTGATTTAGTCTACGAAGATTTTTCAATGCCGAGAACCTCGATCAGAGAGTAAAAAAGGCGTAAGGTTAACAATGGTGTAAAATTAAAATGGGATATACCGTGCTAGGATTCGAGTTACAGGAACAAGGGCCAAACCAACCACCCAAGAATGGATTTGTCGAGCGAAAACACTTGACAACCTCCTAGAAGCATCTTTTCTTGCCACTAGACCTTTCTCCATCAATTAGGAATCTGATGCCGTCACTAAACACATACCTTAAATTGTAGTCATTTGTTGTGTTTTTTTTTTTGGTGTCTAATCCGCATATATATCACCATTGCCCATGATTTTCTTAACTGTATATCTCTTAAATGTCAACATATACATGTGTGATTTAGTTTACAAAGATTTTTCAATGCCGAGAACCTCGATCAGAGAGTAAACAAGGCGTAAGGTTCACAATGGTGTAAAATTAAAATGGGATACAACGGGCTAGGATTTGAGTTACAGGAACAAGGGCCAAACCAACCACCCAAGAATGGAATCGTCAAGCGAAAACACTTGGCAACCTCTTAGAAGCAACTTTTCATGCCACCAGACCTTTCTCCATCAATTAGGAATCTGATGCCGTCACTAAACACATTCCTTAAAATGTAGCCATTTGTTGAGTGTTTTTTTTGGTGTCTAATCCGCATATATATCACCATTGCCCTTGATTTTCTTGACTGTGTATCCCTTAAATGTCAACATATACACGTGTGATTTAGTTTACGAAGATTTTTCAATGCCGAGAACCTCGAGCAGAGAATAAAAAAGGCGTAAGGTTCACAATGGTGTAAAATTAAATAGAGATATATCGGGCTAGGATTCGAGTTACAGGAACAAGGGCCAAACCAACCACCCAAGAATGGAATCGTCGAGCGAAAACACTTGACAACCTCCTAGAAGCAGCTTTTCTTACCACCAGACCTTTCTCCATCAATTAGGAATCTGATACCGTCACTAAACACATTCCTTAAATTGTAGCCATTTGTAGAGTGTTTTTTTTTTGTGTCTAATCTGCATATATATCACCATTGCCCTTGATTTTCTTGACTGTATATATCCTAAATTTCAACATATACATGTGTGATATAGTTTACGAAGATTTTTCATTGCCGAGAACCTCGAGCAGAGAGTAAAAAAGGCGTAAGGTTTACAATGGTGTAAAATTAAAATGAGATATATCAGGCTAGGATTCGAGTTACAGGAACAAGGGCCAAACCAACCACCCAAGAATGGAATCGTCGAGCGAAAACACTTGACAACCTCCTAGAAGCAGCTTTTCTTACCACCAGACCTTTCTCCATCAATTAGGAATCTGATACCGTCACTAAACACATTCCTTAAATTGTAGCCATTTGTAGAGTGTTTTTTTTTGTGTCTAATCTGCATATATATCACCATTGCCCTTGATTTTCTTGACTGTATATATCCTAAATTTCAACATATACATGTGTGATATAGTTTACGAAGATTTTTCATTGCCGAGAACCTCGAGCAGAGAGTAAAAAAGGCGTAAGGTTTACAATGGTGTAAAATTAAAATGAGATATATCGGGCTAGGATTCGAGTTACAGGAACAAGGGCCAAACCAACCACCCAAGAATGGAATCGTCGAGCGAAAACATTAACAACCTCCTAGAAGCAGCTTTTCTTGCCACTAGACCTGTCTCCATCAATTAGGAATCTGATGCCGTCATTAAACACATTCCGTAAATTGTAGCCATTTGTTGAGTGTTTTTTTTGGTGTCTAATCCGCATATATATCACCATTGCCCTAGATTTTCTTGACTGTATATCCCTTAAATGTCAAGATATACACATGTGATTTAGTTTACGAAGATTTTTCAATGCCGAGAACCTCGAGCAGAGAATAAAAAAGGCGTAAGGTTCACAAATGGTGTAAAATTAAAATGGGATATACCGGGCTAGTATTCGAGTTACAGGAACAAGGGCCAAACCAACCACCCAAGAATGGAATGGTCATGCGAAAACACTTCACAACCTCCTAGAAGCAGCTTTTCTTTCCACCAGACCTTTATCCATCAATTAGGAATCTAATGCCGTCACTAAACACATTCCTTAAATTGTAGCCATTTGTTGAGTGTTTTTTTTGGTGTCTAATCCGCATATATATCACCATTGCCCTTGATTTTCTTAACTGTATATCTCTTAAATGTCAACATATACACATGTGATTTAGTCTACGAAGATTTTTCAATGCCGAGAACCTCGATCAGAGAGTAAAAAAGGCGTAAGGTTAACAATGGTGTAAAATTAAAATGGGATATACCGTGCTAGGATTCGAGTTATAGGAACAAGGGCCAAACCAACCACCCAAGAAGGGAATTGTCGAGCGAAAACACTTGACAACCTCCTAGAAGCATCTTTTCTTGCCACTAGACCTTTCTCCATCAATTAGGAATCTGATGCCGTCCCAAAACACATACCTTAAATTGTAGCCATTTGTTGTTTGTTTTTTTTTTTTGGTGTCTAATCCGCATATAGATCACCATTGCCCTTGATTTTCTTGACTGTATATCTCTTAAATGTCAACATATACATGTGTGATTTACTTTACGAAGATTTTTCAATGCCGAGAACCTCGATCAGAGAGTAAAAAAGGCGTAAGGTTCACAATGGTGTAAAATTAAAATGGGATACAACGGGCTAGGATTTGAGTTACAGGAACAAGGGCCAAACCAACCACCCAAGAATGGAATCGTCGAGCGAAAACACTTGGCAACCTCCTAGAAGCAACTTTTCATGCCACCAGACCTTTCTCCATCAATTAGGAATCTGATGCCGTCACTAAACACATTCCTTAAATTGTAGCCATTTGTTGAGTGTTTTTTTTTGGGTCTAATCCGCATATATATCAACATTGCCCTTGATTTTCTTGACTGTATATCCCTTAAATGTCAACATATACACGTGTGATTTAGTTTACGAAGATTTTTCAATGCCGAGAACCTCGAGCAGAGAATAAAAAAGGCGTAAGGTTCACTATGGTGTAAAATTAAATAGAGATATATCGGGCTAGGATTCGAGTTACAGGAACTAGGGCCAAACCAACCACCCAAGAATGGAATCGTCGAGCGAAAACACTTGACAACCTCCTAGAAGCAGCTTTTCTTACCACCAGACCTTTCTCCGTCAATTAGGAATCTGATACCGTCACTAAACACATTCCTTAAATTGTAGCCATTTGTTGAGTGTTTTTTTTGTGTCTAATCCGCATATATATCACCATTGCCCTTGATTTTCTTGACTGTATATCTCCTAAATGTCAACGTATACACGTGTGATATAGTTTACGAATATTTTTCATTGCCGAGAACCTCGATCAGAGAGTAAAAAAGGCGTAAGGTTAACAATGGTGTAAAATTAAAATGGGATATAACGGGCTAGGATTTGAGTTATAGGAACAAGGGCCAAACCAACCACCCAAGAATGGAATCGTCGAGCGAAAACACTTAGCAACCTCCTAGAAGCAACTTTTCATGCCACCAGACCTTTCTCCATCAATTAGGAATCTGATGCCGTCACTAAACACATTCCTTAAATTGTAGCCATTTGTTGTGTGTTTTTTTTGGTGTCTAATCAGCTTATATATCACCATTGCCCTTGATTTTCTTGACTGTATATCCCTTAAATGTCAACATATACACGTGTGATTTAGTTTACGAAGATTTTTCAAAGCCGAGAACCTCGAGCAGAGAGTAAAAAAGGCGTAAGGTTCACAATAGTGTAAAATTAAAATGGGATATATCGGGCTAGGATTCGAGTTACAGGAACAAGGGCCAAACCAACTACCCAATAATGGAATCGTCGAGCAAAAACACTTGACAACCTCCTAGAAGCAGCTTTTCTTGCCACCAGACCTTTCTCCATCAATTAGGAATCTGATGCCGTCACTAAACACATTCCTTAAATTGTAGCCATTTGTTGAATGTTTTTTTTTGGTGTCTAATCCGCATATATATCACCATTACCCTTGATTTTCTTGACTGTATATCTCTTAAATTTCAACATATACTCGAGTGATTTAGTTTACGAAGATTTTTAAATGCCGAAAACCTCGATCAGAGAGTAAAAAAGGCGTAAGGTTCACAATAGTGTAAAATTAAAATGGGATATACCGGGCTAGGATTCGAGTTACAGGAACAAGGGCCAAACTAACCACCCAAGAATGGAATCGTCGAGCGAAAAGACTTGACAACCTCCTAGAAGCAGCTTTTTTTGCCACCAGACCTTTCTCCATCAACAAGGAATCTGATGCCGTCACTAAACACATTCCTTAAATTGTAGCCATTTGTTGAGTGTTTTTTTTGGTGTCTAATCCGCATATTTAGCACCATTGCCCCTGATTTTCTTGACTGTATATATCTCTTAAATGTCAACATATACACGTGTTATTTAGTTTACATAGATTTTTCAATGCCAAGAACCTCGAGCAGAGAGTAAAAAAGGCGTAAGGTTCACAATGGTGTAAATTAAAATGGGATATACCGGGCAAGGATACGAGTTACTGGAATAAGGGCCAAACCAACCACTCAAGAATGGAATCGTCGAACGAAAACACTTGACAACCTCCTAGAAGCAGCTTTTCTTGCCATCAGACCTTTCTCCATCAACTAGGAATTTGATGCCGTCACTAAACACATTCCTTAAATTGTAACCATTTGTTGAGTGATTTTTTTTGGTGTCTAATCCGCATATATATCATCATTGCCCTTGATTTTCTAGATTGTATATCTCCTAAATGTCAACATATACACGTGTTATTTAGTTTACGAAGATTTTTCAATGCCGAGAACCTCAATCAGAGAGTAAAAAAGGTATAAGGTTCACAACGATGTAAAATTAAAATGAGATATACCGGGCTAGGATTCGAGTTATAGGAACAAGGGCGAAACAACCACTCAAGAATGGAATCATCGAGCGAAAGCACTTGACAACCTTCTAGAAGCAGCTTTTCTTACCACCAGACCTTTCTCCATCAATTAGGAATCTGATGCCGTCACTAAACACATGCCTTAAATTGTAGCCATTTGTTGAGTGTTTTTTTTTTTTGGTGTCTAATCCGCATATATATCACCATCGCCCTTGATTTTCTTGACTGTATATTTCTTAAATGTCAACATATACATGTGTGATTTAGTTTACGAAGATTTTTCAATGCCGAGAACCTCAATCAGAGAGTAAAAAGGCATAAGGTTCACAATGGTGTAAAATTAAAATGGGATACAACGGGCAAGGATTTGAGTTACAGGAACAAGGGCCAAACCAACCACCCACGGATGGAATCGTCGAGAACACTTGGCAACCTCCTAGAAGCAGCTTTTCATACCACCAGACCTTTCTCCATCAATTAGGAATCTGATGCCGTCACTAAACACATTCCGTAAATTGTAGCCATTTTTAGAGTGTTTTTTTTGGTGACTAATCCGCATATATATCACCATTGCCCTTGATTTTCTTGATTGTATATCCCTTAAATGTCAACATATACACGTGTGATTTAGTTTACGAAAATTTTTCAATGCCGAGAACCTCGAGGAGAGAGTAAAAAAGGCGTAAGGTTTACAATGGTGTAAAATTAAAATGAGATATATCGGGCTAGGATTCGAGTTACAGGAACAAGGGCCAAACCAACCACCCAAGAATGGAATCGTCGAGCGAAAACACTTAACAACCTCCTAGAAGCAGCTTTTCTTGCCACTAGACCTGTCTCCATCAATTAGGAATCTGATGCCGTCACTAAACACATTCCTTAAATTGTAGCCATTTGTTGAGTGTTTTTTTTGGTGTCTAATCCGCATATATATCACCATTTCCCTTGATTTTCTTGACTGTATATCTCTTAAATGTCAAGATATACACGTGTGATTTAGTTTACGAAGATATTTCAATGCTGACAACCTCGAGCAGAGAATAAAAAAGGCGTAACGTTCACAAATGGTGTAAAATTAAAATGGATATACCGGGCTAGGATTCGAGTTACAGGAACAAGGGCCAAACCAACCACCCAAGAATGGAATCGTCGAGCGAAAACACTTGACAACCTCCTAGAAGCAGCTTTTCTTACCACCAGACCTTTCTCCATCAATTAGGAATCTGATACCGTCACTAAACACATTCCTTAAATTGTAGCCATTTGTTGAGTGTTTTTTTTTGTGTCTAATCCGCATATATATCACCATTGCCCTTGATTTTCTTGACTTTATATCTCCTAAATGTCAACATATACACGTGTGATATAGTTTACGAAGATTTTTCATTGCTGAGAACCTCGAGCAGGGAGTAAAAAAGGTGTAAGGTTTACAATGGTGTAAAATTAAAATGAGATATATCGGGCTAGAATTCGAGTTACAGGAACAAGGGCCAAACCAACCACCCAAGAATGGAATCGTCGAGCGAAAACACTTAACAACCTCCTAGAAGCAGCTTTTCTTGCCACTAGACCTGTCTCCATCAATTAGGAATCTGATGCCGTCACTAAACACATTCCTTAAATTGTAGCCATTTGTTGAGTGTTTTTTTTTTTGTGTCTAATCCGCATATATATCACCATTGCCCTTGATTTTCTTGACTGTATATCTCTTTAATGTCAAGATATACACGTGTGATTTAGTTTACGAAGATTTTTCAATGCCGAGAACCTCGAGCAGAGAATAAAAAAGGCTTAAGGTTCACAAATGGTGAAAAATTAAAATGGGATATACCGGGCTAGGATTCGAGTTACAGGAACAAGGGCCAACCCAACCACCCAAGAATGGAATGGTCATACGAAAACACTTGACAACCTCCTAGAAGCAGCTTTTCTTTCCACCAGACCTTTCTCCATCAATTAGGAATCTAATGCCGTCACTAAACACATTCCTTAAATTGTAGCCATTTGTTGAGTGTTTTTTTTGGTGTCTAATCCGCATATATATCACCATTGCCCTTGATTTTCTTAACTGTATATCTCTTAAATGTCAACATATACACGTGTGATTTAGTCTACGAAGATTTTTCATTGCCGAGAACCTCGATCAGAGAGTAAAAAAGGCGTAAGGTTAACAATGGTGTAAAATTAAAATGGGATATACCGTGCTAGGATTCGAGTTACAGGAACAAGGGCCAAACCAACCACCCAAGAATGGATTTGTCGAGCGAAAACACTTGACAACCTCCTAGAAGCATCTTTTCTTGCCACTAGACCTTTCTCCATCAATTAGGAATCTGATGCCGTCACTAAACACATACATTAAATTGTAGCCATTTGTTGTGTGTTTTTTTGGTGTCTAATCCGCATATATATCACCATTGCCTTGATTTTCTTAACTGTATATCTCTTAAATGTCAACATATACATGTTTGATTTAGTTTACAAAGATTTTTCAATGCCGAGAACCTCGATCAGAGAGTAAACAAGGCGTAAGGTTCACAATGGTGTTAAATTAAAATGGGATACAACGGGCTAGGATTTGAGTTACAGGAACAAGGGCCAAACCAACCACCCAAGAATGGAATCGTCAAGCGAAAACACTTGGCAACCTCCTAGAAGCAACTTTTCATGCCACCAGACCTTTCTCCATCAATTAGGAATCTGATGTCGTCACTAAACACATTCCTTAAAATGTAGCCATTTGTTGAGTGTTTTTTTTGGTGTCTAATCTGCATATATATCACCATTGCCCTTGATTTTCTTGACTGTATATCCCTTAAATGTCAACATATACACGTGTGATTTAGTTTACGAAGATTTTTCAATGCCGAGAACCTCGAGCAGAGAATAAAAAAGGCGTAAGGTTCACAATGGTGTAAAATTAAATAGAGATATATCGGGCTAGGATTCGAGTTACCGGAACAAGGGCCAAACCAACCACCCAAGAATGGAATCATCGAGCGAAAACACTTGACAACCTCCTAGAAGCAGCTTTTCTTACCACCAGACCTTTCTCCATCAATTAGGAATCTGATACCGTCACTAAACACATTCCTTAAATTGTAGCCATTTGTAGAGTGTTTTTTTTTGTGTCTAATCTGCATATATATCACCATTGCCCTTGATTTTCTTGACTGTATATCTCCTAAATGTCAAGATATACACATGTGATTTAGTTTACGAAGATTTTTCAATGCCGAGAACCTCGAGCAGAGAATAAAAAAGGCGTAAGGTTCACAAATGGTGTAAAATTAAAATGGGATATACCGGGCTAGGATTCGAGTTACAGGAACAAGGGCCAAACCAACCACCCAAGAATGGAATGGTCATGCGAAAACACTTCACAACCTCCTAGAAGCAGCTTTTCTTTCCACCAGACCTTTCTCCATCAATTAGGAATCTAATGCCGTCACTAAACACATTCCTTAAATTGTAGCCATTTGTTGAGTGTTTTTTTTGGTGTCTAATCCGCATATATATCACCATTGCCCTTGATTTTCTTAACTGTATATCTCTTAAATGTCAACATATACACGTGTGATTTAGTCTACGAAGATTTTTCAATGCCGAGAACCTCGATCAGAGAGTAAAAAAGGCGTAAGGTTAACAATGGTGTAAAATTAAAATGGGATATACCGTGCTAGGATTCGAGTTACAGGAACAAGGGCCAAACCAACCACCCAAGAAGGGAATTGTCAAGCGAAAACACTTGACAACCTCCTAGAAGCATCTTTTCTTGCCACTAGACCTTTCTCCATCAATTAGGAATCTGATGCCGTCCCTAAACACATACCTTAAATTGTAGCCATTTGTTGTGTGTTTTTTTTTGGTGTCTAATCCGCATATAGATCACCATTGCCCTTGATTTTCTTGACTGTATATCTCTTAAATGTCAACATATACATGTGTGATTTAGTTTACGAAGATTTTTCAATGCCGAGAACCTCGATCAGAGAGTAAAAAAGGCGTAAGGTTCACAATGGTGTAAAATTAAAATGGGATACAACGGGCTAGGATTTGAGTTACAGGAACAAGGGCGAAACCAACCACCCAAGAATGGAATCGTCGAGCGAAAACACTTGGCAACCTCCTAGAAGCAACTTTTCATGCCACCAGACCTTTCTTCATCAATTAGGAATCTGATGCCGTCACTAAACACATTCCTTAAATTGTAGCCATTTGTTGAGTGTTTTTTTTTTGGGGTCTAATCCGCATATATATCACCATTGCCCTTGATTTTCTAGAGTGTATATCCCTTAAATGTCAACATATACACGTGTGATTTAGTTTACGAAGATTTTTCAAAGCCGAGAACCTCGAGCAGAGAGTAAAAAAGGCTTAAGGTTCACAATGGTGTAAAATTAAAATGGGATATACCGGGCTAGGATTCGAGTTACAGGAACAAGGGCCAAACCAACCACCCAAGAATGGAATGGTCGGGCGAAAACACCTGACAACCTCCTAGAAGCAGCTTTTCTTTCCACCAGACTTTTCTCCATCAATTAGGAATCTGATGCCATCACTAAACATATTCCTTAAATTGTAGCCATTTGTTGAGTGTATATCTCTTAAATGTCAACATATACACATGTGATTTAGTCAACGAAGATTTTTCAATGCCGAGAACCGCGATCAGAAAGTAAAAAAGGCGTAAGGTTAACAATGGTGTAAAATTAAAATGGGATATACAGTGCTAGGATTCGAGTTACAGGAACAAGGGCCTAACCAACCACCCAAGAATGGAATTGTCGAGCGAAAACGCTTGACAACCTTCTAGAAGCATCTTTTCTTGCCACTAGACCTTTCTCCATGAATTAAGAATCTGATGCCGTCACTAAACACATACCTTAAATTGTAGCCATTTGTTGCGTTTTTTTTTTGGTGTCTAATCCGCATATATATCACCATTGCCCTTGATTTTCTTGACTGTATATCTCTTAAATGTCAACATATACACGTGTGATTTAGTTTACGAAGATTTTTCAATGCCGAGAACCTCGATCAGAGAGTAAAAAAGGCGTAAGGTTCACAATGGTGTAAAATTAAAATGGGATATACCGGGCTAGGATACGAGTTACAGGAACAAGGGCCAAACCAACCACCCAAGAATGGAATCGTCGAGCGAAAACACTTGACAACCTCCTAGAAGCAGCTTTTCTTGCCACAAGACCTTTCTCCATCAATTAGGAATCTGATGCAATCACTAAACACATTCCTTAAATTGTAGCCATTTGTTGAGTGTTTTTTTTGTGTCTAATCCGCATATATATCACCATTGCCCTTGATTTTGTTGACTGTATATCTCTTAAATGTCAACATATACACGTGTGATTTAGTTTAAGAAGATTTTTCAATGCCGAGAACCTCGATCAGAGAGTAAAAAAGGCATAAGGTTCACAATGGTGTAAAATTAAAATGGGATATACCGGGCTAGGATTCGAGTTACAGGAACAAGGGACAAACCAACCACCTAAGAATGGAATCGTCGATCGAAAACACTTGACAACCTCCTAGAAGCAGCTTTTCTTGCCACCAGACCTATCACCATCAATTAAGAATCTGATGCCGTCACTAAACAGATTCCTTAAATTGTAGCCATTTGTTGAGTGTTTTTTTTTGGTGTCTAATCCTCATATATATCACCATTGCCCTTGATTTTCTTGACTGCATATCTCTTAAATGTCAACATATACACGTGTGATTTAGTTTACGAAAATTTTTCAATGCTGAGAACCTCGATCAGAGAGTAGAAATGGCGTAAGGTTAACAATTGTGTAAAATTAAAATGGGATATACCGTGCTTGGATTCGAGTTACAGGAAAAAGGGCCAAACCAACCACCCAAGAATGGAATCATCGAGCGAAAACACTTGACAACCTCCTAGAAGCAGCTTTTCTTACCACCAGACCTTTCTTTATCAATTAGGAATCTGATGCCGTCACTAAACATATTCCTTAAATTGTAGCCATTTCTTGAGTGTTTTTTTTTTGGTGTCTAATCCGCATATTTATCACCATTGCCCTTGATTTTCTTGACTGTATATCTCTTAAATGTCAACATATACACGTGTAATTTAGTTTACGAAGATTTTTCAATGCCGAGAACCTCGATCAGAGAGTAAAAAAGGCGTAAGGTTAACAATAGTGTAAAATTAAAATGCGATATACCGGGCTAGGATTCGAGTTACAGGAACAAAGGCCAAACCAACCACTCAAGAATGGAATCGTCAAGCGAAAACACTTGACAACCTCCTAGAAGCATTTTTTCTTGCCACCAGACCTTTCTCCATCAATTAGGAATCTGATGCCGTCACTAAACACATTCCTTAAATTGTAGCCATTTGTTGAGTGTTTTTTTTTTTTTTTTTTTTGTTGTCTAATCCTCATATATATGACCATTGCCCTTGATTTTCTTGACTGTATATCTCTTAAATGTCAACATATACACGTGTGATTTAGTTTACGAAAATTTTTCAATGCCGAGAACCTCGATCAGAGAGTAAAAAAGGCGTAAGGTTCACAATGGTGTAAAATTAAAATGGGATATATCGGGCTAGGATTCGAGTTACAGGAACAAGGGCCAAACCGACCACCCATGAATGGAATCATCGAGTGAAAACACCTGACAACCTCCTAGAAGCAGCTATTCTTGTCACCAGACCTTTCTCCATCAATTAGGAATCAGATGCCGTCACTAAACACATTCCTTAAATTGTAGCCATTTGTTGAGTGTTTTTTTTTTGTGTCTATCCGCATATATATCACCGTTGCCCTTCATTTTCTTGACTGTATATCTTTTAAATGTCAACATATACACGTGTGATTTAGTTTACCAAGATTTTTCAAGGTCGAGAACCTCGATCAGAGAGTAAAAAAGGCGTAAGGTTCACAATGGTGTAAAATTAAAATGGGATATACCGGGCTAGGATTCGAGTTACAGGAACAAGGGCCAAACCGACCACCCATGAATGGAATCGTCGAGCGAAAACACTTGACAACCTCATAGAAGAAGCTTTTCTTGCCACCAGACCTTTCTCCATCAATTAGGAATCTGATGCCGTCACTAAACACATTCCTTAAATTGTAGCCATTTGTTGAGTGTTTTTTTTGTTGTGTCTAATCCTCATATATATGACCATTGCCCTTGATTTTCTTGACTGTATATCTCTTAAATGTCAACATATACACGTGTGATTTAGTTTACGAAAATTTTTCAATGCTGAGAACCTCGATCAAAGTGTAGAAAAGGCGTAAGGTTCACAATGGTGTAAAATTAAAATGGGATATACCGGGCTAGGATACGAGTTACAGGAACAAGGGCCAAACCAACCACCCAAGAATGGAATCGTCGAACGAAAACACTTGACAACCTCCTAGAAGCAGCTTTTCTTGCCACCAGACCTTTCTCCAACAATTAGGAATCTGATGTCGTCACTTAACACATTCCTTAAATTGTAGCCATTTGTTGAGTGTTTTTTTTTGTGTCTAATCCGCATATATATCACCATTGCCCTTGATTTTGTTGACTGTATATCTCTTAAATGTCAACATATACACGTGTGATTTAGTTTACGAAGATTTTTCAATGCCGAGAACCTCGATCAGAGAGTAAAAAAGGCATAAGGTTCACAATGGTGTAAAATTAAAATGGGATATACCGGGCTAGGATTCGAGTTACAGGAACAAGGGACAACCCAACCACCCAAGAATGGAATCGTCGATCGAAAACACTTGACAACCTCCTAGAAGCAGCTTTTCTTGCCACCAGACCTATCACCATCAATTAAGAATCTGATGCCGTCACTAAACAGATTCCTTAAATTGTAGCCATTTGTTGAGTGTTTTTTTTTGGTGTCTAATCCTCATATATATCACCATTGCCCTTGTTTTCTTGACTGTATATCTCTTAAATGTCAACATATACACGTGTGATTTAGTTTACGAAAATTTTTCAATGCTGAGAACCTCGATCAGAGAGTAGAAAAGGCGTAAGGTTAACAATTGTGTAAAATTAAAATGGGATATACCGTGCTTGGATTCGAGTTACAGGAAAAAGGGCCAAACCAACCACCAAAGAATGGAATCATCGAGTGAAAACACTTGACAACCTCCTAGAAGCAGCTATTCTTGTCACCAGACCTTTCTCCATCAATTAGGAATCTGATGCCGTCACTAAACACATTCCTTAAATTGTAGCCATTTGTTGAGTGTTTTTTTTTTTTGGTGTCTAATCCGCATATATATCACCATTGCCCTTGATTTTCTAGACTGTATATCTCTTAAATGTCAACATATACACGTGTGATTTAGTTTACGAAGATTTTTCAATGCCGAGAACCTCGAGCAGAGAGTAAAAAAGGCGTAAGGTTCACAATGGTGTAAAATTAAAATGGGATATACCGGGTTAGGATTCGAGTTACAGGAACAAGGGCCAAACCAACCACCAAAGAATGGAATCATCGAGTGAAAACACTTGACAACCTCCTAGAAGCAGCTATTCTTGTCACCAGACCTTTCTCCATCAATTAGGAATCTGATGCCGTCACTAAACACATTCCTTAAATTGTAGCCATTTGTTGAGTGTTTTTTTTTTTGGTGTCTAATCCGCATATATATCACCATTGCCCTTGATTTTCTAGACTGTATATCTCTTAAATGTCAACATATACACGTGTGATTTAGTTTACGAAGATTTTTCAATGCCGAGAACCTCGAGCAGAGAGTAAAAAAGGCGTAAGGTTAACAATAGTGTAAAATTAAAATGCGATATACCGGGCTAGGATTCGAGTTACAGGAACAAAGGCCAAACCAACCACCCAAGAATGGAATCGTCAAGCGAAAACACTTGACAACCTCCTAGAAGCAGCTTTTCTTGCCACCAGACCTTTCTCCATCAATTAGGAATCTGATGCCGTCACTAAACACATTCCTTAAATTGTAGCCATTTGTTGAGTGTTTTTTTTTGGTGTCTAATCCTCATATATATGACCATTGCCCTTGATTTTCTTGACTGTATATCTCTTAAATGTCAACATATACACGTGTGATTTAGTTTACGAAAATTTTTCAATGCTGAGAACCTCGATCAGAGAGTAAAAAAGGCGTAAGGTTAACAATTGTGTAAAATTAAAATGGGAAATACTGTACTAGGATTCGAGTTACAGGAAAAAGGGCCAAACCCACCCCCCAAGAATGGAATCATCGAGCAAAAACACTTGACAACCTCCTAGAAGCAGCTTTTCTTACCACCAGACCTTTCTCTATCAATTAGGAATCTGATGCCGTCACTAAACACATACCTTAAATTGTAGCCATTTGTTGAGTGTTTTTTTTTTTTTTTTTTGTGTCTAATCCGCATATATATCACCATTGCCCTTGATTTTCTAGACTGTATATCTCTTAAATGTCAACATATACACGTGTGATTTAGTTTACGAAGATTTTTCAATGCCGAGAACCTCGAGCAGAGAGTAAAAAAGGCGTAAGGTTCACAATGGTTTAAAATTAAAATGGGATATACCGGGCTAGGATTCGAGTTACAGGAACAAGGGCCAAACCAACCACCCAAGAATGGAATCGTCGAGCGAAAACACTTGACAACCTCCTAGAAGCAGCTTTTGTTGCCACCAGACCTTTCTCCGTCAATTAGGAATCTGATGCCGTCACTAAACACATTCCTTAAATTGTAGCCATTTGTTGAGTGTTTTTTTTTTGTGTCTATCCGCATATATATCACCATTGCCCTTCATTTTCTTGACTGTATTTCTTTAAAATGTCAACATATATAAGTGTGATTTAGTTTACGAAGATATTTCAATGTCGAGAAGCTCGATCAGAGAGTAAAAAAGGCGTAAGGTTCACAATGGTGTAAAATTAAAATGGGATATACCGGGCTAGGATTCGAGTTGCAGGACCAAGGGCCAAACCGACCACCCATGAATGGAATCGTCGAGCGAAAACACTTGACAACCTCATTGAAGCAGCTTTTCTTGCCACCAGACCTTTCTCCATCAATAAGGAATCTGATGCCGTCACTAAACACATTCCTTAAATTGTAGCCATTTGTTGAGTGTTTTTTTTTTGTGTCTAATCCGCATATTTATCACCATTGCCCTTGATTTTCTTGACTGTATATCTCTTAAATGTCAACATATACACGCGTGATTTAGTTTACGAAGATTTTTCAATGCCGAGAACCTCGATCAGAGAGTAAAAAAGGCGTAAGGTTCACAATAATGTAAAATTAAAATGGGATATACCGGGCTAGGATTCGAGTTACAGGAACAAGGGCCAAACAACCACCCGAATAATGGAATCGTCGGGCGAAAACACTAAACACCTCCTAGAAGCAGCTTTTCTTGCCACCAGACCTTTCTCCATCAATTAGGAATCTGATGCCGTCACTAAACACATTCCTTAAATTATAGCCATTTGTTGAGTGTTTTTTTGTGTCTAATCCGCATATATATCACCATTGCCCTTCATTTTCTTGATTGTATATCTCTTAAATGTCAACATATACACGTGTGATTTAGTTTACGAAGATTTTTCAATGCCGAGAAACTCGATCAGAGAGAAAAAAAAGGCTTAAGGTTCACAATGGTGTAAAATTAAAATGGGATATACCGGGCTAGGATTCGAGTTACAGGAATAAGGACCAAACCAACCACCCAAGAATGGAATCGTCGAGTTAAAACACTTGACACCCTCCTAGAAGCAGCTTTTCTTGCCACCAGACCTTTCTCCAACAATTAGGAATCTGATGCCGTCACTAAACACATTCCATAAATTGTAGCCATTTGTTGAATGTTTTTTTTTTTTGGTGTCTAATCCGCATATTTATCACCATTGCCCTAGATTTTCTTGACTGTATATCTCTTAAATGTCAACATATACACGTGTGATTTAGTTTACGAAGATTTTTCAATGACGAGAACGTCGATCAGAGAGTAAGAAAGGCGTAAGGTTCACAATGGTGTAAAATTAAAATGGGATATACCGGGCTAGGATTCGAGTTACAGGAACAAGGGCCAAACCAACCACCCAAGAATGGAATCGTCGAGCGAAAACACTTGACACCCTCCTAGAAGCAGCTTTTCTTGCCACCAGACATTTCTCCATCAATTAGGAATCTGATGCCGTCACTAAACACATTCCTTAAATTGTAGCCATTTGTTGAGTGTTTTTTTTTGGTGTCTAATCCTCATATATATGACCATTGCCCTTGATTTTCTTGAGTGTATATCTCTTAAATGTCAATATATACACGTGTGATTTAGTTTACGAAAATTTTTCAATGCTGAGAACCTCGATCAGAGAGTAAAAAAGGCGTAAGGTTAACAATTGTGTAAAATTAAAATGGGAAATACTGTACTAGGATTCGAGTTACAGGAAAAAGGGCCAAACCCACCCCCCAAGAATGGAATCATCGAGCGAAAACACTTGACAACCTCCTAGAAGCAGCTTTTCTTACCACCAGACCTTTCTCTATCAATTAGGAATCTGATGCCGTCACTAAACACATACCTTAAATTGTAGCCATTTGTTGAGTGTTTTTTTTTTTGTGTCTAATCCGCATATATAACACCATTGCCCTTGATTTTCTAGACTGTATATCTCTTAAATGTCAACATATACACGTGTGATTTAGTTTACGAAGATTTTTCAATGCCGAGAACCTCGAGCAGAGAGTAAAAAAGGCGTAAAGTTCACAATGGTTTAAAATTAAAATGGGATATACCGGGCTAGGATTCGAGTTACAGGAACAAGTGCCAAACCAACCACCCAAGAATGGAATCGTCGAGCGAAAACACTTGACAACCTCCTAGAAGCAGCTTTTGTTGCCACCAGACCTTTCTCCATCAATTAGGAATCTGATGCCGTCACTAAACACATTCCTTAAATTGTAGCCATTTGTTGAGTGTTTTTTTTTTGTGTCTATCCGCATATATATCACCATTGCCCTTCATTTTCTTGACTGTATATCTTTAAAATGTCAACATATATAAGTGTGATTTAGTTTACGAAGATTTTTCAATGTCGAGAACCTCGATCAGAGAGTAAAAAAGGCGTAAGGTTCACAATGGTGTAAAATTAAAATGAGATATACCGGGCTAGGATTCGAGTTGCAGGAACAAGGGCCAAACCGACCACCCATGAATGGAATCGTCGAGCGAAAACACTTGACAACCTCATTGAAGCAGCTTTTCTTGCCACCAGACCTTTCTCCATCAATAAGGAATCTGATGCCGTCACTAAACACATTCCTTAAATTGTAGCCATTTGTTGAGTGTTTTTTTTTTTGGTGTCTAATCCGCATATTTATCACCATTGCCCTTGATTTTCTTGACTGTATATCTCTTAAATGTCAACATATACACGCGTGATTTAGTTTACGAAGATTTTTCAATGCCGAGAACCTCGATCAGAGAGTAAAAAAGGCGTAAGGTTCACAATAATGTAAAATTAAAATGGGATATACCGGGCTAGGATTCGAGTTACAGGAACAAGGGCCAAACAACCACCCGAATAATGGAATCGTCGGGCGAAAACACTAAACACCTCCTAGAAGCAGCTTTTCTCGCCACCAGACCTTTCTCCATCAATTAGGAATCTGATGCCGTCACTAAACACATTCCTTAAATTATAGCCATTTGTTGAGTGTTTTTTTGTGTCTAATCCGCATATATATCACCATTGCCCTTCATTTTCTTGATTGTATATCTCTTAAATGTCAACATATACACGTGTGATTTAGTTTACGAAGATTTTTCAATGCCGAGAAACTCGATCAGAGAGAAAAAAAGGCTTAAGGTTCACAATGGTGTAAAATTAAAATGGGATATACCGGGCTAGGATTCGAGTTACAGGAATAAGGACCAAACCAACCACCCAAGAATGGAATCGTCGAGTTAAAACACTTGACACCCTCCTAGAAGCAGCTTTTCTTGCCACCAGACCTTTCTCCAACAATTAGGAATCTGATGCCGTCACTAAACACATTCCATAAATTGTAGCCATTTGTTGAATGTTTTTTTTTTTGGTGTCTAATCCGCATATTTATCACCATTGCCCTAGATTTTCTTGACTGTATATCTCTTAAATGTCAACATATACACGTGTGATTTAGTTTACGAAGATTTTTCAATGACGAGAACGTCGATCAGAGAGTAAGAAAGGCGTAAGGTTCACAATGGTGTAAAATTAAAATGGGATATACCGGGCTAGGATTCGAGTTACAGGAACAAGGGCCAAACCAACCACCCAAGAATGGAATCGTCGAGCAAAAACACTTGACACCCTCCTAGAAGCAGCTTTTCTTGCCACCAGACCTTTCTCCATCAATTAGGAATCTGATACCGTCACTAAACAAATTCCTTAAATTGTAGCCATTTGTTGAGTGTTTTTTTTGTGTCTATCCGCAAATATATCACCATTGCCCTTCATTTTCTTGACTGTATATCTTTTAAATATCAACATATACATGTGTGATTTAGTTTAAGAAGATTTTTCAATGTCGAGAACCTCGATCAGAGAGTCAAAAAGGCGTAAGGTTCACAATGGTGTAAAATTAAAATGGGATATACCGGGCTAGGATTCGAGTTACAGGAACAAGGGCCAAACCGACCACCCATGAATGGAATCGTCGAGCGAAAACACTTGACAACCTCATAGAAGCAGCTTTTCTTGCCACCAGTCCTTTCTCCATCAATAAGGAATCTGATGCCGTCACTAAACACATTCCTTAAATTGTAGCCATTTGCTGAGTGTTTTTTTTTGGTGTCTAATTCGCATATTTATCACCATTGCCCTTGATTTTCTTGACTGTATATCTCTTAAATGTCAACATATACACGTGTGATTTAGTTTACGAAGATTTTTCAATGCCGAGAACCTCGATCAGAGAGTAAAAATGGCGTAAGGGTCACAATAATGTAAAATTAAAATGGGATATACCGGGCTAGAATTCGAGTTACAGGAACAAGGGCCAAACCAACCACCCGAAGAATGGAATCGTCGGGCGAAAACACTAAACACCTCCTAGAAGCAGCTTTTCTTGCCACCAGACCTTTCTCCATCAATTAAGAATCTGATGCCGTCACTAAACACATTCCTTAAATTATAGCCATTTGTTGAGTGTTTTTTTTTTGTGTCTAATCCGCATATATATCACCATTGCCCTTCATTTTCTTGATTGTATATCTCTTAAATGTCAACATATACACGTGTGATTTAGTTTACGAAGATTTTTCAATGCTGAGAAACTCGATCATAGAGTAAAAAAGGCGTAAGGTTCACAATGGTGTAAAATTAAAATGGGATATACCGGGATAGGATTCGAGTTACAGGAATAAGGGCCAAACCAACCACCCAAGAATAGAATCGTCGAGCGAAAACACTTGACAACCTCCTAGAAGCAGCTTTTCTTGCCACCAGACATTTCTCCATCAATTAGGAATCTGATGCCGTCACTAAACACATTCCTTAAATTGTAGCCATTTGTTGAGTGTTTTTTTTGTGTCTATCCGCATATATATCACCATTGCCCTTCATTTTCTTGACTGTATATCTTTTAAATGTCAACATATACACGTGTGATTTAGTTTACGAAGATTTTTCAATGTCGAGAACCTCGATCAGAGAGTAAAAAAGGCGTAAGGTTCACAATGGTGTAAAATTAAAATGGGATATATCGGGATAGGATTCGAGTTACAGGAACAAGGGCCAAACCGACCACCCATGAATGTAATCGTCGAGAGAAAACACTTGACAACCTCCTAGAAGCAGCTTTTCTTGCCACCGGACCTTTCTCCATCAATAAGGAATCTGATGCCGTCACTAAACACATTCCTTAAATTGTAGCCATTTGTTGAGTGTTTTTTTTTGGTGTCTGATCCGCATATTTATCACCATTGCCCTTGATTTTCTTGACTGTATATCTCTTAAATGTCATCATATACACGTGTGATTTAGTTTACGAAGATTTTTCAATGCCGAGAACCTCGATCAGAGAGTAAAAAAGGCGTAAGGTTCACAATGGTGTAAAATTAAAATGGGATATACCGGGCTTGGATTCGAGTTACAGGAACAAGGGCCAAACCAACCACCCTAGAATGGAATCGTCGGGCGAAATAACTAAACACCTCCTAGAAGCAGCTTTTCTTGCCACCAGACCTTTCTCCATCAATTAGGAATCTGATGCCATCACTAAACACATTCCTTAAATTGTAGCCATTTGTTGACTGTTTTTTTTTTTGTGTCTAATCCGCATATATATCACCATTGCCCTTCATTTTCTTGACTGTATATCTCTTAAATGTCAACATATACACGTGTGATTTAGTTTACGAAGATTTTTCAATGCCGAGAACCTCGATCAGAGAGAAAAAAAAGGCGTAAGGTTCACAATGGTGTAAAATTAAAATGGGATATACCGGGCTAAGATTCGAGTTATAGGAACAAGGGCCAAACCAACCACCCAAGAATGGAATCGTCAAGCGAAAACACTTGACAACCTCTTAGAAGCAGATTTTCTTGCCACCATACCTTTCTCCATCAATTAGGAATCTAATGCCGTCACTAAACACATTCCTTAAATTGTAGCCATTTGTTGGGTTTTTTTTTGGTGTCTAATCCGCATATTTATCACCATTGCCCTAGATTTTCTTGACTGTATATCTCTTAAATGTCAACATATACACGTGTGATTTAGTTTACGAATATTTTTCAATGCCGAGAAACTCGATCAGAGAGTAAAAAAGGCGTAAGGTTCACAATGGTGTAAAATAAAGATGGGATATACCGGGCTAGGATTCGAGTTACAGGAACAAGGGCCAAACCAACCACCCAAGAATGGAATCGTCGAGTGAAAACACTTGACAACCTCCTAGAAGCAGCTTTTCTTGCCACCAGACCTTTCTCCATCAATTAGGAATCTGATGCCGTCACTAAACACATTCCTTAAATAGTAGCCATTTGTTAAGTGTTTTTTTTTTTGTGTCTATTCTGCATATATATCACCATTGCCCTTGATTTTCTTGACTGTATATCTCAAAAATGTCAACATATACACGTGTGATTTAGTTTACGAAGATTTTTCAACGCCGAGAACCTCGATTAGAGAGTAAAAAAGGCGTAAGGTTCACAATGGTGTAAAATTAAAATGGGATATACCGGGCTAGGATTGGAGTTACAGGAACAAGGGCCAAATCAACCACCCAAGAATGGAATCGTCGTGTGAAAATACTTGACAATCTCCTAGAAGCAGCATTTCTTGCCACCAGACTTTTCTCCATGAATTAGGAATCTAATGTCGTCACTAAACACATTCCTTAAATTGTAGCCATTTGTTGAGTATTTTTTTTTTGTGTCTAATCCGCATATATATCACCATTGTCTTTGATTTTCTTAACTTTATATCTCTTAAATGTCAACATATACACATGTGATTTAGTTTACGAAGATTTTTCAATGCCGAGAACCTCGATCAGAGAGTAAAAAGGGCGTAAGGTTCACAATGGTGTAAAATTAAAATGGGATATACCGGGCTAGGATTCGAGTTACAGGAACAAGGGCCAAACCAACCACCCAAGAATGGAATCGTCAAGCGAAAACACTTGACAACCTCCTAGAAGCAGCTTTTCTTGCCACCAGACCTTTCTCCATCAATTAGGAATCTGATGCCGTCACTAAACACATTCCTTAAATTGTAGCCATTTGTTGAGTGTTTTTTTTTTGGTGTCTAATCCTCATATATATGACCATTGCCCTTGATTTTCTTGACTGTATATCTCTTAAATGTCAACATATACACGTGTGATTTAGTTTACGAAAATTTTTCAATGCTGAGAACCTCGATCAGAGAGTAAAAAAGGCGTAAGGTTAACAATTGTGTAAAATTAAAATGGGAAATACTGTACTAGGATTCGAGTTACAGGAAAAAGGGCCAAACCCACCCCCCAAGAATGGAATCATCGAGCGAAAACACTTGACAACCTCCTAGAAGCAGCTTTTCTTACCACCAGACCTTTCTCTATCAATTAGGAATCTGATGCCGTCACTAAACACATACCTTAAATTGTAGCCATTTGTTGAGTGTTTTTTTTTTGTGTCTAATCCGCATATATATCACCATTGCCCTTGATTTTCTAGACTGTATATCTCTTAAATGTCAACATATACACGTGTGATTTAGTTTACGAAGATTTTTCAATGCCGAGAACCTCGAGCAGAGAGTAAAAAAGGCGTAAGGTTCACAATGGTGTAAAATTAAAATGGGATATACCGGGCTAGGATTCGAGTTACAAGAACAAGGGCCAAACCAACCACCCAAGAATGGAATCGACGAGCGAAAACACTTGACAACCTCCTAGAAGCAGCTTTTCTTGCCACCAGACCTTTCTCCATCAATTAGGAATCTGATGCCGTCACTAAACACATTCCTTAAATTGTAGCCATTTGTTGAGTGTTTTTTTTTGTGTCTATCCGCATATATATCACCATTGCCCTTCATTTTCTTGACTGTATATCTTTAAAATGTCAACATATATAAGTGTGATTTAGTTTACGAAGATTTTTCAATGTCGAGAACCTCGATCAGAGAGTAAAAAAGGCGTAAGGTTCACACTGGTGTAAAATTAAAATGGGATATACCGGGCTAGGATTCGAGTTGCAGGAACAAGGGCCAAACCGACCACCCATGAATGGAATCGTCGAGCGAAAACACTTGACAACCTCATTGAAGCAGCTTTCCTTGCCACCAGACCTTTCTCCATCGATAAGGAATCTGATGCCGTCACTAAACACATTCCTTAAATTGTAGCCATTTGTTGAGTGTTTTTTTTTTTTGGTGTCTAATCCGCATATTTATCACCATTGCCCTTGATTTTCTTGACTGTATATCTCTTAAATGTCAACATATACACGCGTGATTTAGTTTACGAAGATTTTTCAATGTCGAGAACCTCGATCAGAGAGTAAAAAAGGCGTAAGGTTCACAATGGTGTAAAATTAAAATGGGATATAACGGGCTAGGATTCGAGTTGCAGGAACAAGGGCCAAACCAACCACCCAAGAATGGAATGGTCGATCGAAAACACTTGACAACCTCCTAGAAGCAGCTTTTCTTTCCACCAGACCTTTCTCCATCAATTAGGAATCTGATGCAGTCACTAAACACATTCCTTAAATTATAGCCATTTGTTGAGTGTTTTTTTGTGTCTAATCCGCATATATATCACCATTGCCCTTCATTTTCTTGATTGTATATCTCTTAAATGTCAACATATACACGTGTGATTTAGTTTACGAAGATTTTTCAATGCCGAGAAACTCGATCAGAGAGAAAAAAAAGGCGTATGGTTCACAATGGTGTAAAATTAAAATGGGATATACCGGGCTAGGATTCGAGTTACAGTAATAAGGACCAAACCAACCACCCAAGAATGGAATAGTCGAGCGAAAACACTTGACACCCTCCTAGAAGCAGCTTTTCTTGCCACCAGACCTTTCTCCAACTATTAGGAATCTGATGCCGTCACTAAACACATTCCATAATTGTAGCCATTTGTTTAATGTTTTTTTTTTGTGTCTAATCCGCATATTTATCACCATTGCCCTAGATTTTCTTGACTGTATATCTCTTAAATGTCAACATATACACGTGTGATTTAGTTTACGAAGATTTTTCAATGACGAGAACGTCGATCAGAGAGTAAGAAAGGCGTATGGTTCACAATGGTGTAAAATTAAAATGGGATATGCCGGGCTAGGATTCGAGTTACAGGAACAAGGGCCAAACCAACCACCCAAGAATGGAATCGTCGAGCGAAAACACTTGACAACCTCCTAGAAGCAGCTTTTCTTGCCACCAGACCTTTCTCCATCAATTAGGAATCTGATGCCGTCACTAAACAAATTCCTTAAATTGTAGCCATTTGTTGAGTGTTTTTTTTGTGTCTATCCGCATATATATCACCATTGCCCTTCATTTTCTTGACTGTATATCTTTTAAATGTCAACATATACATGTGTGATTTAGTTTACGAAGATTTTTCAATGTCGAGAACCTCGATCAGAGAGTAAAAAAGGCGTAAGGTTCACAATGGTGTAAAATTAAAATGGGATATACCGGGCTAGGATTCGAGTTGCAGGAACAAGGGCCAAACCAACCACCCAAGAATGGAATGGTCGATCGAAAACACTTGACAACCTCCTAGAAGCAGCTTTTCTTTCCACCAGACCTTTCTCCATCAATTAGGAATCTGATGCAGTCACTAAACACATTCCTTAAATTATAGCCATTTGTTGAGTGTTTTTTTGTGTCTAATCCGCATATATATCACCATTGCCCTTCATTTTCTTGATTGTATATCTCTTAAATGTCAACATATACACGTGTGATTTAGTTTACGAAGATTTTTCAATGCCGAGAAACTCGATCAGAGAGAAAAAAAAGGCGTATGGTTCACAATGATGTAAAATTAAAATGGGATATACCGTGCTAGGATTCGAGTTACAGTAATAAGGACCAAACCAACCACCCAAGAATGGAATAGTCGAGCGAAAACACTTGACACCCTCCTAGAAGCAGCTTTTCTTGCCACCAGACCTTTCTCCAACTATTAGGAATCTGATGCCGTCACTAAACACATTCCATAATTGTAGCCATTTGTTTAATGTTTTTTTTTTTTGTGTCTAATCCGCATATTTATCACCATTGCCCTAGATTTTCTTGACTGTATATCTCTTAAATGTCAACATATACACGTGTGATTTAGTTTACGAAGATTTTTCAATGACGAGAACGTCGATCAGAGAGTAAGAAAGGTGTAAGGTTCACAATGGTGTAAAATTAAAATGGGATATACCGGGCTAGGATTCGAGTTACAGGAACAAGGTCCAAACCGACCACCCATGAATGGAATCGTCGAGCGAAAACACTTGACAACCTCATAGAAGCAGTTTTTCTTGCCACCAGTCCTTTCTCCATCAATAAGGAATCTGATGCCGTCACTAAACACATTCCCTAAATTGTAGCCATTTGTTGAGTGTTTTTATTTGGTGTCTAATCCGCATATATATCACCATTGCCCTTCATTTTCTTGACTGTATATCTCTTAAATGTCAACATATAGACGTGTGATTTAGTTTACGAAGATTTTTCAATGCCGAGAACCTCGATCAGAGAGTAAAAAAGGCGTAAGGTTCACAATAATGTAAAATTAAAATGGGATATACCGGGCTAGAATTCGAGTTACAGGAACAAGGGCCAAACCAACCACCCGAAGAATGGAATCGTCGGGCGAAAACACTAAACACCTCCTAGAAGCAGCTTTTCTTGCCACCAGACCTTTCTCCATCAATTAAGAATCTGATGCCGTCACTAAACACATTTCTTAAATTATAGCCATTTGTTGAGTGTTTTTTTTGTGTCTAATCCGCATATATATCACCATTGCCCTTCATTTTCTTGATTGTATATCTCTTAAATGTCAACATATACACGTGTGATTTAGTTTACGAAGATTTTTCAATGCCGAGAAACTCGATCATAGAGTAAAAAAGGCGTAAGGTTCACAATGGTGTAAAATTAAAATGGGATATACCGGGCTAGGATTCGAGTTACAGGAATAAGGGCCAAACCAACCACCCAAGAATGGAATCGTCGAGCGAAAACACTTGACAACCTCCTAGAAGCAGCTTTTCTTTCCACCAGACCTTTCTCCATCAATTAGGAATCTGATGCCGTCACTAAACACATTCCTTAAATTGTAGCCATTTGTTGAGTGTTTTTTTTTTGTGTCTAATCCGCATATATATCACCATTGCCCTTGATTTTCTTAACTGTATATCTCTTAAATGTCAACATATACACGTGTGAGTTAGTTTACGAAGATTTTTCAATGCCGAGAACCTCGAGCAGAGAGTGAAAAAGGCGTAAGGTTCACAATGGTGTAAAATTAAAATGGGATATACCGGGCTAGGATTCGAGTTACAGGAACAAGGGCCAAACCAACCACCCAAGAATGGAATGGTCGAGCGAAAACACTTGACAACCTCCTAGAAGCAGCTTTTCTTTCCACCAGACCTTTCTCCATCAATTATGAATCTGATGCCGTCGCTAAACACCTTAAATTGTAGCCATTTGTTGAGTGCTTTTTTTTGGTGTCTAATCCGCATATATATCACCATTGCCCTTGATTTTCTTAAATGTATATCTCTTAAATGTCAACATATACACGTGTGATTTAGTTTACGAAGATTTTTCAATGCCGAGAACCTCGATCAGAGAGTAAAAAAGGCGTAAGCTTATCAATGGTGTAAAACTAAAGTGGGATATACCGTGCTAGGATTCGAGTTACAGGAACAAGGGCCAAACCAACCACCCAAGAATGGAATCGTCGAGCGAAAACACTTGACAACCTCCTAGAAGCAGCTTTTCTTGCCACCAGACCTTTCACCATCAATTAGGAATCTGATGCCGTCACTAAACAGATTCCTTAAATTGTAGCCATTTGTTGAGTGTTTTTTTTTGGTGTCCAATCCGCATATATATCACCATTGGCCTTGATTTTCTTGACTGTATATCTCTTAAATGTCAACATATACACGTGTGATTTAGTTTACGAAAATTTTTCAATGCTGAGAACCTCGATCAGAGAGTAGAAAAGGCGTAAGGTTAACAATTGTGTAAAATTAAAATGGGATATACCGTCCTAGGATTCGAGTTACAGGAAAAAGGGCCAAACCAACTACCCAAGAATGGAATCATCGAGCGAAAACACTTGACAACCTCTTAGAAGCAGCTTTTCTTTCCACCAGACCTTTCCCTATCAATTAGGAATCTGATGCCGTCACTAAACACATACCTTAAATTGTAGCCATTTGCTGAGTGTTTTTTTTTTGTGTCTAATCCGCATATATATCACCATTGCCCTTGATTTTCTTGACTTTATATCTCTTAAATGTCAACATATACACGTGTGATTTAGTTTAGGAAGATTTTTCAACGCCGAGAACCTCGATCAGAGATTAAAAAAGGCGTAAGGTTCACAATGGTGTAAAATTAAAATGGGATATAACGGGCTAGGATTTGAGTTACAGGAACAAGGGCCAAACCAACCACCCAAGAATGGAATCGTCGAGCAAAAACACTTGACAACCTCCTAGAAGCAGCTTTTCTTTCCACCAGACCTTTCTCCATCAATTAGGAATCTGATGCCGTCACTAAACACATTCCTTAAATTGTAGCCATTTGTTGAGTGTTTTTTTTTTGTGTCTAATCCGCATATATATCACCATTGCCCTTGATTTTCTTAACTGTATATCTCTTAAATGTCAACATATACACGTGTGAGTTAGTTTACGAAGATTTTTCAATGCCGAGAACCTCGAGCAGAGAGTGAAAAAGGCGTAAGGTTCACAATGGTGTAAAATTAAAATGGGATATACCGGGCTAGGATTCGAGTTACAGGAACAAGGGCCAAACCAACCACCCAAGAATGGAATGGTCGAGCGAAAACACTTGACAACCTCCTAGAAGCAGCTTTTCTTTCCACCAGACCTTTCTCCATCAATTATGAATCTGATGCCGTCGCTAAACACCTTAAATTGTAGCCATTTGTTGAGTGCTTTTTTTTGGTGTCTAATCCGCATATATATCACCATTGCCCTTGATTTTCTTAAATGTATATCTCTTAAATGTCAACATATACACGTGTGATTTAGTTTACGAAGATTTTTCAATGCCGAGAACCTCGATCAGAGAGTAAAAAAGGCGTAAGCTTATCAATGGTGTAAAACTAAAGTGGGATATACCGTGCTAGGATTCGAGTTACAGGAACAAGGGCCAAACCAACCACCCAAGAATGGAATCGTCGAGCGAAAACACTTGACAACCTCCTAGAAGCAGCTTTTCTTGCCACCAGACCTTTCACCATCAATTAGGAATCTGATGCCGTCACTAAACAGATTCCTTAAATTGTAGCCATTTGTTGAGTGTTTTTTTTTGGTGTCCAATCCGCATATATATCACCATTGGCCTTGATTTTCTTGACTGTATATCTCTTAAATGTCAACATATACACGTGTGATTTAGTTTACGAAAATTTTTCAATGCTGAGAACCTCGATCAGAGAGTAGAAAAGGCGTAAGGTTAACAATTGTGTAAAATTAAAATGGGATATACCGTCCTAGGATTCGAGTTACAGGAAAAAGGGCCAAACCAACTACCCAAGAATGGAATCATCGAGCGAAAACACTTGACAACCTCTTAGAAGCAGCTTTTCTTTCCACCAGACCTTTCCCTATCAATTAGGAATCTGATGCCGTCACTAAACACATACCTTAAATTGTAGCCATTTGCTGAGTGTTTTTTTTTTGTGTCTAATCCGCATATATATCACCATTGCCCTTGATTTTCTTGACTTTATATCTCTTAAATGTCAACATATACACGTGTGATTTAGTTTAGGAAGATTTTTCAACGCCGAGAACCTCGATCAGAGATTAAAAAAGGCGTAAGGTTCACAATGGTGTAAAATTAAAATGGGATATAACGGGCTAGGATTTGAGTTACAGGAACAAGGGCCAAACCAACCACCCAAGAATGGAATCGTCGAGCGAAAACACTTGACAACCTCCTAGAAGCAGCTTTTCTTGCCACCAGACCTTTCTCCATCAATTAGGAATCTGATGCCGTCACTAAACACATTCCTTAAATTGTTGCCGTTTGTTGTGTGTGTTTTTTTTTTTGGTGTCTAAACCGCATATATATCACTATTTCCCTTGATTTTCTTGACTGTATATCTCTTAAATGTCAACATATACACGTGTGATTTTGTTTACGAAGATTTTTCAATGCCGAGAACCTCGAGCAGAGAGTAAAAAAGGCGTAAGGTTCACAATGGTGTAAAATTAAAATGGGATATACCGGTCTAGGATTCGAGTTACAGGAACAAGGGCCAAACCAACCACCCAAGAATGGAATCGTCGAGCGAAAACACTTGACAACCTCCTAGAAGCAGCTTTTCTTTCCACCAGACCTTTCTCCATCAATTAGGAATCTGATGCCGTCACTAAACACATTCCTTAAATTGTAGCCATTTGTTGAGTGTTTTTTTTTTGTGTTTAATCCGCATATATATCACCATTGCCCTTGATTTTCTTAACTGTATATCTCTTAAATGTCAACATATACACGTGTGATTTAGTTTACGAAGATTTTTCAATGCTGAGAACCTCGATCAGAGAGTAGAAAAGGCATAAGGTTAACAATTGTGTAAAATTAAAATGGGATATACCGTGCTAGGATTCGAGTTACAGGAAAAAGGGCCAAACCAACCACCCAAGAATGGAATCATCGAGCGAAAACACTTGACAACCTCCTAGAAGCAGCTTTTCTTACCACCATACCTTTCTCTATCAATTAGGAATCTGACGCCGTCACTAAACACATACCTTAAATTTTAGCCTTTTGTTGAGTGTTTTTTTTGTGTCTAAACCGCATATATATCACCATTGCCCTTGATTTTCTTGAATGTATTTCTCTTAAATGTCAACATATACACGTGTGATTTAGTTTACGAAGATTTTTCAATGCCGAGAACCTCGACCAGAGAGTAAAAAAGGCGTAAGGTTCAGAATGGTGTAAAATTAAAATGGGATATAACGGGCTAGGATTTGAGTTACAGGAACAAGGGCCAAACCAACCACCCAAGAATGGAATCGTTGAGGGAAAACACTTGACAACCTCCTAGAAGCAGCTTTTCTTGCCACCAGACCTTTCTCTATCAATTAGGAATCTGATGCCATCACTAAACACATTTCTTAAATTGTTGCCATTTGTTGAGTGTTTTTTTTTTGGTGTCTAATCCGCATATATATCACCATTGCCCTTGATTTTCTTGACTGTATATCTCTTAAATGTCAGCATATACACGTGTGATTTTGTTTACGAAGATTTTTCAATGCCGAGAACCTCGAGCAGAGAGTAAAAAAGGCGTAAGGTTCACAATGGTGTAAAATTAAAATGGGATATACCGGGCTAGGATTCGAGTTACAGGAACAAGGGAAAAACCAACCACCCAAGAATGGAATCGTCGAGCGAAAACACTTGACAACCTCCTTGAAGCAGCTTTTCTTGCCACCAGACCTTTCTCCATCAATTAGGAATCTAATGCCGTCACTAAACACATTCCTTAAAGTGTGGCCATTTGTTGGGTGTTTTTTTTGGGTGAGTTATCTGCATATATATCACCACTACCCGTGAGTTTCTTGACTGTATATATCTCTTAAATGTCAACATATACACGTGTGATTTAGTTTACGAAGATTTTTCAATGTCGAGAACCTCGATCAGAGAGTAGAAAAGGCGTAAGGTTCACAATGGTATAAAATTAAAAAGGGATATCACGGGCTAGGATTCGAGTTACAGGAACAAGGGCTAAACCAACCACCCAAGAATGGAATCTTCGATGGAAAACACTTGACAACCTCCTAGAAGCAGCTTTTCTTGCCACCAGAACTTTCACCATCAATTAGGAATCTGATGCCGTCACTAAACAGATTCCTTAAATTGTAGCCATTTGTTGAGTGTTTTTTTTTGGTGTCTAATCTGCATATATATCACCATTGCCCTTGATTTTCTTGACTGTATATCTCTTAAATGTCAACATATACACGTGTGATTTAGTTTACGAAGATTTTTCAATGCTGAGAACCTCGATCAGAGAGTAAAAAAGGCGTAAGGTTAACAATTGTGTAAAATTAAAATGGGATATACCGGGCTAGGATTCGAGTTTCAGGAACAACGGCCAAACCAACCACCCAAGAATGGAATCGTCGAGCGAAAAGACTTGACAACCTTCTAGAAGCAGGTTTTCTTGCCACCAGACCTTTCTCCATCAATTAGGAATCTGATGTCATCACTAAACACATTCCTTAAATTGTAGCCATTTGTTGAGTGTTTTTGTTTTGGTGTTTAATCCGCGTATATATCGACATTGCCCTTGATTTTCTTGACTGTATGTCTCTTAAATGTCAACATATACACGTGTGATTTAGTTTACGAAGATTTTTCAATGCCGTGAACCTCGATCAGAGAATAAAAAAGGCGTAAGGTTAACAATGGGGTAAAATTAAAATGGGAGATACCGGGCTAGGATTCGAGTTACAGGAACAAGGGCCAAACCAACCACCCAAGAATGGAATTGTCGAGCGAAAACACTTGACAACCTCCTAGAAGCAGCTTTTCTTGCCACCAGACCTTTCTCCATCAATTAGGAATCTGATGCCATCACTAAACACATTCCTTAAATTGTAGCCATTTGTTGAGTGTTTTTGTTTTGGTGTCTAATCCGCGTATATATCGACATTGCCCTTGATTTTCTTGACTGTATGAATCTTAAATGTCAACATATACACGTGTGATTTAGTTTACGAAGATTTTTCAATGCCGAAAACCTCGATCAGAGAGTAAAAATGGCGTAAGGTTAACAATGGTGTAAAATTAAAGTGGAATATACCGGGCTAGGATTCGAGTTACAGGAACAAGGGCCTAACCAACCACCCAAGAATGGAATCATCGAGCGAAAACACTGGATAACCTCTTAGAAGCAGCTTTTCTTGCCACCAGACCTTTCTCCATCTATTAGGAATCTGATGCCGTCACTAAACACATTCCTTAAATTGTAGCAATTTGTTGAGTGTTTTTTTTTTTTGGTGTCTAATCCGCATATATATCACCATTGCCATTGATTTTCTTGACTGTATATCTCTTAAATGTTAACATATACACGTGTGATTTAGTTTACGAAGATTTTTCAATGCCGAGAACCTCGATCAGAGAGTATAAATGGCGTAAGGTTCACAATGGTGTAAAATTAAAATACGATATACCGGGCTAGGATTCGATTTACAGTAGCATGGGCCAAACCAACCACCCAAGAATGGAATCGTCGAGCGAAAACACTTGACAACCTCGTAGAAGCAGCTTTTCTTGCCACTAGACCTTTCTCCACCAATTAGAAATTTGATGCCGTCACTAAACACATTCCTAAAATTGTAGCCATTTATTGAGTGTTTTTTTTTTGGTGTCTAATCCGCATATATATCACCATTGCCCTTGATTTTATTGACTGTATATCTCTTAAATGTCAACATATACACGTGTGATTTATGTACGAAGATTTTTCAATGCCGAGAACCTCGATCAGAGAGTAAAAAAGGCATAAGGTTCACAATGGTGTAAAACTAAAATGGGATATAACGGGCTAGGATTCGAGTTACAGGAACAAGGGCCAAACCAACCACCCAAGAATGGAATCGTCGAGCGAAAACACTTGACAACCTCCTAGAAGCAGCTTTTCTAGAAACCAAACCTTTCTCCATCAATTAGGAATCTGATGCCGTCACTAAACACATTCCTTAAATTGTAGCCATTTGTTGAGTGTGTTTTTTTTGGTGTCTAATCCGCATATATATCACCATTGCCCTTGATTTTCTTAACTGTATATCTCTTAAATGTCAACATATACACGTGTGATTTAGTTAACAAAGATTTTTCAATGCCGAGAACCTCGATCAGAGAGTAAAAAAGGCGTAAGGTTAACAATGGTGTAAAACTAAAATGGGATATACCAGGCTAGGATTCGAGTTACAGGAACAAGGGCCAAACCAACTACCTAAGAATGGAATCCTCAAGCGAAAACAATTGACAACCTCCTAGAAGCTGCTTTTCTTACCACCAGACCTTTCTCTATCAATTAGGAATCTGATGCCGTCACTAAACACATACCTTAAATTGTAGACATTTGTTTAGTGTTTTTTTTGGTGCCTAATCCGCATATATATCACCATTGCCCTTGATTGTCTTGATTGTATATCTCTTAAATGTCAACATATACACGTGTGATTTAGTTTACGAAGATTTTTCAATGCCGAGAACCTCGATCAGAGAGTAAAAAAGGCGTAAGGTTCACAATGGTGTAAAATTAAAATGGGATATACCAGGCTAGGATTCGAGTTACAGGAACAAGGGCAAAACCAACCACCCAAGAATGGAATGGTCGAGCGAAAACACTTGACAACCTCCTTGAAGCAGCTTTTCTTTCCACTAGACCTTTCTCCATCAATTAGGAATCTGATGCCGTCACTAAACACAGTCCTTAAATTCTAGCCATTTGTTGAGTGTTTTTTTGGTGTCTAATCCACAGATATATCTCCATTTCCCTTGACTTTCTTGACTGTATATCTCTTAAATGTCAACATATACACGTGTGATTTAGTTTACGAAGATTTTTCAATGCCGAGAACCTCGATCAGAGAGTAAAAAAGACGTAAGGTTAACAATGGTTTAAAATTAAAATGGGATATACCGTGCTAGGATTCGAGTTACAGGAAAAAGGGCCAAACCAACCACCCAAGAATAGAATCGTCGAGCGAAAACACTTGACAACCTCCTTGAAGCAGCTTTTCTTGCCACCAGACCTTTCTCCATCAATTAGGAATCTGATGCCGTCACTAAACACATTCCTTAAATTGAGGCCATTTGTTGAGTGTTTTTTTAGGTGACTAATCTGCATATATATCACCATTACCCTTGATTTTCTTGACTGTATATCTCTTAAACGTCAACATATACATGTGTGATTTAGTTTACGAAGATTTTTCAATGCCGAGAACCTCAATCAGAGAGTAGAAAAGGCGTAAGGTTCACAATGGTGTAAAATTAAAATGGGATATAACGGGCTAGGATTCGAGTTACAGGAACAAGGGACAAACCAACCACCCAAGAATGGAATCTTCGAGCGAAAACACTTGACAACCTCCTAGAAGCAGCTTTTCTGGCCACTAGACCTTTCTCCATCAATTAGGAATCTGATGCCGTCACTAAACACATTCCTTAAATTGTAGCCATTTGTAGAGTGTTTTTTTTGGTGTCTATTCCGCATATATATCACTGTTGCCCTTGATTTTCTTGACTGTATATCTCTTAAATGTCAACATATACACGTGTGATTTAGTTTTCGAAGATTTTTCAATGCCGAGAACCTCGATCAGAGAGTAAAAAAGGCGTAAGGTTCACAATGGTGTAAAATTAAAATAGGATATACCGGGCTAGGATTCGAGTTACAGGAACACGGGCCAAACCAACCACCCAAGAATGGAATTGTCGAGCGAAAACACTTGACAACCTCCTAGAAGCAGCTTTTCTTGCCACCAGACCTTTCTCCATCAATTAGGAATCTGATGTCGTCACTAAACACATTCCTTAAATTGTAGCCATTTGTTGAGTGTATTTTTGGTGTCTAATCCGCATATATATTAACATTGCCCTTGATTTTCTTGACTGTATATCTCTTAAATGTCAACATATACACGTGTGATTTAGTTTAGGAAGATTTTTCAATGCCGAGAACCTCGATCAGAGAATAAAAAAGGCGTAAGGTTAACAATGGTGTAAAATTAAAATGGGATATACCGGGCTAGGATTCGAGTTACAGGAACAAGGGTCAAACCAACCACCCAAGAATGGAATCGTAGAGCGAAAACACTTCATTTCTTGCCACCAGACCTTTCACCATCAATTAGGAATCTGATGTCGTCACTAAACACATTCCTTAAATTGTAGCCATTTGTTGAGTGTTTTTCTTTTTGGTGTCTAATCCGCGTATATATCACCATTGCCCTTGATTTTCTTGACTGTATATCTCTTAAATGTCAACATATACACGTGTGATTTAGTTAATGAAGATTTTTCAATGCCGAGAACCTCGAGCAGAGAGTAAAAAAGGCGTAAGGTTCACAATGGTGTAAAACTAAAATGGGATATACCGGGCTAGGATTCGAGTTACAGGAACAAGGGCCAAACCAACCACCCAAGAATGGAATCGTCGAGCGAAAACACTTGACAACCTCCTAGAAGCAGCTTTTCTTGCCACCAGACCTTTCTCCATCAATTTGGGATCTGATGCCGTCACTAAACACATTCCTTAAAATTGTAGCCATTTGTTGAGTGTGTTTTTTTTGTCTAATCCGCATATATAACACCATTGCCCTTGATTTTCTTGACTGTATATCTCTTAAATGTCAACATATACACGTGTGATTTAGTTTACGAATATTTTTCAATGCCGAGAACCTCGATCAGAGAGTAAAAAAGACGTAAGGTTAACAATGGTGTAAAATTATAGTGGGATATACCAGGCTAGGATTCGAGTTACAGGAACAAGGACCAAAACAACCTCCCAAGAATGGAATCGTCGAGAGAAAACACTTGACAACCTCCTAGAAGCAGCTTTTCTTGCCACAAGCCCTTTCTCCATCAATTAGGAATCTGATGCCATCACTAAACACATTCCTTAAATTGTAGCCATTTGTTGAGTGTTTTTTTTTGGTGTCTAATCCGCGTATATATCAACATTGCACTTGATTTTCTTGACTGTATATCCCTTAAATGTCAACATATACACGTGTGATTTAGTTTACAAAGATTTTTCAATGCCTAGAACCTCGATCAGAGAGTAAAAATGGCGTAAGGTTAACAATGGTGTAAAATTAAAGTGGGATATACTGGGCTAGGATTCGAGTTACAGGAACAAGGGACAAACCAACCACCCAAGAATGGAATCGTCGAGCGAAAACTCTGGATAACCTCCTAGAAGCAGCTTTTCTTGCCACCGGACCTTTCTCCAACAATTAGGAATCCGATGCCGTCACTAAACACATTCCTTAAATTGTAGCCATTTGTTGAGTGTTATTTTTTGGTGGCAATTCCGCATATATATCACCATTGCCCTTGATTTTCTTGACTGTATATCTCTTAAATGTCAACATATACACGTGTGATTTAGTTTACGAAGATTTTTCAATGCCGAGAACCTCGATCAGCGAGTAAAAATGGCGTAAGGTTCACAATGGTGTAAAATTAAAATGGGATATACCGGGCTAGGATTCGAGTTACAGGAACAAGGGCCAAACCAACCACCCAAGAATGGAATCGTTGAGCGAAAACACTTGACAACCTCCTAGAAGCAGCTTTTCTTGCCACCAGACCTTTCACCATCAATTAGGAATCTGATGTCGTCACTAAACATATTCCTTAAACTGTAGCCATTTGTTGAGTGTTTTTCTTTTTGGTGTCTAATCCTCATATATATCACCATTGCCCTTGATTTTCTTGACTGTATATCTCTTAAATGTCAACATATACACGTGTGATTTAGTTTATGAAGATTTTTCAATGCCGAGAACCTCGAGCAGAGAGTAAAAAAGGCGTAAGGTTCACAATGGCGTAAAATTAAAATGGGATATACCGGGCTTGGATTCGAGTTACAGGAACAAGGGCTAAACCAACTTCCCAAGAATAGAATGGTCGAGCGAAAACACTTGACAATCTCCTAGAAGCAGCTTTCCTTTCCACCAGACCTTTCTCCATCAATTAGGAATTTGATCCCGTCACTAAACAAATTCCTTAAATTGTATCCATTTGTTGAGTGTGTTTTTTTTTGGTGTCTAATCCGCATATATATCACCATTGCCCTCAATTTTCTTAACTGTATATCTCTTAAATGTCAACATATACACGTGTGATTTAGTTTACGAAGATTTTTCAATGCCGAGAACCTCGATCAGATAGTAAAAAAGGCGTATGGTTAACAATGGTGTAAAATTAAAGTGGGATATACTGGGCTAGGATTCGAGTTACAGGAACAAGGGCCAAACCAACCACCCAAGAATGGAATCGTCGAGCGAAAACACTGGATAACCTACTAGAAGCAGCTTTTCTTGCCACCAGACCTTTCTCCATCAATAAGGAATCTGATGCCGTCACTAAACACATTCCTTAAATTGTAGCCATTTGTTGAGTGTTATTTTTTGGTGGCTAATCCGCATATATATCATCATTGCCCTTGATTTTCTTGACTGTATATCTCTTAAATGTCAACATATACACGTGTGATTTAGTTTTCGAAGATTTTTCAATGTCGAGAACCTCGATCAGAGAGTAAAAATGGCGTGAGGTTCACAATGGTGTAAAATTAAAATGGGATATACCGGGCTAGGATTCGAGTTACAGGAACAAGGGCTAAACCAACCACCCAAGAATGGAATCGTTGAGCGAAAACACTTGCCAACCTCCTAGAAGCAGCTTTTCTTGCCACCAGACCTTTCACCATCAATTAGGAATCTGATGCCGTCACTAAACACATTCCTTAAATTGTAGCCATTTGTTGAGTGTTTTTCTTTTTGGTGTCTAATCCGCATATATATCACCATTGCCCTTGATTTTCTTGACTATATATCTCTTAAATGTCAACATATACACGTGTGATTTAGTTTATGAAGATTTTTCAATGCCGAGAACCTCGAGCAGAGAGTAAAAAAGGCGTAAGGTTCACAATGGCGTAAAATTAAAAAGGGATATGTCGGGCTTGGATTCGAGTTACAGGAACAAGAGCCAAACCAACCACCCAAGAATGGAATGGTCGAGCGAAAAGACTTGACAACCTCCTAGAAGCAGCTTTTCTTTCCACCAGACCTTTCTCCATCAATTAGGAATCTTATGCCGTCACTAAACACATTCCTTAAATTGTAGCCATTTGTTGATTGTTTTTTTTGGTGTCTAATCCGCATATGTATCACCATTGCCCTTGATTTTCTTGACTGTATATCTCTTAAATGTCAACATATACACGTGTGATTCAGTTTACGAAGATTTTTCAATGTCGAGAACCTCGAGCAGAGAGTAAAAAAGGCGTAAGGTTCACAATGGTGTAAAATTAAAATGGGATATACCAGGCTAGGATTCGAGTTACAGGAACAAGGGCCAAACCAACCACCCAAGAATGGAATGGTCGATCGAAAACACTTGACAACCTCCTAGAAGCAGCTTTTCTTTCCACCAGACCTTTCTCCATCAATTAGGAATCTGATGCCGTCACAAAACACATTCCTTAAATTGTAGCCATTTGTTGATTGTTTTTTTTGGTGTCTAATCCGCATATATATCACCATTGCCCTTGATTTTCTTGACTGTTTATCTCTTAAATGTCAACATATACACGTGTGATTTAGTTTACAAAGATTTTTCAATGTCGAGAACCTCGAGCAGAGAGTAAAAAAGGCGTAAGGTTCACAATGGTGTAAAATTAAAATGGGATATACCGTGCTAGGATTCGAGTTACAGGAACAAGGGCCAAACCAACCACCCAAGAATAGAATCGTCGATCGAAAACACTTGACAACCTCCTTGAAGCAGCTTTTCTTGCCACCAGACCTTTCTCCATTAATTAGGAATCTGATGTCGTCACTAAACACATTCCTTAAATTGTAGCCATTTGTTGAGAGTTTTTTTTTGGTGTCTAATCCGCATATATATTAACATTGCCCTTGATTTTCTTGACTGTATATCTCTTAAATGTCAACATATACACGTGTGATTTAGTTTATGAAGATTTTTCAATGCCGAGAACCTTGATCAGAGAGTAAAAAAGGCGTAAGGTTAACAATGGTGTAAAATTAAAATGGGATATTACGGGCTAGGATTCGAGTTACAAGAACAAGGGCCAAACCAACCACCCAAGAATGGAATCGTCGAGCGAAAACACTTGACAACCTCCTTGAAGCAGCTTTTCTTGCCACCAGACCTTTCTCCATCAATTAGGAATCTGATGCCATCACTAAACACATTCCTTAAATTGTGGCCATTTGTTAAGTGTTTTTTTTGGTGTCTAATCCGCGTATATATCAACATTGCCCTTGATTTTCTTGACTGTATATCTCTTAAATGTCAACATATACACGTGTGATTTAGTTTACGAAGATTTTTCAATGCCGAGAACCTCGATCTGAGAGTAAAAATGGCGTAAGGTTAACAATGGTGTAAAATTAAAGTGGGATATACTGGGCTAGGATTCGTGTTATAGGAAAAAGGGCTAAATCAACCACCCAAGAATGGAATCGTTGAGCGAAAACACTGGATAACCTCCTAAAAACAGCTTTTCTTGCCACCAGACCTTTCTCCATCAATTAGGAATCTGATGCCGTCACTAAACACATTCTTTAAATTATAGCCATTTGTTGAGTGTTTTTTTTTGGTGTCTAATCCGCATATATATCACCATTGCCCCAGATTTTCTTGACTGTATATCTTTTAAATGTCAACATATACACGTGTGACTTAGTTTACGAAGATTTTTGAATGCCGAGAACCTCGATCAGAGAGTAAAAATGGCGTAAGGTTCACAATGGTGTAAAATTAAAATGGGATATACCGGTCTAGGATTCGAGTTACAGGAACAAGGGCCAAACCAACCACCCCAGAATGGAATCGTCGAGCGAAAACACTTGACAACCTCCTAGAAGCAGCTTTTCTTGCCACCAGACCTTTCTCCATCAATTAGGAATTTGATGCCGTCACTAAACACATTCCTTAAATTGTAGCCATTTATTGAGTGTTTTTTTTGGTGTCTAATCCGCATATATATCACCATTTCCCTTGATTTTCTTGACTGTATATCTTAAATGTCAACATATACACGTGTGATTTAGAGTACGAAGATTTTTCAATGCCGAGAACCTCGATCTGAGAGTAAAAAAGGCGTAAGGTTCACAATGGTGTAAAACTAAAATGGTATATACCGGGCTAGGATTCGAATTACAGGAACAAGGGCCAAACCAACCACCCAAGAATGGAATCGTCGAGCGAAAACACTTGACAACCACCTAGAAGCAGCTTTTCTTGCCACCAGACCTTTCTCCATCAATTAGGAATCTGATGCCGTCACTAAACACATTCCTTAAATTGTAGCCATTTGTTGAGTGTGTTTTTTTTGTGTCTAATCCGCATATATATCACCATTGCCCTTGATTTTCTTGACTGTATATCTCTTAAATGTCAACATATACATGTGTGATTTAGTTTACGAAGATTTTTCAATGCCGAGAACCTCGATCAGAGAGTAAAAAAGGCGTAAGGTTAACAATGGTGTAAAATTATAATGGGATACACCGGGCTAGGATTCGAGTTACAGGAACAAGGGCCAAGCCAACCACCCAAGAATGGAATCGTCGAGCGAAAACACTTGACAACCTCCTAAAAGCAGCTTTTCTTGCCACCAGACCTTTCTCCATCAATTAGAAATCTGAAACCGTCACTAAACACATACCTTAAATTGTAGCCATTTGTTGAGTGTGTTTTTTTTGTGTCTAATCCGCATATATATCACCATTGCCCTTGATTTTCTTGACTGATATCTCTTAAATGTCAACATATACACGTGTGATTTAGTTTATGAAGATTTTTCAATGCCGAGAACCTCGATCAGAGAGTAAAAAAGGCGTAAGGTTAACAATGGTGTAAAATTATAATGGGGTACACCGGGCTAGGATTCGAGTTACAGGAACAGGGCCAAACCAACCACCCAAGAATGGAATCGTCGAGCGAAAACACTTGACAACCACCTAAAAGCAGCTTTTCTTGCCACCAGACCTTTCTCCATCAATTAGGAATCTGATGCCGTCACTAAACACATTCTTTAAATTGTAGCCATTTGTTGAGTGTTATTTTTTGGTGGCTAATCCACCTATATATCACCATTGCCCTTGATTTTCTTGACTGTATATCTCTTAAATGTCAACACATGCATGTGTGATTTAGTTTACGAAGATTTTTCAATGCCGAGAACCTCGATCAGAGAGTAAAAATGGCGTAAGGTTCACAATGGTGTAAAATTAAAATGGGATATACCGGGCTAGGATTCGAGTTACAGGAACAAGGGCGTAACCAACCACCCAAGAATAGAATCGTCGAGCGAAAACACTTGACAACCTCCTAGAAGCAGCTTTTCTTGCCACCTGACCTTTCACCATCAATTAGGAATCTCATGCCGTCACTAAACACGTTCCTTAAATTGTAGCCATTTGTTGAATGTTTTTTTGTGTCTAATGCGTATATATATCACCAGTGCACTTGATTTTCTTGACTGTATATCTTTTAAATGTCAATATATACACATGTGATTTAGTTTACGAAGATTTTTCAATGCTGAGAACCTCGATCAGAGAGTAAAAAAGGCGTAAGGTTAACAATGGTGTAAAATTAAAATGGGATATACCGGGCTAGGATTCGAGTTACAGGAACAAGGGCCAAACCAACCACCCAAGAATGGAATCGTCAAGCGAAAACACTTGACAACCTCCTAGAAGCAGCTTTTCTTGCCACTAGACCTTTCACCATCAATTAGGAATCTGATGTCCTCACTAAACACATTGCCCTTGATTTTCTTGACTGTGTATCTCTTAAATGTCAACATATACACGTGTGATTTAGTTTACGAAGATTTTTTTTGTGTCTAATCCGCATATATATCACCATTGCCCTTGATTTTCTTGACTGTGTATCTCTTAAATGTCAACATATACACGTGTGATTTAGTTTACGAAGAATTTTCAATGCCGAGAACCTCGATCAAAGAGTAAAAAAGGCGTAAGGTTCACAATGGTGTAAAACTAAAATGGTATATACCGGGCTAGGATTCGAATTACAGGAACAAGGGCCAAACCAACCACCCAAGAATGGAATCGTCGAGCGAAAATACTTGACAACCTCCTAGAAGCAGCTTTTCTTGCCACCAGACCTTTCTCCATCAATTAGGAATCTGATGCCGTCACTAAACACATTCCTTAAATTGTAGCCATTTGTTGAGTGTGTTTTTTTTGTGTCTAATCCGCATATATATCACCATTGCCCTTGATTTTCTTGACTGTATATCTCTTAAATGTCAACATATACACGTGTGATTTAGTTTACGAAGATTTTTCAATGCCGAGAACCTCGATCAGAGAGTAAAAAAGGCGTAAGGTTAACAATGGTGTAAAATTATAATGGGATACACCGGGCTAGGATTCGAGTTACAGGAACAAGGGCCAAGCCAACCACCCAAGAATGGAATCGTCGAGCGAAAACACTTGACAACCTCCTAGAAGCAGCTTTTCTTGCCACCAGACCTTTCTCCATCAATTAGGAATCTGATGCCGTCACTAAACACATTCCTTAAATTGTAGCCATTTGTTGAGTGTTTTTTTTTTGGTGTCTAATCCGCATATATATCACCATTGCCCTTCATTTTCTTGACTGTATATCTTTTAAATGTCAACATATACACGTGTGATTTAGTTTACGAAGATTTTTCAATGCCGAGAACCTCGATCAGAGAGTAAAAAAGGCGAAGGTTAACAATGGTGTAAAATTAAAGTGGGATATACCGAGCTAGGATTCGAGTTACAGGAACAAGGGCCAAACCAACCACCCAAGAATGGAATCGTCGAGCGAAAACACTTGACAACCTCCTAGAAGCAGCTTTTCTTGCCACCAGACCTTTCTCCATCAATTAGAAATCTGAAACCGTCACTAAACACACACCTTAAATTGTAGCCATTTGTTGAGTGTGTTTTTTTTGTGTCTAATCCGCATATATATCACCATTGCCCTTGATTTTCTTGACTGATATCTCTTAAATGTCAATATATACACGTGTGATTTAGTTTATGAAGATTTTTCAATGCCGAGAACCTCGATCACAGAGTAAAAAAGGCGTAAGGTTAACAATGGTGTAAAATTATAATGGGGTACACCGGGCTAGGATTCGAGTTACAGGAACAGGGCCAAACCAACCACCCAAGAAGGGAATCGTCGAGCGAAAACACTTGACAACCACCTAAAAGCAGCTTTTCTTGCCACCAGACCTTTCTCCATCAATTAGAAATCTGAAACCGTCACTAAACACATACCTTAAATTGTAGCCATTTGTTGAGTGTTTTTTTTGTGTGTCTAATCCGCATATATATCACCATTGCCCTTGATTTTCTTGACTGTATATCTCTTAAATGTCAACATATACACGTGTGATTTAGTTTACGAAGATTTTTCAATGCCGAGTACCTCGATCAGAGAGTAAAAAAGGCGTAAGGTTAACAATGGTGTAAAATTAAAGTGGGATATACCGGGCTAGGATTCGAGTTACAGGAACAAGGGCCAAGCCAACCACCCAAGAATAGAATCGTCGAGCGAAAACACTGGATAGCCTCCTAGAAGCAGCTTTTCTTGCCACCAGACCTTTCTCCATCAATTAGGAATCTGATGCCGTCACTAAACACATTCTTTAAATTGTAGCCATTTGTTGAGTGTTATTTTTTGGTGGCTAATCCGCATATATATCACCATTGCCCTTGATTTTCTTGACTGTATATCTCTTAAATGTCAACACATGCATGTGTGATTTAGTTTACGAAGATTTTTCAATGCCGAGAACCTCGATCAGAGAGTAAAAATGGCGTAAGGTTCACAATGGTGTAAAATTAAAATGGGATATACCGGGCTAGGATTCGAGTTACAGGAACAAGGGCGTAACCAACCACCCAAGAATGGAATCGTCGAGCGAAAACACTTGACAACCTCCTAGAAGCAGCTTTTCTTGCCACCTGACCTTTCACCATCAATTAGGAATCTCATGCCGTCACTAAACACGTTCCTTAAATTGTAGCCATTTGTTGAATGTTTTTTTGTGTCTAATGCGTATATATATCACCAGTGCACTTGATTTTCTTGACTGTATATCTTTTAAATGTCAATATATACACATGTGATTTAGTTTACGAAGATTTTTCAATGCTGAGAACCTCGATCAGAGAGTAAAAAAGGCGTAAGGTTAACAATGGTGTAAAATTAAAATGGGATATACCGGGCTAGGATTCGAGTTACAGGAACAAGGGCCAAACCAACCACCCAAGAATGGAATCGTCAAGCGAAAACACTTGACAACCTCCTAGAAGCAGCTTTTCTTGCCACTAGACCTTTCTCCATCAATTAGGAATCTGATGCCGTCACTAAACACATTCCATAAATTGTAGCCATTAGTAGAGTGTTTTTTTTGGTGTCTAATCCGCATATATATCACCGTTGCCCTTGATTTTCTTAACTGTATATCTCTTAAATGTCAACATATACACGTGTGATTTAGTTTACGAAGATTTTTCAATGCCGAGAACCTCGATCAGAGAGTAAAAAAGGCGTAAGGTTCACAATGGTGTAAAATTAAAATGGGATATACCAGGCTAGGATTCGAGTTACAGGAACAAGGGCCAAACCAACCACCCAAGAATGGAATCGTCGAACGAAAACACTTGACAACCTCCTAGAAGCAGCTTTTCTTGCCACCAGACCTTGCTCCATCAATTAGGAATCTGATGTCCTCACTAAACACATTGCCCTTGATTTTCTTGACTGTGTATCTCTTAAATGTCAACATATACACGTGTGATTTAGTTTACGAAGATTTTTCAATGCCGAGAACCTCGATCAAAGAGTAAAAAAGGCATAAGGTTAACAAAGGTGTAAAATTAAAATGGGATATACCGGGCAAGGATTCGAGTTACAGGAACAAGGGCCAAACCAACCACCCAAGAATGGAATCGTCGAGCCAAAACACTTGACAACCTCCTAGAAGCAGCTTTTCTTGCCACCATACCTTTCTCCATCATTTAGGAATCTGATGCCGTCACTAAACACATTCCTTAGATTGTAGCCTTTTGTTGAGTGTTTTTTTTTGTGTCTAATCTGCGTATATATCACCATTGCCCTTGATTTTCTTGACTGTATATCTCTTAAATGTCAACATATACACGTGTGATTTAGTTTACGAAGATTTTTCAATGCCGAGAACCTCGATCAGAGAGTAAAAAAGGCGTAAGGTTAACAATGGTGTAAAATTCAAATGGGATATACCGGGCTAGGATTCGAGTTACATGAACAAAGGCCAAACCAACCACTCAAGAATGGAATCGTCGAGCGAAAACACATGACAACCTCCTAGAAGCAGCTTTTTCTTGCCACCAGACCTTTCTCCATCAATTAGGAATTTAATGCTGTCACTAAACACATTCCTTAAATTGTATCCATTTGTTGAGTGTTTTTTTTTGGCGTCTAATCCGCATATATATCACCATTGCCCTTGATTTTCTTGACTGTATATCTCCTAAATGTCAACATATACACGTGTGATTTAGTGTACGCAGATTTTTCAATGCCGAGAACCTCGATCAAAGAGTAAAAAAGGCGTAAGGTTCACAATTGTGTAAAATTAAAATGGGATATACCAGGCTAGGATTCGAGTTACAGGAAAAAGGTCCAAACCAACCACCCAAGAATGGAATCATTGAGCGAAAACACTTGACAACCTCCTAGAAGCAGATTTTCTTGCCACCAGACCTTTCTCCATCAATTAGAAATCTGATGCCGTCACTAAACACATTCCTTAAATTGTAGCCATTTGTTGAGTGTATTTTTTTTGGTGTCTAATCCGCATATATATCATCATTGCCCTTGATTTTCTTGACTGTATGTCTCTTAAATGTCAACATATACACGTGTGATTTAGTTTACGAAGAATTTTCAATGCCGAGAACCTCGATCAGAGAGTAAAAAAGGCGTAAGGTTAAAAATGGTATAAAATTAAAGTGGGTTATACCGGGCTAGGATTCGAGTTACAGGAACAAGGGCCAAACCAACCACCCAAGAATGGAATCGTCGAGCGAAAACACTTGACAACCTCCTAGAAGCAGCTTTTCTTGCCACCAGACCTTTCTCCATCATTTAGGAATCTGATGCCGTCACTTAACACATTCCTTAAATTGTAGCCATTTGTTGAGTGTTTTTTTTTTGGTGTCTAATCCGCATATATATCACAATTGCCCTTGATTTTCTTGACTGTATATCTCTTAAATGTCAACATATACACGTGTGATTTAGTTTACGAAGATTTTTCAATGCCGAGAACCTCGATCAGAGAGTAAAAAAGGCGTAAGGTTAACAATGGTGTAAAATTAAAGTGGGATATACCGGGCTAGGATTCGAGTTACATGAACAAGGGCCAAACCAACCACCAAGAATGGAATCGTCGAGCGAAAACACTTGACAACCTCCTAGAAGCAGCTTTTCTTGCCACCAGACCTTTCTCCATCAATTGGGAATCTGATGCCGTCACTGAACACATTCCTTAAATTGTAGCCATTTGTTGAGTGTTTTTTTTTTGTGTCTAATCCGCATATATATCACCATTGCCTTTGATTTTCTTGACTGTATATCTCTTAAATGTCAGCATATACACGTGTGATTTAGTTTACGAAGATTTTTCAATGCCGAGAACCTCGATCAGAGAGTAAAAAAGGCGTAAGGTTAGCAATGGTGTAAAATTAAAGTGGGATATACCGGGCTAGAATTCGAGTTACAGGTACAAGGGCAAAACCAACCACCCAAGAATGGAATTGTCGAGCGAAAACACTTGACAACCTCCTAGAAGCAGCTTTTCTTGCCACCAGACCTTTCACCATCAATTAGGAATCTGATGCCGTCACTAAACACATTCCCTAAATTGTAGCCATTTGTTGAGTTTTTTTTTTGTGTCTAATCCGCATATATATATCACAATTGCCCTTGATTTTCCTGACTGTATATCTCTTAAATGTCAACATATACACGTGTGATTTAGTTTACGAAGATTTTTCAATGCCGAGAACCTCGATCAGAGAGTAAAAAAGGCGTAAGGTTAACAATGGTGTAAAATTCAAACGGGATATACCGGGCTAGGATTCGAGTTACAGGAACAAGGGCAAACCAACCACCCAAGAATCGAATCGTCGAGCGAAAACACATGACAACCTCCTAGAAGCAGCTTTTCTTTCCACCAGACCTTTCTCCATCAATTAGGAATTTAATGCTGTCATTAAACACATTCCTTAAATTGTAGCCATTTGTTGTGTGTTTTTTTTTTGTGTCTAATCCGCATATATATCACCATTGCCCTTGATTTTCTTGACTGTATATCTCTTAAATGTCAACATATACACGTGTGATTTAGTGTACACTGATTTTTCAATGCCGAGAACCTCGATCAGAGAGTAAAAAAGGCGTAAGGTTCACAATGGTGTAAAATTAAAATGGGATATACCGGGCTAGGATTCGAGTTACAGGAACAAGGGCCAAACCAACCACCCAACAATGGAATCATTGAGCGAAAACACTTGACAACCTCCTAGAAGCAGATTTTCTTGCCACCAGACCTTTCTCCATCAATTAGAAATCTGATGCCGTCACTAAACACATTCCTTAAATTGTAGCCATTTGTTGAGTGTATTTTTTTTTGGTGTCTAATCCGCATATATATCATCATTGCCCTTGATTTTCTTGACTGTATGTCTCTTAAATGTCAACATATACACGTGTGATTTAGTTTACGAAGATTTTTCAATGCCGAGAACCTCGATCAGAGAGTAAAAAAGACGTAAGGTTAACAATGGTGTAAAATTAAAGTGGGATATACCGGGCTAGGATTCGAGTTACAGGAACAAGGGCCAAACCAACCACCCAAGAATGGAATCGTCGAGCGAAAACACTTGACAACCTCTTAGAAGCAGCTTTTCTTGCCACCAGACCTTTCTCCATCAATTAGGAATCTGATGCCGTCACTTAACACATTCCTTAAATTGTAGCCATTTGTTGAGTGTTTTTTTGGTGTCTAATCCGCATATATATCACCATTGCCCTTGATTTTCTTGACTGTATATCTCTTAAATGTCAACATATACACGTGTGATTTAGTTTACGAAGATTTTTCAATGCCGAGAACCTCGATCAGAGAGTAAAAAAGGCGTAAGGTTAACAATGGTGTAAAATTAAAGTGGGATATACCGGGCTAGGATTCGAGTTACAGGAACAAGGGCCAAACCAACCACCCAAGAATGGAATTGTCGAGCGAAAACACATGACAACCTCCTAGAAGCAGCTTTTCTTGCCACCAGACCTTTCACCATCAATTAGGAATCTGATGCTCTCACTAAACACATTCCATAAATTGTAGCCATTTGTTGAGTTTTTTTTTTTTTTTTTTTTTTTTTTTTTTGTGTCTAATCCGCATATATATATCACAATTGCCCTTGATTTTCCTGACTGTATATATCTCTTAAATGTCAACATATACACGTGTGATTTAGTGTGCGAAGATTTTTCAATGCCGAGAACCTCGATCAGAGAGTAAAAATGGCGTAAGGTTCACAATGGTGTAAAATTAAAATGGGATATACCGGGCTAGAATTCGAGTTACAGGAACAATGGCCAAACCAACCACCCAAGAATGGAATCGTCGAGCGAAAACACTTGACAACCTCCTAGAAGCAATTTTTCTTGCCACCAGACCTTTCTCCATTAATTAGGAATTTGATGTCGGTACTAAACACATTCCTTTAATTGTAGCCATTTGTTAAGTGTTTTTTTTGGTGTATCTAATCCGCATTTATATATCACAATTGCCCTTGATTTTCCTGACTGTATATCTCTTAAATGTCAACATATACACGTGTGATTTAGTGTGCGAAGATTTTTCAATGCCGAGAACCTCGATCAGAGAGTAAAAATGGCGTAAGGTTCACAATGGTGTAAAATTAAAATGGGATATACCGGGCTAGAATTCGAGTTACAGGAACAATGGCCAAACCAACCACCCAAGAATGGAATCGTCGAGCGAAAACACTTGACAACCTCCTAGAAGCAATTTTTCTTGCCACCAGACCTTTCTCCATTAATTAGGAATTTGATGTCGGTACTAAACACATTCCTTTAATTGTAGCCATTTGTTAAGTGTTTTTTTTTGGTGAATTATCCGCATATATATCACCATTGCCCTTGATTTTCTTGACTGTATATCTCTTAAATGTCAACATATACACGTGTGATTTATTTTACGAAGATTTTTCAATGGCGAGAACCTCGATCAGAGAGTAAAAAATGCGTAAGGTTAACAATGGTGTAAAAGTAAAGTGGGATATACCGGGCTAAGATTCGAGTTACAGGAACAAGGGCCAAACCAACCACCCAAGAATGGAATCGTCGAGCGAAAACACTTGACAACCTCCTAGAAGCAGCTTTTCTTGCCACCAGACCTTTCTTCATCAATTAGGAATCTGATGCCGTCACTAAACACATTCTTTAAATTGTAGCCATTTGTTGAGTGTTTTTTTGTGTCTAATCCGCATATATATCACCATTGCCCTTGATTTTCTTGACTGTATATCTCTTATATGTCAACATATACATGTGTGATTTAGTGTACACTGATTTTTCAATGCCGAGAACCTCGATCAGAGAGTAAAAAAGGCGTAAGGTTCACAATGGTGTAAAATTAAAATGGGATATACCGGGCTAGGATTCGAGTTACAGGAACAAGGGCCAAACCAACCACCCAACAATGGAATCATTGAGCGAAAACACTTGACAACCTCCTAGAAGCAGCTTTTCTTGCCACCAGACCTTTCTCCATCAATTAGAAATCTGATGCCGTCACTAAACACATTCCTTAAATTGTAGCCATTTGTTGAGTGTATTTTTTTTTGGTGTCTAATCCGCATATATATCATCATTGCCCTTGATTTTCTTGACTGTATGTCTCTTAAATGTCAACATATACACGTGTGATTTAGTTTACGAAGATTTTTCAATGCCGAGAACCTCGATCAGAGAGTAAAAAAGGCGTAAGGTTAACAATGGTGTAAAATTAAAGTGGCATATACCGGGCTAGGATTCGAGTTACAGGAACAAGCGCCAAACCAACCACCCAAGAATGGAATCGTCGAGCGAAAACACTTGACAACCTCTTAGAAACAGCTTTTCTTGCCACCAGACCTTTCTCCATCAATTAGGAATCTGATGCCGTCACTTAACACATTCCTTAAATTGTAGCCATTTGTTGAGTGTTTTTTTTGGTGTCTAATCCGCATATATATCACCATTGCCCTTGATTTTCTTGACTGTATATCTTAAATGTCAACATATACACGTGTGATTTAGAGTACGAAGATTTTTCAATGCCGAGAACCTCGATCAGAGAGTAAAAAAGGCGTAAGGTTAACAATGGTGTAAAATTAAAGTGGGATATACCGGGCTAGGATTCGAGTTACAGGAACAGGGGTCAAACCAACCACCCAAGAATGGAATTGTCGAGCGAAAACACTTGACAACCTCCTAGAAGCAGCTTTTCTTGCCACCAGACCTTTCACCATCAATTAGGAATCTGATGCCCTCACTAAACACATTCCATAAATTTTAGCCATTTGTTGAGTTTTTTTTTTTTTTTTTTTTTTTTGTGTGTGTAATCCGCATATATATATCACAATTGCCCTTGATTTTCCTGACTGTATATCTCTTAAATGTCAACATATACACGTGTGATTTAGTTTACGAAGATTTTTCAATGCCGAGAACCTCGATCAGAGAGTAAAAATGGCGTAAGGTTCACAATGGTGTAAAATTAAAATGGGATATACCGGGCTAGGATTCGAGTTACAGGAACAAGGGCCAAACCAACCACCCATGAATGGAATCGTCGAGTGAAAACACTTGACAACCTCCTAGAAGCAACTTTTCTTGCCACCAGACCTTTCTCCATTAATTAGGAATTCGATGTCGGTACTAAACACATTCCTTAAATTGTAGCCATTTGTTAAGTGTTTTTTTTTGGTGTATTATCCGCATATATATCACCATTGCCCTTGATTTTCTTGACTGTATATCTCTTAAATGTCAACATATACACGTGTGATTTATTTTACGAAGATTTTTCAATGGCGAGAACCTCGATCAGAGAGTAAAAAATGCGTAAGGTTAACAATGGTGTAAAATTAAAGTGGGATATACCGGGGCTAAGATTCGAGTTACAGGAACAAGGGCCAAACCAACCACCCAAGAATGGAAGTCGAGCGAAAACACTTGACAACCTCCTAGAAGCAGCTTTTCTTGCCACCAGACCTTTCTCCATCAATTAGGAAACTGATGCCGTCACTAAACACATTCCTTAAATTGTAGCCATTTGTTGAGTGTTTTTTTTTGTGTCTAATCCGCATATATATCACCATTGCCCTTCATTTTCTTGACTGTATATCTTTTAAATGTCAACATATACACGTGTGATTTAGTTTACGAAGATTTTTCAATGCCGAGAACCTCGATCAGAGAGTAAAAAAGGCGAAGGTTAACAATGGTGTAAAATTAAAGTGGGATATACCGGGCTAGGATTCGAGTTACGGGAACAAGGGCCAAACCAACCACCCAAGAATGGAATCGTCGAGCGAAAACACTTGACAACCTCCTAGAAGCAGCTTTTCTTGCCACCAGACCTTTCTCCATCAATTGGGAATCTGATGCCGTCAGTAAACACATTCCTTAAATTGTAGCCATTTGTTGAGTGTTTTTTTTTTGGTGTCTAATCCGCATATATATCACCATTGCCCTTGATTTTCTTGACTGTATACATCTTAAATGTCAGCATATACACGTGTGATTTAGTTTACGAAGATTTTTCAATGCCGAGAACCTCGATCAGAGAGTAAAAAAGGCATAAGGTTAGCAATGGTGTAAAATTAAAGTGGGATATACCGGGCTAGAATTCGAGTTACAGGAACAAGGGCCAAACCAACCACCCAAGAATGGAATTGTCGAGCGAAAACACTTGACAACATCCTAGAAGCAGCTTTTCTTGCCACCAGACCTTTCACCATCAATTAGGAATCTGATGCCGTCACTAAACACATTCCCTAAATTGTAGCCATTTGTTGAGTGTTTTTTTTTGTGTCTAATCCGCATATATATATCACAATTGCCCTTGATTTTCCTGACATAATAGCTCTTAAATGTCAACATATACACGTGTGATTTAGTTTACGAAGATTTTTCAATGCCGAGAACCTCGATCAGAGAGTAAAAATGGCGTAAGGTTCACAATGGTGTAAAATTAAAATGGGATATACCGGGCTAGGATTTGAGTTACAGGAACAAGGGCCAAACCAACCACCCAAGAATGGAATCGTCGAGCGAAAACACTTGACAACCTCCTAGAAGCAATTTTTCTTGCCACCAGACCTTTCTCCATTAATTAGGAATTTGATGTCGGTACTAAACACATTCCTTAAATTGTAGCCATTTGTTAAGTGTTTTTTTTTTGGTGTATTATCCGCATATATATCACCATTGCCCTTGATTTTCTTGACTGTATATCTCTTAAATGTCAACATATACACGTGTGATTTATTTTACGAAGATTTTTCAATGGCGAGAACCTCGATCAGAGAGTAAAAAATGCGTAAGGTTAACAATGGTGTAAAATTAAAGTGGGATATACCGGGCTAAGATTCGAGTTACAGGAACAAGGGCCAAACCAACCACCCAAGAATGGAATCGTCGAGCGAAAACACTTGACAACCTCCTAGAAGCAGCTTTTCTTGCCACCTGACCTTTCTCCATCAATTAGGAATCTGATGCCGTCACTAAACACATTCCTTAAATTGTAGCCATTTGTTGAGTGTTTTTTTTTGGTGTCTAATCCGCATATATATCACCATTGCCCTTCATTTTCTTGACTGTATATCTTTTAAATATCAACATATACACGTGTGATTTAGTTTACGAAGATTTTTCAATGCCGAGAACCTCGATCAGAGAGTAAAAAAGGCGAAGGTTAACAATGGTGTAAAATTAAAGTGGGATATACCGGGCTAGGATTCGAGTTACAGGAACAAGGGCCAAACCAACCACCCAAGAATGGAATCGTCGAGCGAAAACACTTGACAACCTCCTAGAAGCAGCTTTTCTTGCCACCAGACCTTTCTCCATCAATTGGGAATCTGATGCCGTCAGTAAACACATTCCTTAAATTGTAGCCATTTGTTGAGTGTTTTTTTTTTGGTGTCTAATCCGCATATATATCACCATTGCCCTTGATTCTCTTGACTGTATATATCTTAAATGTCAGCATATACACGTATGATTTAGTTTACGAAGATTTTTCAATGCCGAGAACCTCGATCAGAGAGTAAAAAAGGCGTAAGGTTAGCAATGGTGTAAAATTAAAGTGGGATATACCGGGCTAGAATTCGAGTTACAGGAACAAGGGCCAAACCAACCACCCAAGAATGGAATTGTCGAGCGAAAACACTTGATAACATCCTAGAAGCAGCTTTTCTTGCCACCAGACCTTTCACCATCAATTAGGAATCTGATGCCGTCACTAAACACATTCCCTAAATTGTAGCCATTTGTTGAGTGTTTTTTTTTTATGTCTAACCCGCATATATATATCACAATTGCCCTTGATTTTCCTGACATAATAGCTCTTAAATGTCAACATATACACGTGTGATTTAGTTTACGAAGATTTTTCAATGCCGAGAACCTCGATCAGAGAGTAAAAATGGCGTAAGGTTAGCAATGGTGTAAAATTAAAGTGGGATATACCGGGCTAGAATTCGAGTTACAGGAACAAGGGCCAAACCAACCACCCAAGAATGGAATTGTCGAGCGAAAACACTTGACAACATCCTAGAAGCAGCTTTTCTTGCCACCAGACCTTTCACCATCAATTAGGAATCTGATGCCGTCACTAAACACATTCCCTAAATTGTAGCCATTTGTTGAGTGTTTTTTTTTTTGTGTCTAATCCGCATATATATATATATCACAATTGCCCTTGATTTTCCTGACATAATAGCTCTTAAATGTCAACATATACACGTGTGATTTAGTTTACGAAGATTTTTCAATGCCGAGAACCTCGATCAGAGAGTAAAAATGGCGTAAGGTTAACAATGGTGTAAAATTAAGGTGGGATATACCGGGCTAAGATTCGAGTTACAGGAACAAGGGCCAAACCAACCACCCAAGAATGGAATCGTCGAGCGAAAACACTTGACAACCTCCTAGAAGCAGCTTTTCTTGCCACCAGACCTTTCTCCATCAATTGGGAATCTGATGCCGTCACTAAACACATTCCTTAAATTGTAGCCATTTGTTGAGTGTTTTTTTTTTTTTGTGTCTAATCCGCATATATATCACCATTGCCCTTGATTTTCTTGACTGTATATCTCTTAAATGTCAGCATATACACGTGTGATTTAGTTTACGAAGATTTTTCAATGCCGAGAACCTCGATCAGAGAGTAAAAAAGGCGTAAGGTTAGCAATGGTGTAAAATTAAAGTGGGATATACCGGGCTAGAATTCGAGTTACAGGAACAAGGGCCAAACCAACCACCCAAGAATGGAATTGTCGAGCGAAAACACTTGACAACCTGCTAGAAGCAGCTATTTTTCTTGCCACCAGACCTTTCACCATCAATTAGGAATCTGATGCCCTCACTAAACACATTCCCTAAATTGTAGCCATTTGTTGGGTTTTTTTTTTTTTTTTTTTTGTGTCTAATCCGCATATATATATCACAATTGCCCTTGATTTTCCTGACTGTATATCTCTTAAATGTCAACATATACACGTGTGATTTAGTTTACGAAGATTTTTCAATGCCGAGAACCTCGATCAGAGAGTAAAAATGGCGTAAGGTTCACAATGGTGTAAAATTAAAATGGGATATACCGGGCTAGGATTCGAGTTACAGGAACAAGGGCCAAACCAACCACCCAAGAATGGAATCGTCAAGCGAAAACACTTGACAACCTCCTAGAAGCAACTTTTCTTGCCACCAGACCTTTCTCCATTAATTAGGAATTTGATGTCGGTACTAAACACATTCCTTAAATTGTAGCCATTTGTTAAGTGTTTTTTTTTTTGGTGTATTATATGCATATATATCACCATTGCCCTTGATTTTCTTGACTGTATATCTCTTAAATGTCAACATATACACGTGTGATTTAGTTTACGAAGATTTTTCAATGGCGAGAACCTCCATCAGAGAGTAAAAAATGCGTAAGGTTAACAATGGTGTAAAATTAAAGTGGGATATACCGGGCTAAGATTCGAGTTACAGGAACAAGGGCCAAACCAACCACCCAAGAATGGAATCGTCGAGCGAAAACACTTGACAACCTCCTAGAAGCAGCTTTTCTTGCCACCAGACCTTTCTCCATCAATTAGGAATCTGATGCCGTCACTAAACACATTCCTTAAATTGTAGCCATTTGTTGAGTGTTTTTTTTTTGGTGTCTAATCCGCATATATATCACCATTGCCCTTCATTTTCTTGACTGTATATCTTTTAAATGTCAACATATACACGTGTGATTTAGTTTACGAAGATTTTTCAATGCCGAGAACCTCGATCAGAGAGTAAAAAAGGCGAAGGTTAACAATGGTGTAAAATTAAAGTGGGATATACCGAGCTAGGATTCGAGTTACAGGAACAAGGGCCAAACCAACAACCCAAGAATGGAATCGTCGAGCGAAAACACTTGACAACCTCCTAGAAGCAGCTTTTCTTTCCACCAGACCTTTCTCCATCAATTGGGAATCTGATGCCGTCAGTAAACACATTCCTTAAATTGTAGCCATTTGTTGAGTGTTTTTTTTTTTGTGTCTAATCCGCATATATATCACCATTGCCCTTGATTCTCTTGACTGTATATATCTTAAATGTCAGCATATACACGTATGATTTAGTTTACGAAGATTTTTCAATGCCGAGAACCTCGATCAGAGAGTAAAAAAGGCGTAAGGTTAGCAATGGTGTAAAATTAAAGCGGGATATACCGGGCTAGAATTCGAGTTACAGGAACAAGGGCCAAACCAACCACCCAAGAATGGAATTGTCGAGCGAAAACACTTGATAACATCCTAGAAGCAGCTTTTCTTGCCACCAGACCTTTCACCATCAATTAGGAATCTGATGCCGTCACTAAACACATTCCCTAAATTGTAGCCATTTGTTGAGTGTTTTTTTTTTATGTCTAACCCGCATATATATATCACAATTGCCCTTGATTTTCCTGACATAATAGCTCTTAAATGTCAACATATACACGTGTGATTTAGTTTACGAAGATTTTTCAATGCCGAGAACCTCGATCAGAGAGTAAAATGGCGTAAGGTTCACAATGGTGTAAAATTAAAATGGGATATACCGGGCTAGGATTAGAGTTACAGGAACAAGGGCCAAACCAACCACCCAAGAATGGAATCGTCGAGCGAAAACACTTGACAACCTCCTAGAAGCAGCTTTTCTTGCCACCAGACCTTTCTCCATCAATTGGGAATCTGATGCCGTCACTAAACACATTCCTTAAATTGTAGCCATTTGTTGAGTGTTTTTTTTTTGTGTCTAATCCGCATATATATCACCATTGCCCTTGATTTTCTTGACTGTATATCTCTTAAATGTCAGCATATACACGTGTGATTTAGTTTACGAAGATTTTTCAATGCCGAGAACCTCGATCAGAGAGTAAAAAAGGCGTAAGGTTAGCAATGGTGTAAAATTAAAGTGGGATATACCGGGCTAGAATTCGAGTTACAGGAACAAGGGCCAAAACCAACCACCCAAGAATGGAATTGTCGAGCGAAAACACTTGACAACCTCCTAGAAGTAGCTATTTTTCTTGCCACCAGACCTTTCACCATCAATTAGGAATCTGATGCCCTCACTAAACACATTCCCTAAATTGTAGCCATTTGTTGAGTTTTTTTTTTTTTTTTTTTTTGTGTCTAATCCGCATATATATATCACAATTGCCCTTGATTTTCCTGACTGTATATCTCTTAAATGTCAACATATACACGTGTGATTTAGTTTACGAAGATTTTTCAATGCCGAGAACCTCGATCAGAGAGGAAAAATGGCGTAAGGTTCACAATGGTGTAAAATTAAAATGGGATATTCCGGGCTAGGATTCGAGTTACAGGAACAAGGGCCAAACCAACCACCCAAGAATGGAATCGTCGAGCGAAAACACTTGACAACCTCCTAGAAGCAACTTTTCTTGCCACCAGACCTTTCTCCATTAATTAGGAATTTGATGTCGGTACTAAACACATTCCTTAAATTGTAGCCATTTGTTAAGTGTTTTTTTTTGGTGTCTAATCCGCATATATATCACCATTGCCCTTGATTTTCTTGACTGTATATCTCTTAAATGTCAACATATACACGTGTGATTTAGTTTACGAAGATTTTTCAATGCCGAGAACCTCGATCAGAGAGTAAAAAAGGCGTAAGGTTAACAATGGTGTAAAATTAAGGTGGGATATACCGGGCTAAGATTCGAGTTACAGGAACAAGGTGCAAACCAACCACCCAAGAATGGAATCGTCGAGCGAAAACACTTGACAACCTCCTAGAAGCAGCTTTTCTTGCCACCAGACCTTTCTCCATCAATTAGGAATCTGATGCCGTCACTAAACACATTCCTTAAATTGTAGCCATTTGTTGAGTGTTTTTTTTTGTGTCTAATCCGCATATATATCACCATTGCCCTTCATTTTCTTGACTGTATATCTTTTAAATGTCAACATATACACGTGTGATTTAGTTTACGAAGATTTTTCAATGCCGAGAACCTCGATCAGAGAGTAAAAAACGCGTAAGGTTAACAATGGTGTAAAATTAAAGTGGGATATACCGGGCTAGGATTCGAGTTACAGGAACAAGGGCCAAACCAACCACCCAAGAATGGAATCGTCGAGCGAAAACACTTGACAACCTCCTAGAAGCAGCTTTTCTTGCCACCAGACCTTTCTCCATCAATTGGGAATCTGATGCCGTCACTAAACACATTCCTTAAATTGTAGCCATTTGTTGAGTGTTTTTTTTTTTGGTGTCTAATCCGCATATATATCACCATTGCCCTTGATTTTCTTGACTGTATATCTCTTAAATGTCAGCATATACACGTGTGATTTAGTTTACGAAGATTTTTCAATGCCGAGAACCTCGATCAGAGAGTAAAAAAGGCGTAAGGTTAGCAATGGTGTAAAATTAAAGTGGGATATACCGGGCTAGAATTCGAGTTACAGGAACAAGGGCCAAACCAACCACCCAAGAATGGAATTGTCGAGCGAAAACACTTGACAACTTCCTAGAAGCAGCTTTTCTTGCCACCAGACCTTTCACCATCAATTAGGAATCTGATGCCGCCACTAAACACATTCCCTAAATTGTAGCCATTTGTTGAGTGTTTTTTTTTTGTGTCTAATCCGCATATATATATCACAATTGCCCTTGATTTTCCTGACATAATATCTCTTAAATGTCAACATATACACGTGTGGTTTAGTTTACGAAGATTTTTCAATGCCGAGAACCTCGATCAGAGAGTAAAAATGGCGTAAGGTTCACAATGGTGTAAAATTAAAATGGGATATACCGGGCTAGGATTCGAGTTACAGGAACAAGGGCCAAACCAACCACCCAAGAATGGAATCATCGAGCGAAAACACTTGACAACCTCCTAGAAGCAGCTTTTCTTGCCACCAGACCTTTCTCCATCAATTGGGAATCTGATGCCGTCACTAAACACATTCCTTAACTTGTAGCCATTTGTTGAGTGTTTTTTTTTTGTGTCTAATCCGCATATATATCACCATTGCCCTTGATTTTCTTGACTGTATATCTCTTAAATGTCAGCATATACACGTGTGATTTAGTTTACGAAGATTTTTCAATGCCGAGAACCTCGATCAGAGAGTAAAAAAGGCGTAAGGTTAGTAATGGTGTAAAATTAAAGTGGGATATACCGGGCTAGAATTCGAGTTACAGGAACAAGGGCCAAACCAACCACCCAAGAATGGAATTGTCGAGCGAAAACACTTGACAACCTCCTAGAAGCAGCTTTTCTTGCCACCAGACCTTTCACCATCAATTAGGAATCTGATGCCCTCACTAAACACATTCCCTAAATTGTAGCCATTTGTTGAGGGTTTTTTTTTTTTTTTTTTTTGTCTAATCCGCATATATATATCACAATTGCCCTTGATTTTCCTGACTGTATATCTCTTAAATGTCAACATATACACGTGTGATTTAGTTTACGAAGATTTTTCAATGCCGAGAACCTCGATCAGAGAGTAAAAATGGCGTAAGGTTCACAATGGTGTAAAATTAAAATGGGATATACCGGGCTAGGATTTGAGTTACAGGAACAAGGGCCAAACCAACCACCCAAGAATGGAATCGTCGAGCGAAAACACTTGACAACCTCCTAAAAGCAACTTTTCTTGCCACCAGACCTTTCTCCATTAATTAGGAATTTGATGTCGGTACTAAACACATTCCTTAAATTGTAGCCATTTGTTAAGTGTTTTTTTTTTTGTCTAATCCGCATATATATCACCATTGCCCTTGATTTTCTTAACTGTATATCTCTTAAATGTCAACATATACACTTGTGATTTAGTTTACGAAGATTTTTCAATGCCGAGAACCTCGATCAGAGAATAAAAAAGGCGTAAGGTTAAAAATGGTGTAAAATTAAAGTGGGATATACCGGGCTAAGATTCGAGTTACAGGAACAAGGGCCAAACCAACCACCCAAGAATGGAATCGTCGAGCGAAAACACTTGACAACCTCCTAGAAGCAGCTTTTCTTGCCACCAGACCTTTCTCCATCAATTAGGAATCTGATGCCGTCACTAAACACATTCCTTAAATTGTAGCCATTTGCTGAATGCTTTTTTTTGGTGTCTAATCCGCATATATATCACCATTGCCCTTCATTTTCTTGACTGTATATCTTTTAAATGTCAACATATACACGTGTGATTTAGTTTACGAAGATTTTTCAATGCCGAGAACCTCGATCAGAGAGTAAAAAAGGCGTAAGGTTAACAATGGTGTAAAATTAAAGTGGGATATACCGGGCTAGGATTCGAGTTACAGGAAAAAGGGCCAAACCAACCACCCAAGAATGGAATCGTCGAGGGAAAATACTTGACAACCTCCTAGAAGCAGCTTTTCTTGCCACCAGACCTTTCTCCATCAATTGGGAATCTGATGCCGTCACTAAACACATTCCTTAAATTGTAGCCATTTGTTGAGTGTTTTTTTTTTTTGGTGTCTAATCCGCATATATATCACCATTGCCCTTGATTTTCTTGACTGTATATCTCTTAAATGTCAGCATATACACGTGTGATTTAGTTTTCGAAGATTTTTCAATGCCGAGAACCTCGATCAGAGAGTAAAAAAGGCGTAAGGTTAGCAATGGTGAAAATTAAAGTGGGATATACCGGGCTAGAATTCGAGTTACAGGAACAACGGCCAAACCAACCACCCAAGAATGGAATTGTCGAGCGAAAACACTTGACAACCTCCTAGAAGCAGCTTTCCTTGCCACCAGACCTTTCACCATCAATTAGGAATCTGATGCCGTCACTAAACACATTCCCTAAATTGTAGCCATTTATTGAGTGTTTTTTTTTGTGTCTAATCCGCATATATATATCACAATTGCCCTTGATTTTCCTGACATAATATCTCTTAAATGTCAACATATACACGTGTGATTTAGTTTACGAAGATTTTTCAATGCCGAGAACCTCGATCAGAGAGTAAAAATGGCGTAAGGTTCACAATGGTGTTAAATTAAAATGGGATATACCGGGCTAGGATTCGAGTTACAGGAACAAGAGCCAAACCAACCACCCAAGAATGGAATCGTCGAGCGAAAACACTTGACAACCTCCTAGAAGCAGCTTTTCTTGCCACCAGACCTTTCTCCATCAATTGGGAATCTGATGCCGTCACTAAACACATTCCTTAAATTGTAGCCATTTGTTGAGTGTTTTTTTTTTTGTGTCTAATCCGCATATATATCACCATTGCCCTTGATTTTCTTAACTGTATATCTCTTAAATGTCAGCATATACACGTGTGATTTAGTTTACGAAGATTTTTCAATGCCGAGAACCTCGATCAGAGAGTAAAAAAGGCGTAAGGTTAGCGATGGTGTAAAATTAAAGTGGGATATACCGGGCTAGAATTCGAGTTACAGGAACAAGGGCCAAACCAACCACCCAAGAATGGAATTGTCGAGCGAAAACACTTGACAACCTCCTAGAAGCAGCTTTCCTTCCCACCAGACCTTTCACCATCAATTAGGAATCTGATGCCCTCACTAAACACATTCCCTATATTGTAGCCGTTTGTTGAGGTTTTTTTTTTTTTTTTTTTTTTTTTTTTTTTTTTTTTGTGTCTAATCCGCATATATATATCACAATTGCCCTTGATTTTCCTGACTGTATATCTCTTAAATGTAAACATATACACGTGTGATTTAGTTTACGAAGATTTTTCAATGCCGAGAACCTCGATCAGAGAGTAAAAATGGCGTAAGGTTCACAATGGTGTAAAATTAAAATGGGATATACCGGGCTAGAATTCGAGTTACAGGAACAAGGGCCAAACCAACCACCCAAGAATGGAATCGTCGAGCGAAAACACTTGACAACCTCCTAGAAGCAACTTTTCTTGTCACCAGACCTTTCTCCATTAATTAGGAATTTGATGTCGGTACTAAACACATTCCTTAAATTGTAGCCATTTGTTAAGTGTTTTTTTTTGTGTCTAATCCGCATATATATCACCATTGCCCTTGATTTTCTTGACTGTATATCTCTTAAATGTCAACATATACACGTGCGATTTAGTTTACGAAGATTTTTCAATGCCGAGAACCTCGAGCAGAGAGTAAAAAAGGCGAAAGGTTAACAATGGTGTAAAATTAAAGTGGGGTATACCGGGCTAGAATTCGAGTTACAGGAACAAGGGCCAAACCAACCACCCAAGAATGGAATTGTCGAGCGAAAACACTTGACAACCTCCTAGAAGCAGCTTTTCTTGCCACCAGACCTTTCACCATCAATTAGGAATCTGATGCCGTCACTAAACACATTCCCTAAATTGTAGCCATTTGTTGAGTGTTTTTTTTTTTGTGTCTAATCCGCATATATATATCACAATTGCCCTTGATTTTCCTGACATAATATCTCTTAAATGTCAACATATACACGTGTGATTTAGTTTACGAAGATTTTTCAATGCCGAGAACCTCGATCAGAGAGTAAAAATGGCGTAAGGTTCACAATGGTGTTAAATTAAAATGGGATATACCGGGCAAGGATTCGAGTTACAGGAACAAGAGCCAAACCAACCACCCAAGAATGGAATCGTCGAGCGAAAACACTTGACAACCTCCTAGAAGCAGCTTTTCTTGCCACCAGACCTTTCTCCATCAATTGGGAATCTGATGCCGTCACTAAACACATTCCTTAAATTGTAGCCATTTGTTGAGTGTTTTTTTTTGTGTCTAATCCGCATATATATCACCATTGCCCTTGATTTTCTTGATTGTATATCTCTTAAATGTCAGCATATACACGTGTGATTTAGTTTACGAAGATTTTTCAATGCCGAGAACCTCGATCAGAGAGTAAAAATGGCGTAAGGTTCACAATGGTGTAAAATTAAAATGGGATATACCGGGCTAGGATTCGAGTTACAGGAACAAGGGCCAAACCAACCACCCAAGAATGGAATCGTCGAGCGAAAACACTTGACAACCTCCTAGAAGCAACTTTTCTTGCCACCAGACCTTTCTCCATTAATTAGGAATTTGATGTCGGTACTAAACACATTCCTTAAATTGTAGCCATTTGTTAAGTGTTTTTTTTTGTGTCTAATCCGCATATATATCACCATTGCCCTTGATTTTCTTGACTGTATATCTCTTAAATGTCAACATATACACGTGCGATTTAGTTTACGAAGATTTTTCAATGCCGAGAACCTCGATCAGAGAGTAAAAAAGGCGAAAGGTTAACAATGGTGTAAAATTAAAGTGGGATATACCGGGCTAGAATTCGAGTTACAGGAACAAGGGCCAAACCAACCACCCAAGAATGGAATTATCGAGCGAAAGCACTTGACAACCTCCTAGAAGCAGCTTTTCTTGCCACCAAACCTTTCACCATCAATTAGGAATCTGATGCCGTCACTAAACACATTCCCTAAATTGTAGCCATTTGTTGAGTGTTTTTTTTGTGTCTAATCCGCATATATATATATCACAATTGCCCTTGATTTTCCTGACATAATATCTCTTAAATGTCAACATATACACGTGTGATTTAGTTTACGAAGATTTTTCAATGCCGAGAACCTCGATCAGAGAGTAAAAATGGCGTAAGGTTCACAATGGTGTTAAATTAAAATGGGATATACCGGGCAAGGATTCGAGTTACAGGAACAAGAGCCAAACCAACCACTCAAGAATGGAATCGTCGAGCGAAAACACTTGACAACCTCCTAGAAGCAGCTTTTCTTGCCACCAGACCTTTCTCCATCAATTGGGAATCTGATGCCGTCACTAAACACATTCCTTAAATTGTAGCCATTTGTTGAGTGTTTTTTTTTGTGTCTAATCCGCATATATATCACCATTGCCCTTCATTTTCTTGACTGTATATCTCTTAAATGTCAGCATATACACGTGTGATTTAGTTTACGAAGATTTTTCAATGCCGAGAACCTCGATCAGAGAGTAAAAAAGGCGTAAGGTTAGCAATGGTGTAAAATTAAAGTGTGATATACTGGGCTAGAATTCGAGTTACAGGAACAAGGGCCAAACCAACCACCCAAGAATGGAATTGTCGAGCGAAAACACTTGACAACCTCCTAGAAGCAGCTTTTCTTGCCACCAGACCTTTCACCATCAATTAGGAATCTGATGCCCTCACTAAACACATTCCCTAAATTGTAGCCATTTGTTGGGTTTTTTTTTTTTTTGTGTCTAATCCGCATATATATATCACAATTGCCCTTGATTTTCCTGACTGTATATCTCTAAAATGTCAACATATACACGTGTGATTTAGTTTACGAAGATTTTTCAATGCCGAGAACCTCGATCAGAGAGTAAAAATGGCGTAAGGTTCACAATGGTGTAAAATTAAAATGGGATATACCGGGCTAGGATTCGAGTTACAGGAACAAGGGCCAAACCAACCACCCAAGAATGGAATCGTCGAGCGAAAACACTTGACAACCTCCTAGAAGCAACTTTTCTTGCCACCAGACCTTTCTCCATTAATTAGTAATTTGATGTCGGTACTAAACACATTCCTTAAATTGTAGCCATTTGTTAAGTGTTTTTTTTTTGTGTCTAATCCGCATATATATCACCATTGCCCTTGATTTTCTTGACTGTATATCTCTTAAATGTCAACATATACACGTGCGATTTAGTTTACGAAGATTTTTCAATGCCGAGAACCTCGATCAGAGAGTAAAAAAGGCGAAAGGTTAACAATGGTGTAAAATTAAAGTGGGATATACCGGGCTAGAATTCGAGTTACAGGAACAAGGGCCAAACCAACCACCCAAGAATGGAATTGTCGAGCGAAAGCACTTGACAACCTCCTAGAAGCAGCTTTTCTTGCCACCAGACCTTTCACCATCAATTAGGAATCTGATGCCGTCACTAAACACATTCCCTAAATTGTAGCCATTTGTTGAGTGTTTTTTTTGTGTCTAATCCGCATATATATATCACAATTGCCCTTGATTTTCCTGACATAATATCTCTTAAATGTGAACATATACACGTGTGATTTAGTTTACGAAGATTTTTCAACGCCGAGAACCTCGATCAGAGAGTAAAAATGGCGTAAGGTTCACAATGGTGTTAAATTAAAATGGGATATACCGGGCAAGGATTCGAGTTACAGGAACAAGAGCCAAACCAACCACTCAAGATTGGAATCGTCGAGCGAAAACACTTGACAACCTCCTAGAAGCAGCTTTTCTTGCCACCAGACCTTTCTCCATCAATTGGGAATCTGATGCCGTCACTAAACACATTCCTTAAATTGTAGCCATTTGTTGAGTGTTTTTTTTTTTGTGTCTAATCCGCATATATATCACCATTGCCCTTCATTTTCTTGACTGTATATCTCTTAAATGTCAGCATATACACGTGTGATTTAGTTTACGAAGATTTTTCAATGCCGAGAACCTCGATCAGAGAGTAAAAAAGGCGTAAGGTTAGCAATGGTGTAAAATTAAAGTGGGATATACCGGGCTAGAATTCGAGTTACAGGAACAAGGGCCAAACCAACCACCCAAGAATGGAATTGTCGAGCGAAAACACTTGACAACCTCCTAGAAGCAGCTTTTCTTGCCACCAGACCTTTCACCATCAATTAGGAATCTGATGCCCTCCCTAAACACATTCCCTAAATTGTAGCCATTTGTTGAGTTTTTTTTTTTTTTTTTTTGTGTCTAATCCGCATATATATATCACAATTGCCCTTGATTTTCCTGACTGTATATCTCTTAAATGTCAACATATACACGTGTGATTTAGTTTACGAAGATTTTTCAATGCCGAGAACCTCGATCAGAGAGTAAAAATGGCGTAAGGTTCACAATGGTGTAAAATTAAAATGGGATATACCGGGCTAGGATTCGAGTTACAGGAACAAGGGCCAAACCAACCACCCAAGAATAGAATCGTCGAGCGAAAACACTTGACAACCTCCTAGAAGCAACTTTTCTTGCCACCAGACCTTTCTCCATTAATTAGGAATTTGATGTCGGTACTAAACACATTCCTTAAATTGTAGCCATTTGTTAAGTGTTTTTTTTTTGGTGTCTAATCCGCATATATATCACCATTGCCCTTGATTTTCTTGACTGTATATATCTCTTAAATGTCAACATATACACGTGTGATTTAGTTTACGAAGATTTTTCAATGCCGAGAACCTCGATCAGAGAGTAAAAAATGCGTAAGGTTAACAATGGTGTAAAATTAAAGTGGGATATACCGGGCTAAGATTCGAGTTACAGGAACAAGGGCCAAACCAACCACCCAAGAATGGAATCGTCGAGCGAAAACATTTGACAACCTCCTAGAAGCAGCTTTTCTTGCCACCAGACCTTTCTCCATCAATTAGGAATCTGATGCCGTCACTAAACACATTCCTTAAATTGTAGCCATTTGTTGAGTGTTTTTTTTTTTGTGTCTAATCCGCATATATATCACCATTGCCCTTCATTTTCTTGACTGTATATCTTTTAAATGTCAACATATACACGTGTGATTTAGTTTACGAAGATTTTTCAATGCCGAGAACCTCGATCAGAGAGTAAAAAAGGCGTAAGGTTAACAATGGTGTAAAATTAAAGTGGGATATACCGGGCTAGGATTCGAGTTACAGGAACAAGGGCCAAACCAACCACCCAAGAATGGAATCGTCGAGCGAAAACACTTGACAACCTCCTAGAAGCAGCTTTTCTTGCCACCAGACCTTTCTCCATCAATTGGGAATCTGATGCCGTCACTAAACACATTTCTTAAATTGTAGCCATTTGTTGAGTGTTTTTTTTTTGGTGTCTAATCCGCATATATATCACCATTGCCCTTGATTTTCTTGACTGTATATCTCTTAAATGTCAGCATATACACGTGTGATTTAGTTTACGAAGATTTTTCAATGCCGAGAACCTCGATCAGAGAGTAAAAAAGGCGTAAGGTTAGCAATGGTGTAAAATTAAAGTGGGATATACCGGGCTAGAATTCGAGTTACAGGAACAAGGGCCAAACCAACCACCCAAGAATGGAATTGTCGAGCGAAAACACTTGACAACCTCCTAGAAGCAGCTTTTCTTGCCACCAGATCTTTCACCATCAATTAGGAATCTGATGCCGCCACTAAACACATTCCCTAAATTGTAGCAATTTGTTGAGTGTTTTTTTTTTGTGTCTAATCCGCATATATATATCACAATTGCCCTTGATTTTCCTGACTGTATATCTCTTAAATGTCAACATATACACGTGTGATTTAGTTTACGAAGATTTTTCAATTCCGAGAACCTCGATCAGAGAGTAAAAAAGGCGTAAGGTTAGCAATGGTGTAAAATTAAAGTGGGATATACCGGGCTAGAATTCGAGTTACAGGAACAAGGGCCAAACCAACCACTCAAGAATGGAATTGTCGAGCGAAAACACTTGACAACCTCCTAGAAGCAGCTTTTCTTGCCACCAGACCTTTCACCATCAATTAGGAATCTGATGCCCTCACTAAACATATTCCCTAAATTGTAGCCATTTGTTGAGTTTTTTTTTTTTTTTTTTTTTTGTGTTTCTAATCCGCATATATATATCACAATTGCCCTTGATTTTCCTGACTGTATATCTCTTAAATGTCAACATATACACGTGTGATTTAGTTTACGAAGATTTTTCAATGCCGAGAACCTCAATCAGAGAGTAAATATGGCGTAAGGTTCACAATGGTCACTACAAGAAAAGTGACCATTAAAAACTAAATTTTCAGGGACTAATATATCAGTCTTAAATACGTAATATCTAGGACTGATTTATCAGTTACTAATAACATTAGGGACTGATACATATACGGCATATTTTAGTAACTGATAATCAGTCGCTAACATGTGGACACCTTATTTGATATTAAATTGCAGTCGCAAACATGTTTGGGTAATACATGGTTTTGAAGGGAACCATATTGGTGACTAATATTCAGTCCCCAATACATAATAAAAAAATACATAAATATTTGGTGACTGATATTCAGTCTCTAACATGGAAGAAGTGTATTAAAGACTAAAAATTAGTTCTTAATATTCCTAAAATGGATCATATTTAGGACTGAAATTCAGTTTATAACGTATTTTGTATCAAAACGATCAAAGACTTATATTTAATTTATTATTATTTGATGCAAGTTAAAAAAAGGTATTGGAGACTGAAATTTAGTCTTCGAAGGTCAAAAAAATTGCAAATGGATGTTACTTGGGACTAATACTTAGTTTTTGAATATTAAATGAAATAAGGAAGGACTGATATTCAGTATGCAAACTGTCTCATATTCTACCATTTTATGAAAATGTATTAGAGAGACTGAATGTGTATGCCATTATCATGTGCCATATTCTACCATTTTGAGGAAATATATTAACGATTGATAATCAATGCTAACAATTCTAATAAGAGAATGTAATGGAGACTATAGCTTGTCTCAAATGTCTTTTGTGAAGAAAATGAATAATGATCTATATTATGGAAGCTCACAAAATTTTAAGGCTGGGAAAGAAAGCTAAGAAGATCATCTACGGCCTTATTATAATCACATGCTGGTGCATACGAAAAGAAAGAAACGAGACGTTTTTCACAACAGTAAGTGCGGGTTCCAGAAGAATTTAGGGGAAGTCAAATCTAGAGGTTTTATGTGGTTAAAAAACAGGCCTTCCTTAAGAAATCTTCAATGGGAGGACTGGGGTAAATATCCGTTGTACATGTTGTAGTTTGTTTGCCTTTTGCTTGTTTGGGTCAGAGGCGTTTTTTGTTAATTAGGGTCAATATCAATCAATGATAGTTAGCTTAGGGAGGTCGGAGTGATTGCGGGGAGTGGAATCGGGGACCTAGTTTGCCGTTGGGGGAATGAGCGCCGGTGTTTGAATGGTGAGTGGGGACTTGCAATTTCGGTGTATACTCACCGAACCGGTGAAGAAGAGGAGAGGTGGGAGAGAGTTGGGTGAATGGTGGGTCCCAATCCCTATCAACCAATCATATTTTTTTAAATTTTTTTTACCATTCTCTAGGTGTTTGAATCATTCCTAGTGTTTGAGTAGAAAATGGGAAGTGAGGGGGGGGGGGGGGGTTTGACATGGCATGAGATGATTGGCTAGACGGTAACTCAAACACCCTAAAGTGTTTGAATCATACCCTCCACCCTTAAGATTAAATAGGGTCAGTATTAGTCAAATGATGGTTACCCAGGATCAAATTTAGACCAAACATAGTTATGAGTTTATTGTTTGTACATATACTTTATAATATAATTCACATATATTTTCTTGTATAACTTCACTTATATACGTTTTAATTTTCTTTTTTTAACCAAAGCACATATAAGTTATATAATTAATTTAACGTTTTTATAGAAATTATTACATTATATGATCATATAAGTTTTAATTTAATTTTTTATACCAAAAATTAATTATTCTAACCTTTTTAATATAAAACGTAAGCAATATTTGTTTTCATATCCCGCCTACAGAAATTTCAATATCCTTCCAAAAGTTCCCAAATAGTTGAATGCCCGCATTTCTCTCAAATATTTAGTCTTCCCCCTAAAATCTTTGTTATTCATTACTATTTCTCATTTTCCCTCACGGAAAGCTTCCAAAAGCGGAAGCGTCGACGAGATGGAGATGGAGGTTTACTACTCGCTGACTGCAATCTCGAACAACCAGTGAACGGTGATCAAGGTTGATTAAAGAGTCATTCGTAAGTAATTCTAAGTCCTAAATACGAAACTGATTTCTGATTTGTGATCTAAGATGTAGGTAGAAGTTGCAGGTCGACTTTATGTGTCACCACTGTGTATAGGGCCCTAAAGGAATTCCCCGTTGATACCTGTTCTAGAAAAATATTTCAACTAGATGATTCAGTTCTCATTAGGTTAAGGTGGACATATTTATGTCTCATTAAAAATGATGTTTTACACATTTTAAATAATTAAACAAGTCTTAATCAAATCTGAAATCATAGCCACATACATATTTAGTGTTTTAAATCACAATTTTTATACTTGTATTTGAGTAAAGTCTCATAAATCACAATTTGTATACGTGTAATTGAGTAAAGTCTCATATGGATCGCTGGTTTGCTGTTTGGGAATTGATACATTGTCGTTTGAGATTATGACTATCGGATGGACTATAGGTAAAGTTAGTTGTTTCACTAGACTAAATTGTTAAATAAATGAATTTTAATTCTATTTGAAGAATGCTCTTGTGGTTAAACATGTTAGTTATGATTTTTGTATTTAAAGATGAGTTTTATATCAATAACTCGCTGGCTAGAGTTGTTGATGCTACAGGTAAGTTTGTTATGCCAAGCTAAAGTTTGTTTTTCAATAATGATTCGCATTAATATTTTCATTGTAGCTTGTTGTTGGGTGATTATCTTATTTTATAGTTGGAATTTGCTTATTGGATAATAAGATCATGACAACCCTCATAAAGGCTTGTGATACTACAGGAGGAATTGATCCTCATATGCATTTGAAACAGAATCAACTGACTCTACATGAACAGACCTGTTGCTTTTAGACAAAAGTTCAGAAGCTTGCTCCTAGGTAAAACTTCTTATATTTGCTATTGAAGAGATACTTTACTTCTACTTCATTAAGATACATTAAGCATGAAGGTGTAAATGTGCCAAGCCGCTTGTGAACTACTTGGTACTCGGCTCGCTAAAAACTCGAATTGAGTTGAGCTTAAACGAGCTCTAGCCCGAGACTAAAAAAAACTTGTATAAAAAAACCAGCTTGAGCCCGAGCAGGAACCGGTGCTTGAGCTTTACTTATTGTGCTCGAGCTGGCTCGTAAGTCTAAACGAGCGTTTTATTTATATCGTTTTTATTTAATATATATTAAATAATTATATATAAAAATACGATTCGAATAACTAAGTGATGTCTAATGTATGTTATATAAAATTTTATCCACATTAAGTACAAATGTAGATAAACTAATCAATAAATAATATATGAGTCGAGCTTGTGCTTGAAAAACCACTCACGAGCAGAGATCAAACTCGAGTTCAAGCTCGAGCCTAATTCTGCCTTAACTTATAGCCTCGAATAGAGGTGGCATATTTGACCCCATTACTTTTGAATGGACTTATTTGGGTATGCTTCTATTTTTATCTTTAATGGGTAAAAAAGGCTAGTTAAAGAAAAATCTGTTAAAAATTCTTTCACAGTTTATTATATGCATAATGTAAAACATGTAAAAAATTCTATACAAAAAGTTAGGCGTTAGGCTGCATGAAGGGGTCTAAAATGACATGGTACTCTTGTTGAAACACACATTATGGGATGTTTTCAATCATTATAAAATGGGAAACTAGCTGAACTATGTGTAGATACACACATACATATATAGCACCAAGACTAACGTTTAAAAAAAATCCATTTCTATATTTTGAGGCTGAATTCAGTTATTCACCATGAACTTTGATTTGATTCCAACAGGTGTTTGGAGTGGCGACTTGACACAGAAGCAATGAAGCCCTCGACAAAGGTAGTACCAAGGTTTGTATTTCGTTCACTTAATTTTCACTATCCTTTAGACAAAAGAAACATATCATGCTTTTACAAAATTTTAGTTATTTGGTTCCAACTTTCTCCATCATTAGTCAACCTTTGTTCTTGATTCATCATGCATTTCGTGGCCATATATTTGACTAAATGTCTTCATGAAATTTCATACCATTGCACATACAATTCAATGTAATTTCTTTGGTTTATTGCATTATTTGGGGCTTGTTACATCAGAGAAACTCATATGTTTTTCCCTGATTAAACAAACTCACATGAAATATCCATAATTGATGCAGATGTCTAGATGTTGCCAGGGTTCCCATCCTACTCATTTGTAGTTTATTTACTATAATTCAGTCATATGTATAGATTATTTAATCCGATCACTTGTTTTGTTTTGTATTAGGAAGTTATTAACAGATTCTTGCCTATAAGAATTTCAAAGTTTGGGATTTTGGTGTTTGTTCAACGCTTCTTAAGGTTATTATTTAATCTTTTTTTAAATCATTTAGTTTGAATATATTTTATTACCAAAACAAGTAAATTTAGTTCTACATAAGACTTTGTGGTTTTTTTTTTTGTAATTTGTAACAACATTTACGAATGACTATAACGCATCAGGTAACTTGGAGCACTAATGAATCTAACTTGGAGCACTAATGAATCGAAACAAGCCAATGACAAAACTGAGGAAGACGGAAAATGGGAAGAACTCATGAAACCCGCAACAAACCCATTAAGACAATGACTTATAAGTATTATGTTATCTTGGTTTTTTTTTTAATTTGTGTTCTAGAACTCACAAGTTAGAGATCTTTATATTTTTTATTTGTTCACATGTATTATTCTATCTAAAGCACATTTCCTACATAAATTGTGAATTCATAGAAATTTGTAAATTTTTTTGGTATCATTTGCTTAGATTTGGTTTGAGACGTATTATTGGAAATTGGTTTTTATACGTTTAATAAGTATAATAGAGACTAGAAAATTTGCTATTAGAGATTGATTTTTCAGTCTCTAAAATAAATATATTATGAACTGAAATAACATGGCATTAGAAACTAATTATTAGTTTTCGAAACATTTTATTAGGGACTGAATTAACATGGAATCACGAACCTAACGAAATGTATTAAGGACCATATCGACATGTTTAGAGGACATATTTCCAGTCACTAAAGTTAAACATTGGGGGCTGAAATATCTTACTATCCAAGACTGATTTGCAGTCACTGAGAAAAGTATTGAGGACTGAAATGTCGTGGTATCAGGGTACAAATCAACGACTGGATTTTTATATATCGAAGAGTGATCGTTAGTCCCTACTAGTGTCATACAATGGAGACTGATTTTTAGTTACTAATACCACTATCTAGGACTAGGTATCTAGGACTGGCTGAGGACTGGCAAATCACACCCCGATAACCATTAGGGACTGATTTAGATGCATCAGAGACTGTTTTTTTAGTCTCCGATACTCATTTTTTTGTAGTGGGTGTAAAATTAAAATGGGATATACCAGGCTAGGATTCGAGTTACAGGAACAAGGGCCAAACCAACCACCCAAGAATGGAATCGTCGAGCGAAAACACTTGACAACCTCCTAGAGGCAACTTTTCTTGCCACCAGACCTTTCTCCATCAATTAGGAATTTGATGTCGTTACTAAACACATTCCTTAAATTCTAGCCATTTGTTGGGTGTTTTTTTTTTGTGTCAAATCCGCATATATATCACCATTGCTCTTGATTTTCTTGACTGTATATCTTTTAAATGTCAACATATACACGTGTGATTTAGTTTACGAAGATTTTTCAATGCTGAGAACCTCGATCAGAGAGTAAAAAAGGCGTAAGTTTAATAATGGTGTAAAATTAAAGTGGGATATACCGGGCTAGGATTCGAGTTACAGGAACAAGGGCCAAACCAACAACCAAGAATGGAATCGTCTAGCGAAAACACTTGACAACCTCCTACAAGCAGCTTTTCTTGCCACCAGACCTTTCTCCATCAATTAGGAATCTGATGCCGTCACTAAACACATTCCTGAAATTGTAGCCATTTGTTGAGTGTTTTTTTTTGGGTGTCTAATCCGCATATATATCACCATTGCTCTTGATTTTCTTGAATGTATATCTCTTAAATGTCAACATATACACGTGTTATTTAGTGTACGAAGAATTTTCAATGTCGAGAACATAGATCAGAGAGTAAAAACGGCGTAAGGTTAACAATGGTGTAAAATTAAAGTGGGATATACCGGGCTAGGATTCGAGTTACAGGAACAAGGGCCAAACCAACCACACAAGAATGGAATCGTCGAGCGAAAACACTTGACAACCACCTAGAAGCAGCTTTTCTTGCCACCAGACCTTTCTCCATCAATTAGGAATCTGATGCCGTCACTAAACACATTCCTTAAATTGTAGCCATTTGTTGAGTGTTTTTTTTTGGTGTCTAATCCGCATATATATCACCATTGCCCTTCATTTTCTTGACTGTATATCTTTTAAATGTCAACATATACACGTGTGATTTAGTTTACGAATATTTTTCAATGCCGAGAACATAGATCAGAGAGTAAAAACGGCGTAAGGTTAACAATGGTGTAAAATTAAAGTGGGATATACCGGGCTAGGATTCGAGTTACAGGAACAAGGGCCAAACCAACAACCAAGAATGGAATCGTCTAGCGAAAACACTTGACAACCTCCGACAAGCAGCTTTTCTTGCCACCAGACCTTTCTCCATCAATTAGGAATCTGATGCCGTCACTAAACACATTCCTGAAATTGTAGCCATTTATTGAGTGTTTTTTTTTGGGTGTCTAATCCGCATACATATCACCATTGCCCTTGATTTTCTTGATTGTATATCTCTTAAATGTCAACATATACACGTGTTATTTAGTGTACGAAGATTTTTCAATGTCGAGAACATCGTTCAGAGAGTAAAAACGGCTTAAGGTAACAATGGTGTAAAATTAAAGTGGGATATACCGGGCTAGGATTCGAGTTACAGGAACAAGGGCCAAACCAACCACACAAGAATGGAATCATCGAGCGAAAACACTTGACAACCTCCTAGAAGCAGCTTTTCTTGCCACCAGACCTTTCTCCATCAATTAGGAATCTGATACCGTCACTAAACACATTCCTGAAATTGTAGCCATTTGTTGAGTGTTTTTTTTTGGGTGTCTAATCCGCATATATATCACCATTGCTCTTGATTTTCTTGAATGTATATCTCTTAAATGTCAACATATACACGTGTTATTTAGTGTACGAAGAATTTTCAATGTCGAGAACATAGATCAGAGAGTAAAAACGGCGTAAGGTTAACAATGGTGTAAAATTAAAGTGGGATATACCGGGCTAGGATTCGAGTTACAGGAACAAGGGCCAAACCAACAACCAAGAATGGAATCGTCTAGCGAAAACACTTGACAACCTCCTACAAGCAGCTTTTCTTGCCACCAGACCTTTCTCCATCAATTAGGAATCTGATGCCGTCACTAAACACATTCCTGAAATTGTAGCCATTTATTGAGTGTTTTTTTTTTGGGTGTCTAATCCGCATATATATCACCATTGCCCTTGATTTTCTTGATTGTATATCTCTTAAATGTCAACATATACACGTGTTATTTAGTGTACGAAGATTTTTCAATGTCGAGAACATCGTTCAGAGAGTAAAAACGGCTTAAGGTAACAATGGTGTAAAATTAAAGTGGGATATACCGGGCTAGGATTCGAGTTACAGGAACAAGGGCCAAACCAACCACACAAGAATGGAATCATCGAGCGAAAACACTTGACAACCTCCTAGAAGCAGCTTTTCTTGCCACCAGACCTTTCTCCATCAATTAGGAATCTGATACCGTCACTAAACACATTCCTTAAATTGTAGCAATTTGTTGAGTGTTTTTTTTTTTGGGTGTGTAATCCGCATATATATCACCATTGCCCTTCATTTTCTTGACTGTATATCCTTTAAATGTCAACATATACACGTGTGATTTAGTTTACAAAGATTTTTCAATGCCGAGAACCTCGATCAGAGAGTAAAAAAGGCGTAAGGTTAACAAGGGTGTAAAATTAAAGTGGGATATACCGGGCCAGGATTCGAGTTACAGGAACAAGGGCCAAACCAACCACCCAAGAATCGAATCGTCGAGCGAAAGCACTTGACAACCTCCTAGAAGCAGCTTTTGTTGCCACCAGACCTTTCTCCATCAATTAGGAATCTGATGTCGTCACTAAACACATTCCTTAAATTGTAACGATTTGTTGAGTGTTTTTTTTTTGTGTCTAATCCGCATATATATCACCATTGCCCTTGATTTTCTTGACTGTATATCTCTTAAATGTCAACATATACACGTGTGATTTAGTTTACGAAGATTTTTCAATGCCGAGAACCTCGATCAGAGAGTAAAAATGGCATAAGGTTAACAATGGTGTAAAATTAAAGTGGGATATACCGGGCTAGAATTCGAGTTACAGAAACAAGGGCCAAACCAACCACCCAAGAATGGAATTGTCGAGCGAAAACACTTGACAACCTCCTAGAAGCAGCTTTTCTTGCCACCAGACCTTTCACCGTCAATTAGGAATCTGATGCCGTCACTAAACACATTCCCTAAATTGTAGCCATTTGTTGAGTGTTTTTTTTTGTGTCTAATCCGCATATATATATCACAATTGCCCTTGATTTTCCTGACTGTATATCTCTTAAATGTCAACATATACACGTGTGATTTAATTTACGAAGAGTTTTCAATGCCGAGAACCTCGATCAGAGAGTAAAAATGGCGTAAGTTTCACAATGGTGTAAAATTAAAAGGGGATATACTGGGCTAGGATTTGAGTTACGGGAACAAGGGCCAAACCGACCACCCAAGAATGGAATCGTCGAGCGAAAACACTTGACAACCTCCTAGAAGCAGCTATTCTTGCCACACGACCCTTCTCCATCAATTAGGACTCTGATGCCATCACTAAACACATTCCTTAAATTGTAGCCATTTGTTGAGTGTTTTTTTTTTGTGTCTAATCCGCATATATATCACCATTGCCCTTATTTTCTTGACTTTATATCTCTTAAATGTCAGCATATACACGTGTGATTTAGTTTACGAAGATTTTTCAATGCCGAGAACCTTGATCAGAGTGTAAAAAAGGCGTAGGGTTAACAATGGTGTAAAATTAAAGTGGGATATACAGGGCTAGAATTCGAGTTACAGAAACAAGGGCCAAACCAACCACTCAAGAATGGAATTGTCGATCGAAAACACTTGACAACCTCCTAGAAGCAGCTTTTCTTGCCACCAGACCTTTCACCGTTAATTAGGAATCTGATGCCCTCACTAAACACATTCCCTAAATTGTAGCCATTTGTTGAGTGTTTTTTTTGTGTCTAATCCGCATATATATATCACAATTGCCCTTGATTTTCCTGACTGTATATCTCTTAAATGTCAACATATACACGTGTTATTTAATTTACGAAGATTTTTCAATGCCGAGAACCTCGATCAGAGAGTAAAAATGGCGTAAGGTTCACAATGGTGTAAAATTTAAATGGGATATACCGGGCTAGGATTCGAGTTACAGGAACAAGGGCCAAACCAACCACCCAAGAATGGAATCGTCGAGCGAAAACACTTGACAACCTCCTAGAAGCAACTTTTCTTGCCACCAGACCTTTCTCCATCAATTAGGAATTTGATGTCGGTACTAAACACATTCCTTAAATTGTAGCCATTTGTTGAGTGTTTTTTTTTTTGTGTCAAATCCGCATATATATCACCATTGCCCTTGATTTTCTTGACTGTATATCTCTTAAATGTCAACATATACACGTGCGATTTAGTTTACGAAGATTTTTCAATGCCGAGAACCTCGATCAGAGAGTAAAAAAGGCGAAAGGTTAACAATGGTGTAAAATTAAAGTGGGATATACCGGGCTAGGATTCGAGTTACAGGAACAAGGGCCAAACCAACCACCTAAGAATGGAATCATCGAGCGAAAACACTTGACAACCTCCTACAAGCAGCTTTTCTTACCACCAGACCTTTCTCCATCAATTAGGAATCTGATGCCGTCACTAAACACATTCCTGAAATTGTAGCCATTTGGTGAGTGTTTTTTTTTTGGGTGTCTAATCCGCATATATATCACCATTGCCCTTGAATTTCTTGATTGTATATCTCTTAAATGTCAACATATACACGTGTTATTTAGTGTACGAAGATTTTTCAATGTCGAGAACATCGTTCAGAGAGTAAAAACGGCTTAAGGTTACAATGGTGTAAAATTAAAGTGGGATATACCGGGCTAGGATTCGAGTTACAGGAACAAGGGCCAAACCAACCACACAAGAATGGAATCGTCGAGCGAAAACACTTGACAACCTCCTAGAAGCAGCTTTTCTTGCCACCAGACCTTTCTCCATCAATTAGGAATCTGATACCGTCACTAAACACATTCCTTAAATTGTAGCCATTTGTTGAGTGTTTTTTTTTTTTGGTGTCTAATCCGCATATATATCACCATTGCCCTTCATTTTCTTGACTGTATATCTTTTAAATGTCAACATATACACATGTGATTTAGTTTACAAAGATTTTTCAATGCCGAGAACCTCGATCAGAGAGTAAAAAAGGCGTAACGTTAACAACGGTGTAAAATTAAAGTGGGATATACCGGGCCAGGATTCGAGTTACAGGAACAAGGGCCAAACCAACCACCCAAGAATCGAATCGTCGAGCGAAAACACTTGACAACCTCCTAGAAGCAGCTTTTCTTGCCACCAGACCTTTCTCCATCAATTAGGAATCTGATGTCGTCACTAAACACATTTCTTAAATTGTAACGATTTGTTGAGTGTTTTTTTTGTGTCTAATCCGCATATATATCACCATTGCCCTTGATTTTCTTGACTGTATATCTCTTAAATGTCAACATATACACGTGTGATTTAGTTTACGAAGATTTTTCAATGCCGAGAACCTTGATCAGAGAGTAAAAAAGGCGTAGGGTTAACAATGGTGTAAAATTTAAATGGGATATACCGGGCTAGGATTCGAGTTACAGGAACAAGGGCCAAACCAACCACCCAAGAATGGAATCGTCGAGCGAAAACACTTGACAACCTCCTAGAAGCAACTTTTCTTGCCACCAGACCTTTCTCCATCAATTAGGAATTTGATGTCGGTACTAAACACATTCCTTAAATTGTAGCCATTTGTTGAGTGTTTTTTTTGGTGTCAAATCCGCATATATATCACCATTGCCCTTGATTTTCTTGACTGTATATCTCTTAAATGTAAACATATACACGTGCGATTTAGTTTACGAAGATTTTTCAATGCCGAGAACCTCGATCAGAGAGTAAAAAAGGCGAAAGGTTAACAATGGTGTAAAATTAAAGTGGCATATACCGGGCTAGGATTCGAGTTACAGGAACAAGGGCCAAACCAACCACCCAAGAATGGAATCGTCGAGCGAAAACACTTGACAACCTCCTACAAGCAGCTTTTCTTACCACCAGACCTTTCTCCATCAATTAGGAATCTGATGCCGTCACTAAACACATTCCTGAAATTGTAGCCATTTGTTGAGTGTTTTTTTTTGGGTGTCTAATCCGCATATATATCACCATTGCCCTTGATTTTCTTGATTGTATATCTCTTAAATGTCAACATATACACGTGTTATTTAGTGTACGAAGATTTTTCAATGTCGAGAACATCGATCAGAGAGTAAAAACGGCGTAAGGTTCACAATGGTGTAAAATTAAAATGGGATATACCGGGCTAGGATTCGAGTAACAGGAACATGGGCCAAACCAAACACACAAGAATGGAATCGTCAAGCGAAAAAACTTGACAACCTCCTAGAAGCAGCTTTTCTTGCCACCAGACCTTTCTCCATCAATTAGGAATCTGAAGCCGTCACTAAACACATTCCTTAAATTGTAGCCATTTGTTGAGTGTTTTGTTTGTGTCTAATCCGCATATATATCACCATTGCCCATGATTTTCTTGACTGTATATCTCTTAAATGTCAACATATACCCGTGTGACTTAGTTTACGCAGATTTTTCTTTGCCGAGAACCTCGATCAGAGAGTAAAATAGGCGTAAGGTTCACGATGGGGTAAAATTAAAATGGGATATACCGGGCTAGGATTCGAGTTACAGGAACAAGGACCAAACCAACCACCCAAGAATGGAATCGTCGAGCGAAAACACTTGACAACCTCCTAGAAGCAGCTTTTCTTGCCACCAGACCTTTCTCCATCAATTAGGAATCTGATGCCGTCACTAAACACATTCCATATATTGTAGCCATTTGTTGAGTGTTTTTTTTTGGTGTCTAATCCACATATATATATCACCATTGCCCTTGATTTTCCTGACTGTATATCTCTTAAATGTCAACATATACACGTGTGATTTAGTTTACAAAGATTTTTCAATGCCGAGAACCTCGATCAGAGAGCAAAAAAGGCGTAAGGTTTACAATGGTGTAAAATTAAAATGAGATATACCGGGCTAGGATTCGAGTTACAGGAACAAGGGCCAAACCAACCACCCAAGAGTGGAATCATCAATCGAAAACACTTGACAACCTCCTAGAAGCAGCTTTTCTTTCCACCAGACCTTTCTACATCAATTAGTAATCTGATGCCGTCACTAAACACTTTCCTTAAATTGTAGCCATTTGTTGAGAGTTTTGTTTGTGTCTAATCCGCATATATATCACCATTGCCCTTGATTTTCTTGACTGTATATCTCTTAAATATCAACATATACGGTTTGATTTAGTTTACGAAGATTTTTCAATGCGGAGTACCTCGATCAGAGAGTAAAAAAGGCGTAAGGTTCACAATGGGGTATAATTAAAATGGGATATACCTGGCTAGGATTCGAGTTACAGGAACAAGGGCCAAACCTGCAACCTAAGAATGGAATCGTCGAGCGAAAACACTTGACAACCATCTAGAAGCAGCTTTTCATGCCACCAGACCTTTCTCCATCAATTAGGAATCTGATGCCGTCACTTAACACATTCCTTAAATTGTAGCCATTTGTTGAGGGTTTTTTTTTTGTGTCTAATCCGCATATATATCACCATTGCCCTTGATTTTCTTGACTGTATATCTCTTAAATGTCAACATATACACGTGTGATTTCGTTTACAAAGATTTTTCAATGCCGAGAACCTCGATCAGAGAGTAAAAAAGGCGTAAGGTTCACAACGATGTAAAATTAAAATGAGATATACTGGGCTAGGATTCGAGTTACAGGAACAAGGGCCAAACCAACCACCCAAGAATGGAATCGTCGAGCGAAAACACTTGACAACCTCCTAGAAGCAACTTTTCTTGCCACCAGACCTTTCTCCATCAATTAGGAATCTGATGCCGTCACTAAACACATTCCTTATATTGTAGCCATTTGTTGAGTGTTTTTTTTTTTGTGTCTAATCCACATATATATATCACCATTGCCCTTGATTTTCCTTACTGTATATCTCTTAAATGTCAACATATACACGTGTGATTTAGTTTACAAAGATTTTTCAATGCCGAGAACCTCGATCAGAGAGTAAAAAAGGCGTAAGGTTCACAATGGTGTAAAAGTAAAATTGGATATACCGGGCAAGGATTCGAGTTACAGGAACAAGGGCCAAACCAACCACCCAAGAATGTAATCGTCGAGCGAAAACACTTGACAACCTCATAGAAGCAGCTTTTCTTGCCACCAGACCTTTCTCCATCAATTAGGAATCTGATGCTGTCACTAAACACATTCCTTAAATTGTAGCCATTTGTTGAGAGTTTTGTTTGTGTCTAATCCGCATATATATCACCATTGCCCTTGATTTTCTTGACTGTATATCTCATAAATATCAACATATACGGTTTGATTTAGTTTACGAAGATTTTTCAATGCGGAGTACCTCGATCAGAGAGTAAAAAAGGCGTAAGGTTCACAATGGGGTAAAATTAAAATGGGATATACCTGGCTAGGATTCGAGTTACAGGAACAAGGGCCAAACCAGCAACCTAAGAATGGAATCGTCGAGCGAAAACACTTGACAACCATCTAGAAGCAGCTTTTCATGCCACCAGACCTTTCTCCATCAATTAGGAATCTGATGCCGTCACTAAACACATTCCTTAAATTGTAGCCATTTGTTGAGGGTTTTTTTTTGTGTCTAATCCGCATATATATCACCATTGCCCTTGATTTTCTTGACTGTATATCTCTTAAATGTCAACATATACACGTGTGATTTCGTTTACAAAGATTTTTCAATGCCGAGAACCTCGATCAGAGAGTAAAAAAGGCGTAAGGTTCACAACGATGTAAAATTAAAATGAGATATACTGGGCTAGGATTCGAGTTACAGGAACAAGGGCCAAACCAACCACCCAAGAATGGAATCGTCGAGCGAAAACACTTGACAACCTCCTAGAAGCAACTTTTCTTGCCACCAGACCTTTCTCCATCAATTAGGAATCTGATGCCGTCACTAAACACATTCCTTATATTGTAGCCATTTGTTGAGTGTTTTTTTTTTGTGTCTAATCCACATATATATATCACCATTGCCCTTGATTTTCCTTACTGTATATCTCTTAAATGTCAACATATACACGTGTGATTTAGTTTACAAAGATTTTTCAATGCCGAGAACCTCGATCAGAGAGTAAAAAAGGCGTAAGGTTCACAATGGTGTAAAAGTAAAATTGGATATACCGGGCAAGGATTCGAGTTACAGGAACAAGGGCCAAACCAACCACCCAAGAATGTAATCGTCGAGCGAAAACACTTGACAACCTCATAGAAGCAGCTTTTCTTGCCACCAGACCTTTCTCCATCAATTAGGAATCTGATGCTGTCACTAAACACATTCCTTAAATTGTAGCCATTTGTTGAGAGTTTTGTTTGTGTCTAATCCGCATATATATCACCATTGCCCTTGATTTTCTTGACTGTATATCTCATAAATATCAACATATACGGTTTGATTTAGTTTACGAAGATTTTTCAATGCGGAGTACCTCGATCAGAGAGTAAAAAAGGCGTAAGGTTCACAATGGGGCAAAATTAAAATGGGATATACCTGGCTAGGATTCGAGTTACAGGAACAAGGGCCAAACCAGCAACCCAAGAATGGAATCGTCGAGCGAAAACACTTGACAACCACCTAGAAGCAGCTTTTCTTGCCACCAGACCTTTCACCATCAATTAGAAATCTGATGCCGTCATTAAACATATTCCTTAAATTGTAGGCATTTGTTGAGTGTTTTTTTTGTGTCTAATCCGCATATATATATCACCATTGCCCTTGATTTTCTTAACTGTATATCTCTTAAATTTCAACATATACACGTGTGATTTAGTTTACAAAGATTTTTCAATGCCGAGAACCCCGATCAGAGAGTAAAAAAGGCGTAAGCTTCACAATGGTGTAAAATTAAAATGGGATATACCCGGGCTAGGATTCGTGTTACAGGAACAAGGGACAAACCAACCACCCAAGAGTGGAATCATCAAGCGAAAACACTTGACAACCTCCTAGAAGCAGCTTTTCTTGCCACCAGACATTTCTCCATCAATTAGGAATCTGACGCCGTCACTAAACACATTCCTTAAATTGTAGCCATTTGTTGAGTGTTTTTTTGTGTCTAATCCGCATATATATCACCATTGCCCTTGATTTTATTGAATGTATATCTCTTAAATGTCAACATATACACGTGTGATTTTGTTTACGAAGATTTTTCAATGTCGAGAACCTCGATCAGAGAGTAAAAAAGGCGTAAGGTTAACAATGTTGTAAAATTATAATGGGATATACCGGGCTAGGATTTGAGTTACAGGAACAAGGGAGAAACCAACCACCCCAGAATAGAATCGTCGATCAAAAACACTTGACAACCTCCTATAAGCAGCTTTTATTGCCACCAGACCTTTCTCCATTAATTAGGAATCTGATGTCGTCACTAAACACATTCCTTAAACTGTAGCCATTTGTTGAGTGTTTTTTTTTTGTGTCTAATCCGCATATATATCACCATTGCCCTTGATTTTATTGACTATATATCTCTTAAATGTCAACATACACACGTGTGATTTAGTTTACGAAGATTTTTCGATGCCGAGAACCTCGATCAGAGAGCAAAAAAGGCGTAAGGTTTACAATGGTGTAAAATTAAAATGAGATATACCGGGCTAGGATTCGAGTTACAGGAACAAGGGCCAAACCAACCACCCAAGAGTGGAATCATCAAGTGAAAACACTTGACAACCTCCTAGAAGCAGCTTTTCTTTTCACCAGACCTTTCTCCATCAATTAGGAATCTTATGCCGTCACTAAACACATTCCTTAAATTGTAGCCATTTGTTGAGTGTTTTTTTTGTGTCTAATCCGCATGTATATCACCATTGCCCTTGATTTTCTTGACGGTATATCTCTTAAATGTCAACATATACACGTGTGATTTAGTTTACGAAGATTTTTCAATGCCGAGAACCTCGATCAGAGAGTAAAAAAGGCGTAAGGTTCACAATGGTATAAAATTTAAATGTGATATACCGGGCTAGGATTCGAGTTACAGGAACAAGGGCCAAACCAACCACCCAAGAATTGAATCGTTAAGCGAAAACACTTGACAACCTCCAAGAAACAGCTTTTCTTGCCACCAGACCTTTCTCCATCAATTAGGAATCTGATGCCGTCACTAAACACATTCCTTAAATTGTAGCCATTTGTGGAGTGTTTTTTTTTTTTTGTATCTAATCCGCATATATATCACCATTGCCCTTGATTTTTGTGACTGTATATCTCTTAAATGTCAACATATACATGTGTGATTTAGTTTACGAAGATTTTTCAATGCCGAGAACCTCGATCAGAGAGTAAAAAAGGCGTAAGGTTATCAATGGTGTAAAATTAAAATGTGATATACCGGGCTAGGATTCGAGTTACAGGAACAAGGGCCAAACCAACCACCCAAGAATGGAATCGTCGAGCGAAAACACTTGAAAACCTCCAAGAAGAAGCTTTTCTTGCTACCAGACATTTTTTATCAATTAGGAATCTAATGTCGTCACTAAACACATTGCTTAAATTGTAGCCAGTTGTTGAGTGTTTTTTTTTTGTGTCTAATCCGCATATATATCACCATTGCCCTTGATTTTCTTGACTGTATATCTCTTAAATGTCAACATATACACTTGTGATTTAGTTTACGAAGATTTTTCAATGCCAAGAACCACGATCGGAGAGTAAAAAAGGCGTAAGGTTAACAATGGTGTAAAATTAAAATGGGATATACCGGGCTAGGATTCGAGTTACAGGAACAAGGGCCAAACCAACCACCCAAGAATGGAATCGTCGAGCGAAAACACTTGAAAACCTCCAAGAAGAAGCTTTTCTTGCTACCAGGCATTTTTTTATCAATTAGGAATCTAATGTCGTCACTAAACACATTGCTTAAATTGTAGCCATTTGTTGAGTGTTTTTTTTTTTGTGTCTAATCCGCATATATATCACCATTGCCTTTGATTTTCTTGACTGTATATCTCTTAAATGTCAACATATACACTTGTGATTTAGTTTACGAAGATTTTTCAATGCCAAGAACCACGATCGGAGAGTAAAAAAGGCGTAAGGTTCACAATGGTATAAAATTAAAATGTGATATACCGGGCTAGGATTCGAGTTACAGGAACAAAGGCCAAACCAACCACCCAAGAATGGAATCGTCGAGCGAAAACACTTGACAACCTCCTAGAAGCAGCTTTTCTTGCCACCAGACCTTTCTCCATCAATTAGGAATCTGATGCCGTCACTAAACACATTCCTTAAATTGTAGCCATTTGTTGAGTGTTTTTTTTGTGTCTAATCCGCATATATATCACCATTGCCCTTGATTTTCTTGACTGTATATCTCTTAAATGTCAACATATACACGTGTAATTTAGTTTACGAAGATTTTTCAATGCCGAGAACCTCGATCAGAGAGTAAAAAAGGCGTAAGGTTCACATTGGTGTAAAATTAAAATGGGATATACCGAGCTAGGATTCGAGTTACAGGAACTAGGGCAAAACCAACCTCCCAAGAATGGAATCGTCGAGCGAAAACACTTGACAACATCCTAGAAGCAGATTTTCTTGCCACCAGACCTTTCTCCATCAATTAAGAATCTGATGCCGTCACTAAACACATTCCTTAAATTGTAGCCATTTGTTGAGTGTTTTTTTTGTGTCTAATCCGCATATATATCATCATTGCCCTTGATTTTCTTGACTGTATATCTCTTAAATGTCAACATATACACGTGTGATTTTGTTTACGAAGATTTTTCAATGCCGAGGACCTCGATCAGAGAGTAAAAAAGGCGTAAGGTTAACAATGTTGTAAAATTAAAAAGGGATATACCGGGCTAGGATTTGAGTTACAGGAACAAGGGACAAACCAACCACCCCAGAATAGAATCGTCGAGCAAAAACACTTGACAACCTCCTATAAGCAGGTTTTATTGCCACCAGACCTTTTTCCATAAATTAGGAATCTGATGCCATCACTAAACACATTCCTTAAATTGTTGCCATTTGTTGAGTGTTTTTTTGTGCCTAATCCGCATATATATCACCATTGCCCTTGATTTTCTTGACTGTATATCTCTTAAATGTCAACATATACACGTGTGATTTTGTTTACGAAGATTTTTCAATGCTGAGAACCTCGATCAGAGAGTAAAAAAGACGTAAGGTTAACAATGTTGTAAAATTAAAATGGGATATACCGGGCTAGGATTTGAGTTACAGGAACAAGGGACAAACCAACCACCCCAGAATACAATCGTCGAGCAAAAACACTTGACAACCTCCAATAAGCAGCTTTTATTGCCACCAGACCTTTCTCCATTAATTAGGAATCTGATGCCGTCACTAAACACATTCCTTAAATTGTAGCCATTTGTTAAGTGTTTTTTTTGGTCTAATCCGCATATATATCACCATTGCCCTTGATTTTATTGACTGTATATCTCTTAAATGTCAACATATACACGTGTGATTTAGTTTACGAAGATTTTTTTAATGCCGAGAACATCGATCAGAGAGCAAAAAATTCGTAGGGTTCACAATGGTGTAAAATTAAAATGAGTTATACCGGGCTAGGATTCGAGTTACAGGAACAATGGCCAAACCAACCACCCAAGAGTGGAATCATCGAGCGAAAACACTTGACAACCTCCTAGAAGCAGCTTTTCTTTCCACCAGACCTTTCTCCATCAATTAGGAATCTTATGCCGTCACTAAACACATTCCTTAAATTGTAGCCATTTGTTGAGTGTTTTTTTTTTGTGTCTAATCCGCATGTATATCACCATTGCCCTTGATTTTCTTCACTTTATATCTCTTAAATATCAACATATACACGTGTGATTTAGTTTACGAAGATTTTTCAATGCCGAGAACCTCGATCAGAGAGTAAAAAAGGCGTAAGGTTCACAATGGTATAAAATTAAAATGTGATATACCGGGCTAGGATTCGAGTTACAGGAACAAGGGCCAAACCAACCTCCCAAGAATGGAATCGTTAAACGAAAACACTTGACAACCTCCTAGAAACAGCTTTTCTTGCCACCAGACCTTTCTCAATCAATTAGGAATCTGATGCCGTCACTAAACACATTCCTTAAATTGTAGCCATTTGTGGAGTGTTTTTTTTTGTGTCTAATCCGCATATATATCACCATTGCCCTTGATTTTTATGACTGTATATCTCTTAAATGTCAACATATACATGTGTGATTTAGTTTACGAAGATTTTTCAATGCCGAGAACCTCGATCAGAGAGTAAAAAAGGCGTAAGGTTAACAATGGTGTAAAATTAAAATGAGATATACCGGGCTAGGATTCGAGTTACAGGAACAAGGGCCAAACCAACCACCCAAGAATTGGATCGTCGAGCGAAAACACTTGACAACATTCTAGAAGCAGATTTTCTTGCCACTAGCCTTTTCTCCATCAATTAGGAATCTGATGCCGTCACTAAACACATTCCTTAAATTGAAGCCATTTGTTGAGTGTTTTTTTTTTGTGTCTAATCCGCATATATATCACCATTGCCCTTGATTTTCTTGACTGTATATCTCTTAAATGTCAACATATACACGTGTGATTTAGTTTACGAAGATTTTTCAATGCCGAGAACCTCGATCAGAGAGTAAAAAAGGCGTAAGGTTCACAATGGTGTAAAATTAAAATGGGATATACCGAGCTAGGATTCGAGTTACAGGAACAAGGGCAAAACCAACCACCCAAGAATGGAATCGTCGAGCGAAAACACTTGACAAAATCCTAGAAGCAGATTTTCTTACCACCATACCTTTCTCCATCAATTAGGAATCTGTTGTCGTCACTAAACACATTCCTTAAATTGTAGCCATTTGTTGAGTGTTTCTTTTTGGTGTCTAATCCGCATATATATCACCATTGCCCTTGATTTTCTTGACTGTATATCTCTTAAATGTCAACATATACACGTGTGATTTAGTTTACGAAGATTTTTCAATGCCGAGAACCTCGATCAGAGAGTAAAAAAGGCGTAAGGTTAACAATGGTGTAAAATTAAAATGAGATATACCGGGCTAGGATTCGAGTTACAGGAACAAGGGCCAAACCAACTACCCAAGAATTGGATCGTCGAGCGAAAACACTTGACAACATCCTAGAAGTAGATTTTCTTGCCACTAGACCTTTCTCCATCAATTAGGAATCTGATGCCGTCACTAAACACATTCCTTAAATTGTAGCCATTTGTTGAGTGTTTTTTTTGGTCTCTAATCCGCATATATATCACCATTGCCGTTGATTTTCTTTACTGTATATCTCTTAAATGTCAACAGATACACGTGTGATTTAGCTTACGAAGATTTTTCAATGCCGAGAACTTCGATTAGAGAGTAAAAAAGGCGTCAGGCTCACAATGGTGTAAAATTAAAATGGGATATACCGGGCTAGGATTCGAGTTACAGGAACAAGGGCCAAACTAACCACCCAAGAATGGAATTGTCGAGCGAAAATACTTTACAACCTCCTAGAAGCAGCTTTTCTTGCCACCAGACCTTTCTCCATCAATTAGGAATCTGTTGTCGTCACTAAACACATTCCTTAAATTGTAGCCATTTGTTGAGTGTTTCTTTTTGGTGTCTAATCCGCATATATATCACCATTGCCCTTGATTTTCTTGACTGTATATCTCTTAAATGTCAACATATACACGTGTGATTTTGTTTACGAAGATTTTTCAATGCCAAGAACCACGATCGGAGAGTAAAAAAGGCGTAAGGTTCACAATGGTATAAAATTAAAATGGGATATACCGGGCTAGGATTCGAGTTACAGGAACAAGGGCCAAACCAACCACCCAAGAATGGAATCGTCGAGCGAAAACACTTGACAACCTCCTAAAAGCAGCTTTTCTTACCACCAGACCTTTCTCCATCAATTAGGAATCCGATGCCATCACTAAACACATTCCTTAAATTGTAGCCATTTGTTGAGTGTTTTTTTTTGTGTCTAATTCGCATATATATCACCATTGCCCTTGATTTTCTTGACTGTATATCTCTTAAATGTCAACATATACACGTGTGATTTAGTTTACGAAGATTTTTCAATGCCGAGAACCTCGATCAGAGAGTAAAAAAGGCGTAAGGTTCACAATGGTGTAAAATTAAAATGGGATATACCGGGCTAGGATTCGAGTTACAGGAACAAGGGCTAAACCAACCTCCTAAGAATGGAATCGTCGAGCGAAAACACTTGACAACCTCCAAGAAGCAGCTTTTCTTGCCACCAGACCTTTCTCCATCAATTAGGAATCTGATGCCGTCACTAAACACATTCTTTAAATTGTAGCCATTTGTTGAGTGTTTTTTTTGGTGTCTAATTCGCATATATATCACCATTGCCCTTGATTTTCTTGATTGTATATCGCTTAAATGTCAAGATATACACGTGTGATTTAGTTTACGAAGATTTTTCAATGCCGAGAACCTCGATCAATGAGTAAACAAGGCGTAAGGTTGACAATGGTGTAAAATTAAAATGGAATATACCGGGCTAGTATTCGAGTCACCGGAACAAGGGCCAAACCAACCACCCAAGAATGGAATCGTCGAGCGAAAACACTTGACAACCTCCTAGAAGTTGCTTTTCTTACCACCAGACCTTTCTCCATCAATTAGGAATCTAATGCCGTTACTAAACACGTTCCTTAAATTGTAGCCATTTGTTGAGTTTTTTTTTGTGTCTAATTCGCATATATATCACCATTGGCCTTGATTTTCTTGACTGTATATCTCTTAAATGTCAACATATACACGTGTGATTTAGTTTACGAAGATTTTTCAATGCCGAGAACCTCGATCAGAGAGTAAAAAAGGCGTAAGGTTCACAATGGTGTAAAATTAAAATGGGATATACCGGGCTAGGATTCGAGTTACAGGAACAAGGGCTAAACCAACCTCCTAAGAATGGAATCGTCGAGCGAAAACAGTTGACAACCTCCTAGAAGCAGCTTTTCTTGCCACCAGACCTTTCTCCATCAATTAGGAATCTGATGCCATCACTAAACACATTCTTTAAATTGTAGCCATTTGTTGAGTGTTTTTTTTGGTGTCTAATTCGCATATATATCACCATTGCCCTTGATTTTCTTGATTGTATATCGCTTAAATGTCAAGATATACACGTGTGATTTAGTTTACGAAGATTTTTCAATGCCGAGAACCTCGATCAATGAGTAAACAAGGCGTAAGGTTGACAATGGTGTAAAATTAAAATGGAATATACCGGGCTAGTATTCGAGTCACCGGAACAAGGGCCAAACCAACCACCCAAGAATGGAATCGTCGAGCGAAAACACTTGACAACCTCCTAGAAGTTGCTTTTCTTACCACCAGACCTTTCTCCATCAATTAGGAATCTAATGCCGTTACTAAACACATTCCTTAAATTGTAGCCATTTGTTGAGTTTTTTTTGGTGTCGAATCCGAATATATATCACCATTGCCCTTGATTTTCTTGACTGTATATCTCTTAAATGTCAACATATACACGTGTGATTTAGTTTACGAAGATTTTTCAATGCCGAGAACCTCGATCAGAGAGTAAAAAAGGCGTAAGGTTCACAATGGTGTAAAATTAAAATGTGATATACCGGGCTAGTATTCGAGTTACAGGAACATGGGCCAAACCAACCACCCAAGAATGGAATCGTCGAGCGAAAACACTTGACAACCTCCTAGAAGCAACTTTTCTTGCCACCAGACCTTTCTCCATCAATTAGGAATCTGATGTCGTCACTAAACACATTCCTTAATTTGTAGCCATTTGTTGAGTGTGTTTTTTTTGGTGTCTAATCCGCATATATATCACCATTACCCTTGATTTTCTTGACTGTATATCTCTTAAATGTCAACATATACACGTGTGATTTAGTTTACGAAGATTTTTCAATGCCGAGAACCTCGATCAGAGAGTAAAAAAGGCGTAAGGTTCACAATGGTGTAAAACTAAAATGGGATATAACGGGCTAGGATTCGAGTTACAGGAACAAGGGCCAAACGAAACACCCAAGAATGGAATCGTCGAGCGAAAACACGTGACAACCTTCTTGAAGCAGCTTTTCTTGCCACCAGACCTTTCTCCATCACTTAGGAATCTGATGCCGTCACTAAAGACATTCCTTAAATTGTAGCCATTTGTTTAGTGTTTTTTTTTGGTGTCTAATCCGCATATATATCACAATTGCCCTTGATTTTCTTGACTGTATATCTGTTAAATGTCAACATATACACGTGTGATTTAGATTACAAAGATTTTTCAATGCCGAGAACCTCGATCAGAGAGTAAAAAAGGCGTATGGTTCACAATGGTGTAAAATTAAAATGGGATATACCTGGCAAGGATTCGAGTCACAGGAACAAGGGCCAAACCAACCACCCAAGAATGGAATCGTCGAGCGAAAACACTTGACAACCTCCTAGAAGCAGCATTTCTTACCACCAGACCTTTCTCCATCAATTAAGAATCTGATGCCGTCACTAAACACATTCCTTAAATTGTAGCCATTTGTTGAGTGTTTTTTTTTGTGTCTTATCCGCATATATATATCACCATCGCCCTTGATTTTCTTGACTGTATATCTTTTAAATGTCAACATATACATGTGTTATTTAGTTTACGAAGATTTTTCAATGCCACGAACCTCGATCAGAGAGTAAAAAAGGCGTAAGGTTCACAATGGTGTAAAATTAAAATGGGATATACCGGGCTAGGATCCGAGTTACAGGAACAAGGGCTATACCAACCACCCAAGAATGGAATCGTCGAGCGAAAACACTTGACAACCACCTAAAAGCAGCTTTTCTTGCCACCAGACCTTTCTACATCAATTAGGAATCTGATGCCCTCACTAAACACATTCCTTAAATATTAGCCATTTGTTGAGTGTTTTTTTTTTGGTGTCTAATCCACATATATATCACCATTGCCCTTGATTTTCTTAACTGTATATCTCTTAAATGTCAACATATACATGTGTGATTTAGTTTACAAAGATTTTTCAATGCCGAGAACCTCGATCAGAGAGTAAAAAAGGCGTAAGGTTCACAATGGTGTAAAATTAAAATGGGATATACCGGGCTAGGATTCGAGTTACAGGAACAAGAGCCAAACCAACCACCCAAGAATGGAATCGTCAAGCGAAAACACTTGACAACCTCCAAGAAGCAGCTTTTCTTGCCACCAGACCTTTCTCCATCAATTAGGAATCTGATGTCGTCACTAAACACATTCCTTAAATTGTAGCCATTTCTTGAGTGTTTTTTTGGTGTCTAATCCGCATATATATCACCATTGCCCTTGATTTTCTTGACTGTATATCTCTTAAATGTCAACATATACACGTGTGATTTAGTTTACGAAGATTTTTCAATGCCGAGGACCTCGATTAGAGAGTAAAAAAGGCGTAAGGTTCACAATGGTGTAAAATTAAAATGGGATATACCGGGCTTGGATCCGTGTTACAGGAACAAGGGCAAAACCAACCACCCAAGAATGGAATCGTCGAGCGAAAACACTTGACAACCACTTAAAAGCAGCTTTTCTTGCCACCAGACCTTTCTACATCAATTAGGAATCTGATGCCGTCACTAAACACATTCCTTAAATATTAGCTATTTGTATTTTTTTTTTTGGTGTCCAATCCGCATATATATGACCATTGCCCTTGATTTTCTTGACTGTATATCGCTTAAATGACAACATATACACGTGTGATTTAGTTTACGAAGATTTTTCAATGCCAAGAACCTCGAACAGAGAGTAAAAAAGGCGTAAGGTTCACAATGGTGTAAAATTAAAATGGGATATACCGGGCTAGGATTCGAGTTACAGGAACAAGAGCCAAACCAACCACCCAAGAATGGAATCGTCAAGCGAAAACACTTGACAACCTCCAAGAAGCAGCTTTTCTTGCCACCAGACCTTTCTCCATCAATTAGGAATCTGATGTCGTCACTAAAAACATTCCTTAAATTGTAGCCATTTCTTGAGTGTTTTTTTGGTGTCTAATCCGCATATATATCACCATTGTCCTTGATTTTCTTGACTGTATATCTCTTAAATGTCAACACATACACGTGTGATTTAGTTTACGAAGATTTTTCGATGCCGAGAACCTCGATTAGAGAGTAAAAAAGGCGTAAGGTTCACAATGGTGTAAAATTAAAATGGGATATACCGGGCTAGGATCCGAGTTACAGGAACAAGGGCTAAACCAACCACCCAAGAATGGAATCGTCGAGCGAAAACACTTGACAACCACCTAAAAACAGCTTTTCTTGCCACCAGACCTTTCTACATCAATTAGGAATCTGATGCCGTCACTAAACACATTCCTTAAATATTAGCAATTTGTTGAGTTTTTTTTTTTTGGTGTCCAATCCGCATAGATATGACCATTGCCCTTGATTTTCTTGACTGTATATTGCTTAAATGTCAACATATACATGTGTGATTTAGTTTACGAAGATTTTTCAATGCCAAGAACCTCGATCAGAGAGTAAAAACGGCGTAAGGTTCACAATGTTGTAAAATTAAAATGGGATATAACGGGCTAGGATTCGAGTTATAGGAACAAGGGCCAAACCAACCACCCAAGAATGGAATCGTCGAGCGAAAACACTTGACAACCACTTAAAAGCAGCTTTTCTTGCCACCAGACCTTTCTACATCAATTAGGAATATGATGCCGTCACTAAACACATTCCTTAAATATTAGCTATTTGTATTTTTTTTTTTGGTGTCCAATCCGCATATATATGACCATTGCCCTTGATTTTCTTGACTGTATATCGCTTAAATGACAACATATACACGTGTGATTTAGTTTACGAAGATTTTTCAATGCCAAGAACCTCGAACAGAGAGTAAAAAAGGCGTAAGGTTCACAATGGTGTAAAATTAAAATGGGATATACCGGGCTAGGATTCGAGTTACAGGAACAAGAGCCAAACCAACCACCCAAGAATGGAATCGTCAAGCGAAAACACTTGACAACCTTCAAGATGCAGCTTTTCTTGCCACCAGACCTTTCTCCATCAATTAGGAATCTGATGTCGTCACTAAAAACATTCCTTAAATTGTAGCCATTTCTTGAGTGTTTTTTTTGTGTCTAATCCGCATATATATCACCATTGTCCTTGATTTTCTTGACTGTATATCTCTTAAATGTCAACATATACACGTGTGATTTAGTTTACGAAGATTTTTCAATGCCGAGAACCTCGATTAGAGAGTAAAAAAGGCGTAAGGTTCACAATGGTGTAAAATTAAAATGGGATATACCGGGCTAGGATCCGAGTTACAGGAACAAGGGCTAAACCAACCACCCAAGAATGGAATCGTCGAGCGAAAACACTTGACAACCACCTAAAAGCAGCTTTTCTTGCCACCAGACCTTTCTACATCAATTAGGAATCTGATGCCGTCACTAAACACATTCCTTAAATATTAGCAATTTGTTGAGTTTTTTTTTTAGTGTCTAATTCGCATATATATCACCATTGCCCTTGATTTTCTTGACTGTATATCTCTTAAATGTCAACATATACACGTGTGATTTAGTTTACGAAGATTTTTAAATGCCGAGAACCTCGATCAGAGAGTAAAAAAGGCGTATGGTTCACAATGGTGTAAAATTAAAATGGGATATACCTGGCAAGGATTCGAGTCACAGGAACAAGGGCCAAACCAGCCACCCAAGAATGGAATCGTCGAGCGAAAACACTTGACAACCTCCTAGAAGCAGCTTTTCTTGCCACCAAACCTTTCTCCATTAATTAAGAATCTGATGCGGTCACTAAACACATTCTTTTAATTGTATCCATTTGTTGAGTGTTTTTTTTGGTGTCTAATCCGCATATATATCACCATTGCCCTTGATTTTCTTGACTATATATCTCTTAAATGTCTACATATACCCGTGTGATTTAGTTTACGAAGATTTTTCAATGCCGAGAACCTCGATCAGAGAGTAAAAAAGGCGTAAGGTTCACAATGGTGTAAAATTAAAATGGGATATACTGGGCTAGGATTCGAGTTACAGGAACAAGAGCCAAACCAACCACCTAAGAATGAAATCGTCGAGCGAAAACACTTGACAACCTCCAAGAAGCAGCTTTTCTTGCCACCAGACCTTTCTCCATCAATTAGGAATCTGATGCCGTCACTAAACACATTCCTTAAATTGTAGCCATTTCTTGAGTGTTTTTTTGGTGTCTAATCCGCATATATATCACCATTGCCCTTGATTTTCTTGACCGTATATCTCTTAAATATCAACATATACATGTGTGATTTAGTTTACGAAGATTTTTAAATGCCGAGAACCTCGATCAGCGAGTAAAAAAGGGCTTAAGGTTCCCAATGGTGTAAAATTAAAATGGAATATACCGGGCTAGTATTCGAGTTACAGGAACAAGGGCCAAACCAACCACCCAAGAATGGAATCGTCGAGCGAAAACACTTGACAACCTCCTAGAACTTGCTTTTCTTACCACCAGACCTTTCTCCATCAATTAGGAATATAACGCCGTCACTAAACACATTCCTTAAATTGTAGCCATTTTTTAGTGTTTTTTTTTGGTGTCTAATCCGCATATATATCACCATTGCCCCTGATTTTCTTGACTGTATATCTCTTAAATGTCAACATATACCCGTGTGATTTAGTTTACGAAGATTTTTCAATGCTGAGAACCTCGATCAGAGAGTAAAAAAGGCGTAAGGTTCACAATGGTGTAAAATTAAAATGGGATATAACGGGCTAGGTTTCGATTTACAGGAACAAGGGCCAAACCAACCACCCAAGAATGGAATCGTCGAGCGAAAACACTTGACAACCTCCTAGAAGCAGCTTTTCTTGCCACCAGACCTTTCTCCATCAATTAGGAATCTGATGCCATCACTAAACACATTCCTTAAATTGTAGCCATTTGTTGAGTGTTTTTTTTTGGTGTCTAATACGCATATATATCACCATTGCCCTTGATTTTGTTGAGTGTATATCTCTTAAATGTCAACGTATACACGTGTGATTTAGTTTACGAAGATTTTTCAATGCCGAGTACCTCGATTAGAGAGTAAAAAAGGCGTAAGGTTCACAATGGTGTAAAATTAAAATGGGATATACCGGGCTAGGATTCGAGTTACAGGAATAAGAGCCAAACCAACCACCCAATAATGAAATCGTCGAGCGAAAACACTTGACAACCTCCAAGAAGCAGCTTTTCTTGCCACTAGACCTTTCTCCATCAATTAGGAATCTGATGCCGTCACTAAACACATTCCTTAAATTGTAGCCATTTCTTGAGTGTTTTTTTGGTGTCTAATCCGCATATATATCACCATTGCCCTTGATTTTCTTGACTGTATATCTCTTAAATATCAACATATACATATGTGATTTAGTTTACGAAGATTTTTAAATGCCGAGAACCTCGATCAGCGAGTAAAAAAGGCGTAAGGTTCACAATGGTGTAAAATTAAAATGGGATATACCGGGCTAGGATCCGAGTTACAGGAACAATGGGCCAAACCAACCACCCAAGAATGGAATCGTCGAGCGAAAACACTTAACAACCTCCTAGAAGTTGCTTTTCTTAACACCAGACCTTTCTCCATCAATTAGGAATCTAATGCCGTCACTAAACACATTCCTTTAATTGTAGCCATTTGTTGATTGTTTTTTTTTGGTGTCTAATCCGCATATATATCACCATTGCCCTTGATTTTCTTGACTGTATATCTCTTAAATGTCAACATATACACGTGTGATTTAGTTTACGAAGATTTTTCAATGCCGAGAACCTCGATCAGAGAGTAAAAAAGGCGTAAGGTTCACAATGGTGTAAAATTAAAATGGGATATACCGGGCTAGGATTCGAGTTACAGGAACAAGGGCTAAACCAACCTCCTAAGAATGGAATCGTCGAGCGAAAACACTTGACAACCTCCAAGAAGCAGCTTTTCTTGCCACCAGACCTTTCTCCATCAATTAGGAATCTGATGCCGTTACTAAACACATTCTTTAAATTGTAGCCATTTGTTGAGTGTTTTTTTTGGTGTCTAATTCGCATATATATCACCATTGCCCTTGATTTTCTTGATTGTATATCGCTTAAATGTCAAGATATACACGTGTGATTTAGTTTACGAAGATTTTTCAATGCCGAGAATCTCGATCAATGAGTAAACAAGGCGTAAGGTTGACAATGGTGTAAAATTAAAATGGAATATACCGGGCTAGTATTCGAGTCACCGGAACAAGGGCCAAACAACCACCCAAGAATGGAATCGTCGAGCGAAAACACTTGACAACCTCCTAGAAGTTGCTTTTCTTACCACCAGACCTTTCTCCATCAATTAGGAATCTAATGCCGTTACTAAACACATTCCTTAAATTGTAGCCATTTGTTGAGTTTTTTTTGGTGTCGAATCCGAATATATATCACCATTGCCCTTGATTTTCTTGACTGTATATCTCTTAAATGTCAACATATACACGTGTGATTTAGTTTACGAAGATTTTTCAATGCCGAGAACCTCGATCAGAGAGTAAAAAAGGCGTAAGGTTCACAATGGTGTAAAATTAAAATGGGATATACCGGGCTAGGATTCGAGTTACAGGAACAAGGGCCAAACCAACCACCCAAGAATGGAATCGTCGAGCGAAAACACTTGACAACCTCCTAGAAGCAGCTTTTCTTGCCAACAGACCTTTCTCCATCAATTAGGAATCTGATGCCATCACTAAACACATTCCTTAAATTGTAGCCATTTGTTGAGTGATTTTTTTTTGGTGTCTAATACGCATATATATAACTATTGCCCTTGATTTTCTTGTGTGTATATGTCTTAAATCTCAACATATACACGTGTGATTTAGTTTACGAAGATTTTTCAATGCCGAGAACCTCGATCAGAGAGTAAAAAAGGCGTAAGGTTCACAATGGTGTAAAATTAAAATGGAATATACCGGGCTAGTATTCGAGTTACTGGACCAAGGGCCAAACCAACCACCCAAGAATGTAATCGTCGAGCGAAAACACTTAACAACCTCCTAGAAGTTGCTTTTCTTACCACCAGACCGTTCTCCATCAATTAGGAATCTAATGCCGTCACTAAACACATTCCTTTAATTGTAGTCATTTGTTGAGTGTTTTTTTTGGTGTCTAATCCGCATATATATCACCATTGCCCTTGATTTTCTTGACTGTATATCTCTTAAATGTCAACATATACTCGTGTGATTTAGTTTACGAAGATTTTTCAATGCCGAGAACCTCGATCAGGGAGTAAAAAATGCGTAAGGTTCACAATGATGTAAAATTAAAATGGGATATACCGGGCTAGGATTCGAGTTACAGGAACAAGGGCCAAACCAACCACCCAAGAATGGAATTGTCGAGCGAAAACACTTGACAACCTCCTAGAAGTAGCTTTTCTTTCCACCAGACCTTTCTCCATCAATTAGGAATCTGATGCCGTCACTAAACACATTCCTTAAATTGTAGCCATTTGTTGAGTGATTTTTTTTGGTGTCTAATACGCATATATATCACCATTGCCCTTGATTTTCTTGAGTGTATATCTCTTAAATGTCAACATATACACGTGTGATTTAGTTTACGAAGATTTTTCAATGTCGAGAACCTCGATCAGAGAGTAAAAAAGGAGTAAGGTTCATAATGGTGTAAAATTAAAATGGGATGTACCGGGCTAGGATTCGAGTTACAGGAACAAGGGCCAAACCAACCACCCAAGAATGGAATCGTCGACCGAAAACACTTAATAAACTCCTAGAAGTTGCTTTTCTTACCACCAGACCTTTCCCCATCAATTAGGAATCTAATGCCGTCACTAAACACATTCCTTTAATTGTAGCCATTTGTTGAGTGTTTTTTTGGTGTCTAATCCGCATATATATATCACCATTGCCCTTGATTTTCTTGACTATATATCTCTTAAATGTCAACATATACCCGTGTGATTTAGTTTACGAAGATTTTTCAATGCCGAGAACCTCGATCAGAGAGTAAAAAATGCGTAAGGTTCACAATGGTGTAAAATTAAAATGGGATATAACGGGCTAGGATTCGAGTTACAGGAACAAGGGCCAAACCAACCACCCAAGAATGGAATCGTCTAGCGAAAACACTTGACAACCTCCTAGATGTAGCTTTTCTTGCCACCAGACCTTTCTCCATCAATTAGGAATCTGATGCCATCACTAAACACATTCCTTAAATTGTTGCCATTTGTTGAGTGATTTTTTTTGGTGTCTAATACGCATGTATATCACCATTGCCCTTGATTTTCTTGAGTGTATATCTCTTAAATGACAACATATACATGTGTGATTTAGTTTACGAAGATTTTTCAATGCTGAGAACCTCGTTCAGAGAGTAAAAAAGGCGTAAGGTTCACAATGGTGTAAAATTAAAATGGAATATACCGGGCTAGTATTCGAGTTACAGGAACAAGGGCCAAACCAACCACCCAAGAATGGAATCGTCGAGCGAAAACACTTGACAACCTCCTAGAACTTGCTTTTCTTACCACCAGACCTTTCTCCATGAATTAGGAATCTAATGCCGTCACTAAACACATTCCTTAAATTGTAGCCATTTTTTAGTGTTTTTTTGTGTGTCTAATCCGCATATATATCACCATTTCCCTTGAAAATCTTGACTGTATATCTCTTTAATGTCAACATATACCCATGAGATTTAGTTTACGAAGATTTTTCAATGCCGAGAACCTCGATCAGAGAGTGAAAAAGGCGTAAGGTTCACAATGGTGTAAAATTAAAATGGGATATACTGGGCTAGGATTCGAGTTACAGGAACAAGGGCCAATCCAACCACCCAAGAATGGAATCGTCGAGCGAAAACACTTGACAACCTCCTAGAAGCAGCTTTTCTTGCCAACAGACCTTTCTCCATCAATTAGGAATCTGATGCCATCACTAAACACATTCCTTAAATTGTAGCCATTTGTTGAGTGATTTTTTTTTGGTGTCTAATACGCATATATATAACTATTGCCCTTGATTTTCTTGTGTGTATATGTCTTAAATCACAACATATACACGTGTGATTTAGTTTACGAAGATTTTTCAATGCCGAGAACCTCGATCAGAGAGTAAAAAAGGCGTAAGGTTCACAATGGTGTAAAATTAAAATGGAATATACCGGGCTAGTATTCGAGTTACTGGACCAAGGGCCAAACCAACCACCCAAGAATGTAATCGTCGAGCGAAAACACTTAACAACCTCCTAGAAGTTGCTTTTCTTACCACCAGACCTTTCTCCATCAATTAGGAATCTAATGCCGTCACTAAACACATTCCTTTAATTGTAGTCATTTGTTGAGTGTTTTTTTTGGTGTCTAATCCGCATATATATCACCATTGCCCTTGATTTTCTTGACTGTATATCTCTTAAATGTCAACATATACTCGTGTGATTTAGTTTACGAAGATTTTTCAATGCCGAGAACCTCGATCAGGGAGTAAAAAATGCGTAAGGTTCACAATGATGTAAAATTAAAATGGGATATACCGGGCTAAGATTCGAGTTACAGGAACAAGGGCCAAACCAACCACCCAAGAATGGAATTGTCGAGCGAAAACACTTGACAACCTCCTAGAAGTAGCTTTTCTTTCCACCAGACCTTTCTCCATCAATTAGGAATCTGATGCCGTCACTAAACACATTCCTTAAATTGTAGCCATTTGTTGAGTGATTTTTTTTGGTGTCTAATACGCATATATATCACCATTGCCCTTGATTTTCTTGAGTGTATATCTCTTAAATGTCAACATATACACGTGTGATTTAGTTTACGAAGATTTTTCAATGTCGAGAACCTCGATCAGAGAGTAAAAAAGGAGTAAGGTTCATAATGGTGTAAAATTAAAATGGGATGTACCGGGCTAGGATTCGAGTTACAGGAACAAGGGCCAAACCAACCACCCAAGAATGGAATCGTCGACCGAAAACACTTAACAAACTCCTAGAAGTTGCTTTTCTTACCACCAGACCTTTCCCCATCAATTAGGAATCTAATGCCGTCACTAAACACATTCCTTTAATTGTAGCCATTTGTTGAGTGTTTTTTTGGTGTCTAATCCGCATATATATCACCATTGCCCTTACTCCTAGATGCAGGTTTTCTTGCCAACAGACCTGACTCCATCAATTAGGAATCTGATGCCGTCACTAAATACATTCCTTAAATTGTAGCTTTTTGTTGAGTGTGTTTTTTTTGGTGTCTAATCCGCATATATATCACCATTGCCCTTGATTTTCATGACTGTATATCTTTTAAATGTCAACATATACACGTGTGATTTAGTTTACCAAGATTTTTCAAGGCCGAGAACCTCGATCAGAGAGTAAAAAATGCGTAAGGTTCACAATGGTGTAAAATTAAAATGGGATATACCGGGCTAGTATTCGAGTTACCGGAACAAGGGCCAAACCAACCACCCAAGAATGGAATCGTCGAGCGAAAACACATAACAACCTCCTAGAAGTTGCTTTTCTTACCACCAGACCTTTCCCCATCAATTAGGAATCTAATGCCGTCACTAAACACATTCTTTTAATTGTAGCCATTTGTTGAGTGTTTTTTTTTTGTGTCTAATCCGCATATATATCACAATTGCCCTTGATTTTCGTGACTGTATATCTCTTAAATGTCAACATATACATGTGTGATTTAGTTTACGAAGATTTTTCAATGCCGACAACCTCGATCAGAGAGTAAAAAAGGCGTAACGTTAACAATGGTGTAAAATTAAAATGGGATATACCGGGCTAGGATTCGAGTTACAGGAACAAAGGCCAAACCAAGCACCCAAGAATGGAATCGTCGAGCGAAAACACTTGAAAACCTCCTAGAAGCAGCTTTTCTTGCTACCAGACATTTCTCCATCAATTAGGAATCTAATGCCGTCACTAAATACATTCCTTAAATTTTAGCCATTTGTTGAGTGTTTTTTTTTGTGTCTAATCCGCATATATATCACCATTGCCCTTGATTTTCTTGACTGTATATCTCTTAAATGCCAACATATACACGTGTGATTTAGTTTACGAAGATTTTTCAAGGCCGAGAACCTCGATCAGAGAGTAAAAAAGGCGTAAGGTTCACAATGGTGTAAAATTAAAATGGAATATACTGGGCTAGAATTCGAGTTACAGGAACAAGGGCCAAACCAACCACCGGAGAATGGAATCGTCGAGCGAAAACACTTTACAACCTCCTAGAGGCAGGTTTTCTTGCCAACAGACCTTACTCCATCAATTAGGAATCTGATGTCGTTACTAAACACATTCCTTAAATTGTAGCTTTTTGTTGAGTGTGTTTTTTTTGGTGTCTAATCCGCATATATATCACCATTACCCTTGATTTTCATGACAGTATATCTCTTAAATGACAACATATACACGTGTAATTTAGTTTACGAAGATTTTTCAATGCTGAGAACCTCGATCAGAGAGTAAAAAAGGCGTAAGGTTCACAATAGTGTAAAATTAAAATGGAATATACCAGGCTAGTATTCGAGTTACAGGAACAAGGGCCAAACCAACCACCCAAGAATGGAATCGTCGAGCGAAAACACTTGACAACCTCCTAGAAGCAGCTTTTCTTGCCACCAGACCTTTCTCCATCAATTAGGAATCTGATGCCATCACTAAACACATTCCTTAAATTGTAGCCATTTGTTGAGTGATTTTTTTTGGTGTCTAATACGCATATATATCACCATTGCCCTTGATTTTCTTGAGTGTATATCTCTTAAATGTCAACATATACACGTGTGATTTAGTTTACGAAGATTTTTCAATGCCGAGAACCTTGATCAGAGAGTAAAAAAGGCGTAAGGTTCACAATGGTGTAAAATTAAAATGGGATATAACGGGCTAGGATTCGAGTTACAGGAACAAGGGCCAAACCAACCACCCAAGAATGGAATTGTCGAGCGAAAACACTTGACAACCTCCTAGAAGCAGCTTTTCTTGCCACCAGACCTTTCTCCATCAATTAGGAATCTGATGCTATCACTAAACACATTCCTTAAATTGTAGCCATTTGTTGAGTGATTTTTTTGGTGTCTAATACGCATATATATCACCGTTGCCCTTGATTTTCTTGAGTGTATATCTCTTAAATGTCAACATATACACGTGTGATTTAGTTTACGAAGATTTTTCAATGCCGAGAACCTCGATCAGAGAGTAAAAAAGGCGTAAGGTTCATAATGGTGTAAAATTAAAATGGAATATACCGGGCTAGTATTCGAGTTACAGGAACAAGGGCCAAACCAACCACCCAAGAATGGAATCGTCGAGCGAAAACACTTAACAACCTCCTAGAAGTTGCTTTTCTTACCACCAGACCTTTCTCCATCAATTAGGAATCTAATGCCGTCACTAAACACATTCCTTTAATTGTAGCCATTTGTTGAGTGTTTTTTTGGTGTCTAATCCACATATATATCACCATTGCCCTTGATTTTCGTGACTGTATATATCTTAAATGTCAACATATACATGTGTGATTTAGTTTACGAAGATTTTTCAATGACGAGAACCTCGATCAGAGAGTAAAAGAGGCGTAAGGTTAACAATGGTGTAAAATTAAAATGGGATATACCGGGTAGGATTCGAGTTACAGGAACAAGGGCCAAACCAAGCACCCAAGAATGGAATCGTCGAGCGAAAACACTTGAAAACCTCCTAGAAGCAGCTTTTCTTGCTACCAGACATTTCTCCATCAATTAGGAATCTAAGTCCGTCACTAAATACATTCCTTAAATTGTAGCCATTTGTTGAGTGATTTTTTTTTGGTGTCTAATGCGCATATATATCACCATTGCCCTTGATTTTCTTGAGTGTATATCTCTTAAATATCAACATATACATGTGTGATTTAGTTTACGAAGATTTTTCAATGCCGAGAACCTCGATCAGAGAGTAAAAATGGCGTAAGGTTCATAATGGTGTAAAATTAAAATGTAATATACCGGGCTAGTATTCGAGTTACAGGAACAAGGGCCAAACCAACCACCCAAGAATGGAATCGTAGAGCGAAAACACTTAACAACCTCCTAGAAGTTGCTTTTCTTACCACCAGACCTTTCTCCATCAATTAGGAATCTAATGCCGTCACTAAACACATTCCTTTAATTGTAGCCATTTGTTGAGTGTTTTTTTTGGTGTCTAATCCGCATATATATCTCCATTGCCCTTGATTTTCTTGACTGTATATCTCTTAAATGTCAACATATACACGTGTGATTTAGTTTACGAAGATTTTTCAATGCCGAGAACCTCGATCAGAGAGTAAAAAAGGCGTAAGGTTAGCAATGGTGTAAAATTAAAATGGGATATACCGGGCTAGGATTCGAGTTACAGGAACAAGGGCCAAACCAAGCACCCAAGAATGGAATCGTCGAGCGAAAACACTTGAAAACCTCCTAGAAGTAGCTTTTCTTGCTACCAGACATTTCTCCATCAATTAGGAATCTAATGCCGTCACTAAATACATTCCTTAAATTGTAGCCATTTGTTGAGTGTTTTTTTTTTGTGTCTAATCCGCATATATATCTCCATTGCCCTTGATTTTCTTGACTGTATATCTCTTAAATGTCAACATATACACGTGTGATTTAGTTTACGAAGATTTTTCAATGCCGAGAACCTCGATCAGAGAGTAAAAAAGGCGTAAGGTTCACAATGGTGCAAAATTAAAATGGAATATACTGGGCTAGAATTCGAGTTACAGGAACAAGGGCCAAACCAACCACCCGAGAATGGAATCGTCGAGCGAAAACACTTTACAACCTCCTAGAGGCAGGTTTTCTTGCCAACAGACCTTACTCCATCAATTAGGAATCTGATGTCGTTACTAAACACATTCCTTAAATTGTAGCTTTTTGTTGAGTGTGTTTTTTTTTGTGTCTAATCCGCATATATATCACCATTACCCTTGATTTTCATGACTGTATATCTCTTAAATGACAACATATACACATGTGATTTAGTTTACGAAGATTTTTCAATGCCGAGAACCTCGATCAGAGAGTAAAAAAGGCGTAAGGTTCACAATGGTGTAAAATTAAAATGGAATATACCAGGCTCGTATTCGAGTTACAGGAACAAGGGCCAAACCAACCACCCAAGAATGGAATCGTCGAGCGAAAACACTTGACAACCTCCTAGAAGTTGCTTTTCTTACCACCAGACCTTTCTCCATCAATTAGGAATCTAATGCCGTCACTAAACACATTCCTTTAATTGTAGCCATTTGTTGAGTGTTTTTTTTTGGTGTCTAATCCGCTTATATATCACCATTGCCCATGATTTTCTTGACTGTATATCTCTTAAATGTCAACATATACCCGTGTGATTTAGTTTACGAAGATTTTTCTATGCCGAGAACCTCGATCAGAGAGTAAAAAGGCGTAAGGTTCACAATGGTGTAAAATTAAAATGGGATATACCGGGCTAGGATTCGAGTTACAGGAACAAGGGCCAAACCAACCACCTATGAATGGAATTGTCGAGCGAAAACACTTGACAACCTCCTAGAAGCAGCTTTTCTTGCCACCAGACCTTTCTCCATCAATTAGGAATCTGATGCCGTCACTAAACACATTCCTTAAATTGTAGCCATTTGTTGAGTGATTTTTTTTGGTGTCTAATACGCATATATATCACCATTGCCCTTGATTTTCTTGAGTGTATATCTCTTAAATGTCAACATATACACGTGTTATTTAGTTTACGAAGATTTTTCAATGCCGAGAACCTCGATCAGAGAGTAAAAAAGGCGTAAATTTCACAATGGTGTAAAATTAAAATGGGATGTATCGGGCTAGTATTCGAGTTACAGGAACAAGGGCCAAACCAACCACCCAAGAATGGAATCGTCGAGCGAAAACACTTGACAACCTCCTAGATGCAGGTTTTCTTGCCAACAGACCTTACTCCATCAATTAGGAATCTGATGCCCTCACTAAACACATTCCTTAAATTGTAGCTTTTTGTTGAGTGTGATTTTTTTGGTGTCAAGTCCTCATATATATCACCATTACCCTTGATTTTCATGACTGTATATCTTTTAAATGTCGACATATACACGTGTGATTTAGTTTTCCAAGATTTTTCAATGCCGAGAACCTCGATCAGAGAGTAAAAAAGGCGTAAGGTTCACAATGGTGTAAAATTAAAATGGGATATAACGGGCTAGGATTCGAGTTACAGGAACAAGGGCCAAACCAACCATCCAAGAATGGAATCATCGAGCGAAAACACTTGACAACCTCCTAGAAGCAGCTTTTCTTGCCACCAGATCTTTCTCCATCAATTAGGAATCTTATGCCGTCCCTAAACACATTCCTTAAATTGTAGCCATTTGTTGAGTGTGTTTTTTTTGTGTCTAATCCATATGTATATCACCATTTCCCTTGATTTTCTTGACTGTATATCTCTTAAATGTCAACATATACACGTGTGATTTAGTTTACGAAGATTTTTCAATGCCGAGAACCTCGATCAGAGAGTAAAAAAGGCATAAGGTTCACAATGGTGTAAAATTAAAATGGGATATACCGGGCTAGGATTCGAGTTTCAGGAACATGGGCCAAACCAAGCACCCAAGAATGGAATCGTCGAGCGAAAACACTTGAAAACCTCCTAGAAGCAGCTTTTCTTGCTACCAGACATTTCTCCATCAATTAGGAATCTAATGCCGTCACTAAATACATTCCTTAAATTGTAGCCATTTGTTGAGTGTTTATTTTTTGGTGTCTAATCCGCATATATATCACCATTGCCCTTGATTTTCTTGACTGTATATCTCTTAAATGTCAACATATACACGTGTGATTTAGTTTACGAAGATTTTTCAATGCCGAGAACCTCGATCAGAGAGTAAAAAAGGCGTAAGGTTCACAATGGTGTAAAATTAAAATGGGATATACCGGGCTAGGATTCGAGTTACAGGAACAAGGGCCAAACCAAGCACCCAAGAATGGAATCGTCGAGCGAAAACACTTGAAAACCTCCTAGAAGCAGCTTTTCTTGCTACCGGACATTTCTCCATCAATTAGGAATCTAATGCCGTCACTAAATACATTCCTTAAATTGTAGCCATTTGTTGAGTGTTTTTTTTTTGGGTCTAATCCGCATATATATCACCATTGCCCTTGATTTTCTTGATTGTATTTCTCTTAAATGTCAACATATATACGTGTGATTTAGTTTACGAAGATTTTTCAATGTCGAGAACCTCGATCAGAGAGTAAAAAAGGCGTAAGGTTCACAATGGTGTAAAATTAAAATGGAATATACTGGGCTAGGATTCGAGTTACAGGAATAAGGGCCAAACCAACCACCCAAGAATGGAATCGTCGAGCGAAAACACTTGACAACCTCCTAGAAGCAGATTTTCTTGCCACCAGACATTTCTCCATCAATTAGGAATCTGATGTCGTCACTAAACACATTCCTTAAATGGTAGCCATTTGTTGAGTGTTTTTTTTTGTGTCTAATCTGCATATATATCACCATTGCCCTTGATTTTCTTGACTGTATATCTCTTAAATGTCAACATATACACGTGTGATTTAGTTTACGAAGATTTTTCAATGCCGAGAACCTCGATCAGAGAGTAAAAAAGGCGTAAGGTTCACAATGGTGTAAAATTAAAATGGGATATACCGGGCTAGGATTCGAGTTACAGGAACAAGGGCCAAACCAACCACCCAAGAATGGAATCGTCGAGCGAAAACACTTGATAACCTCCTAGAAGCAGCTTTTCTTGCCACCAGACCTTTCTCCATCAATTAGGAATCTGATGCCGTCACTAAACACATTCCTTAAATTGTAGCCATTTGTTGAGTGTTTTTTTTTTTGTGTCTAATCAGCATGTATATCACCATTGCCCTTGATTTTCTTGACTGTATATCTCTTAAATGTCAACATATACACGTGTGATTTAGTTTACGAAGATTTTTCAATGCCGGGAACCTCGATCAGAGAGTAAAAATGGCGTAAGGTTCACAATGGTGTAAAATTAAAATGGGATATACCGGGCTAGGATTCGAGTTTCAGGAACAAGGGACAAACCACCCACCCAAGAATGGAATCGTCAAGCGAAAACACTTGACAACCTCCTAGAAGCAGCTTTTCTTGCCACCAGACCTTTCTCCATCAATTAGGAATCTGATGCCGTCACTAAACACATTCATTAAATTGTAGCCATTTGTTGAGTGTTTTTTTGGTGTCTAATCCGCATATATATCACCATTGCCCTTGATTTTCTTGACTATATATCTCTTAAATGTCAACATATACACGTGTGATTTAGTTTACGAAGATTTTTCAATGCCGAGAACCTCGATCAGAGAGTAAAAAAGGCGAAAGGTTCACGATGGTGTAAAATTAAAATGGGATATACCGGGCTAGGATTCGAGTTTCAGGAACAAGGGACAAACCAACCACCCAAGAATGGAATCGTCAAGCGAAAAAACTTGACAACCTCCTAGAAGCAGCTTTTCTTGCTACCAGACCTTTCTCCATCCATTAGGAATCTGATGCCGTCACTAAATATATTCCTTAAATTGTAGCCATTTGTTGAGTGTTTTTTTTGTGTCTAATCCGCATATATATCACCATTGCCCTTGATTTTCTTGACTGTATATCTCTTAAATGTCAACATATACACGTGTGATTTAGTTTATGAAGATTTTTCAATGCCGAGAACCTCGATCAGAGAGTAAAAAAGGCGTAAGGTTCACAATGGTGTAAATATAAAATGGGATATACCGGGATAGGATTCGAGTTACAGGAACAAGGGCCAAACCAAACACCCAAGAATGGAATCGTCGAACGAAAACACTTGACAACCTCCTAGAAGCTGCTCTTCTTGCCACCAGACCTTTCTCCATCAATTAGCAATCTGATGCCGTCACTAAACACATTCCTTAAATTGTAGCCATTTGTTGAGTGTTTTTTTTTGTGTCTAATCCGCGTATATATCACCATTGCCCTTGATTTTCTTGCCTGTATATCTCTTGAATGTCAACATATACACGTGTGATTTAGTTTACGAAGATTTTTCAATGCCGAGAAACTCGATCAGAGAGGAAAAAACGCGTAAGGTTCACAATAGTGTAAAATTAAACTGGGATATATCGGGCTAGGATTCGAGTTACAGGAACAAGGGCCAAACCAAGCACCCAAGAATGGAATCGTCGAGCGAAAACACTTGAAAACCTCCTAGAAGCAGCTTTTCTTGCTACCAGACATTTCTCCATCAATTAGGAATCTAATGCCGTCACTAAAGACATTTCTTAAATTGTAGCCATTTGTTGAGTGTTTTTTTTTTTTGGTGTCTAATCCGCATATATATCACCATTGCCCTTGATTTTCTTGACTGTATATCTCTTAAATGTCAACATATATACGTGTGATTTAGTTTACGGAGATTTTTCAATGTCGAGAACCTCGATCAGAGAGTAAAAAAGGCGTAAGGTTCACAATGGTGTAAAATTAAAATGGAATATACTGGTCTAGGATTCGAGTTACAGGAATAAGGGCCAAACCAACCACCCAAGAATGGAATCGTCGAGCGAAAACACTTGATAACCTCCTAGAAGCAGATTTTCTTGCCACCAGACCTTTCTCCATCAATTAGGAATCTGATGCCGTCACTAAACACATTCCTTAAATGGTAGCCATTTGTTGAGTGTTTTTTTTTGTGTCTAATCTGCATATATATCACCATTGCTCTTGATTTTCTTGACTGTATATCTCTTAAATGTCAACATATACACGTGTGATTTAGTTACGAAGATTTTTCAATGCCGAGAACATCGATCAGAGAGTAAAAAAGGCGTAAGGTTCACAATGGTGTAAAATTAAAATGGGATATACCGGGCTAGGATTCGAGTTACAGGAACAAGGGCCAAACTGTAACAACTCTCATCAAATGTCATATTTATTAAATTAATGTGACCAATAGGAAACCCTAATTGAGACACCCATGTGATTCTGCGCAAACCCTAAAATTTTCAGAACAATCGGAATCAGGATCAGGGCCCCTAAAACTCAGGGGGGGTAAACCCTATTGACGATTATCTTCAAATCTCGCTGTCAAAATTGAATTAATGAAATTCATTAACTCAGCAGGCCTAGTCCCACACGTGGCAACACTATAAGTTTGAGGTGTCCCTTACGGACCGTAAGGGTTAAGTCTTACGGTCCGTAAGCAAGGTGAGAATTTGACTATAAATAGCAGACATTGGCACTTGAAATTCTGCGTATGTTCGAAGAAGAAATTCGTTTTAGGCACGGAGTTATGCTCTGTTTACCACAATTAACACACACGGATCACTAATCAACGCCGCAATCAGGGTATTAACTCGATCGCTATTACGATTCATTGTCCGATTGATCAATATATCCAATGAATGTTTAAGTGCTGCCCACATTAGGGTTATGCTTTGTCATTCGTCGTTAATTCGATGGATGTTTAAGTATCGCACTTTGTCATTCGTTGTGAGAATTTGATCTCGTGAGTTATCGTAAATGCTGTATTGATTACTAACCCAGAATTGTGTGCCTGTTATTAAATTTAGGTTGAAAAGGCTAAATCAGTAGGCTAAACTCTGCTCAAATTAAATCTGCAATGTGAGTCATTCTCTTTTTATCAACTATTTTAAAATACCTCAAAATTATTTTCAAGGTTATAATTACAGGGACTAAGTCGTGGATATCTTGAATTACTGGTTAGTGGGGTATTGTGCACATTACTAATTTCTCCCAGTCAGGTTCATTGACCGACTCGGGATAATCACTGTTAGGTTCATTGACCTACAGGGATAATCATCACTACTTAGGTTCATTGACCTAAATAGTGGTATGACCATCGTCACCATTGTGACATGTCACCATTGTGACATAGTGCCAGATAAAAATAAGATAGAAGCCATTGTAATCGCTCTTATGCTGTAATTAATAACTATGCATCATTATGCAAAATAGAATGATTCACTCAGTATTTCCCGCTGACAAAACCTTTTTCAAACATGTTTCAAGTGATCTGTTATGATCCAGGAAAAGTGCCATATAGCACTACAAGCTCAAAGAAGTGGCTCAGTATAAAATAAGGAAACATGTTTTTGTAAAATAAAAGATTTCTCCGTGAAATCAAATGATTGTAAATTACAGGGTTTTATCCCGAGTTGTGAAATAAAATAATCGGGAAATATTTCAGTTTTAAAAAGATCCTGATGATAAACTTCCGCTGTTAAACTCAATTAAATAAATACCACGGGATTTCTGTCCCGCGGCTCCTGAAACGGGTCAAACCGGGCCGGGGGCCGTGACAGAAAAAGGTGGTATCAGAGCCACTGATCGAGCCACTGATTTAAGCCAATTAAGTAATTAGAAAATACTTAATTTTTATTAATTGCTATTTTGTGATTATGTGTTTTATTACCTGACTAATTGTGTACGGTATGGGCAGATCTCTATATGCTAGCCAATGTAGCAATTAATGCAAATCCTTAAATAATTTGACCTAAATTTTAGCACCTTTATTATCTACAGTCTAGAAACCTGATTCAGTTAATAAATAAATTTACAATTAAAACCTAGTGTGTTTTATTTTCAGTTGTTTTGATAATTACCCAGTATGAAATAATATTTACAAGTTTTTCTATAAAATTTTGTTATAATTTTTAACTTAGTAATTGTGTGTATTTTGATAAACAGCATGAGTGACTTGTCTGAAGCTCTTCAGAATTTCAATCTCTATCCAGTAAGAATAGAGGTTTCCAGAGATTTCAATAGGTATATACCAGACATAGAAGAACCTATAGAATTCAACGCTTTACTTCTCGAGAAACCCAAGCCTAAGAAAATGGAAATTGGGGAAAGCTCTAGGCAAATTGAGGAATTACCATCTCAGGAAGAGCTAGATTTGATAATGGCAAACTATAATATTATTAAGCCTGTTAATGAAAATGTTTTTATTCACTCTCTTGAAACACAACTACCAATGAACTTAGAACCAGCTATTCCAAAACCTTCAATTCACTCGCAAATAGACGAATGGTTGTCTAATGAAATACAGTTACAAAACAATCCCTATAAGCTTTTTCCTCAGTTCAATTCAGAACCTTTACCAAATCCATCAATGAGTAACGAGAATATGGTTGAACTCCGTCATTTTGATAAAGAATTAATGGATGCTGGGAATAGGATCCAAGAGATTTTGGGACAGATCTCCTGGAATTACGATAAGAGGGAACGCCGTTACTAGAAAATCAACTAACCAAGGATAGGGGATTTATGGAACTATGGTTATGTAATAGTAATAGTAAAAGCAGTATGTGTAAAATAAATGATAAAACGGTTGTATATAGAGGCATGATATAATCTATAAAACAAATAAAGTTTTAGAAGATTTACAATTTTTTTTGTATATTCGTTTACGTGATTATGTGCAATTAATTGTGACATTAGATTATTTCTTCTATACTAATTATTTATCTATAAATTAGATATCAGATGGAAAATGCGAATAATGAACCAGTTAATGAGGTTAATCAACCTGAGCAACAACCGGGGGATCAATATATGACTAGGCAGGATATAGAAAATATTGTTGCTCAAGGGATAGCCAACGCTATTCCAGCAATAGTTACTCAAGGGATAGCCAACGCTATTCCAGCAATCGTTGCTGCTGTTAAAAATCCAATCGAACCACAACAAATCGTTCCTAGCAAACGTATTTCTGAAGATAACTTCAGTAATAGTGTAAACGGAGGCAATGATCATGTTAATCATGATAATGAACCACGGCAAGCTCCGCTCCCTAAGAAAATAAAAGCTGCAACGCCTGGTTGCACTTTCAAAGAATTTCTTGCTTGTAAACCCACTGAGTTTGCAGGCAATGAAGGAGCGACTGCGGCACTGCGTTGGTTAGTGAAAACCGAGTCAGTAATTGCCATAAGTAAATGTACTCAGGATGATCAGGTTATGTGCGCGTCAAACCTTTTCAAAGAAGGGGCGCTAGAATGGTGGAATACGGTGTTACAAGCAAAAGGAAGAAGGATGGCGTATGCTATGAACTGGGAAGAATTTAAGAGCTTTGTAGAAAGAAAATTCTGTCCCGAGTATGAAAAGGAACAAATGACAAATAAGTTTCTAACCCACCGGATGGTGGATGTAGATTGTCGAGGGTATACTTCAACATTCTTCGAGTATGCTCGAGTGGTACCAACCCTGGCTTCGCCAGAGCCGGTACTTATTTCTCGTTATATTTGGGGATTGATTGGCGAAATCCGTAATATCGTCAAAGCTGCGAAACCTCGCACAATTGATGATGCGGTAGATTTAGCCAATACTATGACTGACGAACTAGTACGGACAAGAGAAGAAAATAGAAGGAAGGAAGTAGCCCAAAAGATTACCCAAGAATTCCGTCCGGGTAACCATAACAATTTCAAGAAAAGAGGGAATGGGCAATCTACCACTAGTCCATTTTGCAATTTTTGCAAAAGGAAGCATTTTGGAAGATGCAAAGGATATTGTAATTTTTGCAAAATTCCGGGGCATCAAGAAGAAGACTGCAGGAGGAAGAAATTTTCAGTATGCTACAACTGTGGAGAAGCTGGACATCTTAGGCCAGATTGTCCAAAACTGAACAAATCATCTGACAGTAAAGCCAAACCTGCAGAAGGAGCAAAAAGGAATGTAAGAGCCTTCCAGCTGATTACTCAAGAAGCCGAGATGATTCCAGATGTGATAGCGGGTACGTTCTTAGTTCACAACGTTTACGCAAAAGTATTATTTGACTCTGGTGCAAACCAAAGTATTATAAATACTTCATTCTGCCAAACTTTTAACTTACCTTTAACCAGCATTAGACAAATTTCTACAGTAGAAACGGCAGATGGGAATTTAGTTAAAATAAATAAGGAACTTTCAAGTTATAAATTTTCTACAACCTTATTATCTATGAAATTAGTTGAATTCAATGTTAGGAATGAATTGGTTAGTAAACAACCATGCTCGAATTATCTGTGATAAGAATTCCATAGAAATTTGTGCAACCATTGGAGAAGTAATAATAATTACAGGAGATAAGCCATGTAAACCCATAAAGTTCATATCAGTAATGAAAATTGCTAATTATGAACGAAAGCAAGGAATAGTATATATGATTTCAGTAATCATTAATACTAAAGATAAAGAACTTATGGAAATTTCTGTAATTTTAGAATACTCAGATGTATTCTCAGAAAAGTTACCAGGGTTACCACTAGATAGGGAGGTAGAATTTAGGAATCATCTAATTCCAGGAACTATACCGATAGCCAAGGAACCTTATCAGTTAGCACAATATTGGTTGTTAAGAAAAAGGATAGTTCAATGAGAATGTGTATTGATTATAAGGAATTTGTAGGATCGTGAAACGACCTAACGAGTCGATCAGAAGAGTGCTCAGACCGAATCAGAGGCGGAATTCATTAATTCGGTCTTCTTTTAGCTTGGATTCACTATTAATTGTCTCGTTTATTAATCTCTGAACGTTTACAAGACTGGAGACACCTCGACAGCACCTCGGCGTCGGAATCTAGAACCTTACAAATGAACTCGTTTGAAGGCTATTTATAGGAAGGACCCTTCTGTTTGAAAATGACATAATCATTTCAAACGGAACCTATTTCAAACTTTACATTCAAACGGTTACATCATTTCAAACAAAACAACAACTTCAAACGGTCAACCAACTTTTGTCGTATATGAAATATACAAATCTGTTTCCAAGCATGTTGTTTTCTCGTGATGTATAGACTTGTGATGTCATGGGTATGATGTCATCATAAATAATGATGACATCATGCTTGATCCGAACCGCAACGTATTCGAGACTCGACATAAGACGAAGACGACAGATGAATGCACCAACAGAATTGAATAAGGTTACAATTAAGAATTTATACCCATTACCTAGAATTGATGATCTATTCAATCAATTCCAGGGAGATAGATATTTTTCTAAGATCGACTTACGTTCCGGATATTATCAATTGAAAGTACAAGAGGAAGAAGTACCTAAAACTGCTTTCAGGACTAGGTATGATCATTATGAGTTTACAGTCATGCTCTTTGGATTAACGAATGCATCTGCAGCATTCATGGACATGATGAATAGGATCTGTAAACTGTATTTGGATAAATTTGTAATTGTCTTCATCGACGATATACTTATTTATTCCAAAAGTCTGGAAGAACATTATCAGCACTTGTATGTAACTCTTAACTTTGTTAAGAAAAGAAAAGCTGTACGCCAAATTCTCGAAATATGAATTTTAGTTGCCAGAAGTGCAATTTCTAAGTCATATGGTGAATTATGAAGGTATTCACGTAGATCCTGCTAAGATAGTAGCAATTACCAAATAGAAGGTTCCGCAATCCGCAATGGAAATTAGGAGTTTTGTAGGTTTAGCCGGATACTATAGACGGTTTATTAAGGAATTTTCCAAGATAGCTATACCATTAACTAAGCTAACCTGTAAAGCAATTAAGTTTAAATGGGAACCTAAACAAGAAGAAGCCTTTAGGATCTTAAAGCATAAATTAACAAAATGTCCCAATCCTAGCCTTACCAGAAGGAACAGAAGATTTTAAAGTATACGGTGATGCTTCAAAGTTAGGATTTGAATATATGTTAATGCAACGCAAAAAGGTAATTGCGTATGCATCAAGGCAATTGAAAAAGCATGAAGAAAACTATACCACTCATGAGTTAGAATTAGGAACCATAATTTTTGCCTTAAAAGATTTGAAGACATTATCTGTATGGAAGTAAGTGTACTGTCTATACGGATCATAAGAATTTAAGATATATATTTGGGCAAAAAGAATTAAACATGAGGCAAAGGAGATGAATGAAATTTTCTAAGTAACTATGACTGTGATATTCAGTAGCACAAAGGAAAAGCTGAAGACGACTAGAGATCACTAGAAAAGTTATACAGATAATAAACGAAAGCCGTTGGAGTTTCAAGTTGGAAACAAAATGCTATTGAAAGTATCTCCTTGGAAAGGAGTTGTTAAATTCGGTAAGAAAGGAAAGCTAAGTCCAAGATACGTAGGACCATTTACAGTGATCCAACGTATAGGACCAGTCGCTTATCGTTTACAACTACCAGAAGAGTTAGCTGGAATACATGATGTATTTCATATATCCAATCTCAAGAAATGTCTACCAGACGAAATTTTGGTAGTACCTCTTCAAGATATAGAGGTAAACGAAAAATTAAAATTTGTAAAGAAACCTCTTCAGATAGAAGATAGAAAGATCAAATTCTCAAGCACAAGTGATTAGTAAAGTGGGATTCAAAGATAGGACCCTAATACACTTGGGAGCTGGAATCTAAGATGAAGCAAAAATATTCTCAATTATCCCAGTAAATCTCGAGGACGAGATTTTTATTAAGGTTGGGAGAATGTAACAACTCTCATCAAAATTCATATTTATTAAATTAATTTGACCAATAGGAAACCCTAATTGAGACACCCATGTGATTCTGCGCAAACCCTAAAATTTTCAGAACAATCGGAATCAGGATCAGGGCCCCTAAAACTCAGGGGGGGGGGGGGGTAAACCCTATTGACGATTATCTTCAAATCTCGCTGTAAAAATTGAATTAATGAAATTCATCAACTCAGCAGGCCTAGTCCCACACGTGGCAACACTATAAGTTCGAGGTGTCCCTTACGGACCGTAAGGGTTAAGTCTTACGGTGCGTAAGCAAGGTGAGAATTTGACTATAAATAGCAGACATTGGCACTTGAAATTCTGCGTATATTCGACGAAGAAATTCGTTTTAGGCACGGAGTTATGCTCTGTTTACCACAATTAACACACACGGATCACTAATCGACGCCGCAATCAGGGTATTAACTCGATCACTATTACGATTCATTGTCCGATTGATCAATATATCCAATTGATGTTTAAGTGCTGCCCACATTAGGGTTATGCTTTGTCATTCGTCGTTAATTCGATGGATGTTTAAGTATCGCACTTTGTCATTCGTTGTGAGAATTTGATCTCGTGAGTTATCGTAAATGCTGTATTGATTACTAACCCAGAATTGTGTGCCTGTTATTAAATTTAGGTTGAAAAGGCTAAATCAGTAGGCTAAACTCTGCTCAAATTAAATCTGCAATGTGAGTCATTCTCTTTTTATCAACTATTTTACAATACCTCAAAATTATTTTCAAGGTTATAATTACAGGGACTAAGTCGTGGATATCTTGAATTACTGGTTAGTGGGGTATTATGCACATTACTAATTTCTCCCAGTTAGGTTCATTGACCTACTCGGGATAATCACTGTTAGGTTCATTGACCTACAGGGATAATCATCACTACTTAGGTTCATTGACCTAACTAGTGGTATGACCATCGTCACCATTGTGACATGTCACCATTGTGACATAGTGCCAGATAAAAATAAGATAGAAGCCATTGTAATCGCTCTTATGCTGTAATTAATAACTATGCATCATTATGCAAAATAGAATGATTCACTCAGTATTTCCCGCTGACAAAACCTTTTTCAAACATGTTTCAGGTGATCTGTTATGATCCAGGAAAAGTGCCATATAGCACTACAAGCTCAAAGAAGTGGCTCAGTATAAAATAAGGAAACATATTTTGTAAAATAAAAGATTTCTCCGTGAAATCAAATGATTGTAAATTACAGGGTTTTATCCCGAGTTGTGAAATAAAATAATCGGGAAATATTTCAGTTTAAAAAAGATCCTGATGATAAACTTCCGCTGTTAAACTCAATTAAATAAATACCACGGGATTTCTGTCCCGCGGCTCCTGAAACGGGTCAAACCGGGCCGGGGGCCGTGACACAAACCAACCACCAAAGAATGGATTCGTCGTGCGAAAACACTTGATAACCTCCTAGAAGCAGCTTTTCTTGCCACCAGACCTTTCTCCGTCAATTAGGAATCTGATGCCGTCACTAAACACAATCCTTAAATTGTAGCCATTTGTTGAGTGTTTTTTTTTTGTGTCTAATACGCATGTATATCACCATTGCCCTTGATTTTCTTGACTTTATATCTCTTAAATGTCATCATATACACGTGTGATTTAGTTTACGAATATTTTTCAATGCCGGGAACCTCGATCAGAGAGTAAAAATGGCGTAAGGTTCACAATGGTGTAAAATTAAAATGGGATATACCGGGCTAGGATTCGAGTTTCAGGAACAAGGGACAAACCACCCACCCAAGAATGGAATCGTCAAGAGAAAACACTTGACAACCTCCTAGAAGCAGTTTTTCTTGCCACCAGACATTTCTCCATCAATTAGGAATCTGATGCCGTCACTAAACACATTCCTTAAATTGTAGCCATTTGTTGAGTGTTTTTTTTGTGTCTAATCCGCATATATATCACCATTGCCCTTGATTTTCTTGACTGTATATCTCTTAAATGTCAACATATACACGTGTGATTTAGTTCACGAATATTTTTCAATGCCGAGAACCTCGATCAGAGAGTAAAATAGGCGTAAGGTTCACAATGGTGTAAAATTAAAATGGGATATACCGGGCTAGGATTCGAGTTCTAGGAACAAGGGCCAAACCAAACACCCAAGAATGGAAACGTCGAGCGAAAACACTTGACAACCTCCTAGAAGCAGCTTTTCTTGCCACCAGACCTTTCTCCATCAATTAGGAATCTGATGCCGTCACTAAACACATTCCTTAAATTGTAGCCATTTGGTGGGTGTTTTTTTTAGTGTCTAATCCGCATATATATCACCATTGCCCTTGATTTTCTTTGCTGTATATCTCTTAAATGTCAACATATACACGTGTGATTTAGTTTACGAACATTTTTGAATGCCGAGAACCTCGATCAGAGAGTAAAAAAGGCGTAAGGTTCACAATGGTGTAAAATTAAAATGGGATATACCGGGCTAGGATTCAAGTTATAGGAACAAGAGCCAAACCAACCACCCAAGAATGCAATCGTCGAGCGAAAACACTTGACAACCACCTAGAAGTTGCTTTTCTTACCACCAGACCCTTCTCCATCAATTAGGTATCTAATGCCATCACTAAACACATTCCTTAAATTGTAGCCATTTGTTGAGTGTTTTTTTTTTTGTGTGTAATCCGCATATATATATATCACCATTGTCCTTGATTTTCTTGACTGTATATCTCTTAAATGTCAACATATACCCGTGTGATTTAGTTTACGAACATTTTTGAATGCCGAGAACCTCGATCAGAGAGTAAAAAAGGCGTAAGGTTCACAATGGTGTAAAATTAAAATGGGATATACCGGGCTATGATTCGAGTTACAGGAACAAGGGCCAAACCAACTATCCAAGAATGGAATCGTCGAGCGAAAACACTTGACGACCTCCTAGAAGCAGCTTTTCTTGCCACTAGACCTTTCTCCATCATTTAGGAATCTGATGCCGTCACTAAACACATTCCTTAAATTGTAGCCATTTGTTGAGTTATTTTTTTTTTGGTGTCTAATACGCATATATATCACCATTGCCCTTGATTTTCTTGAGTGTATATCTCTTAAATGTCAACATATACACGTGTGATTTAGTTTACGAAGATTTTACAATGCCGAGAACCTCGATCAGAGAGTAAAAAAGGAGTAAGGTTCACAATGGTGTAAAATTAAAATGGGATATACTGGGCTAGGATTCGAGTTACAGGAACAAGGGCCAAACCAACCACCCAAGAATGGAATCGTCGAGCGAAAACACTTGACAACCTCCTAGAAGTAGCATTTCTTGCCACCAGATCTTTCTCCATAAATTAGGAATCTGATGCCGTAACTAAACACATTCCTTAAATTGTAGCCATTTGTTGAGTGTTTTTTTTTGTGTCTAATCCGCATATATATATCACCATTGCCCTTGATTTTCTTGACTGTATATCTCTTAAATGTCAACATATACACGTGTGATTTAGTTTATGAAGATTTTTCAATGCCGAGAACCTCGATCAGAGAGTAAAAAAGGCGTAAGGTTCACAATGGTGTAAAATTAAAATGGGATATAACGGGCTATGATTCAAGTTACAGGAACAAGGGCCAAACCAACCACCCAAGAATGGAATCGTTGAGCGAAAACACTTGACAACCTCCTAGAAGAAGCTTTTCTTGCCACCAAACCTTTCTCCATCAATTAGGAATCTGATGCCATCACTAAAGACATTCCTTAAATTGTAGCCATTTGGTTAGTGTTTTTTTTTTGGTGTCTAATCCGCATATATATCACCATTACCCTTGATTTTCTTGACTGTATATCTCTTAAATGTTAACATATACACGTGTGATTTAGTTTACGAAGATTTTTCAATGCCGAGAACCTCGATCAGAGAGTAAAAAAGGCGTAAGGTTCACAACGGTGTAAAATTAAAATGGGATATACCTGGCTAGGATTCGAGTCACAGGAACAAGGGCCAAACCAACCACTCAAGAATGGAATTGTCGAGCGAAAACACTTGACGACCTCCTAGAAGCAGCTTTTCTTGCCACCAGACCTTTCTCCATCACATAAGAATCTGATGCCGTCACTAAACATATTCCTTAAATTGTAGCCCTTTGTTGAGTGTTTTATTTGGTGTCTAATCCGCATATATATATCACCATTGCCCTTGATTTTCTTCACTGTATATCTCTTAAATGTCAACATATACATGTGTGATTTAGTTCACGAATATTTTTCAATGCCGAGAACCTCGACCAGAGAGTAAAAAAGGCGTAAGGTTCACAATGGTGTAAAATTAAAATGGGATATACCGGGTTAGGATTCGAGTTCTAGGAACAAGGGCCAAACCAAACACCCAAGAATAGAAACGTCGAGCAAAAACACTTGACAACCTCCTCGAAGCAGCCTTTCTTGCCACCAGATCTTTCTCAATCAATTAGGAATCTGATGCCGTCACTAAACACATTCCTTAAATTGTAGCCATTTGTTGAGTGTTTTTTTAGTGTCTAATCCGCTTATATATCACCATTGCCCTTGATTTTCTTGGCTGTATATCTCTTAAATGTCAACATATACACGCGTGATTTAGTTTACGAAGATTTTTCAATGCCGAGAACCTCAATCAGAGAGTAAAAAAGGCGTAAGGTTCACAATGTTGTAAAATTAAAATGGGATAAACCATGCTAGGATTCGAGTTACAGGAACAAGAGCCAAACCAACCACCCAAGAATGCAATCGTCGAGCGAACACACTTGACAACCTCCTAGAAGTTGCTTTTCTTACCACCAGACCTTTCTCCATCAATTAGGTATCTAATGCCATAACTAAACACATTCCTTTAATTGTAGCCATTTGTTGAGTGTTTTTTTTTGTGTAATCCGCATATATATATCACCATTGTCCTTGATTTTCTTGACTGTATATCTCTTAAATGTCAACATATACCCGTGTGATTTAGTTTATGAACATTTTTGAATGCCGAGAACCTCGATCAGAGAGTAAAAAAGGCGTAAGGTTCACAATGGTGTAAAATTAAAATGGGATATACCGGGCTATGATTCGACAGGAACAAGGGCCAAACCAACTATCCAAGAATGGAATAGTCGAGCGAAAACACTTGACGACCTCCTAGAAGCAGCTTTTCTTGCCACTAGACCTTTCTCCATCAATTAGGAATCTGATGCCGTCACTAAACACATTCCTTAAATTGTAGCCATTTGTTGAGTAATTTTTTTTTTGGTGTCTAATACGCATATATATCACCATTGCCCTTGATTTTCTTGACTGTATATCTCTTAAATGTCAACATATACACGTGTGATTTAGTTTACGAAGATTTTTCAATGCCGAGAACCTCGATCAGAGAGTAAAAAAGGCGTAAGGTTCACAATGGTGTAAAATTAAAATGGGATATATCGGGCTAGGATTCGAGTTACTGGAACAAGGGCCAAACCAACCACCCAAGAATGGAATCGTCGAGCGAAAACACTTGACAACCTCCTAGAAGAAGCTTTTCTTGCCACCAGACCTTTCTCCATCAATTAGGAATCTGATGCCGTCACTAAACACATTCCTTAAATTGTAGCCATTTGTTGAAAGTTTTTTTTGGGTGTCTAATCCGCATATATATCACCATTTCCCTTGATTTTATTGACTGTATATCTCTTAAATGTCAACATATACACGTGTGATTTAGTTAATGAAGATTTTTCAATGCCTTGAACCTCGATCAGAGAGTAAAAAAGGCGTAAGGTTCATAATGGTGTAAATTTAAAATGAGATATACCGGCCTAGAATTCGAGTTACAGGAACAAGGGCCAAACCAAACACCCAAGAATGGAATCGTCGAGCGAAAACACTTGAGAACCTCCTAGAAGCTGCTTTTCTTGCCACCAGACCTTTCTCCATCAATTAGGAATCTGATGCCGTCAATAACACATTCCTTAAATTGTAGCCATTTGTTGAGTGTTTTTTTTTTATGTCTAATCCGCGTATATATCATCATTGCCCTTGATTTTCTTGCCTGTATATCTCTTAAATGTCAACATATACACATGTGATTTAGTTTACGAAGATTTTTCAATGCCGAGAACCTCGATCAGAGAGTAAATAAGGCGTAAGGTTCACAATGGTGTAAAATTAAAATGGGATATACCGGGCTAGGATTCGAGTTACAGGAACAAGGGCCAAACCAACCACCCAAGAATGGAATCGTCGAGCGAAAACACTTGACAACCTCCTAGAGGCCGCTTTTCATGCCAACAGACCTTACTCCATCAATTAGGAATCTGATGTCGTCACTAAACACATTCCTTAAATTGTAGCCATTTGTTGAGTGTTTTTTTTTTGTGTCTATTTCGCATATATATCACCATTACCCTTGATTTTCTTCACTGTATATCTCTTAAATGTCAACATATACACGTGTGATTTAGTTTACGAAGATTTTCCAATGCCGAGAACCTCGATCAGAGAATAAAAAAGGCGTAAGGTTCACAACGGTGTAAAATTAAAATGGGATATACCGGGCTATGATTCGAGTTACAGGAACAAGGGCCAAACCAACTATCCAAGAATGGAATCGTCGAGCGAAAACACTTGACGACCTCCTAGAAGCAGCTTTTCTTGCCACCAGACCTTTCCAGACCTTTCTCCATCAATTAAGAATCTGATGCCGTCACTAAACACATTCCTTAAATTGTAGCCATTTGTTGAGTGTTTTTTTTTTTGGTGTCTAATCCGCATATATATATCACCATTGCCCCTGATTTTCTTGACTGTATATCTCTTAAATGTCAACATATACATGTGTGATTTAGTTCACGAATATTTTTCAATGCCGAGAACCTCGATCAGAGAGTAAAAAAGGCGTAAGGTTCACAATGGTCTAAAATTAAAATGGGATATACCGGGCTAGGATTCGAGTTCTAGGAACAAGGGCCAAACCAAACACCCAAGAATGGAAACGTCGAACGAAAACACTTGACAACCTCCTAGAAGCAACTTTTCTTGCCACCAGACCTTTCTCCATCAATTAGGAATCTGATGCCGTCACTAAACACATTCCTTAAATTGTAGCCATTTGTTGGGTGTTTTTTTTAGTGTCTAATCCGCATATATATCACCATTGCCCTTGATTTTCTTTACTGTATATCTCTTAAATGTCAACATATACACGTGTGATATAGTTTACGAAGATTTTTCAATGCCGAGAACCTCGATCAGAGAGTAAAAAAGGCGTAAGGTTCACAAAGGTGTAAAATTAAAACGGGATATACCGGGCTAGGATTCAAGTTATAGGAACAAGAGCCAAACCAACCACCCAAGAATGCAATCGTCGAGTGAAAACACTTGACAACCACCTAGAAGTTGCTTTTCTTACCACCAGACCTTTCTCCATCAATTAGGTATCTAATGCCATCACTAAACACATTCCTTAAATTGTAGCCATTTGTTGAGTGTTTTTTTTTGTGTGTAATCCGCATATATATATATCACCATTGTCCTTGATTTTCTTGACTGTATATCTCTTAAATGCCAACATATACCCGTGTGATTTAGTTTACGAACATTTTTCAATGCCGAGAACCTCGATCAGAGAGTAAAAAAGGAGTAAGGTTCACAATGGTGTAAAATTAAAATGGGATATACTGGGCTAGGATTCGAGTTACAGGAACAAGGGCCAAACCAACCACCCAAGAATGGAATCGTCGAGCGAAAACACTTGACAACCTCCTAGAAGTAGCATTTCTTGCCACCAGATCTTTCTCCATAAATTAGGAATCTGATGCCGTCACTAAACACATTCCTTAAATTGTAGCCATTTGTTGAGTGTTTTTTTTTTGTGTCTAATCCGCATATATATATCACCAATGCCCTTGATTTTCTTGACTGTATATCTCTTAAATGTCAACATATACACGTGTGATTTAGTTTACGAAGATTTTTCAATGCCGAGAACCTCGATCAGAGAGTAAAAAAGGCGTAAGGTTCACAATGGTGTAAAATTAAAATGGGATATAACGGGCTAGGATTCAAGTTACAGGAACAAGGGCCAAACCAACCACCCAAGAATGGAATCGTCGAGCGAAAACACTTGACAACCTCCTAGAAGAAGCTTTTCTTGCCACCAAACCTTTCTCCATCAATTAGGAATCTGATGCCATCACTAAAGACATTCCTTAAATTGTAGCCATTTGTTTAGTGTTTTTTTTTTGGTGTCTAATCCGCATATATATCACCATTACCCTTGATTTTCTTGACTGTATATCTCTTAAAGGTCAACATATACACGTGTGATTTAGTTTACGAAGATTTTTCAATGCCGAGAACCTCGATCAGAGAGTAAAAAAGGCGTAAGGTTCACAACGGTGTAAAATTAAAATGGGATATACCTGGCAAGGATTCGAGTCACAGGAACAAGGGCCAAACCAACCACCCAAGAATGGAATTGTCGAGCGAAAACACTTGACGACCTCCTAGAAGCAGCTTTTCTTGCCACCAGACCTTTCTCCATCACATAAGAATCTGATGCCGTCACTAAACATATTCCTTAAATTGTAGCCATTTGTTGAGTGTTTTATTTGGTGTCTAATCCGCATATATATATCGCCATTGCCCTTGATTTTCTTCACTGTATATCTCTTAAATGTCAACATATACACGTGTGATTTAGTTTACGAAGATTTTTCAATGCCGAGAACCTCGATCAGAGAATAAAAAAGGCGTAAGGTTCACAACGGTGTAAAATTAAAATGGGATATACCGGGCTATGATTCGAGTTACAGGAACAAGGGCCAAACCAACAATCCAAGAATGGAATCGTCGAGCGAAAACACTTGACGACCTCCTAGAAGCAGCTTTTCTTGCCACCAGACCTTTCCAGACCTTTCTCCATCAATTAAGAATCTGATGCCGTCACTAAACACAATCCTTAAATTGTAGCCATTTGTTGAGTGTTTTTTTTTGGTGTCTAATCCGCATATATATATCACCATTGCCCTTGATTTTCTTGACTGTATATCTCTTAAATGTCAACATATACATGTGTGATTTAGTTCACGAATATTTTTCAATGCCGAGAACCTCGATCAGAGAGTAAAAAAGGCGTAAGGTTCACAATGGTCTAAAATTAAAATGGGATATACCGGGCTAGGATTCGAGTTCTAGGAACAAGGGCCAAACCAAACACCCAAGAATGGAAACGTCGAACGAAAACACTTGACAACCTCCTAGAAGCAGCTTTTCTTGCCACCAGACCTTTCTCCATCAATTAGGAATCTGATGCCGTCACTAAACACATTCCTTAAATTGTAGCCATTTGTTGGGTGTTTTTTTTAGTGTCTAATCCGCATATATATCACCATGGCCTTGATTTTCTTTACTGTATATCTCTTAAATGTCAACATATACACGTGTGATATAGTTTACGAAGATTTTTCAATGCCGAGAACCTCGATCAGAGAGTAAAAAAGGCGTAAGGTTCACAAAGGTGTAAAATTAAAATGGGATATACCGGGCTAGGATTCAAGTTATAGGAACAAGAGCCAAACCAACCACCCAAGAATGCAATCGTCGAGCAAAAACACTTGACAACCACCTAGAAGTTGCTTTTCTTACCACCAGACCTTTCTCCATCAATTAGGTATCTAATGCCATCACTAAACACATTCCTTAAATTGTAGCCATTTGTTGAGTGTTTTTTTTTGTGTGTAATCCGCATATATATATATATCACCATTGTCCTTGATTTTCTTGAATGTATATCTCTTAAATGTCAACATATACCCGTGTGATTTAGCTTACGAACATTTTTCAATGCCGAGAACCTCGATCAGAGAGTAAAAAAGGAGTAAGGTTCACAATGGTGTAAAATTAAAATGGGATATACTGGGCTAGGATTCGAGTTACAGGAACAAGGGCCAAACCAACCACCCAAGAATGGAATCGTCGAGCGAAAACACTTGACAACCTCCTAGAAGTAGCATTTCTTGCCACCAGATCTTTCTCCATAAATTAGGAATCTGATGCCGTCACTAAACACATTCCTTAAATTGTAGCCATTTGTTGAGTGTTTTTTTTTGTGTCTAATCCGCATATATATATCACCATTGCCCTTGATTTTCTTGACTGTATATCTCTTAAATGTCAACATATACACGTGTGATTTAGTTTACGAAGATTTTTCAATGCCGAGAACCTCGATCAGAGAGTAAAAAAGGCGTAAGGTTCACAATGGTGTAAAATTAAAATGGTATATAACGGGCTAGGATTCAAGTTACAGGAACAAGGGCCAAACCAACCACCCAAGAATGGAATCGTCGAGCGAAAACACTTGACAACCTCCTAGAAGAAGCTTTTTTTGCCACCAAACCATTCTCCATCAATTAGGAATCTGATGCCATCACTAAAGACATTCCTTAAATTGTAGCTATTTGTTTAGTGTTTTTTTTTTTGGTGTCTAATCCGCATATATATCACCATTACCCTTGATTTTCTTGACTGTATATCTCTTAAATGTCAACATATACACGTGTGATTTAGTTTACGAAGATTTTTCAATGCCGAGAACCTCGATCAGAGAGTAAAAAAGGCGTAAGGTTCACAACGGTGTAAAATTAAAATGGGATATACCTGGCAAGGATTCGAGTCACAGGAACAAGGGCCAAACCAACCACCCAAGAATGGAATTGTCGAGCGAAAACACTTGACGACCTCCTAGAAGCAGCTTTTCTTGCCACCAGACCTTTCTCCATCACATAAGAATCTGATGCCGTCACTAAACATATTCCTTAAATTGTAGCCATTTGTTGAGTGTTTTATTTGGTGTCTAATCCGCATATATATATCACCATTGCCCTTGATTTTCTTCACTGTATATCTCTTAAATGTCAACATATACATGTGTGATTTAGTTCACGAATATTTTTCAATGCCGAGAACCTCGACCAGAGAGTAAAAAAGGCGTAAGGTTGACAATGGTGTAAAATTAAAATGGGATATACCGGGTTAGGATTCGAGTTCTAGGAACAAGGGCCAAACCAAACACCCAAGAATAGAAACGTCGAGCAAAAACACTTGACAACCTCCTCGAAGCAGCCTTTCTTGCCACCAGATCTTTCTCAATCAATTAGGAATCTGATGCCGTCACTAAACATATTCCTTAAATTGTAGCCATTTGTTGAGTGTTTTTTTAGTGTCTAATCCGCTTATATATCACCATTGCCCTTGATTTTCTTGGCTGTATATCTCTTAAATGTCAACATATACACGCGTGATTTAGTTTACGAAGATTTTTCAATGCCGAGAACCTCGATCAGAGAGTAAAAAAGGCGTAAGGTTCACAATGGTGTAAAATTAAAATGGGATAAACCGTGCTAGGATTCGAGTTACAGGAACAAGAGCCAAACCAACCACCCAAGAATGCAATCGTCGAGCGAAAACACTTGACAACCTCCTAGAAGTTGCTTTTCTTACCACCAGACCTTTCTCCATCAATTAGGTATCTAATGCCATAACTAAACACATTCCTTTAATTGTAGCCATTTGTTGAGTGTTTTTTTTTTGTGTAATCCGCATATATATATCACCATTGTCCTTGATTTTCTTGACTGTATATCTCTTAAATGTCAACATATACCCGTGTGATTTAGTTTATGAACATTTTTGAATGCCGAGAACCTCGATCAGAAAGTAAAAAAGGCGTAAGGTTCACAATGGTGTAAAATTAAAATGGGATATACCGGGCTATGATTCGACAGGAACAAGGGCCAAACCAACTATCCAAGAATGGAATAGTCGAGCGAAAACACTTGACGACCTCCTAGAAGCACCTTTTCTTGCCACTAGACCTTTCTCCATCAATTAGGAATCTGATGCCGTCACTAAACACATTCCTTAAATTGTAGCCATTTGTTGAGTAATTTTTTTTTTGGTGTCTACTACGCATATATATCACCATTGCCCTTGATTTTCTTGACTGTATATCTCTTAAATGTCAACATATACACTTGTGATTTAGTTTACGAAGATTTTTCAATGCCGAGAACCTCGATCAGAGAGTAAAAAAGGCGTAAGGTTCACAATGGTGTAAAATTAAAATGGGATATATCGGGCTAGGATTCGAGTTACTGGAACAAGGGCCAAACCAACCACCCAAGAATGGAATCGTCGAGCGAAAACACTTGACAACCTCCTAGAAGAAGCTTTTCTTGCCACCAGACCTTTCTCCATCAATTAGGAATCTGATGCCGTCACTAAACACATTCCTTAAATTGTAGCCATTTGTTGAATGTTTTTTTTGGGTGTCTAATCCGCATATATATCACCATTGCCCTTGATTTTATTGACTGTATATCTCTTAAATGTCAACATATACACGTGTGATTTAGTTAATGACGATTTTTCAATGCCGAGAACCTCGATCAGAGAGTAAAAAAGGCGTAAGGTTCATAATGGTGTAAATTTAAAATGAGATATACCGGCCTAGAATTCGAGTTACAGGAACAAGGGCCAAACCAAACACCCAAGAATGGAATCGTCGAGCGAAAACACTTGAGAACCTCCTAGAAGCTGCTTTTCTTGCCACCAAACCTTTCTCCATCAATTAGGAATCTGATGCCGTCACTAAACACATTCCTTAAATTGTAGCCATTTGTTGAGTGTTTTTTTTTGATGTCTAATCCGCGTATATATCATCATTGCCCTTGATTTTCTTGCCTGTATATCTCTTAAATGTCAACATATACACATGTGATTTAGTTTGCGAAGATTTTTCAATGCCGAGAACCTCGATCAGAGAGTAAATAAGGCGTAAGGTTCACAATGGTGTAAAATTAAAATGGGATATACCGGGCTAGGATTCGAGTTACAGGAACAAGGGCCAAACCAACCACCCAAGAATGGAATCGTCGAGCGAAAACACTTGACAACCTCCAAGAGGCCGCTTTTCATGCCAACAGACCTTACTCCATCAATTAGGAATCTGATGTCGTCACTAAACACATTCCTTAAATTGTAGCCATTTGTTGAGTGTTTTTTTTTTGTGTCTATTCCGCATATATATCACCATTACCCTTGATTTTCTTCACTGTATATCTCTTAAATGTCAACATATACACGTGTGATTTAGTTTACGAAGATTTTTCAATGCCGAGAACCTCGATCAGAGAATAAAAAAGGCGTAAGGTTCACAACGGTGTAAAATTAAAATGGGATATACCGGGCTATGATTCGAGTTACAGGAACAAGGGCCAAACCAACTATCCAAGAATGGAATCGTCGAGCGAAAACACTTGACGACCTCCTAGAAGCAGCTTTTCTTGCCACCAGACCTTTCTAGACCTTTCTCCATCAATTAAGAATCTGATGCCGTCACTAAACACATTCCTTAAATTGTAGCCATTTGTTGAGTGTTTTTTTTTTGGTGTCTAATCCGCATATATATATATATATATCACCATTGCCCTTGATTTTCTTGACTGTATATCTCTTAAATGTCAACATATACATGTGTGATTTAGTTCACGAATATTTTTCAATGCCGAGAACCTCGATCAGAGAGTAAAAAAGGCGTAAGGTTCACAATGGTCTAAAATTAAAATGGGATATACCGGGCTAGGATTCGAGTTCTAGGAACAAGGGCCAAACCAAACACCTAAGAATGGAAACGTCGAACGAAAACACTTGACAACCTCCTAGAAGCAGCTTTTCTTGCCACCAGACCTTTCTCCATCAATTAGGAATCTGATGCCGTCACTAAACACATTCCTTAAATTGTAGCCATTTGTTGGGTGTTTTTTTTAGTGTCTAATCCGCATATATATCACCATTGCCCTTGATTTTCTTGACTGTATATCTCTTAAATGTCAACATATACACGTGTGATATAGTTTACGAAGATTTTTCAATGCCGAGAACCTCGATCAGAGAGTAAAAAAGGCGTAAGGATCACAAAGGTGTAAAATTAAAATGGGATATACCGGGCTAGGATTCAAGTTATAGGAACAAGAGCCAAACCAACCACCTAAGAATGCAATCGTCGAGCGAAAACACTTGACAACCACCTAGAAGTTGCTTTTCTTACCACCAGACCTTTCTCCATCAATTAGGTATCTAATGCCATCACTAAACACATTCCTTAAATTGTAGCCATTTGTTGAGTGTTTTTTTTTTGTGTGTAATCCGCATATATATATATCACCATTGTCCTTGATTTTCTTGACTGTATATCTCTTAAATGTCAATATATACCCGTGTGATTTAGTTTACGAACATTTTTGAATGCCGAGAACCTCGATCAGAGAGTAAAAAAGGCGTAAGGTTCACAATGGTGTAAAATTAAAATGGGATATACCGGGCTATGATTCGAGTTACAGGAACAAGGGCCAAACCAACTATCCAAGAATGGAATCGTCGAGCGAAAACACTTGACGACCTCCTAGAAGCAGCTTTTCTTGCCACTAGACCTTTCTCCATCAATTAGGAATCTGATGCCGTCACTAAACACATTCCTTAAATTGTAGCCATTTGTTGAGTTATTTTTTTTTTGGTGTCTAATACGCATATATATCACCATTGCCCTTGATTTTCTTGAGTGTATATCTCTTAAATGTCAACATATACACGTGTGATTTAGTTTACGAAGATTTTACAATGCCGAGAACCTCGATCAGAACGTAAAAAAGGAGTAAGGTTCACAATGGTGTAAAATTAAAATGGGATATACTGGGCTAGGATTCGAGTTACAGGAACAAGGGCCAAACCAACCACCCAAGAATGGAATCGTCGAGCGAAAACACTTGACAACCTCCTAGAAGCAGCATTTCTTGCCACCAGATCTTTCTCCATAAATTAGGAATCTGATGCCGTCACTAAACACATTCCTTAAATTGTAGCCATTTGTTGAGTGTTTTTTTTTGTGTCTAATCCGCATATATACATCACCATTGCCCTTGATTTTCTTGACTGTATATCTCTTAAATGTCAACATATACAATTGTGATTTAGTTTACGAAGATTTTTCAATGCCGAGAACCTCGATCAGAGAGTAAAAAAGGCGTAAGGTTCACAATGGTGTAAAATTAAAATGGGATATAACGGGCTAGGATTCAAGTTACAGGAACAAGGGCCAAACCAACCACCCAAGAATGGAATCGTCGAGCGAAAACACTTGACAACCTCCTAGAAGAAGCTTTTCTTGCCACCAAACCTTTCTCCATCAATTAGGAATCTGATGCCATCACTAAAGACATTCCTTAAATTGTAGCCATTTGTTTAGTGTTTTTTTTTTGGTGTCTAATCCGCATATATATCACCATTACCCTTGATTTTCTTGACTGTATATCTCTTAAATGTCAACATATACACGTGTGATATAGTTTACGAAGATTTTTCATTGCCGAGAACCTCGATCAGAGAGTAAAAAAGGCGTAAGGTTCACAAAGGTGTAAACTTAAAATGGGATATACCGGGCTAGGATTCAAGTTATAGGAACAAGAGCCAAACCAACCACCTAAGAATGCAATCGTCGAGCGAAAACACTTGACAACCACCTAGAAGTTGCTTTTCTTACCACCAGACCATTCTCCATCAATTAGGTATCTAATGCCATCACTAAACACATTCCTTAAATTGTAGCCATTTGTTGAGTGTTTTTTTTTGTGTGTAATCCGCATATATATATATCACCATTGTCCTTGATTTTCTTGACTGTATATCTCTTAAATGTCAACATATACCCGTGTGATTTAGTTTACGAACATTTTTGAATGCCGAGAACCTCGATCAGAGAGTAAAAAAGGCGTAAGGTTCACAATGGTGTAAAATTAAAATGGGATATACCGGGCTATGATTCGAGTTACAGGAACAAGGGCCAAACCAACTATCCAAGAATGGAATCGTCGAGCGAAAACACTTGACGACCTCCTAGAAGCAGCTTTTCTTGCCACTAGACCTTTCTCCATCAATTAGGAATCTGATGCCGTCACTAAACACATTCCTTAAATTGTAGCCATTTGTTGAGTTATTTTTTTTGGTGTCTAATACGCATATATATCACCATTGCCCTTGATTTTCTTGAGTGTATATCTCTTAAATGTCAACATATACACGTGTGATTTAGTTTACGAAGATTTTACAATGCCGAGAACCTCGATCAGAACGTAAAAAAGGAGTAAGGTTCACAATGGTGTAAAATTAAAATGGGATATACTGGGCTAGGATTCGAGTTACAGGAACAAGGGCCAAACCAACCACCCAAGAATGGAATCGTCGAGCGAAAACACTTGACAACCTCCTAGAAGCAGCATTTCTTGCCACCAGATCTTTCTCCATAAATTAGGAATCTGATGCCCTCACTAAACACATTCCTTAAATTGTAGCCATTTGTTGAGTGTTTTTTTTTGTGTCTAATCCGCATATATATATCACCATTGCCCTTGATTTTCTTGACTGTATATCTCTTAAATGTCAACATATACACGTGTGATTTAGTTTACGAAGATTTTTCAATGCCGAGAACCTCGATCAGAGAGTAAAAAAGGCGTAAGGTTCACAATGGTGTAAAATTAAAATGGGATATAACTGGCTAGGATTCAAGTTACAGGAACAAGGGCCAAACCAACCACCCAAGAATGGAATCGTCGAGCGAAAACACTTGACAACCTCCTAGAAGAAGCTTTTCTTGCCACCAAACCTTTCTCCATCAATTAGGAATCTGATGCCATCACTAAAGACATTCCATAAATTGTAGCCATTTGTTTAGTGTTTTTTTTTTGGTGTCTAATCCGCATATATATCACCATTACCCTTGATTTTCTTGACTGTATATCTCTTAAATGTCAACATATACACGTTTGATTTAGTTTACGAAGATTTTTCAATGCCGAGAACCTCGATCAGAGAGTAAAAAAGGCGTAAGGTTCACAACGGTGTAAAATTAAAATGGGATATACCTGGCAAGGATTCGAGTCACAGGAACAAGGGCCAAACCAACCACCCAAGAATGGAATTGTCGAGCGAAAACACTTGACGACCTCCTAGAAGCAGCTTTTCTTGCCACCAGACCTTTCTCCATCAAATAAGAATCTGATGCCGTCACTAAACACATTCCTTAAATTGTAGCCATTTGTTGAGTGTTTTATTTGGTGTCTAATCCGCATATATATATCACCATTGCCCTTGATTTTCTTCACTGTATATCTCTTAAATGTCAACATATACATGTGTGATTTAGTTCACGAATATTTTTCAATGCCGAGAACCTCGACCAGAGAGTAAAAAAGGCGTAAGGTTCACAATGGTGTAAAATTAAAATGGGATATACCGGGTTAGGATTCGAGTTCTAGGAACAAGGGCCAAACCAAACACCCAAGAATAGAAACGTCGAGCAAAAACACTTGACAACCTCCTAGAAGCAGCCTTTCTTGCCACCAGATCTTTCTCAATCAATTAGGAATCTGATGCCGTCACTAAACACATTCCTTAAATTGTAGCCATTTGTTGAGTGTTTTTTTAGTGTCTAATCCGCATATATATCACCATTGCCCTTGATTTTCTTGGCTGTATATCTCTTAAATGTCAACATATACACGCGTGATTTAGTTTACGAAGATTTTTCAATGCCGAGAACCTCGATCAGAGAGTAAAAAAGGCGTAAGGTTCACAATGGTGTAAAATTAAAATGAGATAAACCGGGCTAGGATTCGAGTTACAGGAACAAGAGCCAAACCAACCACCCAAGAATGCAATCGTCGAGCGAAAACACTTGACAACCTCCTAGAAGTTGCTTTTCTTACCACCAGACCTTTCTCCATCAATTAGGTATCTAATGCCATAACTAAACACATTCCTTAAATTGTAGCCATTTGTTGAGTGTTTTTTTTTTGTGTAATCCGCATATATATATCACCATTGTCCTTGATTTTCTTGACTGTATATCTCTTAAATGTCAACATATACCCGTGTGATTTAGTTTATGAACATTTTTGAATGCCGAGAACCTCGATCAGAGAGTAAAAAAGGCGTAAGGTTCACAATGGTGTAAAATTAAAATGGGATATACCGGGCTATGATTCGACAGGAACAAGGGCCAAACCAACTATCCAAGAATGGAATAGTCGAGCGAAAACACTTGACGACCTCCTAGAAGCAGCTTTTCTTGCCACTAGACCTTTCTCCATCAATTAGGAATCTGATGCCGTCACTAAACACATTCCTTAAATTGTAGCCATTTGTTGAGTTATTTTTTTTTGGTGTCTAATACGCATATATATCACCATTGCCCTTGATTTTCTTGAATGTATATCTCTTAAATGTCAACATATACACGTGTGATTTAGTTTACGAAGATTTTTCAATGCCGAGAACCTCGATCAGAGAGTAAAAAAGGCGTAAGGTTCACAATGGTGTAAAATTAAAATGGGATATACTGGGCTAGGATTCGAGTTACAGGAACAAGGGCCAAACCAACCACCCAAGAATAGAATCGTCGAGCGAAAACACTTGACAACCTCCTAGAAGCAGCATTTCTTGCCCCCAGATCTTTCTCCATCAATTAGGAATCTGATGCCGTCACTAAACACATTCCTTCAATTGTAGGCATTTGTTGAGTGTTTTTTTTTTGTCTAATCCGCATATATATATCACCATTGCCCTTGATTTTCTTGACTGTATATCTCTTAAATGTCAACATATACACGTGTGATTTAGTCTACGAAGATTTTTCAATGCCGAAAACCTCGATCAGAGAGTAAAAAAGGCGTAAGGTTCACAATGGTGTAAAATTAAAGTGGGATATAATGGGCTAGGATTCGAGTTACAGGAACAAGGGCCAAACCAACCACCCAAGAATGGAATCGTCGAGCGAAAACACTTGACAACCTCCTAGAAGAAGCTTTTCTTGCCACCAGACCTTTCTCCATCAATTAGGAATCTGATGCCGTCACTTAAGACATTCCTTAAATTGTAGCCATTTGTTTAGTGTTTTTTTTGGTGTCTAATCCGCATATATATCACTATTGCCCTTGATTTTCTTGACTCTATATCTCTTAAATGTCAACATATACACGTGTGATTTAGTTTACGAAGATTTTTCAATGCCGAGAACCTCGATCAGAGAGTAAAAAAGGCGTAAGGTTCACAACGGTGTAAAATTAAAATGGGATATACCTGGAAAGTATTCGAGTCACAGGAAGAAGGGCCAAACCAACCACCCAAGAATGGAATTGTCGAGCGAAAACACTTGACGACCTCCTAGAAGCAGCTTTTCTTGCCACCAGACCTTTCTCCATCAATTAAGAATCTGATGCCGTCACTAAACACATTCCTTAAATTGTAGCCATTTGTTGAGTGTTTTTTTTTTGTGTCTAATCCGCATATATATATCACCATTGCCCTTGATTTTCTTGACTGTATATCTCTTAAATGTCAACATATACATGTGTGATTTAGTTCACGAATATTTTTCAATGCCGAGAACCTCGATCAGAGAGTAAAAAAGGCGTAAGGTTCACAATGGTGTAAAATTAAAATGGGATATACCGGGCTAGGATTCGAGTTCTAGGAACAAGGGCCAAACCAAACACCCAAGAATAGAAACGTCGAGCAAAAACACTTGACAACCTCCTAGAAGCAGCCTTTCTTGCCACCAGACCTTTCTCCATCAATTAGGAATCTGATGCCGTCACTAAACGCATTCCTTAAATTGTAGCCATTTGTTGAGCGTTTTTTTAGTGTCTAATCCGCATATATATCACCATTTCCCTTGATTTTCTTGGCTGTATATCTCTTAAATGTCAACATATACACGCGTGATTTAGTTTACGAAGATTTTTCAATGCCGAGAACCTCGATCAGAGAGTAAAAAAGGCGTAAGGTTCACAATGGTGTAAAATTAAAATGGGATAAACCTTGCTAGGATTCGAGTTACAGGAACAAGAGCCAAACCAACCACCCAAGAATGCAATCGTCGAGCGAAAACACTTGACAACCTCCTAGAAGTTGCTTTTCTTACCACCAGACCTTTCTCCATCAATTAGGTATCTAATGCCATAACTAAACACATTCCTTAAATTGTAGCCATTTGTTGAGTGTTTTTTTTTTGTGTAATCTGCATATATATATCACCATTGTCCTTGATTTTCTTGACTGTATATCTCTTAAATGTCAACATATACCCGTGTGATTTAGTTTATGAACATTTTTGAATGCCGAGAACCTCGATCAGAGAGTAAAAAAGGCGTAAGGTTCAAAATGGTGTAAAATTAAAATGGGATATACCGGGCTATGATTCGACAGGAACAAGGGCCAAACCAACTATCCAAGAATGGAATCTTCGAGCGAAAACACTTGACGACCTCCTAGAAGCAGCTTTTCTTGCCACTAGACCTTTCTCCATCAATTAGGAATCTGATGCCGTCACTAAACACATTCCTTAAATTGTAGACATTTGTTGAGTTATTTTTTTTTGGTGTCTAATACGCATATATATCACCATTGCCCTTGATTTTCTTGAATGTATATCTCTTAAATGTCAACATATACACGTGTGATTTAGTTTACGAAGATTTTTCAATGCCGAGAACCTCGATCAGAGAGTAAAAAAGGCGTAAGGTTCACAATGGTGTAAAATTAAAATGGGATATACTGGGCTAGGATTCGAGTTACAGGAACAAGAGCCAAACCAACCACCTAAGAATGAAATCGTCGAGCGAAAACACTTGACAACCTCCAAGAAGCAGCTTTTCTTGCCACCAGACCTTTCTCCATCAATTAGGAATCTGATGCCGTCACTAAACGCATTCCTTAAATTGTAGCCATTTGTTGAGTGTTTTTTTGGTGTCTAATCCGCATATATATATCACCATTGCCCTTGATTTTCTTGACTGTATATCTCTTAAATGTCAACATATACATGTGTGATTTAGTTCACGAATATTTTTCAATGCCGAGAACCTCGATCAGAGAGTAAAAAAGGCGTAAGGTTCACAATGGTGTAAAATTAAAATGGGATATACCGGGCTAGGATTCGAGTTCTAGGAATAAGGGCCAAACCAAACACCCAAGAATGGAAACGTCGAGCGAAAACACTTGACAACCTCCTAGAAGCAGCTTTTCTTGCGACCAGACCTATCTCCATCAATTAGGAATCTGATGCTGTCACTAAACACATTCCTTAAATTGTAGCCATTTGTTGAGTGTTTTTTTTAGTGTCTAATCCGCATATATATCACCATTGCCCTTGATTTTCTTGGCTGTATATCTCTTAAATGTCAACATATACACCTGTGATTTAGTTTACGAAGATTTTTCAATGCCGAGAACCTCGATCAGAGAGTAAAAAAGGCGTAAGGTTCACAATGGTGTAAAATTAAAATGGGATATACCGGGCTAGGATTCGAGTTACAGGAACAAGAGCCAAACCAACCACCCAAGAAGGCAATCGTCGAGCGAAAATACTTGACAACCTCCTAGAAGTTGCTTTTCTTACCACCAGACCATTCTCCATCAATTAGGTTTCTAATGCCATCACTAAACACATTCCTTAAATTGTAGCCATTTGTTGAGTGTTTTTTTTTATGTGTAATCCGCATAAATATATCACCATTGTCCTTGGTTTTCTTGACTGTATATCTCTTAAATGTCAACATATACCCGTGTGATTTAGTTTACGAAGATTTTTGAATGCCGAGAACTTCGATCAGATAGTAAAAAAGGCGTAAGGTTCACAATGGTGTTAAATTAAAATGGGATATACCGGGCTATGATTCGAGTTACAGGAACAAGGGCCAAACCAACTACCCAAGAATGGAATCGTCGAGCGAAAACACTTGACGACCTCCTAGAAACAGCTTTTCTTGCCACTAGACCTTTCTCCATCAATTAGGAATCTGATGCCGTCACTAAACACATTCCTTAAATTGTGGCCATTTGTTGAGTTATTTTTTTTTTGGTGTCTAATACGCATATATATCACCCTTGCACTTGATTTTCTTGAGTGTATATCTCTTAAATGTCAACATATACACGTGTGATTTAGTTTACGAAGATTTTTCAATGCCGAGAACCTCGATCAGAGAGTAAAAAAGGCGTAAGGTTCACAATGGTGTAAAATTAAAATGGGATATACTGGGCTAGGATTCGAGTTACAGGAACAAGGGCCAAACCAGCCACCCAAGAATGGAATCGTCGAGCGAAAACACTTGACAACCTCCTAGAAGCAGCTTTTCTTACCACCAGATCTTTCTCCATCAATTAGGAATCTGATGCCGTCACTAAACACATTCCTTAAATTGTAGCCATTTGTTGAGTGTTTTTTTTGGTGTCTAATCCGCATATATATATCACCATTGCCCTTGATTTTCTTGACTGTATATCTCTTAAATGTCAACATATACACGTGTGATTTAGTTTACGAAGATTTTTCAATGTCGAGAACCTCGATCAGGGAGTAAAAAAGGCATAAGGTTCACAATGGTGTAAAATTAAAATGGGATATAACGGGCTAGGATTCGAGTTACAGGAACAAGGGCCAAACCAACCACCCAAGAATGGAATCCTAGAGGCAGTGATGTGTGCAAAATGCAACATATAAATCACACATGTATTTGTTGAGTGTTTTTTTTTTGTCTAATCCGCATATATATATCACCATTGCCCTTGATTTTCTTGACTGTATATCTCTTAAATGTCAACATATACACGTGTGATTTAGTTTACGAAGATTTTTCAATGCCGAAAACCTCGATCAGAGAGTAAAAAAGGCGTAAGGTTCACAATGGTGTAAAATTAAAGTGGGATATAATGGGATAGGATTCGAGTTACAGGAACAAGGGCCAAACCAACCACCCAAGAATGGAATCGTCGAGCGAAAACACTTGACAACCTCCTAGAAGAAGCTTTTCTTGCCACCAGACCTTTCTCCATCAATTAGGAATCTGATGCCGTCACTAAAGACATTCCTTAAATTGTAGCCATTTGTTTAGTGTTTTTTTTTGGTGTCTAATCCGCATATATATCACTATTGCCCTTGATTTTCTTGACTCTATATCTCTTAAATGTCAACATATACACGTGTGATTTAGTTTACGAAGATTTTTCAATGCCGAGAACCTCGATCAGAGAGTAAAAAAGGCGTAAGGTTCACAACGGTGTAAAATTAAAATGGGATATACCTGGAAAGTATTCGAGTCACAGGAAGAAGGGCCAAACCAACCACCCAAGAATGGAATTGTCGAGCGAAAACACTTGACGACCTCCTAGAAGCAGCTTTTCTTGCCACCAGACCTTTCTCCATCAATTAAGAATCTGATGCCGTCACTAAACACATTCCTTAAATTGTAGCCATTTGTTGAGTGTTTTTTTTTTGTGTCTAATCCGCATAGATATATCACCATTGCCCTTGATTTTCTTGACTGTATATCTCTTAAATGTCAACATATACATGTGTGATTTAGTTCACGAATATTTTTCAATGCCGAGAACCTCGATCAGAGAGTAAAAAAGGCGTAAGGTTCACAATGGTGTAAAATTAAAATGGGATATACCGGGCTAGGATTCGAGTTCTAGGAACAAGGGCCAAACCAAACACCCAAGAATAGAAACGTCGAGCAAAAACACTTGACAACCTCCTAGAAGCAGCCTTTCTTGCCACCAGACCTTTCTCCATCAATTAGGAATCTGATGCCGTCACTAAACGCATTCCTTAAATTGTAGCCATTTGTTGAGCGTTTTTTTAGTGTCTAATCCGCATATATATCACCATTTCCCTTGATTTTCTTGGCTGTATATCTCTTAAATGTCAACATATACACGCGTGATTTAGTTTACGAAGATTTTTCAATGCCGAGAACCTCGATCAGAGAGTAAAAAAGGCGTAAGGTTCACAATGGTGTAAAATTAAAATGGGATAAACCTTGTTAGGATTCGAGTTACAGGAACAAGAGCCAAACCAACCACCCAAGAATGCAATCATCAAGCGAAAACACTTGATAACCTCCTAGAAGTTGCTTTTCTTACCACCAGACCTTTCTCCATCAATTAGGTATCTAATGCCATAACTAAACACATTCCTTAAATTGTAGCAATTTGTTGAGTGTTTTTTTTTGTGTAATCTGCATATATATATCACCATTGTCCTTGATTTTCTTGACTGTATATCTCTTAAATGTCAACATATACCCGTGTGATTTAGTTTATGAACATTTTTGAATGCCGAGAACCTCGATCAGAGAGTAAAAAAGGCGTAAGGTTCAAAATGGTGTAAAATTAAAATGGGATATACCGGGCTATGATTCGACAGGAACAAGGGCCAAACCAACTATCCAAGAATGGAATCGTCGAGCGAAAACACTTGACGACCTCCTAGAAGCAGCTTTTCTTGCCACTAGACCTTTCTCCATCAATTAGGAATCTGATGCCGTCACTAAACACATTCCTTAAATTGTAGCCATTTGTTGAGTTATTTTTTTTTGGTGTCTAATACGCATATATATCACCATTGCCCTTGATTTTCTTGAATGTATATCTCTTAAATGTCAACATATACACGTGTGATTTAGTTTACGAAGATTTTTCAATGCCGAGAACCTCGATCAGAGAGTAAAAAAGGCGTAAGGTTCACAATGGTGTAAAATTAAAATGGGATATACTGGGCTAGGATTCGAGTTACAGGAACAAGGGCCAAACCAACCACCCAAGAATGGAATCGTCGAGCGAAAACACTTGACAACCTCCTAGAAGAAGCTTTTCTTGCCACCAGACCTTTCTCCATCAATTAGGAATCTGATGCCGTCACTAAACACATTCCTTAAATTGTAGCCATTTGTTGAGTGTTTTTTTTGGTGTCTAATCCGCATATATATATCACCATTGCCCTTGATTTTCTTGACTGTATATCTCTTAAATGTCAACATATACATGTGTGATTTAGTTCACGAATATTTTTCAATGCCGAGAACCTCGATCAGAGAGTAAAAAAGGCGTAAGGTTCACAATGGTGTAAAATTAAAATGGGATATACCGGGCTAGGATTCGAGTTCTAGGAATAAGGGCCAAACCAAACACCCAAGAATGGAAACGTCGAGCGAAAACACTTGACAACCTCCTAGAAGCAGCTTTTCTTGCGACCAGACCTATCTCCATCAATTAGTAATCTGATGCCGTCACTAAACACATTCCTTAAATTGTAGCCATTTGTTGAGTGTTTTTTTTAGTGTCTAATCCGCATATATATCACCATTGCCCTTGATTTTCTTGGCTGTATATCTCTTAAATGTCAACATATACACCTGTGATTTAGTTTACGAAGATTTTTCAATGCCGAGAACCTCGATCAGAGAGTAAAAAAGGCGTAAGGTTCACAATGGTGTAAAATTAAAATGGGATATACCGGGCTAGGATTCGAGTTACAGGAACAAGAGCCAAACCAACCACCCAAGAAGGCAATCGTCGAGCGAAAATACTTGACAACCTCCTAGAAGTTGCTTTTCTTACCACCAGACCATTCTCCATCAATTAGGTTTCTAATGCCATCACTAAACACATTCCTTAAATTGTAGCCATTTGTTGAGTGTTTTTTTTTATGTGTAATCCGCATATATATATCACCATTGTCCTTGATTTTCTTGACTGTATATCTCTTAAATGTCAACATATACCCGTGTGATTTAGTTTACGAAGATTTTTGAATGCCGAGAACTTCGATCAGATAGTAAAAAAGGCGTAAGGTTCACAATGGTGTTAAATTAAAATGGGATATACCGGGCTATGATTCGAGTTACAGGAACAAGGGCCAAACCAACTACCCAAGAATGGAATCGTCGAGCGAAAACACTTGACGACCTCCTAGAAACAGCTTTTCTTGCCACTAGACCTTTCTCCATCAATTAGGAATCTGATGCCGTCACTAAACACATTCCTTAAATTGTGGCCATTTGTTGAGTTATTTTTTTTTGGTGTCTAATACGCATATATATCACCCTTGCCCTTGATTTTCTTGAGTGTATATCTCTTAAATGTCAACATATACACGTGTGATTTAGTTTACGAAGATTTTTCAATGCCGAGAACCTCGATCAGAGAGTAAAAAAGGCGTAAGGTTCACAATGGTGTAAAATTAAAATGGGATATACTGGGCTAGGATTCGAGTTACAGGAACAAGGGCCAAACCAGCCACCCAAGAATGGAATCGTCGAGCGAAAACACTTGACAACCTCCTAGAAGCAGCTTTTCTTACGACCAGATCTTTCTCCATCAATTAGGAATCTGATGCCGTCACTAAACACATTCCTTAAATTGTAGCCATTTGTTGAGTATTTTTTTTGGTGTCTAATCCGCATATATATATATCACCATTGCCCTTGATTTTCTTGACTGTATATCTCTTAAATGTCAACATATACACGTGTGATTTAGTTTACGAAGATTTTTCAATGTCGAGAACCTCGATCAGGGAGTAAAAAAGGCATAAGGTTCACAATGGTGTAAAATTAAAATGGGATATAACGGGCTAGGATTCGAGTTACAGGAACAAGGGCCAAACCAACCACCCAAGAATGGAATCCTAGAGGCAGTGATGTGTGCAAAATGCAACATATAAATCACACATGTATTTGTTGAGTGTTTTTTTTTTGTCTAATCCGCATATATATATCACCATTGCCCTTGATTTTCTTGACTGTATATCTCTTAAATGTCAACATATACACGTGTGATTTAGTTTACGAAGATTTTTCAATGCCGAAAACCTCGATCAGAGAGTAAAAAAGGCGTAAGGTTCACAATGGTGTAAAATTAAAGTGGGATATAATGGGATAGGATTCGAGTTACAGGAACAAGGGCCAAACCAACCACCCAAGAATGGAATCGTCGAGCGAAAACACTTGACAACCTCCTAGAAGAAGCTTTTCTTGCCACCAGACCTTTCTCCATCAATTAGGAATCTGATGCCGTCACTAAAGACATTCCTTAAATTGTAGCCATTTGTTTAGTGTTTTTTTTTGGTGTCTAATCCGCATATATATCACTATTGCCCTTGATTTTCTTGACTCTATATCTCTTAAATGTCAACATATACACGTGTGATTTAGTTTACGAAGATTTTTCAATGCCGAGAACCTCGATCAGAGAGTAAAAAAGGCGTAAGGTTCACAACGGTGTAAAATTAAAATGGGATATACCTGGAAAGTATTCGAGTCACAGGAAGAAGGGCCAAACCAACCACCCAAGAATGGAATTGTCGAGCGAAAACACTTGACGACCTCCTAGAAGCAGCTTTTCTTGCCACCAGACCTTTCTCCATCAATTAAGAATCTGATGCCGTCACTAAACACATTCCTTAAATTGTAGCCATTTGTTGAGTGTTTTTTTTTTGTGTCTAATCCGCATAGATATATCACCATTGCCCTTGATTTTCTTGACTGTATATCTCTTAAATGTCAACATATACATGTGTGATTTAGTTCACGAATATTTTTCAATGCCGAGAACCTCGATCAGAGAGTAAAAAAGGCGTAAGGTTCACAATGGTGTAAAATTAAAATGGGATATACCGGGCTAGGATTCGAGTTCTAGGAACAAGGGCCAAACCAAACACCCAAGAATAGAAACGTCGAGCAAAAACACTTGACAACCTCCTAGAAGCAGCCTTTCTTGCCACCAGACCTTTCTCCATCAATTAGGAATCTGATGCCGTCACTAAACGCATTCCTTAAATTGTAGCCATTTGTTGAGCGTTTTTTTAGTGTCTAATCCGCATATATATCACCATTTCCCTTGATTTTCTTGGCTGTATATCTCTTAAATGTCAACATATACACGCGTGATTTAGTTTACGAAGATTTTTCAATGCCGAGAACCTCGATCAGAGAGTAAAAAAGGCGTAAGGTTCACAATGGTGTAAAATTAAAATGGGATAAACCTTGCTAGGATTCGAGTTACAGGAACAAGAGCCAAACCAACCACCCAAGAATGCAATCGTCGAGCGAAAACACTTGACAACCTCCTAGAAGTTGCTTTTCTTACCACCAGACCTTTCTCCATCAATTAGGTATCTAATGCCATAACTAAACACATTCCTTAAATTGTAGCCATTTGTTGAGTGTTTTTTTTTTGTGTAATCTGCATATATATATCCATTGTCCTTGATTTTCTTGACTGTATATCTCTTAAATGTCAACATATACCCGTGTGATTTAGTTTATGAACATTTTTGAATGCCGAGAACCTCGATCAGAGAGTAAAAAAGGCGTAAGGTTCAAAATGGTGTAAAATTAAAATGGGATATACCGGGCTATGATTCGACAGGAACAAGGGCCAAACCAACTATCCAAGAATGGAATCGTCGAGCGAAAACACTTGACGACCTCCTAGAAGCAGCTTTTCTTGCCACTAGACCTTTCTCCATCAATTAGGAATCTGATGCCGTCACTAAACACATTCCTTAAATTGTAGCCATTTGTTGAGTTATTTTTTTTTTGGTGTCTAATACGCATATATATCACCATTGCCCTTGATTTTCTTGAATGTATATCTCTTAAATGTCAACATATACACGTGTGATTTAGTTTACGAAGATTTTTCAATGCCGAGAACCTCGATCAGAGAGTAAAAAAGGCGTAAGGTTCACAATGGTGTAAAATTAAAATGGGATATACTGGGCTAGGATTCGAGTTACAGGAACAAGGGCCAAACCAACCACCCAAGAATGGAATCGTCGAGCGAAAACACTTGACAACCTCCTAGAAGAAGCTTTTCTTGCCACCAGACCTTTCTCCATCAATTAAGAATCTGATGCCGTCACTAAACACATTCCTTAAATTGTAGCCATTTGTTGAGTGTTTTTTTTGGTGTCTAATCCGCATATATATATCACCATTGCCCTTGATTTTCTTGACTGTATATCTCTTAAATGTCAACATATACATGTGTGATTTAGTTCACGAATATTTTTCAATGCCGAGAACCTCGATCAGAGAGTAAAAAAGGCGTAAGGTTCACAATGGTGTAAAATTAAAATGGGATATACCGGGCTAGGATTCGAGTTCTAGGAATAAGGGCCAAACCAAACACCCAAGAATGGAAACGTCGAGCGAAAACACTTGACAACCTCCTAGAAGCAGCTTTTCTTGCGACCAGACCTATCTCCATCAATTAGGAATCTGATGCCGTCACTAAACACATTCCTTAAATTGTAGCCATTTGTTGAGTGTTTTTTTTAGTGTCTAATCCGCATATATATCACCATTGCCCTTGATTTTCTTGGCTGTATATCTCTTAAATGTCAACATATACACCTGTGATTTAGTTTACGAAGATTTTTCAATGCCGAGAACCTCGATCAGAGAGTAAAAAAGGCGTAAGGTTCACAATGGTGTAAAATTAAAATGGGATATACCGGGCTAGGATTCGAGTTACAGGAACAAGAGCCAAACCAACCACCCAAGAAGGCAATCGTCGAGCGAAAATACTTGACAACCTCCTAGAAGTTGCTTTTCTTACCACCAGACCATTCTCCATCAATTAGGTTTCTAATGCCATCACTAAACACATTCCTTAAATTGTAGCCATTTGTTGAGTGTTTTTTTTTATGTGTAATCCGCATATATATATCACCATTGTCCTTGATTTTCTTGACTGTATATCTCTTAAATGTCAACATATACCCGTGTGATTTAGTTTACGAAGATTTTTGAATGCCGAGAACTTCGATCAGATAGTAAAAAAGGCGTAAGGTTCACAATGGTGTTAAATTAAAATGGGATATACCGGGCTATGATTCGAGTTACAGGAACAAGGGCCAAACCAACTACCCAAGAATGGAATCGTCGAGCGAAAACACTTGACGACCTCCTAGAAACAGCTTTTCTTGCCACTAGACCTTTCTCCATCAATTAGGAACCTGATGCTGTCACTAAACACATTCCTTAAATTGTGGCCATTTGTTGAGTTATTTTTTTTTGGTGTCTAATACGCATATATATCACCCTTGCCCTTGATTTTCTTGAGTGTATATCTCTTAAATGTCAACATATACACGTGTGATTTAGTTTACGAAGATTTTTCAATGCCGAGAACCTCGATCAGAGAGTAAAAAAGGCGTAAGGTTCACAATGGTGTAAAATTAAAATGGGATATACTGGGCTAGGATTCGAGTTACCGGAACAAGGGCCAAACCAGCCACCCAAGAATGGAATCGTCGAGCGAAAACACTTGACAACCTCCTAGAAGCAGCTTTTCTTACGACCAGATCTTTCTCCATCAATTAGGAATCTGATGCCGTCACTAAACACATTCCTTAAATTGTAGCCATTTGTTGAGTATTTTTTTTGGTGTCTAATCCGCATATATATATATCACCATTGCCCTTGATTTTCTTGACTGTATATCTCTTAAATGTCAACATATACACGTGTGATTTAGTTTACGAAGATTTTTCAATGTCGAGAACCTCGATCAGGGAGTAAAAAAGGCATAAGGTTCACAATGGTGTAAAATTAAAATGGGATATAACGGGCTAGGATTCGAGTTACAGGAACAAGGGCCAAACCAACCACCCAAGAATGGAATCCTAGAGGCAGTGATGTGTGCAAAATGCAACATATAAATTACATCAATTGTGGCATAAAACTAACCCTTTTTTAGTACTAATGTTGGAAAAAGTGTGCTTTTGTCTTCCTTTTGTATTTTCAGGATTAAATGAGCTCAAATTAACAATAGAAGCAAAAAGACAGCAAAATCTAACAAAAATACAAGAAAAGGAACAAACGTGACATGCCCGACCCCACGACAGCATCTTCCCAAGCAAAACAAGAAGACAGAAGACTGAACACGCCCCGTGCTCAGCCAGCACGGGGGCATGCCCAAGTGTCAGCAGAAAAGACAAAGTGTTAGAAGCTTCTATTGCCCACCACGGGGCCATGCTCTGCGGACACGGGGCCGTGGTCAACTATAAGATTCGCAGAATCTAGGCAACAACACCTCCATTAAAGCTTGATTTCAAGCTTTATTGTGATGTTTGTTGAACTTTTTTGTTCAAGGAATCTTGCTAAAAATAAGTTACACAACATTGTTTTAAGTTATTTCTGTGCAAAAATGCTTCATAAGTTGGGAAAATAATTTGTAACACCTCCCATGGAACCGATCCTCCCTCAAGAGGATTGGAACCTAGCACTTGGAATCCACAATCCTACCGGTTGGGACGACATTCCAGCGGAACCACCTCTTGCAGATCTACAAGAAGTCCCGGTGGAGGTTGCACCTCCTCAAATTGATGCCAATGAGCCCGTTTTTCTTCTCCCTAGGGAGATAGAAGAATGGCTCGCCGACGTGTGAGGAACCCATGCCCGGAAAAAGAAGTTCTTCAAGCCACATTTAACCGAGGGATTTACCTTTTCGGAAATTTTGCTAGTAGAATAAGTTGTAGGCTAGAAACTTATTGGTTTAGATTTCTTGTGTTTCTTTGACCTAACTATCTAGTATTTTTATTTTCTAGGACTTTTATGTAATTCTCTCTATGACTTAATGAATGATGGTTTTAGTTAATTTGGTGTTTGGATGGTGTTGAAATGAATAAAACACACTCGAGATGGCCCGAGCTTCTGTTCAGCCTATAAATAGGAGTGATTGGCTCAAGCTCAAACCATCCCTTGGCACACCACCTCTCTCACACTTCACCCACCACCCACCACCACCATAACACCATCATCCACCACCATCATCCATTGTCCATCGTAGAGTGTGTGAGTCGTCTCGGGATCCAAGATTGATCGTAAGAGCTCTTGACAATCAAGGCCATGTTTGCCTAAGTCTCTTACATCACTTGGTGAAGACAAGTGTCTAGTGTAATACTTTTTATTTTTAATCTTTTCGCACTTTTTAATTGGTTTTGTATTGATGACTTTAATAACTAGTTTTTTATGTTGAAGGTGATTCTTCCTTATCGTTTGTCCATGGTGTCTTGGCATTATTTTACTGTCTATATAAAATAAAAGATTTTCACCATTCATATCTCCACGGTCTATATGGAGGTATGTTGGCTACTTGGTCGGGGGTTAAGGGAACGGTTTGGTAAGAGTCTTGCTGTTGTTCAGCGTTTAGAGATCCTGCAAGGGACCTGGGTCAAATTTAGTAGGACCTCCTTCAATACTTAACGGTATTGGATGGCGGGGGTCCAAACTCTTTGATCCCCTCATAAGTTAACTACTATTAATATTATAACCCGGCTACTTAGGACTGTATCCTTGCTGACTCAGACTACTTAGTCGAGGGTAACGTCACCTTCAAAAGAGGGGCCTACCATAATTTGCATTAATAACTTAATTAATTATCCTTCAATAATCTTTAGGATTGTATCCTTGCTGACTCAAACTACTGGGTTGAGGGTACCGTCACCTTCAAAAGAGGGGCCTACTACAATAACTAAGATAATCTCTTAAATAACTGCAAAAGTGCGGAAATAATCAAAGGTTACACTAAACACGAGTCGGAACCAAGTGATTCATCTTGTCTATTTGTTTTTCTTTTATTTTTATTTTCAGCATTTTTAGTTAGTTTTATTTTTCTTAGTTTAAAACCTTTTTCTAAACTTTTGATTTGATTAGACGTTGAGGATAAACCGGTACTAAAAGCTCTTGTGTCCTTGGACGACCTCGGTATCTTACCAACACTATACTACGCTCACGATGGGTGCACTTGCCCATATGTGTGTTTAGTGTTAGTAAATATCGTGTTTTATAAATTTAAAACTTGGCTAAAGAAAGTGTAAGGGCTTAAAATATACTTAAACCTATATATACACCTAACACGCATCAAGTTTTTGGCTCCGTTGCCGGGGACACAAGGATTTTAAGAAAGTTAGGAATCAGCGGCCTAATCGTTTTTTCTTACTTTTCTATATTTTTAGGATTTTTCTTAGTTTTTCAGCTTCTGCAGAACTCAGCACGGGCCGTGCCCGCTGAACACGCCCCGTGCCCAATCATTGGAACTAGCAATCTTGTTTTAAGTCAGACAGTTAGCAGAACACGGGGCCGTGCCCACTCAACACGCCCCCGTGCCCTAGATTCAGTTACTGAAAACAGAACCGTAAGATCCCGACGGTTGGTAATTTCTGACACAAACATGAGTGATACTGATACTTTTTACTTTCGGCACGCTTATGGTACGTGGTGTCAATTATGTGGTGGTACCCATGAGGAATTTGAATGTTATTTTCTAAATTATAAGCCCCACTATTTAGACCCATCGTCTCCTTGTATCCTTAAGAGGGGTGAAAGTAAAAATAATCCCTGTCTTTCCCTTGAATGCTCTCAACCGGATTTTCTAGGAGAAATGCTTCTCGATGAATTGTTTCAATTAGAAGATCTAATTCTTAATTGGTTAAAAGAACTTAGTAAAGATTTCAAAGATCTATCCCAAGACGATAACCAAGAAGAAGGGTTGGGCTCGCATTCAAACAACTTCGTTGTTTCCGACGATACTTCTAACTCTAGTGAGGACTTGAGCGATAGTCGTCCCTGTGTCGATTGTGCCGTGAAGGACTCCCCATCGACTTCGTTCGATGCATACATAGACCTGAGCGATTCGACATACACCTTCTTTAACGAGAGCCCGGGAAAGGGTTGGACTTGTCCACCTACATATAGCATAGGAATCACCCTCACCGACAACCTCTTGCGTTCTCGTCTTAATCTAGAGCAATTAAGGTATCTTAGGCACTTTGGGGTTGTTCCATCCAGTAAGGAACCGCCCGATCTGGAAAAGTTCCTTGAAAATTGACGAACTTCATAAACAGCCTTTCGACACGGGGCCGTGCCCAGGTCAACACGCCCCCGTGTCCACCAAAAGATTCCCTTCTGACTTTTTGTCAGAATACGGACAAAACGTGTCAGGATCCTACCTGCACACGGGGCCGTGTCCAGCCGACACGGGGCCGTGTCCAGCATGCTGTCATTTTCTATAAATGCAGCCAAGAATCCTACACATTTAGACCATCCAGGGACAGAGATTTGAAAGGATTTTCTAACTTACCATCCTAGGTATGTTCTAAAAGAAGGTTCTAACAAACATCTTGTCCTTTCCTCTTTTATCCATTGCCTTCTTCTTCATCTTTCTTGCAACAACACCTCCATTAAAGCTTGATTTCAAGCTTTATTGTGATGTTTGTTGAATTTTTTTGTTCAAGGAATCTTGCTAAAAATAAGTTACACAACATTGTTTTAAGTTATTTCTGTGCAAAAATGCTTCATAAGTTGGGAAAATAATTTGTAACACCTCCCATGGAACCGATCCTCCCTCAAGAGCATTGGAACCTAGCACTTGGAATCCACAATCCTACCGGTTGGGACGACATTCCAGTGGAACCACCTCTTGCAGATCTACAAGAAATCCCGGTGGAGGTTGTACCTCCTCAAACTGATGCCAATGAGCCCGCTTTGCTTCTCCCTAGGGAGATAGAAGAATGGCTCGCCGACGTGTGAGGAACCCATGCCCGGAAAAAGAAGTTCTTCAAGCTACATTTAACCGAGGGATTTACCTTTTCAGAAATTTTGCTAGTAGAATAAGTTGTAGGCTAGAAACTTCTTGGTTTAGATTTCTTGTGTTTCTTTGACCTAACTATCTAGTATTTTTATTTTCTAGGACTTTTATGTAATTCTCTCTATGACTTAATGAATGATGGTTTTAGTTAATTTGGTGTTTGGATAGTGTTGAAATGAATAAAACAGACTCGAGATGGCCCGAGCTTCTGTTCAGCCTAAAAATAGAAGTGCTTAGCTCAAGCTCAAACCATCCCTTGGCATACCACCTCTCTCACACTTCACCCACCACCCACCACCACCATAACAGCATCATCCACCACCATCATCCATTGTCCATCGTAGAGTGTGTGAGTCGTCTCGGGATCCAAGATTGATCGTAAGAGTTCTTGACAATCAAGGCCATGTTTGCCTAAGTCTCTTACATCACTTGGTGAAGACAAGTGTCTAGTATAATACTTTTTATTTTTAATCTTTTCGCACTTTTTAATTGGTTTTGTATTAATGACTTTAATAACTAGTTTCTTATGTTGAAGGTGATTCTTCCTTATCGTTTGTCCGTGGTGTCTTGGCATTATTTTACTGTCTATATAAAATAAAAGATTTTCACCATTCATATCTCCACGGTCTATATGGAGGTATGTTGGCTACCAGGTCGGGGGTTAAGGGAACGGTTTGGTAAGAGTCTTGCCGTTGTTCAGCGTTTAGAGATCCTGCAAGGGACCTGGGTCAAATTTAGTAGGACCTCCTTCAATACTTAACGGTATTGGATGGCGGGGGTCCAAACTCTTTGATCCCCTCATAAGTTAACTACTATTAATACTATAACCCGGCTACTTAGGACTGTATCCTAGCTGACTCAGACTACTTAGTCGAGGGTAACGTCACCTTCAAAAGAGGGGCCTACCATAATTTGCATTAATAACTTAATTAATTATCTTTCAATAATCCGACCCTTTAGGATTGTATCCTTGCTGACTCAAACTACTGGGTTGAGGGTAACGTCACCTTCAAAAGAGGGGCCTACTACAATAACTAAGATAATCTATTAAATAAGTGCAAAAGTGCGGAAATAATCAAAGGTTACACTAAACACGAGTTGGAACCAAGTGATTCATCTTGTCTATCTGTTTTTGTTTTATTTTTATTTTCAGCATTTTTAGTTAGTTTTATTTTTCTTAGTTTAAAACCTTTTTCTAAACTTTTGATTTGATTAGACGTTGAGGATAAACCGGTACTAAAAGCTCTTGTGTCCTTGGACGACCTCGGTATCTTACCAACACTATACTACGCTCACGATGGGTGCACTTGCCCATATGTGTGTTTAGTGTTAGTAAATATCGTGTTTTATAAATTTAAAACTTGGCTAAAGAAAGTGTAAAAGGGGCTTAACATAGAGTTAAACCTATATATACACCTAACACGTATCAGGCAGCTTTTCTTTCCACCAGACCTTTCTCCATCAATTAGGAATCTGATGCCGTCACTAAACACATTCCTTGAATATTAGCCATTTGTTGAGTGTTTTTTTTGGTGTCTAATCCGCATATATATCACCATTGCCCTTGATTTTCTTGATTGTATATCTCTTAAATGTCAACATATACACGTGTGATTTAGTTTACGAAGATTTTTCAATGCCGAGAACCTTGATCAGAGAGTAAAAAAGGTGTAAGGTTCACAATGGTGTAAAATTAAAATGGGATATACCTCGCAAGGATTCGAGTCACATGAACAAGGGCCAAACCAACCACCCAAGAATGAAATCGTCGAGCGAAAACACTTGACAACCTCCTAGAAGCAGTTTTTCTTGCCACCAGACATTTCTCCATCAATTAGGAATCTGATGCCGTCACTAAACACATTCCTTAAATTGTAGCCATTTGTTGAGTGTTTTTTTTTATGTCTAATCCGCATATATATCAACATTGCCCTTGATTTTCTTGACTGTATATCTCTTAAATGTCAACATATACACGTGTGATTTAGTTTACGAAGATTTTTCAATTCCGAGAACCTCGATCAGAGAGTAAAAAAGGCGTAAGGTTCACAATGGTGTAAAATTAAAATGGGATATACCGGGCTAGGATTCGAGTTACAGGAACAAGGGTAAACCAACCACCCAAGAATGGAATCGTCGGGCGAAAACACTTGACAACCTCCCAGAGGCTGCTTTTCTTGCCACCAAACCTTTCTCAATCAATTAGGAATCTGATGCCGTCACTAAACACATTCCTTAAATTGTAGCCATTTGTTGAGTGTTTTTTTTGGATTCTAATCCGCATATATATCACCATTGCCCTTGATTTTCTTGACTGTATATCTCTCAAATGTCAACATATACACGTGTGATTTAGTTTACGAAGATTTTTGAATGCCGAGAACCTCGATCAGAGAGTAAAAAAGGCGTAAGCTTCACAACGGTGTAAAATTAAAATGGGATATACCGGGCTAGGATTCGAGTTACCGGAACATGGGATAAACCAACCACCCAAGAATGGAATCATCGAGCGAAAACACTTGACAACCTCCTAGAAGCAGCTTTTCTTGCCACCAGACCTTTCTCCATCAATTAGGAATCTGATGCCGTCACTAAACACATTCCTTAAATTTTAGCCATTTGTTGAGTGTTTTTTTGGTGTCTAATCTGCATATATATCACCATTGCCCTTGATTTTCTTGACTGTATATCGCTTAAATGTCAACATATACACGTGTGATTTAGTTTACGAAGATTTTTCAATGCCGAGAACCTCGATTAGAGAGTAAAAAAGGCGTAAGGTTCACAATGGTGTAAAATTAAAATGGAATATACCGGGCCAGTATTAGAGTTACAGGAACAAGGGCCAAACCAACCACCCAAGAATGGAATCGTCGAGCGAAAACACTTGACAACCTCCTAGAAGTTGCTTTTCTTACCACCAGACCTTTCTCCATCAATTAGGAATATAATGTCGTCACTAAACACATTCCTTAAATTGTAGCCATTTTTTGAGTGTTTTTTTTGTGTCTAATCCGCATGTATATCTCCATTGCCCTTGATTTTTTTTGACTGTATATCTCTTAAATGTCAACATATACACGTGTGATTTACATTACAAAGATTTTTCAATGCCTAGAACCTCGATCAGAGAGTAAAAAAGGCGTAAGGTTCACAATGGTGTAAAATTAAAATGGGATATACCGTGCTAGGATTCGAGTCACAGGAACAAGGGCCAAACCAACCAACCAAGAATGGAATCGTCGAGCGAAAACACTTGACAACCTCCTAGAAGCAGCTTTTGTTGCCACCAGACCTTTCTCCATCAATTAGGAATCCGATGCCGTCACTAAACACATTCCTTAAATTGTAGCCATTTGTTGGGTGTTTTTTTTGTGTCTAATCCGCATATATATCACCATTGCCCTTGATTTTCTTGACTGTATATCTCTTAAATGTCAACATATACACGTGTGATTTAGTTTATGAAGATTTTTCAATGCCGAGAACCTCGATCAGAGAGTAAAAAAGGCGTAAGGTTCACAATGGTGTAAAATTAAAATGGGATATATCGGGCTAGGATTCGAGTTGCAGGAACAAGGGCCAAACCAACCACCCAAGAATGGAATCGTCGAGCGAAAACACTTGACAACCTCCTAGAAGCAGCTTTTCTTGCCACCAGACCTTTCTCCATCAATTAGGAATCTGATGCCATCAGTAAACACATTCCTTAAATTGTAGCCATTTGTTGAGTGATTTTTTTTTGCGTCTAATCCCCATATATATCACCATTGCCCTTGATTTTTTTGAGTGTATATCTCTTAAATGTCAACATATACACGTGTGATTTAGTTTACGAAGATTTTTCAATGCCGAGAACCTCGATCAGAGAGTAAAAAAGGCGTAAGGTTCACAATGGTGTAAAATTAAATTGGGATATACCAGTCTAGGATTCGAGTCACAGGAACAAGGGCCAAACCAACCAACCAAGAATGGAATCGTCGAGAGAAAACACTTGACAACCTCCTAGAAGCGGCTTTTCTTGCCACCAGACCTTTCTCCATCAATTAGGAATCTGATGACGTCACTAAACACATTCCTTAAATTGTAGCCATTTGTTGAGTGTTTTTTTTGGTGTCTAATCCACGTATATATCACCATTGCCCTTGATTTTCTTGACTGTATATCTCTTAAATGTCAACATATACACGTGTGATTTAGTTTACGAAGATTTTTGAATGCCGAGAACCTCGATCAGAGAGTAAAAAAGGCGTAAGCTTCACAACGGTGTAAAATTAAAATGGGATATACCGGGCTAGGATTCGAGTTACCGGAACATGGGATAAACCAACCACCCAAGAATGGAATCATCGAGCGAAAACACTTGACAACCTCCTAGAAGCAGCTTTTCTTGCCACCAGACCTTTCTCCATCAATTAGGAATCTGATGCCGTCACTAAACACATTCCTTGAATATTAGCCATTTGTTGAGTGTTTTTTTTGGTGTCTAATCCGCATATATATCACCATTGCCCTTGATTTTCTTGATTGTATATCTCTTAAATGTCAACATATACACGTGTGATTTAGTTTACGAAGATTTTTCAATGCCGAGAACCTTGATCAGAGAGTAAAAAAGGCGTGAGGTTCACAATGGTGTAAAATTAAAATGGGATATATCGGGCTAGGATTCGAGTTGCAGGAACAAGGGCCAAACCAACCACCCAAGAATGGAATCGTCGAGCGAAAACACTTGACAACCTCCTAGAAGCAGCTTTTCTTGCCACCAGACCTTTCTCCATCAATTAGGAATCTGATGCCATCAGTAAACACATTCCTTAAATTGTAGCCATTTGTTGTGTGATTTTTTTTTGCGTTTAATCCCCATATATATCACCATTGCCCTTGATTTTTTTGAGTGTATATCTCTTAAATGTCAACATATACACGTGTGATTTAGTTTACGAAGATTTTTCAATGCCGAGAACCTCGATCAGAGAGTAAAAAAGGCGTAAGGTTCACAATGGTGTAAAATTAAAATGGGATATACCGGGCTAGGATTCGAGTTACAGGAACAAGGGTAAACCAACCACCCAAGAATGGAATCGTCGGGCGAAAACACTTGACAACCTCCCAGAGGCTGCTTTTCTTGCCACCAAACCTTTCTCAATCAATTAGGAATCTGATGCCGTCACTAAACACATTCCTTAAATTGTAGCCATTTGTTGAGTGTTTTTTTTGGATTCTAATCCGCATATATATCACCATTGCCCTTGATTTTCTTGACTGTATATCTCTCAAATGTCAACATATACACGTGTGATTTAGTTTACGAAGATTTTTGAATGCCGAGAACCTCGATCAGAGAGTAAAAAAGGCGTAAGCTTCACAACGGTGTAAAATTAAAATGGGATATACCGGGCTAGGATTCGAGTTACCGGAACAAGGGATAAACCAACCACCCAAGAATGGAATCATCGAGCGAAAACACTTGACAACCTCCTAGAAGCAGCTTTTCTTGCCACCAGACCTTTCTCCATCAATTAGGAATCTGATGCCGTCACTAAACACATTCCTTAAATTTTAGCCATTTGTTGAGTGTTTTTTTGGTGTCTAATATGCATATATATCACCATTGCCCTTGATTTTCTTGACTGTATATCGCTTAAATGTCAACATATACACGTGTGATTTAGTTTACGAAGATTTTTCAATGCCGAGAACCTCGATTAGAGAGTAAAAAAGGCGTAAGGTTCACAATGGTGTAAAATTAAAATGGAATATACCGGGCCAGTATTAGAGTTACAGGAACAAGGGCCAAACCAACCACCCAAGAATGGAATCGTCGAGCGAAAACACTTGACAACCTCCTAGAAGTTGCTTTTCTTACCACCAGACCTTTCTCCATCAATTAGGAATATAATGTCGTCACTAAACACATTCCTTAAATTGTAGCCATTTTTTGAGTGTTTTTTTTGTGTCTAATCCGCATGTATATCTCCATTGCCCTTGATTTTTTTTGACTGTATATCTCTTAAATGTCAACATATACACGTGTGATTTACATTACAAAGATTTTTCAATGCCTAGAACCTCGATCAGAGAGTAAAAAAGGCGTAAGGTTCACAATGGTGTAAAATTAAAATGGGATATACCGTGCTAGGATTCGAGTCACAGGAACAAGGGCCAAACCAACCAACCAAGAATGGAATCGTCGAGCGAAAACACTTGACAACCTCCTAGAAGCAGCTTTTGTTGCCACCAGACCTTTCTCCATCAATTAGGAATCCGATGCCGTCACTAAACACATTCCTTAAATTGTAGCCATTTGTTGGGTGTTTTTTTTGTGTCTAATCCGCATATATATCACCATTGCCCTTGATTTTCTTGACTGTATATCTCTTAAATGTCAACATATACACGTGTGATTTAGTTTATGAAGATTTTTCAATGCCGAGAACCTCGATCAGAGAGTAAAAAAGGCGTAAGGTTCACAATGGTGTAAAATTAAAATGGGATATATCGGGCTAGGATTCGAGTTGCAGGAACAAGGGCCAAACCAACCACCCAAGAATGGAATCGTCGAGCGAAAACACTTGACAACCTCCTAGAAGCAGCTTTTCTTGCCACCAGACCTTTCTCCATCAATTAGGAATCTGATGCCATCAGTAAACACATTCCTTAAATTGTAGCCATTTGTTGAGTGATTTTTTTTTGCGTCTAATCCCCATATATATCACCATTGCCCTTGATTTTTTTGAGTGTATATCTCTTAAATGTCAACATATACACGTGTGATTTAGTTTACGAAGATTTTTCAATGCCGAGAACCTCGATCAGAGAGTAAAAAAGGCGTAAGGTTCACAATGGTGTAAAATTAAATTGGGATATACCAGTCTAGGATTCGAGTCACAGGAACAAGGGCCAAACCAACCAACCAAGAATGGAATCGTCGAGAGAAAACACTTGACAACCTCCTAGAAGCGGCTTTTCTTGCCACCAGACCTTTCTCCATCAATTAGGAATCTGATGACGTCACTAAACACATTCCTTAAATTGTAGCCATTTGTTGAGTGTTTTTTTTGGTGTCTAATCCACGTATATATCACCATTGCCCTTGATTTTCTTGACTGTATATCTCTTAAATGTCAACATATACACGTGTGATTTAGTATACGAAGATTTTTCAATACCGAGAACCTCGATCAGAGAGTAAAAAAGGCGTAAAGTTCACAATGGTGTAAAATTAAAATGGGATATATCGGGCTAGGATTCGAGTTACAGGAACAAGGGCCAAACCAACCACCCAAGAATGGAATCGTCGAGCGAAAACACTTGACAACCTCCTAGAAGCAGCTTTTCTTGCCACCAGACCTTTCTCCATAAATTAGGAATCTGATGTCGTCACTAAACACATTCCTTAAATTGTAGCCATTTGTTGTGTGATTTTTTTTGGTGTCTAATCCGCATATATATCACCATTGCCCTTGATTTTCTTGAGTGTATATCTCTTAAATGTCAACATATACACGTGTTGTTTAGTTTACGAAGATTTTTCAATGCCGAGAACCTCGTTCAGAGAGTAAAAAAGGCGTAAGGTTCACAATGGTGTAAAATTAAAATGGGATATACCGGGCTAGGATTCGAGTTACAGGAACAAGGGCCAAACCAACCACCCAAGAATGGAATCGACGAGCGAAAACACTTGATATCCTCCTAGAAGCAGCTTTTCTTGCCAACAGACCTTACTCCTTCAATTAGGAATCTGATTCCGTCACTAAACACATTCCTTAAATTGTAGCCATTTGTTGAGTGTGTTTTTTTGGTGTCAAATCCGCATATATATCACCATTACCCTTGATTTTCTTGACTGTATATCTCTTAAATGTCAACATATACACGTGTGATTTAATTTACGAAGATTTTTCAAAGCCGAGAACCTCGATCAGAGAGTAAAAAAGGCGTAAGGTTCACAATGGTGTAAAATTAAAATGGGATATAACGGGCTAGGATTCGAGTTACAGGAACAAGGGCCAAACCAACCACCCAAGAATGGAATCGTGGAGCGAAAACACATGACAAACTCCTAGAAGCAGCTTTTCTTGCCACCAGACCTTTCTCCATCTATTAGGAATCTGATGTCGTCACTAAAGACATTCCTTAAATTGTAGCCATTTGTTTAGTGTTTTTTTTGGTGTCTAATCCGCATATATATCACCATTGCCCTTGATTTTCTTGACTGTATATCTCTTAAATGTCAACATATACACGTGTGATTTAGTTTTCGAAGATTTTTCAATGCCGAGAACCTCGATCAGAGAGTAAAAAAGGCGTAAGGTTAACAATGGTGTAAAATTAAAATGGGATATACCTAGAAAGGATTCGAATTACAGGAACAAGGGCCAAACCAACCACCCAAGAATGGAATCGTCAAGCGAAAACACTTGACAACCTCCTAGAAGCAGCTTTTCTTGCCACCAGACCTTTCTCCATCAATTAGGAATCTGATGCCGTCACAAAACACATTCCTTAAATTGTAGCCATTTGTTGAGTGTGTTTTTTTTTGTGTCTAATCCGCATATATATCACCATTGCCCTTGATTTTCTTCACTGTATATCTCTTAAATGTCAATATATACACGTGTGATTTAGTTTACAAAGATTTTTCAATGCCGAGAACCTCGATCAGAGATTAAAAAAGGCGTAAGACTCACAATGGTGTAAAATTAAAATGGGATATACCGGGCTAGGATTCGAGTTACAGGAACAAGGGCCAAACCAACCACCCAAGAATGGAATCGTCGAGCAAAAACACTTGACAACCTCTTGAAACAGCTTTTCTTACCAACAGACCTTACTCCATCAATTAGGAATCTGATGCCGTCACTAAACACATTCCTTAAATTGTAGCCATTTGTTGAGTGTGTTTTTTTTTTTGTGTCTAATCCACATATATATCACCATTGCCCTTGATTTTCTTGACTGTATATCTTTTAAATGTCAACATATACACGTGTGATTTAGTTTATGAAGATTTTTCAATGCCGAGAACATCGAACAAAGAGTAAAAAAGGCGTAAGGTTCACAATGGTGTAAAATTAAAATGGGATATACCGGGCTAGGATTCGAGTTACAGGAACAAGGGCCAAACCAACCACCCAAGAATGGAATCGTCGAGCGAAAACACTTGACAACCTCCTAGAAACAACTTTTCTTACCAACAGACCTTACTCCATCAATTAGGAATCTGATGCCGTCACTAAACACATTCCTTAAATTGTAGCCATTTGTTGAGTGTGTTTTTTTTTTGTGTCTAATCCGCATATATATCACCATTACCCTTGATTTTCTTGACTGTTTATCTCATAAATGTCAACATATACACGTGTGATTTAGTTTACGAAGATTTTTCAATGCCAAGAACCTCGATCAGAGACTAAAAAAGGTGTAAGGTTCACAATGGTGTAAAATTAAAATGGGATATAACGGGCTAGGATTCGAGTTACAGGAACAAGGGCCAAACCAACCACCCAAGAATGGAATCGTCGAGCGAAAACACTTGACAACCTCCTAGAAGTAGCTTTTCTAGCCACCAGACCTTTCTCCATCCATTAGGAATTTGATGCTGTCACTAAAGATATTCCTTAAATTGTAGCCATTTGTTAAGTGTTTTTTTTTTGGGTCTAATCCGCATATATATCACCATTACCCTTGATTTTCTTGACTGTATATCTCTTAAATGTCAACATATACACATGTGATTTAGTTTACGAAGATTTTTCAATGCCGACAACCTCGATCAGAGAGTAAAAAAGGCGTAAGGTTCACAATGGTGTAAAATTAAAATGGGATATACCTGGCAAGGATTCGAGTTACAGGAACAAGGGCCAAACCAACCACCCAAGAATGGAATCGTCGAGCGAAAACACTTGACAACCTCCTAGAAGCAGCTTTTCTTGCCAACAGACCTTTCTCCATTAATTAGGAATCTTATACCGTCACTAAACACATTCCTTAAATTCTAGCCATTTGTTGAGTGTGTTTTTTTTTTGGTGTCTAATCCACATATATATCACCATTGCCCTTGATTTTCTTGACTGTATATCTCTTAAATGTCAACATATATACGTGTGATTTAGTTTACGAAGATTTTTAATGCCGAGAACCTCGACCAGGGATTAAAAACGGCGTAAGGCTCACAATGGTGTAAAATTAAAATGGGATATACCAGGCAAGGATTCGAGTTACAGGAACAAGGGCCAAACCAACCACCCTAGAATGGAATGGTCGAGCGAAAACACTTGACAACCTCCTAGAAGCAGCTTTTCTTGCCACCAGACCTTTCTCCATCAATTAGGAATCTGATGCCATCACTAAACACATTCCTTAAATTTTAGCCATTTGTTGAGTGTGTTTTTTTTTGGTGTCTAATCCGCATATATATCACCATTGCCCTTGATTTTCTTGACTGTATATCTCTTAAATGTCAACATATACACGTGTGATTTAGTTTACGAAGATTTTTCAATGCCGAGAACCTCGATCAGAGAGTAAAAAAGGCGTAAGGCTCACAATGGAGTAAAATTAAAATGCGATATACCGGGCTAGGATTCCTGTTACAGGAACAAGGGCCAAACCAACCACCCAATAATGGAATCGTTGAGCGAAAACACTTGACAACCTCCTAGAAGCAGCTTTTCCTGCAACCAGACCTTTCTCTATCAATTAGGAATCTGATGCCGTCACTAAACACATTCCTTAAATTGTAGCCATTTGTTTAGTGTTTTTTTTGGTGTCTAATCCGCATATATATCACCATTGCCCTTGATTTTCTTGACTGTATATATCTTAAATGTTAACATATACACGTGTGACTTAGTTTACGAAGATTTTTCAATGCCGAGAACATGGATCAGAGAGTAAAAAAGGCGTAAGGTTCACAATGGTGTAAAATTAAAATGGGATATACCTGGAAAGGATTCGAGTTACAAGAACAAGGGCCAAACCAACCACCCAAGAATGGAATCGTCGAGCGAAAACACTTGACAACCTCCTAGAAGCAGCTTTTCATGCCACCAGACATTTCTTCATCAATTAGGAATCTGATGCCGTCACAAAACACATTCCTTAAATTGTAGCCATTTGTTGAGTGTGTTTTTTTTGGTGTCTAATCCTCATATATATCACCATTGCCCTTGATTTTCTTGACTGTATATCTCTTAAATGTCAACAAATACACGTGTGATTTAGTTTACGAAGATTTTTCAATGCCGAGAACCTCGATCAGAGATTAAAAACGGCGTAAGGCTCACAATGGTGTAAAATTAAAATGGGATATAATGGGCTAGGATTCGAGTTACAGGAACAAGGGCCAAACCAACCACCCAAGAATAGAATCGTCGAGCGAAAATACTTGACAAACTCCTAGAAGCAGCTTTTCTTGCCACCAGACCTTTCTCCATCAATTAGAAATCTGATGCCGTCACTAAACACATTCCTTAAATTGTAGCCATTGGTATAGTGTTTTTTTTTTTTGGTGTCAAATCCACATATATATCACCATTGCCATTGATTTTCTTGACTGTATATCTCTTAAATGTCAACATATACATGTGTGATTTAGTTTACGAAGATTTTCATTGCCGAGAACCACGATCAGAGATTAAAAAAGGCGTAAGGTTCACAATGGTGTAAAATTAAAATGGGAAATACCTGGAAAGGATTCGAGTTACAGGAACTAGGGCCAAACGAACCACCCAAGAATGGAATCGTCGAGCGAAAACAGTTGACAAGCTCCTAGAAGCAGCTTTTCTTGCCACCAGACCTTTCTCTGTCAATTAGGAATCTGATATCGTCACTAAACATATTCCTTAAATTGTACCCATTTGTTGAGTGTGTGTTTTTTTATTGGTGTCTAATCTGCATATATATCACCATTGCCCTTGATTTTGTTGACTGCATATCTCTTAAATGTCAACATATACACGTGTGATTTAGTTTACGAAGATTTTTCAATGCCGAGAACCTCGATCAGAGAGTAAAAAAGGCGTAAGGCTAACAATGGTGTAAAATTAAAATGGGATATACCGGGCTAGGATTCCTGTTACAGGAACAAGGGCCAAACCAACCACCCAAGATTTGAATCGTCGAGCGAAAACACTTGACAACCTCCTAGAAGCATCTTTTCTTGCAACCAGACCTTTCTCCATCAATTAGGAATCTGATGCCGTCACTAAACACATTCCTTAAATTGTAGCCATTTGTTTAGTGTTTTTTTTTGGTGTCTAATCCGCATATATATCACCATTGCCCTTGATTTTCTTGACTGTATATATCTTAAATGTTAACATATACACGTGTGACTTAGTTTACGAAGATTTTTCAATGCCGAGAACATCGATTAGAGAGTAAAAAAGGCGTAAGGTTCAGAATGGTGTAAAATTAAAATGGGATATACCCGGCAAGGATTCGAGTTACAGGAACAAGGGACAAACCAACCACCCAAGAATGGAATCGTCGAGTGAAAACACTAGACAACCTCCTAGAAGCAGCTTTTCATGCCACCAGACCTTTCTTCATCAATTAGGAATCTGATGCCGTCACTAAACACATTCCTTAAATTGTTGCCATTTGTTGAGTGTGTTTTTTTTGGTCCCTAATCCTCATATATATCACCATTGCCCTTGATTTTCTTGACTGTATATCTCTTAAATGTCAACATATACACGTGTGATATAGTTTACGAAGATTTTTCAATGCCGAGAACCTCGATCAGAGAGTAAAAACGGCGTAAGGCTCACAATGGTCTAAAATTAAAATGGGATATACCGGGGTAGGATTCAAGTTACAGGAAGAAGGGCCAAACCAACCACCCAAGAATGGAATCGTCGAGCGAAAACACTTGACAACCTCCTGGAAGCAGCTTTTCTTGCCACCAGACCTTTCTCCAACAATTAGGAATCTGATGCCGTCACTAAACACATTCCTTAAATTGTAGCCATTTGTTTAGTGTTTTTTTTTGGTGTCAAATCCAAATATATATCACCATTGCCATTGATTTTCTTGACTGTATATCTCTTAAATGTCAACATATACATGTGTGATTTAGTTTACGAAGATTTTTCAATGCCGAGAACCTCGATCAGAGATTAAAAAAGGCGTAAGGTTCACAATGGTGTAACATTAAAATGGGAAATACCTGGCTAGGATTCGAGTTACAGGAACAAGGGCCAAACCAACCACCCAAGAATGGAATCGTCGAACGAAAACACTTGACAACCTCCTAGAAGCAGCTTTTCTTGCCACCAGACCTTTCTCCATCAATTAGGAATCTGATGCCGTCACTAAACACATTCCTTAAATTGTAGCCATTTGTTGAGTGTTTTTTTTTTGTGTCTAATCCGCATATATATGACCATTGCCCTTGATTTTCTTGTATGTATATCTCTTACATGTCAACATATACACGTGTGATTTAGTTTACAAAGATTTTTCAATGCCGAGAACATCGATCAGAGAGTGAAAAAAGGCGTAAGGTTCACAATGGTGTAAAATTAAAATGGGATATACCGGGCTAGGATTCGAGTTACAGGAACAAGGGCCAAACCAACCACCCCAAGAATGGAATCGTCGAGAGAAAACACTTGACAACCTCCTAGAAGGAGCTTTTCTTGCCACCAGACCTTTCTCCATCAATTAGGAATCTGATGCCGTCACTAAACACATTCCTTAAATTGTAGCCATTCGTTGAGTGTTTTTTTTTGTGTCTAATCCGCATATATATCACCGTTACCCTTGATTTTCTTGACTGTATATCTCTTAAATGTCAACATTTACACGTGTGATTTAGTTTACGAAGATTTTTCAATGCCGAGAACCTCGATCAGAGAGTAAAAAAGGCGTAAGGTTCACAAAGGTGTAAAATTAAAATGGGATATACCGGCTAGGTTTCGAGTTACAAGAACAAGGGCCAAACCAACCACCCAAGAATGGAATCGTCGAGCGAAAACACTTCACAACCTCCTAGAAGCAGCTTTTCTTACCACCAGACCTTTCTCCATCAATTAGGAATCTGATGCCGTGACTAAACACATTCCTTAAATTGTAGCCATTTGTTGAGTGTTTTTTTTGGTGTCTAATCCGCATAAATATCAAGATTTCCCTTGATTTTCTTGACTGTATATCTCTTAAATGTCAACATATACACGTGTGATTTAGTTTACGAAGATTTTTCAATGCCGATAACCTCGATCAGAGAGTAAAAAAGGTGTAAGGTTCACAATGGTGTAAAATTAAAATGGGATATACCGGGTTAGGATTCGAGTTACAGGAACAAGGGCCAAACCAACCACCCAGGAATGGAATCGTCGAGCGAAAACACTTGACAACCTTCTAGAAGCAGCTCTTCTTGCCACCAGACCTTTCTCCATCAATTAGGAATCTGATGCCGTCACTAAACACATTCCTTAAATTGTTGCCATTTGTTAAGTGTTTTTTTTTTGGTGTCTAATCCGCATATATATAACCATTGCCCTTGATTTTCTTGATTGTATATCTTTTAAATGTCAACATATACACCTGTGATTTAGTTTACAAAGAATTTTTAATGTCCAGAACCTCGATCAGAGAGTAAAATAGGCGTAAGGTTCACAATGGTGTAAAATTAAAATGGGATATACTGGGCTAGGATTAGAGTTACCGGAACAAGGGCCAAACCAACCACCCAAAAATCGAATCGTCCAGCGAAAACACTTGACAACCTCCTAGAAGCAGCTTTTCTTGCCACCAGACCTTTCTCCATCAATTAGGAATCTGATGCCGTCACTAAACACATTCCTTAAATTGTAGCCATTTGTTGAGTGTTTTTTTTTTTTTTTTGTGTCTAATCCGCATATATATCACCATTGCCAATGATTTTCTTGACTGTTTATCTCTTAAATGTCAACATATACACGTGTGATTTAGTTTACGAAGATTTTTCAATGCCGAGAACCTCGATCAGAGTGTAAAAAAGGCGTAAGGTTCACAATGGTGTAAAATTAAAATGGGATATACCGGGCTAGGATTCAAGTCACAGGAACAAGGGCCAAACCAACCACCCAAGAATGGAATCGTCGAGCGAAAACAGTTGAAAACCTCCTAGAAGCAACTTTTCTTGCCACCAGACCTTTCTCCAGCAATTAGTAATCTGATGCCGTCACTAAACACATTCCTTAAATTGTAGCCATTTGTTGAGTGCTTTTTTTGAGTGTCTAATCCGCATATATATCACCATTGCCCTTGATTTTCTTGACTGTATATCTCTTAAATGTCAACACATACACGTGTGATTTAGTTTACGAAGATTTTTCAATGCCGAGAACCTCGATCAGAGAGTAAAAAAGGCGTAAGGTTCACAATGGTGTAAAATTAAAATGGGATATACCGGGCAAGGATTCGAGTTACAGGAACAAGGGCCAAACCACCCACCCAAGAATGGAATCGTCGAGCGAAAACACTTGACAACCTCCTAGAAGCAGATTTTCTTGCCACCTGACCTTTCTCCAGCAATTAGTAATCTGATGCCGTCACTAAACACATTCCTTAAATTGTAGCCAATTGTCGAGTGTTTTTTTTTTGGTGTCTAATCCGCATATATATCACCATTGCCCTTGATTTTCTTGACTGTATATCTCTTAAATGTCAACATATACACGTGTGATTTAGTTTACGAAGATTTTTCAATGCCGAGAACGTCGATCAGAGAGTAAAAAAGGCGTAAGGTTCACAATGGTGTAAAATTAAAATGGGATATAATGGGCAAGGATTCGAGTTACAGGAACAAGGGCCAAACCAACCACCCAAGAATGGAATCGTCGAGCGAAAACACTTGACAACCTCCTAGAAGCAGATTTTCTTACCACCAGACCTTTCTCCAGCAATTAGTAATCTGATGCCGTCACTAAACACATTCCTTAAATTGAAGCCAATTGTTGAGTTTTTTTTTTTGTGTCTAATCCGCATATATATCACCATTGCCCTTGATTTTCTTGACTGTATATCTCTTAAATGTCAACATATACACGTGTGATTTAGTTTACGAAGATTTTTCAATGCCGAGAACCTCGATCAGAGAGTAAAAAAGGTGTAAGGTTCACAATGGTGTAAAATTAAAATGGGATATACCGGGCTAGGATTCGAGTTACAGGAACAAGGGCCAAACCAACCACCCAAGAATGGAATCGTCGATCGAAAACACTTGACAACCTCCTAGAAGCAGCTTTTCTTGCCACCAGACCTTTCTCCATTAATTAGGAATCTGATGCCGTCACTAAACACAATCCTTAAATTGTAGCCATTTGTTGAGTGTTTTTTTTGTGTCTAATCCGCATATATATATCACCAATGCCCATGATTTTCTTGACTGTATATCTCTTAAATGTCAACATATACAGGTGTGATTTAGTTTACGAAGATTTTTCAATGTCGACAACCTTGATCAGAGAGTAAAAAAGGCGTAAGGTTCACAACGGTGTAAAATTTAAATGGGATATACAGGGCTTGGATTCGAGTTACAGGAACAAGGGCCAAACCAACCACCCAAGAATGGAATCGTCGAGCGAAAACACTTGACAACCTCCTAGAAGCAGCTTTTCTTGCCACCAGACCTTTCTCCATCAATTAGGAATCTGATGCCGTCACTAAACACATTCCTTAAATTGTAGCCATTTGATGAGTGTTTTTTTTTTGGTGTCCAATCCGCATATATATCACCATTGCCAATGATTTTCTTGACTGTATATCTCTTAAATGTCAACATATACACGTGTGATTTAGTTTACGAAGATTTTTCAATGCCGAGAACCTCGATCAGAGTGTAAAAAAGGCGTAAGGTTCACAATGGTGTAAAATTAAATTGGGATATACCGGGCTAGGATTCAAGTTACAGGAACAAGGGCCAAACCAACCACTCAAGAATAGAATCGTCGAGCGAAAACAGTTGAAAACCTCCTAGAAGCAGCTTTTCTTGCCACCAGACCTTTCTCCAGCAATTAGTAATCTGATGCCGTCACTAAACACATTCCTTAAATTGTAGCCATTTGTTGAGTGCTTTTTTTGAGTGTCTAATCCGCATATATATCACCATTGCCCTTGATTTTCTTGACTGTATATCTCTTAAATGTCAACACATACACGTGTGATTTAGTTTACGAAGATTTTTAATGCCGAGAACCTCGATCAGAGAGTAAAAAAGGCGTAAGGTTCACAATGGTGTAAAATTAAAATGGGATATACCGGGCAAGGATTCGAGTTACAGGAACAAGGGCCAAACCAACCACCCAAGAATGGAATCGTCGAGCGAAAACACTTAACAACCTCCTAGAAGCAGATTTTCTTGCCACCAGACCTTTCTCCAGCAATTAGTAATCTGATGCCGTCACTAAACACATTCCTTAAATTGTAGCCAATTGTTGAGTGTTTTTTTTTTTGGTGTCTAATCCGCATATATATCACCATTGCCCTTGATTTTCTTGACTGTATATCTCTTAAATGTCAACATATAAACGTGTGATTTAGTTTATGATGATTTTTCAATGCCGAGAACCTCGATCAGATAGTAAAAAAGGCGTGAGGTTCACAATGGTGTAAAATTAAAAGGGGATATACCGGGCTAGGATTCGAGTTACAGGAACAAGGGCCAAACCAACCACCCAAGAATGGAATCGTCGAGCGAAAACACTTGACAACCTCCTAGAAGCAGATTTTCTTGCCACCAGACCTTTCTCCATCAATTAGGAATCTGATGTCGTCACTAAACACATTCCTTAAATTGTAGCCATTTGTTGAGTGTTTTTTTTTGTGTCTAATCCTCATATATATCACCATCGGCCTTGATTTTCTTGACTGTATATCTCTTAAATGTCAACATATACACGTGTGATTTAGTTTACGAATATTTTTCAATGCCGAGAACCTCGATCAGAGAGTAAAAAAGGCGTAAGGTTCACAATGGTGTAAAATTAAAATGGGATATACCGGGCTAGGATTCGAGTTACAGGAACAAGGGCCAAACCAGTCACCCAAGAATGGAATCGTCGAGCGAAAACACTTGACAACCTCCTTAAAGCAGATTTTCTTGCCACCAGACCTTTCTCCATCAATTAGGAATCTGATGGCGTCACTAAACACATTCCTTAAATTGTAGGCATTTGTTGAGTGTTTTTTTTTTGGTGTCTAATCCGCACTTGTATCACCGTTGCCATAGATTTACTTGACTGTATATCTCTTAAATGTCAACATATACACGTGTGATTTAGTTTACGAAGATTTTTCAATGCCGAGAACCTCGATCAGAGAGTAAAAAAGGTGTAAGGTTCACAATGGTGTAAACTTAAAATGGGATATACCGGGCTAGGCTTCGAGTTAAAGGAACAAGGGCCAAACTAACCACCCAAGAATGGAATCGTCGAGCGAAAACACTTGACAACCTCCTAGAAGCAGCTTTTCTAGCCACCAGACCTTTCTCCATTAATTAGGAATCTGATGCCGTCACTAAACACAATCCTTAAATTGTAGCCATTTGTTGAGTGTTTTTTTTTGTGTCTAATCCGCATATATATCACCAATGCCCTTGATTTTCTTGACTGTATATCTCTTAAATGTCAACATATACAGGTGTGATTTAGTTTACGAAGATTTTTCAATGCCGACCACCTTGATCAGAGAGTAAAAAAGGCGTAAGGTTCACAATGGTGTAAAATTAAAATGGGATATACCGGGTTAGGATTCAAGTTACAGGAACAAGGGCCAAACCAACCACCCAAGAATGGAATCGACGAGCGAAAACAGTTGAAAACCTCCTAGAAGCAGCTTTTCTTGCCACCAGACCTTTCTCCAGCAATTAGCAATCTGATGCCGTCACTAAACACATTCCTTAAATTGTAGCCATTTGTTGAGTGTTTTTTTTTGGTGTCTAATCCGCACATGTATCACCGTTGCCCTAGATTTTCTTGACTGTATATCTCTTAAATGTCAACATATACACGTGTGATTTAGTTTACGAAGATTTTTCAATGCCGAGAACCTCGATCAGAGAGTAAAAAAGGTGTAAGGTTCACAATGGTGTAAAATTAAAATGGGATATACCGGGCTAGGATTCGAGTTACAGGAACAAGGGCCAAACCAACCACCCAAGAATGGAATCGTCGAGCGAAAACACTTGACAACCTCCTAGAAACAGCTTTTCTTGCCACCAGACCTTTCTCCATTAATTAGGAATCTGATGCCGTCACTAAACACAATCCTTAAATTGTAGCCATTTGTTGAGTGATTTTTTTTTGATGTCTAATCCGCATATATATCCCCATTGCCCTTGATTTTCTTGACTGTATATCTCTTAAATGTCAAAATATACACGTGTGATTTAGTTTACGAAGATTTTTCAATGCCGAGAACCTCGATCAGAGAGTAAAAAAGGCGTAAGGTTCACAATGGTGTAAAATTAAAATGGGATATACCGGGCTAGGATTCGAGTTACAGGAACAAGGGCCAAACCAACCACCTAAGAATGGAATCGTCGAGCGAAAACACTTGACAACCTCCTTGAAGCAGCTTTTCTTGCCACAGACCTTTCTCCATCAATTAGGAATCTGATGTCGTCACTAAACACATTCCTTAAATTGTAGCCACTTGTTGAGTGTTTTTTTTTGTGTCTAATCCTCATATATGTCACCATCGCCCTTGATTTCTTGACTGTATATCTCTTAAATGTCAACATATACACGTGTGATTTAGTTTACGAATATCTTTCAATGCCGAGAACCTCGATCAGAGAGTAAAAAAGGCGTAAGGTTCACAATGGTGTAAAATTAAAATGGGATATACCGGGCTAGGATTCGAGTTACAGGAACAAGGGCCAAACCAATCACCCAAGAATGGAATCGTCGAGCGAAAACACTTGACAACCTCCTTGAAGCAGATTTTCTTGCCACCAGACCTTTCTCCATTAATTAGGAATCTGATGCCGTCACTAAACACAATCCTAAAACTATAGCCATTTGTTGAGTGTTTTTTTTTTTGTGTCTAATCCGCATATATATCACCAATGCCCTTGATTTTCTTGACTGTATATCTCTTAAATGTCAACATATAGGTGTGATTTAGTTTACGAAAATTTTTCAATGCCGACAACCTTGATCAGAGAGTAAAAAAGGCGTAAGGTTCACAATGGTGTAAAATTAAAATGGGATATACCGGGCTAGGATTCAAGTTACAGGAACAAGTGCCAAACCAACCACCCAAGAATGGAATCGTCGAGCGAAAACAGTTGAAAACCTCCTATAAGCAGCTTTTCTTGTCACCAGACCTTTCTCCAGCAATTAGTAATCTGATGCCGTCACTAAACACATTCCTTAAATTGTAGCCATTTGTTGAGTGCTTTTTTTGGGAGTCTAATCCGCATATATATCACCATTGCCCTTGATTTTCTTGACTGTATATCTCTTAAATGTCAACACATACACGGGTGATTTAGTTTACGAAGATTTTTCAATGCCGAGAACCTCGATCAGAGAGTAAAAAAGGCGTAAGGTTCACAATGATGTAAAATTAAAATGGGATATACCGGGCAAGGATTCGAGTTACAGGAACAAGGGCCAAACCAACCACCCAAGAATGGAATCGTCGAGCGAAAACACTTGACAACCTCCTAGAAGCAGATTTTCTTGCCACCAGACCTTTCTCCAGCAATTAGTAATCTGATGCCGTCACTAAACACATTCCTTAAATTGTAGCCAATTGCTGAGTGTTTTTTTTTTGTGTCTAATCCGCATATATATCACCATTGCCCTTGATTTTCTTGACTGTATATCTCTTAAATATCAACATATACACGTTTGATTTAGTTTACGAAGATTTTGCAATGCCGAGAACCTCGATCAGATAGTAAAAAAGGCGTGAGGTTCACAATGGTGTAAAATTAAAATGGGATATACCGGGCTAGGATTCGAGTTACAGGAACAAGGGCCAAACCAACCACCCAAGAATTGAATCGTCGAGCGAAAACACTTGATAACCTCCTAGAAGCAGCTTTTCTTGCCACCAGACCTTTCTCCATCAATTAGGAATCTGATGCCGCACTAAACACATTCCTTAAATTATAGCCATTTGTTTATTGATTTTTTTTTGATGTCTAATCCGCATATATACCCCATTGCCCTTGATTTTCTTGAGTGTATATCTCTTAAATGTCAAAATATACACGTGTGATTTAGTTTACGAAGATTTTTCAATGCCGAGAACCTCGATCAGAGAGTAAAAAAGGCGTAAGGTTCACAATGGTGTAAAATTAAAATGGGATATACCGGGCTAGTATTCGAGTTACAGGAACAAGGTTCAAAACCAACCACCCAAGAATGGAATCGTCGAGCGAAAACACTTGACAACCTCCTTGAAGCAACTTTTTTTGCCACTAGACCTTTCTCCATCAATTAGGAATCTGATGCCGTCACTAAACACATTCTTTAAATTGTAGCCATTTGTTGAGTTTTTTTTTCTGGTTTCTAATCCGCATATATATCACCATTACCCTTGATTTTCTTGACTGTATATCTCTTAAATGTCAACATATAAACGTCTGATTTAGTTTACGAAGAATTTTCAATGCCGAGAACCTCGATCAGAGAGTAAAAAAGGTGTAAGGTTCACAATGGTGTAAAATTAAAATGGGATATACCGGGCTAGGATTCGAGTTACAGGAACAAGGGCCAAACCAACCACCCAAGAATGGAATCGTCGAGCGAAAACACTTGACAACCTCCTAGAAGCAGCTTTTCTTGCCACCAGACCTTTCTCCAGCAATTAGTAATATGATGCCGTCACTAAACACATTCCTTAAATTGTAGCCATTTGTTGAGTGTTTTTTTTGGTGTCTAATCCGCATATAAAAATCACCATTGCCCTTGATTTTCTTGACTGTATATCTCTTAAATGTCAACATATATACACGTGTGATTTAGTTTACGAAGGTTTTTAAATGCCGAGAACCTCGATCAGAGTGTAAAAAAGGCGTAAGTTTCACAATGGTGTAAAATTAAAATGGGATATACCGTGCAAGGATTCGAGTTACAGGAACAAGGGCCAAACCAACCACCCAAGAATGGAATCGTCGAGCGAAAACACTTGACAACCTCCTAGAAGCAGCTTTTTTTGCCACCAGACCTTTCTCAATCAATTAGGAATCTGATGCCGTCACTAAACACATTCCTTAAATTGTAGCCATTTGTTGAGTGTTTTTTTTTGGTGTTTAATCCGCATATATATCACCATTGCCATTGATTTTCTTGACTGTATATCTCTTAAATGTCAACATATACACGTGTGATTTAGTTTACGAAGATTTTTCAATGCCGAGAACCTCGATCAGAGTGTAAAAAAGGCGTAAGGTTCACAATGGTGTAAATTTAAAATGGGATATACCGGGCTAGAATTCAAGATACAGGAACAAGGGCCAAACCAACCACCCAAGAATGGAATCGTCGAGCGAAAACAGTTGAAAACCTCCTAGAAGCAGCTTTTCTTGCCACCAGACCGTTCTCCAGCAATTAGTAATCTGATGCCGTCACTAAACACATTCCTTAAATTGTAGCCATTTGTTGAGTGCTTTTTTTTGGTGTCTAATCCGCATATATATCACCATTGCCCTTGATTTTCTTGACTGTATATCTCTTAAATGTCAACATATACACGTGTGATTTAGTTTACGAAGATTTTTCAATGCCGAGAACCTCAATCAGAGAGCAAAAAAGGCGTAAGGTTCACAATGGTGTAAAATTAAAATGGGATATACCGGGCAAGGATTCAAGTTACAGGAACAAGGGCCAAACCAACCACCCAAGAATGGAATCGTCGAGCGAAAACACTTGACAACATCCTAGAAGCAGCTTTTCTTGCCATCAAACCTTTCTCCAGCAATTAGGAATCTGATGCCGTCACTAAACACATTCCTTAAATTGTAGCCAATTGTTGAGTGTTTTTTTTGGTGTCTAATCCGCATATATATCACCATTGCCCTTGATTTTCTTGACTGTATATCTCTTAAATGTCAAAATATACACGTGTGATTTAGTTTACGAAGATTTTTCAATGCCGAGAACCTCGATCAGATAGTAAAAAAGGCGTGAGGTTCACAATGGTGTAAAATTAAAATGAGATATACCGGGCTAGGATTCGAGTTACAGGAACAAGGGCCAAACCAACCACCCAAGAATGGAATCGTCGAGCGAAGACACTTGACAACCTCCTAGAAGCAGCTTTTCTTGCCACCAGACCTTTCTCCATCAATTAGGAATCTTATGCCGTCACTAAACACATTCCTTAAATTGTAGCCATTTGTTGAGTGATTTTTTTTTGGTGTCTAATCCGCATATAAAAATCACCATTGCCCTTGATTTTCTTGACTGTATATCTCTTAAATGTCAACATATATACACGTGTGATTTAGTTTACGAAGGTTTTTAAATGCCGAGAACCTCGATCAGAGTGTAAAAAAGGCGTAAGTTTCACAATGGTGTACAATTAAAATGGGATATACCGTGCAAGGATTCGAGTTACAGGAACAAGGGCCAAACCAACCACCCAAGAATGGAATCGTCGAGCGAAAACACTTGACAACCTCCTAGAAGCAGCTTTTTTTGCCACCAGACCTTTCTCAATCAATTAGGAATCTGATGCCGTCACTAAACACATTCCTTAAATTGTAGCCATTTGTTGAGTGTTTTTTTTTTTGGTGTCTAATCCGCATATATATCACCATTGCCATTGATTTTCTTGACTGTATATCTCTTAAATGTCAACATATACACGTGTGATTTAGTTTACGAAGATTTTTCAATGCCGATAACCTCGATCAGAGTGTAAAAAAGGCGTAAGGTTCACAATGGTGTAAAATTAAAATGGGATATACCGGGCTAGAATTCAAGATACAGGAACAAGGGCCAAACCAACCACCCAATAATGGAATCGTCGAGCGAAAACAGTTGAAAACCTCCTAGAAGCAGCTTTTCTTGCCACCAGACCGTTCTCCAGCAATTAGTAATCTGATGCCGTCACTAAACACATTCCTTAAATTGTAGCCATTTGTTGAGTGCTTTTTTTTGGTGTCTAATCCGCATATATATCACCATTGCCCTTGATTTTCTTGACTGTATATCTCTTAAATGTCAACATATACACGTGTGATTTAGTTTACGAAGATTTTTCAATGCCGAGAACCTCGATCAGAGAGCAAAAAAGGCGTAAGGTTCACAATGGTGTAAAATTAAAATGGGATATACCGGGCAAGTATTCAAGTTACAGGAAGAAGGGCCAAACCAACCACCCAAGAATGGAATCGTCGAGCGAAAACACTTGACAACATCCTAGAAGCAGCTTTTCTTGCCATCAGACCTTTCTCCAGCAATTAGGAATCTGATGCCGTCACTAAACACATTCCTTAAATTGTTGCCAATTGTTGAGTGTTTTTTTTGGTGTCTAATCCGCATATATATCACCATTGCCCTTGATTTTCTTGACTGTATATCTCTTAAATGTCAAAATATACACGTGTGATTTAGTTTACGAAAATTTTTCAATGCCGAGAACCTCGATCAGATAGTAAAAAAGGCGTGAGGTTCACAATGGTGTAAAATTAAAATGAGATATACCGGGCTAGGATTCGAGTTACAGGAACAAGGGCCAAACCAACCACCCAAGAATGGAATCGTCGAGCGAAGACACTTGACAACCTCCTAGAAGCAGCTTTTCTTGCCACCAGACCTTTCTCCATCAATTAGGAATCTGATGCCGTCACTAAACACATTCCTTAAATTGTAGCCATTTGTTGAGTGATTTTTTTTTTGGTGTCTAATCCGCATATATATCACCATTGCCCTTGATTTTCTTGACTGTATATCTCTTAAATGTCAAAATATACACGTGTGATTTAGTTTACGAAGATTTTTCAATGCCGAGAACCTCGTTCAGAGAGTAAAAAAGGCGTAAGGTTCACAATGGTGTAAAATTAAAATGGGATATACCGGGCTAGGATTCGAGTTACAGGAACAAGGGTCAAAACCAACCACCCAAGAATGGAATCGTCGAGCGAAAACACTTGACAACCTCCTTGAAGCAACTTTTTTTGCCACTAGACCTTTCTCCATCAATTAGGAATCTGATGCCGTCACTAAACACATTCTTTAAATTGTAGCCATTTGTTGAGTTTTTTTTCTGGTGTCTAATCCGCATATATATCACCATTACCCTTGATTTTCTTGACTGTATATCTCTTAAATGTCAGTATATAAACGTCTGATTTAGTTTACGAAGACTTTTCAATGCCGAGAACCTCGATCAGAGAGTAAAAAAGGTGTAAGGTTCACAATGGTGTAAAATTAAAATGGGATATACCGGGCTAGGATTCGAGTTACAGGAACAAGGGCCAAACCAACCACCCAAGAATGGAATCGTCGAGCGAAAACACTTGACAACCTCCTAGAAGCAGCTTTTCTTGCCACCAGACCTTTCTCCAGCAATTAGTAATATGATGCCGTCACTAAACACATTCCTTAAATTGTAGCCATTTGTTGAGTGTTTTTTTTGGTGTCTAATCCGCATATAAAAATCACCATTGCCCTTGATTTTCTTGACTGTATATCTCTTAAATGTCAACATATATACACGTGTGATTTAGTTTACGAAGGTTTTTAAATGCCGAGAACCTCGATCAGAGTGTAAAAAAGGCGTAAGTTTCACAATGGTGTACAATTAAAATGGGATATACCGTGCAAGGATTCGAGTTACAGGAACAAGGGCCAAACCAACCACCCAAGAATGGAATCGTCGAGCGAAAACACTTGACAACCTCCTAGAAGTAGCTTTTTTTGCCACCAGACCTTTCTCAATCAATTAGGAATCTGTTGCCGTCACTAAACACATTCCTTAAATTGTAGCCATTTGTTGAGTGTTTTTTTTTTGTGTCTAATCCGCATATATATCACCATTGCCATTGATTTTCTTGACTGTATATCTCTTAAATGTCAACATATACACGTGTGATTTAGTTTACGAAGATTTTTCAATGCCGAGAACCTCGATCAGAGTGTAAAAAAGGCGTAAGGTTCACAATGGTGTAAAATTAAAATGGGATATACCGGGCTAGAATTCAAGATACAGGAACAAGGGCCAAACCAACCACCCAAGAATGGAATCGTCGAGCGAAAACAGTTGAAAACCTCCTAGAAGCAGCTTTTCTTGCCACCAGACCGTTCTCCAGCAATTAGTAATCTGAGGCCGTCACTAAACACATTCCTTAAATTGTAGCCATTTGTTGAGTGCTTTTTTTTGGTGTCTAATCCGCATATATATCACCATTGCCCTTGATTTTCTTGACTGTATATCTCTTAAATGTCAACATATACACGTGTGATTTAGTTTACGAAGATTTTTCAATGCCGAGAACCTCGATCAGAGAGCAAAAAAGGCGTAAGGTTCACAATGGTGTAAAATTAAAATGGGATATACCGGGCAAGTATTCAAGTTACAGGAAGAAGGGCCAAACCAACCACCCAAGAATGGAATCGTCGAGCGAAAACACTTGACAACATCCTAGAAGCAGCTTTTCTTGCCATCAGACCTTTCTCCAGCAATTAGGAATCTGATGTCGTCACTAAACACATTCCTTAAATTGTTGCCAATTGTTGAGTGTTTTTTTTGGTGTCTAATCCGCATATATATCACCATTGCCCTTGATTTTCTTGACTGTATATCTCTTAAATGTCAAAATATACACGTGTGATTTAGTTTACGAAAATTTTTCAATGCCGAGAACCTCGATCAGATAGTAAAAAAGGCGTGAGGTTCACAATGGTGTAAAATTAAAATGAGATATACCGGGCTAGGATTCGAGTTACAGGAACAAGGGCCAAACCAACCACCCAAGAATGGAATCGTCGAGCGAAGACACTTGACAACCTCCTAGAAGCAGCTTTTCTTGCCACCAGACCTTTCTCCATCAATTAGGAATCTGATGCCGTCACTAAACACATTCCTTAAATTGTAGCCATTTGTTGAGTGATTTTTTTTTTGGTGTCTAATCCGCATATATATCACCATTGCCCTTGATTTTCTTGACTGTATATCTCTTAAATGTCAAAATATACACGTGTGATTTAGTTTACGAAGATTTTTCAATGCCGAGAACCTCGTTCAGAGAGTAAAAAAGGCGTAAGGTTCACAATGGTGTAAAATTAAAATGGGATATACCGGGCTAGGATTCGAGTTACAGGAACAAGGGTCAAAACCAACCACCCAAGAATGGAATCGTCGAGCGAAAACACTTGACAACCTCCTTGAAGCAACTTTTTTTGCCACTAGACCTTTCTCCATCAATTAGGAATCTGATGCCGTCACTAAACACATTCTTTAAATTGTAGCCATTTGTTGAGTTTTTTTTCTGGTGTCTAATCCGCATATATATCACCATTACCCTTGATTTTCTTGACTGTATATCTCTTAAATGTCAGTATATAAACGTCTGATTTAGTTTACGAAGACTTTTCAATGCCGAGAACCTCGATCAGAGAGTAAAAAAGGTGTAAGGTTCACAATGGTGTAAAATTAAAATGGGATATACCGGGCTAGGATTCGAGTTACAGGAACAAGGGCCAAACCAACCACCCAAGAATGGAATCGTCGAGCGAAAACACTTGACAACCTCCTAGAAGCAGCTTTTCTTGCCACCAGACCTTTCTCCAGCAATTAGTAATATGATGCCGTCACTAAACACATTCCTTAAATTGTAGCCATTTGTTGAGTGTTTTTTTTGGTGTCTAATCCGCATATAAAAATCACCATTGCCCTTGATTTTCTTGACTGTATATCTCTTAAATGTCAACATATATACACGTGTGATTTAGTTTACGAAGGTTTTTAAATGCCGAGAACCTCGATCAGAGTGTAAAAAAGGCGTAAGTTTCACAATGGTGTACAATTAAAATGGGATATACCGTGCAAGGATTCGAGTTACAGGAACAAGGGCCAAACCAACCACCCAAGAATGGAATCGTCGAGCGAAAACACTTGACAACCTCCTAGAAGTAGCTTTTTTTGCCACCAGACCTTTCTCAATCAATTAGGAATCTGTTGCCGTCACTAAACACATTCCTTAAATTGTAGCCATTTGTTGAGTGTTTTTTTTTTGTGTCTAATCCGCATATATATCACCATTGCCATTGATTTTCTTGACTGTATATCTCTTAAATGTCAACATATACACGTGTGATTTAGTTTACGAAGATTTTTCAATGCCGAGAACCTCGATCAGAGTGTAAAAAAGGCGTAAGGTTCACAATGGTGTAAAATTAAAATGGGATATACCGGGCTAGAATTCAAGATACAGGAACAAGGGCCAAACCAACCACCCAAGAATGGAATCGTCGAGCGAAAACAGTTGAAAACCTCCTAGAAGCAGCTTTTCTTGCCACCAGACCGTTCTCCAGCAATTAGTAATCTGAGGCCGTCACTAAACACATTCCTTAAATTGTAGCCATTTGTTGAGTGCTTTTTTTTGGTGTCTAATCCGCATATATATCACCATTCCCCTTGATTTTCTTGACTGTATATCTCTTAAATGTCAAAATATACACGTGTGATTTAGTTTACGAAGATTTTTCAATGCCGAGAACCTCGATCAGAGAGCAAAAAAGGCGTAAGGTTCACAATGGTGTAAAATTAAAATGGGATATACCGGGCAAGTATTCAAGTTACAGGAAGAAGGGCCAAACCAACCACCCAAGAATGGAATCGTCGAGCGAAAACACTTGACAACATCCTAGAAGCAGCTTTTCTTGCCATCAGACCTTTCTCCAGCAATTAGGAATCTGATGCCGTCACTAAACACATTCCTTAAATTGTTGCCAATTGTTGAGTGTTTTTTTTGGTGTCTAATCCGCATATATATCACCATTGCCCTTGATTTTCTTGACTGTATATCTCTTAAATGTCAAAATATACACGTGTGATTTAGTTTACGAAAATTTTTCAATGCCGAGAACCTCGATCAGATAGTAAAAAAGGCGTGAGGTTCACAATGGTGTAAAATTAAAATGAGATATACCGGGCTAGGATTCGAGTTACAGGAACAAGGGCCAAACCAACCACCCAAGAATGGAATCGTCGAGCGAAGACACTTGACAACCTCCTAGAAGCAGCTTTTCTTGCCACCAGACCTTTCTCCATCAATTAGGAATCTGATGCCGTCACTAAACACATTCCTTAAATTGTAGCCATTTGTTGAGTGATTTTTTTTTTGGTGTCTAATCCGCATATATATCACCATTGCCCTTGATTTTCTTGACTGTATATCTCTTAAATGTCAAAATATACACGTGTGATTTAGTTTACGAAGATTTTTCAATGCCGAGAACCTCGTTCAGAGAGTAAAAAAGGCGTAAGGTTCACAATGGTGTAAAATTAAAATCGGATATACCGGGCTAGGATTCGAGTTACAGGAACAAGGGTCAAAACCAACCACCCAAGAATGGAATCGTCGAGCGAAAACACTTGACAACCTCCTTGAAGCAACTTTTTTTGCCACTAGACCTTTCTCCATCAATTAGGAATCTGATGCCGTCACTAAACACATTCTTTAAATTGTAGCCATTTGTTGAGTTTTTTTTCTGGTGTCTAATCCGCATATATATCACCATTAACCTTGATTTTCTTGACTGTATATCTCTTAAATGTCAGTATATAAACGTCTGATTTAGTTTACGAAGACTTTTCAATGCCGAGAACCTCGATCAGAGAGTAAAAAAGGTGTAAGGTTCACAATGGTGTAAAATTAAAATGGGATATACCGGGCTAGGATTCGAGTTACAGGAACAAGGGCCAAACCAACCACCCAAGAATGGAATCGTCGAGCGAAAACACTTGACAACCTCCTAGAAGCAGCTTTTCTTGCCACCAGACCTTTCTCCAGCAATTAGTAATATGATGCCGTCACTAAACACATTCCTTAAATTGTAGCCATTTGTTGAGTGTTTTTTTTGGTGTCTAATCCGCATATAAAAATCACCATTGCCCTTGATTTTCTTGACTGTATATCTCTTAAATGTCAACATATATACACGTGTGATTTAGTTTACGAAGGTTTTTAAATGCCGAGAACCTCGATCAGAGTGTAAAAAAGGCGTAAGTTTCACAATGGTGTACAATTAAAATGGGATATACCGTGCAAGGATTCGAGTTACAGGAACAAGGGCCAAACCAACCACCCAAGAATGGAATCGTCGAGCGAAAACACTTGACAACCTCCTAGAAGTAGCTTTTTTTGCCACCAGACCTTTCTCAATCAATTAGGAATCTGTTGCCGTCACTAAACACATTCCTTAAATTGTAGCCATTTGTTGAGTGTTTTTTTTTTGTGTCTAATCCGCATATATATCACCATTGCCATTGATTTTCTTGACTGTATATCTCTTAAATGTCAACATATACACGTGTGATTTAGTTTACGAAGATTTTTCAATGCCGAGAACCTCGATCAGAGTGTAAAAAAGGCGTAAGGTTCACAATGGTGTAAAATTAAAATGGGATATACCGGGCTAGAATTCAAGATACAGGAACAAGGGCCAAACCAACCACCCAAGAATGGAATCGTCGAGCGAAAACAGTTGAAAACCTCCTAGAAGCAGCTTTTCTTGCCACCAGACCGTTCTCCAGCAATTAGTAATCTGATGCCGTCACTAAACACATTCCTTAAATTGTAGCCATTTGTTGAGTGCTTTTTTTTGGTGTCTAATCCGCATATATATCACCATTGCCCTTGATTTTCTTGACTGTATATCTCTTAAATGTCAACATATACACGTGTGATTTAGTTTACGAAGATTTTTCAATGCCGAGAACCTCGATCAGAGAGTAAAAAAGGCGTAAGGTTCACAATGGTGTAAAATTAAAATGGGATATACCAGGCTAGGATTCGAGTTACAGGAACAAGGGCCAAACCAACCACCCAAGAATGGAATCGTCGAGCGAAAACACTTGACAACCTCCTAGAAGCAGCTTTTTTTGACACCGGACCTTTCTCCATCAATTAGGAATCTGATGCCGTCACTAAATACATTCCTTAAATTGTAGCAATTTGTTGAGTGTTTTTTTTGGTGTCTAATCCGCATATATATCACAATTGCCCTTGATTTTCTTGACTGTATATCTCTTAAATGTCAAAATATACACGTGTGATTTAGTTTACGAAGATTTTTCAATGCCGAGAACCTCGTTCAGAGAGTAAAAAAGGCGTAAGGTTCACAATGGTGTAAAATTAAAATGGGATATACCGGGCTAGGATTCGAGTTACAGGAACAAGGGTCAAAACCAACCACCCAAGAATGGAATCGTCGAGCGAAAACACTTGACAACCTCCTTGAAGCAACTTTTTTTGCCACTAGACCTTTCTCCATCAATTAGGAATCTGATGCCGTCACTAAACACATTCTTTAAATTGTAGCCATTTGTTGAGTTTTTTTTCTGGTGTCTAATCCGCATATATATCACCATTACCCTTGATTTTCTTGACTGTATATCTCTTAAATGTCAGTATATAAACGTCTGATTTAGTTTACGAAGACTTTTCAATGCCGAGAACCTCGATCAGAGAGTAAAAAAGGTGTAAGGTTCACAATGGTGTAAAATTAAAATGGGATATACCGGGCTAGGATTCGAGTTACAGGAACAAGGGCCAAACCAACCACCCAAGAATGGAATCGTCTAGCGAAAACACTTGACAACCTCCTAGAAGCAGCTTTTCTTGCCACCAGACCTTTCTCCAGCAATTAGTAATATGATGCCGTCACTAAACACATTCCTTAAATTGTAGCCATTTGTTGAGTGTTTTTTTTGGTGTCTAATCCGCATATAAAAATCACCATTGCCCTTGATTTTCTTGACTGTATATCTCTTAAATGTCAACATATATACACGTGTGATTTAGTTTACGAAGGTTTTTAAATGCCGAGAACCTCGATCAGAGTGTAAAAAAGGCGTAAGTTTCACAATGGTGTAAAATTAAAATGGGATATACCGTGCAAGGATTCGAGTTACAGGAACAAGGGCCAAACCAACCACCCAAGAATGGAATCGTCGAGCGAAAACACTTGACAACCTCCTAGAAGTAGCTTTTTTTGCCACCAGACCTTTCTCAATCAATTAGGAATCTGTTGCCGTCACTAAACACATTCCTTAAATTGTAGCCATTTGTTGAGTGTTTTTTTTTTGTGTCTAATCCGCATATATATCACCATTGCCATTGATTTTCTTGACTGTATATCTCTTAAATGTCAACATATACACGTGTGATTTAGTTTACGAAGATTTTTCAATGCCGAGAACCTCGATCAGAGTGTAAAAAAGGCGTAAGGTTCACAATGGTGTAAAATTAAAATGGGATATACCGGGCTAGAATTCAAGATACAGGAACAAGGGCCAAACCAACCACCCAAGAATGGAATCGTCGAGCGAAAACAGTTGAAAACCTCCTAGAAGCAGCTTTTCTTGCCACCAGACCGTTCTCCAGCAATTAGTAATCTGATGCCGTCACTAAACACATTCCTTAAATTGTAGCCATTTGTTGAGTGCTTTTTTTTGGTGTCTAATCCGCATATATATCACCATTGCCCTTGATTTTCTTGACTGTATATCTCTTAAATGTCAACATATACACGTGTGATTTAGTTTACGAAGATTTTTCAATGCCGAGAACCTCGATCAGAGAGTAAAAAAGGCGTAAGGTTCACAATGGTGTAAAATTAAAATGGGATATACCGGGCTAGGATTCGAGTTACAGGAACAAGGGCCAAACCAACCACCCAAGAATGGAATCGTCGAGCGAAAACAGTTGAAAACCTCCTAGAAGCAGCTTTTCTTGCCACCAGACCGTTCTCCAGCAATTAGTAATCTGATGCCGTCACTAAACACATTCCTTAAATTGTAGCCATTTGTTGAGTGCTTTTTTTTGGTGTCTAATCCGCATATATATCACCATTGCCCTTGATTTTCTTGACTGTATATCTCTTAAATGTCAACATATACACGTGTGATTTAGTTTACGAAGATTTTTCAATGCCGAGAACCTCGATCAGAGAGTAAAAAAGGCGTAAGGTTCACAATGGTGTAAAATTAAAATGGGATATACCGGGCTAGGATTCGAGTTACAGGAACAAGGGCCAAACCAACCACCCAAGAATGGAATCGTCGAGCGAAAACACTTGACAACCTCCTAGAAGCAGCTTTTTTTGACACCGGACCTTTCTCCATCAATTAGGAATCTGATGCCGTCACTAAACACATTCCTTAAATTGTAGCCATTTGTTGAGTGTTTTTTTTTTGTGTCTAATCCGCATATATATTACCATTGCCATTGATTTTCTTGACTGTATATCTCTTAAATGTCAACATATACACGTGTGATTTAGTTTACGAAGATTTTTCAATGCCGAGAACCTCGATCAGAGTGTAAAAAAGGCGTAAGGTTCACAATGGTGTAAAATTAAAATGGGATATACCGGGCTAGAATTCAAGATACAGGAACAAGGGCCAAACCAACCACCCAAGAATGGAATCGTCGAGCGAAAACAGTTGAAAACCTCCTAGAAGCAGCTTTTCTTGCCACCAGACCGTTCTCCAGCAATTAGTAATCTGATGCCGTCACTAAACACATTCCTTAAATTGTAGCCATTTGTTGAGTGCTTTTTTTTGGTGTCTAATCCGCATATATATCACCATTGCCCTTGATTTTCTTGACTGTATATCTCTTAAATGTCAACATATACACGTGTGATTTAGTTTACGAAGATTTTTCAATGCCGAGAACCTCGATCAGAGAGTAAAAAAGGCGTAAGGTTCACAATGGTGTAAAATTAAAATGGGATATACCGGGCTAGGATTCGAGTTACAGGAACAAGGGCAAACCAACCACCCAAGAATGGAATCGTCGAGCGAAAACACTTGACAACCTCCTAGAAGCAGCTTTTTTTGACACCGGACCTTTCTCCATCAATTAGGAATCTGATGCCGTCACTAAATACATTCCTTAAATTGTAGCAATTTGTTGAGTGTTTTTTTTGGTGTCTAATCCGCATATATATCACAATTGCCCTTGATTTTCTTGACTGTATATCTCTTAAATTTCAACATATACACGTGTGATTTAGTTTACGAAGATTTTTCAATGCCGAGAGCCTCGATCAGAGAGTAAAAAAGGAGTAAGGTTCACAATGGTGTAAAATTAAAATGGGATATACGGGGCTAGGATTCGAGTTACAGGTACAAGGGCCAAACCAACCACCCAAGAATGGAATCGTCGAGCGAAAACACTTGACAACCTCCTAAAAGCAGCTTTTCTTGCCACCAGACCTTTCTCCAGCAATTAGTAATATGATGCCGTCACAAAACACTTCCTAAAATTGTAGCCATTTGTTGAGTGTTTTTTTTTTTGTCTCTAATCAACATATGTATCACCATTGCCCTTGATTTTCTTGACTATATATCTCTTAAATGACAACATATATACACGTGTGATTTAGTTTACGAAGGTTTTTAAATGCCGAGAACCTCGATCAGAGTGTAAAAAAGGCGTAAGTTTCACAATGGTGTAAAATTAAAATGGGATATACCGTGCAAGGATTCGAGTTACAGGAACAAGGGCCAAACCAACCACCCAAGAATGGAATCGTCGAGCGAAAACACTTGACAACCTCCTAGAAGCAGCTTTTTTTGCCACCAGACCTTTCTCAATCAATTAGGAATCTGATGTCGTCACTAAACACATTCCTTAAATTGTAGCCATTTGTTGAGTTTTTTTTTTTGTGTCTAATCCGCATATATATCACCATTGCCATTGATTTTCTTGACTGTATATCTCTTAAATGTCAACATATACACGTGTGATTTAGTTTACGAAGATTTTTCAATGCCGAGAACCTCGATCAGAGAGTAAAAAAGGCGTAAGGTTCACAATGGTGTAAAATTAAAATGGGATATACCAGGCTAGGATTCGAGTTACAGGAACAAGGGCCAAACCAACCACCCAAGAATGGAATCGTCGAGCGAAAACACTTGACAACCTCCTAGAAGCAGCTTTTTTTGCCACCGGACCTTTCTCCAGCAATTAGGAATCTGATGCCGTCACTAAACACATTCCTTAAATTGTAGCAATTTGTTGAGTGTTTTTTTTTGGTGTCTAATCCGCATATATATCACCATTACCCTTGATTTTCTTGACTGTATATCTCTTAAATGTCAAAATATACACGTGTGATTTAGTTTACGATGATTTTTCAATGCCGAGAACCTCGATCAGAGAGTAAAAAAGGCGTAAGGTTCACAATGGTGTAAAATTAAAATGGGATATACCGGGCTAGAATTCAAGATACAGGAACAAGGGCCAAACCAACCACCCAAGAATGGAATCGTCGAGCGAAAACAGTTGAAAACCTCCTAGAAGCAGCTTTTCTTGCCACCAGACCGTTCTCCAGCAATTAGTAATCTGATGCCGTCACTAAACACATTCCTTAAATTGTAGCCATTTGTTGAGTGCTTTTTTTTGGTGTCTAATCCGCATATATATCACCATTGCCCTTGATTTTCTTGACTGTATATCTCTTAAATGTCAACATATACACGTGTGATTTAGTTTACGAAGATTTTTCAATGCCGAGAACCTCGATCAGAGAGTAAAAAAGGCGTAAGGTTCACAATGGTGTAAAATTAAAATGGGATATACCGGGCTAGGATTCGAGTTACAGGAACAAGGGCAAACCAACCACCCAAGAATGGAATCGTCGAGCGAAAACACTTGACAACCTCCTAGAAGCAGCTTTTTTTGACACCGGACCTTTCTCCATCAATTAGGAATCTGATGCCGTCACTAAATACATTCCTTAAATTGTAGCAATTTGTTGAGTGTTTTTTTTGGTGTCTAATCCGCATATATATCACAATTGCCCTTGATTTTCTTGAATGTATATCTCTTAAATTTCAACATATACACGTGTGATTTAGTTTACGAAGATTTTTCAATGCCGAGAGCCTCGATCAGAGAGTAAAAAAGGAGTAAGGTTCACAATGGTGTAAAATTAAAATGGGATATACGGGGCTAGGATTCGAGTTACAGGTACAAGGGCCAAACCAACCACCCAAGAATGGAATCGTCGAGCGAAAACACTTGACAACCTCCTAGAAGCAGCTTTTCTTGCCACCAGACCTTTCTCCAGCAATTAGTAATATGATGCCGTCACAAAACACTTCCTAAAATTGTAGCCATTTGTTGAGTGTTTTTTTTTTTTGTCTCTAATCAACATATGTATCACCATTGCCCTTGATTTTCTTGACTATATATCTCTTAAATGACAACATATATACACGTGTGATTTAGTTTACGAAGGTTTTTAAATGCCGAGAACCTCGATCAGAGTGTAAAAAAGGCGTAAGTTTCACAATGGTGTAAAATTAAAATGGGATATACCGTGCAAGGATTCGAGTTACAGGAACAAGGGCCAAACCAACCACCCAAGAATGGAATCGTCGAGCGAAAACACTTGACAACCTCCTAGAAGCAGCTTTTTTTGCCACCAGACCTTTCTCAATCAATTAGGAATCTGATGTCGTCACTAAACACATTCCTTAAATTGTAGCCATTTGTTGAGTGTTTTTTTTTTTGTGTCTAATCCGCATATATATCACCATTGCCATTGATTTTCTTGACTGTATATCTCTTAAATGTCAACATATACACGTGTGATTTAGTTTACGAAGATTTTTCAATGCCGAGAACCTCGATCAGAGAGTAAAAAAGGCGTAAGGTTCACAATGGTGTAAAATTAAAATGGGATATACCAGGCTAGGATTCGAGTTACAGGAACAAGGGCCAAACCAACCACCCAAGAATGGAATCGTCGAGCGAAAACACTTGACAACCTCCTAGAAGCAGCTTTTTTTGCCACCGGACCTTTCTCCAGCAATTAGGAATCTGATGCCGTCACTAAACACATTCCTTAAATTGTAGCAATTTGTTGAGTGTTTTTTTTTGGTGTCTAATCCGCATATATATCACCATTACCCTTGATTTTCTTGACTGTATATCTCTTAAATGTCAAAATATACACGTGTGATTTAGTTTACGATGATTTTTCAATGCCGAGAACCTCGATCAGAGAGTAAAAAAGGCGTAAGGTTCACAATGGTGTAAAATTAAAATGGGATATACCGGGCTAGGATTCGAGTTACAGGAACAAGGGCCAAACCAACCACCCAAGAATGGGATCATCGAGCGAAAACACTTGACAACCTCCTAGAAGCAGCTTTTCTTGCCACCAAACCTTTCTCCATCAATTAGGAATCTGATGCCGTCACTAAACACATTCCTTAAATTGTAGCCATTTGTTGAGTGTTTTTTTTTTGGTGTCTAATCCGCATATATATCACCATTGCCATTGATTTTCTTGACTGTATATCTCTTAAATGTCAACATATACACGTGTGATTTAGTTTACGAAGATTTTTCAATGCCGAGAACCTCGATCAGAGTGTAAAAAAGGCGTAAGGTTCACAATGGTGTAAAATTAAAATGGGATATACCGGGCTAGAATTCAAGATACAGGAACAAGGGCCAAACCAACCACCCAAGAATGGAATCGTCGAGCGAAAACAGTTGAAAACCTCCTAGAAGCTGCTTTTCTTGCCACCAGACCGTTCTCCAGCAATTAGTAATCTGATGCCATCACTAAACACATTCCTTAAATTATAGCCATTTGTCGAGTGCTTTTTTTTGGTGTCTAATCCGCATATATATCACCATTGCCCTTGATTTTCTTGACTGTATATCTCTTAAATGTCAACATATACACGTGTGATTTAGTTTACGAAGATTTTTCAATGCCGAGAACCTCGATCAGAGAGTAAAAAAGGCGTAAGGTTCACAATGGTGTAAAATTAAAATGGGAGATACCAGGCAAGGATTCAAGTTACAGGAACAAGGGCCAAACCAACCACCCAAGAATGGAATCGTCGAGCCAAAACACTTGACAACCTCCTAGAAGCAGCTTTTCTTGCCATCAGACCTTTCTACAACAATTAGGAATCTGATGCCGTCACTACACACATTCCTTAAATTGTAGCCAATTGTTGAGTGTTTTTTTTGGTGTCTAATCCGCATATATATCACCATTGCACTTGATTTTCTTGACTGTATATCTCTTAAATGTCAACATATACACGTTTGATTTAGTTTACGAAGATTTTTCAATGCCGAGAACCTCGATCAGATAGTAAAAAAGGCGTGAGGTTCACAATGGTGTAAAATTAAAATGAGATATACCGGGCTAGGATTCGAGTTACAGGAACAAGGGCCAAACCAACCACCCAAGAATGTAATCGTCGAGCGAAAACACTTGACAACCTCCTAGAAGCAGCTTTTCTTGACCCCAGACCTTTCTCCATCAATTAGGAATCTGATACCGTCACTAAACACATTCCTTAAATTGTAGCCATTTTTGAGTGATTTTTTTTTTGTGTCTAATCCGCATATATATATCACCATTGCCCTTGATTTTCTTGACTGTATATCTCTTAAATGTCAAAATATACACGTGTGATTTAGTTTACGAAGATTTTTCAATGCCGAGAACCTCGATCAGAGAGTAAAAAAGGCGTAAGGTTCACAATGGTGTAAAATTAAAATGGGATATACCGGGCTAGGATTCGAGTTACTGGAACAAGGGCCAAACCAACCACCCAAGAATGGAATCGTCGAGCGAAAACACTTGAAAACCTCCTAGAAGCAGCTTTTCTTACCACCAGACCTTTCTCCATCAATTACGAATCCGATGCCGTCACTAAACACATTCCTTAAATTGTAGCCATTTGTTGAGTGTTTTTTTTCTGGTGTCTAATCCGCATATATATCACCATTACCCTTGATTTTCTTGACTGTATATCTCTTAAATGTCAACATATAAACGTGTGATTTAGTTTACGAAGACTTTTCAATGTCGAGAACCTCGATCAGAGAGTAAAAAAGGCGTAAGGTTCACAGTGGTGTAAAATTAAAATGGGATATACGGGGCTAGGATTCGAGTTACAGGAACAAGGGCCAAACCAACCACCCAAGAATGGAATCGTCGAGCGAAAACACTTGACAACCTCCTAGAAGCAGCTTTTGTTGCCACCAGACCTTTCTCTAGCAATTAGTAATCTGATGCCGTCACTAAACACATTCCTTAAATTGTAGCCATTTGTTGAGTGTTTTTTTTTGGTGTCTAATCCGCATATATATCACCATTGCCCTTGATTTTCTTGACTGTATATCTCTTAAATATCAACATATATACATGTGTGATTTAGTTTACGAAGTTTTTTCAATGCCGAGAACTTCGATCAGAGAGTAAAAAAGGCGTAAGGTTCACAATGGAGTAAAATTAAAATGGGATATATCGTGCTAGGATTCGAGTTACAGGAACAAGGGCCAAACCAACCACCCAAGAATGGAATCGTCGAGCGAAAACACTTGACAACCTCCTAGAAGCAGCTTTTTTTGCCACCGGACCTTTCTCCATCAATTAGGAATCTGATGCCGTCACTAAACACATTCCTTAAATTGTAGCAATTTGTTGAGTGTTTTTTTTTGTGTCTAATCCGCATATATATCACAATTGCACTTGATTTTCTTGACTGTATATCTCTTAAATTTCAACATATACACGTGTGATTTAGTTTACGAAGATTTTTCAATGCCGAGAGCCTCGATCAGAGAGTAAAAAAGGCGTAAGGTTCACAGTGGTGTAAAATTAAAATGGGATATACGGGGCTAGGATTCGAGTTACAGGTACAAGGGCCAACCCAACCACCCAAGAATGGAATCGTCGAGTGAAAAGACTTGACAACCTCCTAGAAGCAGCTTTTCTTGCCACCAGACCTTTCTCCAGCAATTAGTAATCTGATGCCGTCACAAAACACATTCCTTAAATTGTAGCCATTTGTTGAGTGTTTTTTTTTTGTGTCTAATCCGCATATATATCACCATTGCCCTTGATTTTCTTGACTATATATCTCTTAAATGTAAACATATATACACGTGTGATTTAGTTGACGAAGAGTTTTCAATGCCGAGAACCTCGATCAGAGAGTAAAAAAGGCGTAAGGTTCACAGTGGTGTAAAATTAAAATGGGATATACCGGGCTAGGATTCGAGTTACAGGAACAAGGGCCAAACCAACCACCTATGAATGGAATCGTCAGGCGAAAACACTTAACAACCTCCTAGAAGCAGCTTTTCTTGCCACCAGACCTATCTCCATCAATTAGGAATCTGATGCCATCACTAAACACATTCCTTAAATTGTAGCCATTTGTTGAGTGTTTTTTTTTTTTTGGTGTCTAATCCGCATATAGATCACCATTGCCCTTGATTTTCTTGACTGTATATCTCTTAAATGTCAACATATACACGTGTTATTTAGTTTACGAAGATTTTTCAATGCCGAGAACCTCGATCAGAGAGTAAAAAAGGCGTAAGGTTCACAATGGAGTAAAATTAAAATGGGATATACCGTGCTAGGATTCGAGTTACAGGAACAAGGGCCAAACCAACCAGCCAAGAATGGAATCGTCGAGCAGAAACACTTGACAACCTCCTAGAAGCAGCTTTTCTTGCCACCGGACCTTTCTCCATCAATTAGGAATCTGATGCCGTCACTAAACACATTCCTTAAATTGTAGCCATTTGTTGAGTGTTTTTTTTGGTGTCTAATCCGCATATATATAACCATTGCCCTTGATTTTCTTGACTGTATATCTCTTAAATGTCAACATATACACGTGTGATTAAGTTTACGAAGATTTTTCAACGCCGAGAACCTCGATCAGAGAGTAAAAAAGGCGCAAGGTTCACAATGGTGTAAAATTAAAATGGGATATACCAGGCTAGGATTCGAGTTACAGGAACAAGGGCCAAACCAACCACCCAAGAATGGAATCCTCGAGCGGAAACATTTGACAACCTCCTAGAAGCAGCTTTTCTTGCCACCAGACCTTTCTCCATCAATTAGGAATCCGATGCCGTCACTAAACACATTCCTTAAATTGTAGCCATTTGTTGAGTGTTTTTTTTGGGGTCTAATCCGCATATATATCACCATTGCCCTTGATTTTCATGACTGTATATCTCTTAAATGTCAACATATACACGTGTGATTTAGTTTTCGAAGATTTTTCAATGCCGAGAACCTCGATCAGAGAGTAAAAAAGGCGTAAGGTTCACAATGGTTTAAAAATTAAAAGGGGGTATACCGGGCTAGGATTCAAGTTGCAGGAACAAGGGCCAAACCAACCACCCAAGAATGGAATCGTCGAGCGAAAACACTTGACAACCTCCTAGAAGCAGTTTTTTTGCCACCAGACCTTTCTCCATCAATTAGGAATCTGATGCCGTCACTAAACACATTCCTTAAATTGTAGCCATTTGTTGAGTGTTTTTTTTCTGGTGTCTAATCCGCATATATATCACCATTACCCTTGATTTTCTTGACTGTATATCTCTTAAATGTCAACATATAAACGTGTGATTTAGTTTACGAAGACTTTTCAATGCCGAGAACCTCGATCAGAGAGTAAAAAAGGTGTAAGGATCACAATGGTGTAAAATTAAAATGGGATATACCGGGCTAGGATTCGAGTTACAGGAACAAGGGCCAAACCAACCACCCAAGAATGGAATCGTCGAGAGAAAACACTTGACAACCTCCTAGAAGCAGCTTTTCTTGCCACCAGACCTTTCTCCAGCAATTAGTAATCTGATGCCCTCACTAAACACATTCCTTAAATTGTAGCCATTTGTTGAGTGTTTTTTTTTGTGTCTAATCCGCATATATATCACCATTGACCTTGATTTTCTTGACTGTATATCTCTTAAATTTCAACATATACACGTGTGATTTAGTTTACGAAGATTTTTCAATGCCGAGAGCCTCGATCAGAGAGTAAAAAAGGCGTAAGGTTCACAATGGTGTAAAATTAAAATGGGATATACGGGGCTAGGATTCGAGTTACAGGTACAAGGGCCAAACCAACCACCTAAGAATGGAATCGTCGAGCGAAAACACTTGACAACCTCCTAGAAGCAGCTTTTCTTGCCACCAGACCTTTCTCCAGCAATTAGTAATCTGATGCCGTCACTAAACACATTCCTTAAATTGTAGCCATTTGTTGAGTGTTTTTTTTTTGTGTCTAATCCGCATATATATCACCATTGCCCTTGATTTTCTTGACTATATATCTCTTAAATGTCAACATATATACACGTGTGATTTAGTTTACGAAGATTTTTCAATGCCGAGAACCTCGTCAGAGAGTAAATAAGGCGTAAGGTTCACATTGGTGTAAAATTAAAATGGGATATACCGGGCTAGGATTGGAGTTACAGGAACAAGGGCCAAACCAACCACCTATGAATGGAATCGTCAGGCGAAAACACTTAACAACCTCCTAGAAGCAGCTTTTCTTGCCACCAGACCTTTCTCCATCAATTAGGAATCCGATGCCGTCACTAAACACATTCCTTAAATTGTAGCCATTTGTTGAGTGTTTTTTTTGGTGTCTAATCCGCATATATATCACCATTGCCCTTGATTTTCTTGACTGTATATCTCTTAAATGTCAACATATACACGTGTGATTTAGTTTTCGAAGATTTTTCAATGCCGAGAACCTCGATCAGAGAGTAAAAAAGGCGTAGGGTTCACAATGGTGTAAAATTAACATGGGATATACCGGGCTAGGATTCAAGTTACAGGAACAAGGGCCAAACCAACCACCCAAGAATGGAATCGTCGAGCGAAAACACTTGACAACCTCCTAGAAGCAGCTTTTTTTGCCACCAGACCTTTCTCCATCAATTAGGAATCTGATGCCGTCACTAAACACATTCCTTAAATTGTAGCCATTTGTTGAGTGTTTTTTTTCTGGTGTCTAATCCGCATATATATCACCATTACCCTTGATTTTCTTGATTGTATATCTCTTAAATGTCAACATATAAACGTGTGATTTAGTTTACGAAGACTTTTCAATGCCGAGAACCTCGATCAGAGAGTAAAAAAGGTGTAAGGTTCACAATGGTGTAAAATTAAAATGGGATATACCGGGCTAGGATTCGAGTTACAGGAACAAGGGCCAAACCAACCACCCAAGAATGGAATCGTCGAGCGAAAACACTTGACAACCTCCTAGAAGCAGCTTTTCTTGCCACCAGACCTTTCTCCAGCAATTAGTAATCTGATGCCGTCACTAAACACATTCCTTAAATTGTAGCCATTTGTTGAGTGTTTTTTTTTTGTGTCTAATCCGCATATATATCACCATTGCCCTTGATTTTCTTGACTTTTTATCTCTTAAATATCAACATATATACATGTGTGATTTAGTTTACAAAGTTTTTTCAATGCCTAGAACCTCGATCAGAGAGTAAAAAAGGCGTAAGTTTCACAATGGAGTAAAATTAAAATGGGATATACCGTGCTAGGATTCGAGTTACAGGAACAAGGGCCAAACCAACCAGCCAAGAATGGAATCGTCGAGCGAAAACACTTGACAACCTCCTAGAAGCCGCTTTTTTTGCCACCGGACCTTTCTCCATCAATTAGGAATCTGATGCCGTCACTAAACACATTCCTTAAATTGTAGCCATTTGTTGAGTGTTTTTTTTTTGTGTCTAATCCGCATATATATCACCATTGCCCTTGATTTTCTTGACTATATATCTCTTAAATGTCAACATATATACACGTGTGATTTAGTTTACGAAGATTTTTCAATGCCGAGAACCTCGTCAGAGAGTAAATAAGGCGTAAGGTTCACATTGGTGTAAAATTAAAATGGGATATACCGGGCTAGGATTGGAGTTACAGGAACAAGGGCCAAACCAACCACCTATGAATGGAATCGTCTGGCGAAAACACTTAACAACCTCCTAGAAGCAGCTTTTCTTGCCACCAGACCTTTCTCCATCAATTAGGAATCCGATGCCGTCACTAAACACATTCCTTAAATTGTAGCCATTTGTTGAGTGTTTTTTTTGGTGTCTAATCCGCATATATATCACCATTGCCCTTGATTTTCTTGACTGTATATCTCTTAAATGTCAACATATACACGTGTGATTTAGTTTTCGAAGATTTTTCAATGCCGAGAACCTCGATCAGAGAGTAAAAAAGGCGTAGGGTTCACAATGGTGTAAAATTAACATGGGATATACCGGGCTAGGATTCAAGTTACAGGAACAAGGGCCAAACCAACCACCCAAGAATGGAATCGTCGAGCGAAAACACTTGACAACCTCCTAGAAGCAGCTTTTTTTGCCACCAGACCTTTCTCCATCAATTAGGAATCTGATGCCGTCACTAAACACATTCCTTAAATTGTAGCCATTTGTTGAGTGTTTTTTTTCTGGTGTCTAATCCGCATATATATCACCATTACCCTTGATTTTCTTGATTGTATATCTCTTAAATGTCAACATATAAACGTGTGATTTAGTTTACGAAGACTTTTCAATGCCGAGAACCTCGATCAGAGAGTAAAAAAGGTGTAAGGTTCACAATGGTGTAAAATTAAAATGGGATATACCGGGCTAGGATTCGAGTTACAGGAACAAGGGCCAAACCAACCACCCAAGAATGGAATCGTCGAGCGAAAACACTTGACAACCTCCTAGAAGCAGCTTTTCTTGCCACCAGACCTTTCTCCAGCAATTAGTAATCTGATGCCGTCACTAAACACATTCCTTAAATTGTAGCCATTTGTTGAGTGTTTTTTTTTTGTGTCTAATCCGCATATATATCACCATTGCCCTTGATTTTCTTGACTTTTTATCTCTTAAATATCAACATATATACATGTGTGATTTAGTTTACAAAGTTTTTTCAATGCCTAGAACCTCGATCAGAGAGTAAAAAAGGCGTAAGTTTCACAATGGAGTAAAATTAAAATGGGATATACCGTGCTAGGATTCGAGTTACAGGAACAAGGGCCAAACCAACCAGCCAAGAATGGAATCGTCGAGCGAAAACACTTGACAACCTCCTAGAAGCCGCTTTTTTTGCCACCGGACCTTTCTCCATCAATTAGGAATCTGATGCCGTCACTAAACGCATTCCTTAAATTGTAGCAATTTGTTGAGTGTTTTTTTTGGTGTCTAATCCGCATATATATCACCATTGCTCTTGATTTTCTTGACTGTATATCTCTTAAATTTCAACATATACACGTGTGATTTAGTTTACGAAGATTTTTCAATGCCGAGAACCTCGATCAGAGAGTAAAAAAGGCGTAAGGTTCACAGTGGTGTAAAATTAAAATGGGATATACCAGGCTAGGATTCGGTTACAGGAACAAGGGCCAAACCAACCACCTATGAATGGAATCGTCAGGCGAAAACACTTAACAACCTCCTAGAAGCAGCTTTTCTTGCCACCAGACCTATCTCCATCAATTAGGAATCTGATGCCATCACTAAACACATTCCTTAAATTGTAGCCATTTGTTGAGTGTTTTTTTTTTGTGTCTAATCCGCATATAGATCACCATTGCCCTTGATTTTCCTGACTGTATATCTCTTAAATGTCAACATATACACGTGTTATTTAGTTTACGAAGATTTTTCAATGCCGAGAACCTCGATCAGAGAGTAAAAAAGGCGTAAGGTTCACAGTGGTGTAAAATTAAAATGGGATATACCGGGCTAGGATTCGAGTTACAGGAATAAGGGCCAAAGCAACCACCCAAGAATGGAATCGTAGAGCGGAAACACTTGACAACCTCCTTGAAGAAGCTTTTCTTGCCACCAGACCTTTCTCCATCAATAGGAAATCTGATTCCATCACTAAACACATTCCTTAAATTGTAGCTATTTGTTGAGTGTTTTTTTTGGTGTCTAATCAGCATATATATCACCATTGCCCTTGATTTTCTTGACTGTATATCTCTTAAATGTCAACATATACACGTGTGATTTAGTTTACGAAGATTTTTCAATGCCGAGAAACTCGATCAGAGAGTAAAAAAGGCGTAAGGTTCACAATGGTGTAAAATTAAAATGGGATATACCAGGCTAGGATACGAGTTACAGGAACAAGGGCCAACCAACCACCCAAGAATGGAAACCTCGAGCGGAAACATTTGACAACCTCCTAGAAGCAGCTTTTCTTGCCACCAGACTTTTCTCCATCAATTAGGAATCCGATGCCGTCACTAAACACATTCCTTAAATTCTAGCCATTTGTTGAGTGTTTTTTTTGGGGTCTAATCCGCATATATATCACCATTGCCCTTGATTTTCTTGACTGTATATCTCTTAAATGTCAACATATACATGTGTGATTTAGTTTTCGAAGATTTTTCAATGCCGAGAACCTCGAACAGAGAGTAAAAAAGGCGTAAGGTTCACAATGGTGTAAAATTAAAAGGGGGTATACCGGGCTAGGATTCAAGTTAAAGGAACAAGGGCCAAACCAACCACCCAAGAATGGAATCGTCGAGCGAAAACACTTGACAACCTCCTAGAAGCAGCTTTTTTTGCCACCAGACCTTTCTCCATCAATTAGGAATCTGATGCCGTCACTAAACACATTCCTTAAATTGTAGCCATTTGTTGAGTGTTTTTTTTCTGGTGTCTAATCCGCATATATATCACCATTACCCTTGATTTTCTTAACTGTATATCTCTTAAATGTCAACATATAAACGTGTGATTTAGTTTACGAAGACTTTTCAATGCCGAGAACCTCGATCAGAGCGTAAAAAAGGTGTAAGGTTCACAATGGTGTAAAATTAAAATGGGATATACCGGGCTAGGATTCGAGTTACAGGAACAAGGGCTAAACCAACCACCCAAGAATGGAATCGTCGAGCGAAAACACTTGACAACCTCCTAGAAGCAGCTTTTCTTGCCACCGGACCTTTCTCCATCAATTAGGAATCCGATGCCGTCACTAAACACATTCCTTAAATTGTAGCCATTTGTTGAGTGTTTTTTTTGGTCTCTAATCCGCATATAGATCACCATTGCCTTTAATTTTCTTGACTGAATATCTCTTAAATGTCAACATATACACGTGTGATTTAGTTTACGAAGATTTTTCAATGCCGAGAACCTCGATCAGAGAGTAAAAAAGGCGTAAGGTTCACAATGGAGTAAAATTAAAATGGGATATACCGTGCTAGGATTCGAGTTACAGGAACAAGGGCCAAACCAACCAGCCAAGAATGGAATCGTCGAGCGCAAACACTTGACAACCTCCTAGAAGCCGCTTTTTTTGCCACCGGACCTTTCTCCATCAATTAGGAATCTGATGCCGTCTCTAAACACATTCCTTAAATTGTAGCAATTTGTTGAGTGTTTTTTTTTTGGTGTCTAATCCGCATATATATCACCATTGCCCTTGATTTTCTTGACTGTATATCTCTTAAATTTCAACATATACACGTGTGATTTAGTTTACGAAGATTTTTCAATGCCGAGAGCCTCGATCAGAGAGTAAAAAAGGCGTAAGGTTCACAATGGTGTAAAATTAGAATGGGATATACGGGGCTAGGATTCGAGTTACAGGTACAAGGGCCAAACCAACCACCCAAGAATGGAATCGTCGAGCGAAAACACATGACAACCTCCTAGAAGCAGCTTTTCTTGCCACCAGACCTTTCTCCAGCAATTAGTAATCTGATGCCGTCAGTAAACACATTCCTTAAATTGTAGCCATTTGTTGAGTGTTTTTTTTTGTGTCTAATCCGCATATATATCACCATTGGCCTTGATTTTCTTGACTATATATCTCTTAAATGTCAACATATATACACGTGTGATTTAGTTTACGAAGATTTTTCAATGCCGAGAACCTCATCAGAGAGTAAATAAGGCGTAAGGTTCAGATTGGTGTAAAATTAAAATGGGATATACCGGGCTAGGATTGGAGTTACAGGAACAAGGGCCAAACCAACCACCTATGAATGGAATCTTCAGGCGAAAACACTTAACAACCTCCTAGAAGCAGCTTTTCTTGCCACCAGACCTATCTCCATCAATTAGGAATCTGATGCCATCACTAAACACATTCCTTAAATTGTAGCTATTTGTTGAGTGTTTTTTTTGGTGTCTAATCCTCATATAGATCACCATTGCCCTTGATTTTCTTGACTGTATATCTCTTAAATGTCAACATATACACGTGTGATTTAGTTTACGAAGATTTTTCAATGCCAAGAACCTCGATCAGAGAGTAAAAAAGGCGTAAGGTTCACAATGGTGTAAAATTAAAATGGGATATACCAGGCTAGGATTCGAGTTACAGGAACAAGGGCCAAACCAACCACCCAAGAATGGAATCCTCGAGCGGAAACATTTGACAACCTCCTAGAAGCAGCTTTTCTTGCCACCAGACCTTTCTCCATCAATTAGGAATCCGATGCCGTCACTAAACACATTCCTTAAATTGTAGCCATTTGTTGAGTGTTTTTTTTGGCGTCTAATCCGCATATATATCACCATTGCCCTTGATTTTCTTGACTGAATATCTCTTAAATGTCAACATATACACGTGTGATTTAGTTTTCGAAGATTTTTCAATGCCGAGAACCTCGATCAGAGAGTAAAAAAGGCGTAAGGTTCACAATGGTGTAAAATTAAAATGGGATATACCAGGCTAGGATACGAGTTACAGGAACAAGGGCCAACCAACCACCCAAGAATGGAAACCTCGAGCGGAAACATTTGACAACCTCCTAGAAGCAGCTTTTCTTGCCACCAGACTTTTCTCCATCAATTAGGAATCCGATGCCGTCACTAAACACATTCCTTAAATTGTAGCCATTTGTTGAGTGTTTTTTTTGGGGTCTAATCCGCATATATATCACCATTGCCCTTGATTTTCTTGACTGTATATCTCTTAAATGTCAACATATACATGTGTGATTTAGTTTTCGAAGATTTTTCAATGCCGAGAACCTCGAACAGAGAGTAAAAAAGGCGTAAGGTTCACAATGGTGTAAAATTAAAAGGGGGTATACCGGGCTAGGATTCAAGTTAAAGGAACAAGGGCCAAACCAACCACCCAAGAATGGAATCGTCGAGCGAAAACACTTGACAACCTCCTAGAAGCAGCTTTTTTTGCCACCAGACCTTTCTCCATCAATTAGGAATCTGATGCCGTCACTAAACACATTCCTTAAATTGTAGCCATTTGTTGAGTGTTTTTTTTCTGGTGTCTAATCCGCATATATATCACCATTACCCTTGATTTTCTTAACTGTATATCTCTTAAATGTCAACATATAAACGTGTGATTTAGTTTACGAAGACTTTTCAATGCCGAGAACCTCGATCAGAGCGTAAAAAAGGTGTAAGGTTCACAATGGTGTAAAATTAAAATGGGATATACCGGGCTAGGATTCGAGTTACAGGAACAAGGGCTAAACCAACCACCCAAGAATGGAATCGTCGAGCGAAAACACTTGACAACCTCCTAGAAGCAGCTTTTCTTGCCACCGGACCTTTCTCCATCAATTAGGAATCCGATGCCGTCACTAAACACATTCCTTAAATTGTAGCCATTTGTTGAGTGTTTTTTTTGGTCTCTAATCCGCATATAGATCACCATTGCCTTTAATTTTCTTGACTGAATATCTCTTAAATGTCAACATATACACGTGTGATTTAGTTTACGAAGATTTTTCAATGCCGAGAACCTCGATCAGAGAGTAAAAAAGGCGTAAGGTTCACAATGGAGTAAAATTAAAATGGGATATACCGTGCTAGGATTCGAGTTACAGGAACAAGGGCCAAACCAACCAGCCAAGAATGGAATCGTCGAGCGCAAACACTTGACAACCTCCTAGAAGCCGCTTTTTTTGCCACCGGACCTTTCTCCATCAATTAGGAATCTGATGCCGTCTCTAAACACATTCCTTAAATTGTAGCAATTTGTTGAGTGTTTTTTTTTTGGTGTCTAATCCGCATATATATCACCATTGCCCTTGATTTTCTTGACTGTATATCTCTTAAATTTCAACATATACACGTGTGATTTAGTTTACGAAGATTTTTCAATGCCGAGAGCCTCGATCAGAGAGTAAAAAAGGCGTAAGGTTCACAATGGTGTAAAATTAGAATGGGATATACGGGGCTAGGATTCGAGTTACAGGTACAAGGGCCAAACCAACCACCCAAGAATGGAATCGTCGAGCGAAAACACATGACAACCTCCTAGAAGCAGCTTTTCTTGCCACCAGACCTTTCTCCAGCAATTAGTAATCTGATGCCGTCAGTAAACACATTCCTTAAATTGTAGCCATTTGTTGAGTGTTTTTTTTTGTGTCTAATCCGCATATATATCACCATTGGCCTTGATTTTCTTGACTATATATCTCTTAAATGTCAACATATATACACGTGTGATTTAGTTTACGAAGATTTTTCAATGCCGAGAACCTCATCAGAGAGTAAATAAGGCGTAAGGTTCAGATTGGTGTAAAATTAAAATGGGATATACCGGGCTAGGATTGGAGTTACAGGAACAAGGGCCAAACCAACCACCTATGAATGGAATCGTCAGGCGAAAACACTTAACAACCTCCTAGAAGCAGCTTTTCTTGCCACCAGACCTATCTCCATCAATTAGGAATCTGATGCCATCACTAAACACATTCCTTAAATTGTAGCTATTTGTTGAGTGTTTTTTTTGGTGTCTAATCCTCATATAGATCACCATTGCCCTTGATTTTCTTGACTGTATATCTCTTAAATGTCAACATATACACGTGTGATTTAGTTTACGAAGATTTTTCAATGCCAAGAACCTCGATCAGAGAGTAAAAAAGGCGTAAGGTTCACAATGGTGTAAAATTAAAATGGGATATACCAGGCTAGGATTCGAGTTACAGGAACAAGGGCCAAACCAACCACCCAAGAATGGAATCCTCGAGCGGAAACATTTGACAACCTCCTAGAAGCAGCTTTTCTTGCCACCAGACCTTTCTCCATCAATTAGGAATCCGATGCCGTCACTAAACACATTCCTTAAATTGTAGCCATTTGTTGAGTGTTTTTTTTGGCGTCTAATCCGCATATATATCACCATTGCCCTTGATTTTCTTGACTGAATATCTCTTAAATGTCAACATATACACGTGTGATTTAGTTTTCGAAGATTTTTCAATGCCGAGAACCTCGATCAGAAAGTAAAAAAGGCGTAAGGTTCACAATGGTGTAAAATTAAAATGGGATATACGGGGCTAGGATTCGAGTTACAGGTACAAGGGCCAAACCAACCACCCAAGAATGGAATCGTCGAGCGAAAACACTTGACAACCTCTTAGAAGCAGCTTTTCTTGCCACCAGACCTTTCTCCAGCAATTAGTAATCTGATGCCGTCACTAAACACATTCCTTAAATTGTAGCCATTGGTTGAGTGTTTTTTCTTGTGTCTAATTTGCATATATATCACCATTGCCCTTGAATTTCTTGACTATATATCTCTTAAATGTCAACATATATACACGTGTGATTTAGTTTACGAAGATTTTTCAATGCCGAGAACCTCGATCAGAGAGTAAAAAAGGCGTAAGGTTCACAGTGGTGTAAAACTAAAATGGGATATACCGGGCTAGGATTCGAGTTACAGGAACAAGGGCAAAACCAACCACCTATGAATGGAATCGTCAGGCGAAAACACTTAACAACCTCCTAGAAGCAGCTTTTCTTGCCACTAGACCTATCTCCATCAATTAGGAATCTGATGCCATCACTAAACACATTCCTTAAATTGTAGCCATTTGTTGAGTGTTTTTTTTTTGTGTCTAATCCGCATATAGATCACCATTGCCCTTGATTTTCTTGACTGTATATCTCTTAAATGTCAACATATACACGTGTGATTTAGTTTATGAAGATTTTTCAATGCCGAGAACCGCGATCAGAGAGTAAAAAAGGCGTAAGGTTCACAGTGGTGTAAAATTAAAATGGGATATACCGGGCTAGGATTCGAGTTACAGGAATAAGGGCCAAACCAACCACCCAAGAATGGAATCGTAGAGCGGAAACACTTGACAACCTCCTAGAACAAGCTTTTCTTGCCACCAGACCTTTCTCCATCAATTAGAAATCTGATTGCATCACTAAACACATTCCTTAAATTGTAGCCATTTGTTGAGTGTTTTTTTTGGTGTCTAATCCGCATTTATATCACCATTGCCCTTGATTTTCTTGACTGTATATCTCTTAAATGTCAACATACACACGTGTGATTTAGTTTACGAAGATTTTTCAGTGCCGAGAACCTCGATCAGAGAGTAAAAAAGGCGTAAGGTTCACAATGGTGTAAAATTAAAATGGGATATACCAGGCTAGGATTCAAGTTACAGGAACAAGGGCCAAACCAACCACCCAAGAATGGAATCCTCGAGCAGAAACATTTGACAACCTCCTAGAAGCAGCTTTTCTTGCCACCAGACCTTTCTCCATCAATTAGGAATCCGATGCCGTCACTAAACACATTCCTTAAATTGTAGCCATTTGTTGAGTGTTTTTTTTGGTGTCTAATCCGCATATATATCACCATTGCCCTTGATTTTCTTGACTGTATATCTCTTAATTGTCAACATATACACGTGTGATTTAGTTTTCGAAGATTTTTCAATGCCGAGAACCTCGATCAGAGAGTAAAAAAGGCGTAAGGTTCACAATGGAGTAAAATTAAAATGGGATATACCGGGCTAGGATTCAAGTTATAGGAACAAGGGCCAAACCAACCACCCAAGAATGGAATCGTCGAGCGAAAACACTTGACAACCTCCTAGAAGCAGCTTTTTTTGCCACCAGACCTTTCTCCATCAATTAGGAATCTGATGCCGTCACTAAACACATTCCTTAAATTGTAGCCATTTGTTGGGTGTTTTTTTTTTGGTGTCTAATCCACATATATATCACCATTGCCCTTGATTTTCTTGACCGTATATCTCTTAAATGTCAACATATACACGTGTGATTTAGTTTACGAAGATTTTTCAATGCCGAGAACCTCGATCAGCGAGTAAAAATGGCGTAAGGTTGACAATGGTGTAAAATTAAAATGGGATATACGGGGCTAGGATTTGAGTTACAGGTACAAGGGCCAAACCAACCACCCAAGAATGGAATCGTCGAGCGAAAACACTTGACAACCTCCTAGAAGCAGCTTTTCTTGCCACCAGACATTTCTCCAGCAATTAGTAATCTAATGCCGTCACTAAACACATTCCTTAAATTGTAGCCATTTGTTGAGTATTTCTTTGTGTGTCTAATCCGCATATATATCACCATTGCCCATGATTTTCTTGACTGTATATCTTTTAAATGTCAACATATATACACATGTGATTTAGTTTACGAAGATTTTTCAATGCTGAGAACCTCGATCAGAGAATAAAATAGGCGTAAGGTTCACAATGGTGTAAAATTAAAATGGGATATACCGGGCTAGGATTCGAGTTACAGGAACAAGGGCCAAACCATCCACCCATGAATGGAATCGTCAATCGAAAACACTTAACAACCTCCTAGAAGCAGCTTTTCTTGCCACCAGACCTATCTCCATCAATTAGGAATCTGATGCCATCACTGAACACATTCCTTAAATTGTAGCAATTTGTTGAGTGTTTTTTTTTTGGTGTCTAATCTGCATATATATCACCATTGCCCTTGATTTTCTTGACTGTATATCTCTTAAATGTCAACATATACCCGCGTGATTTAGTTTACGAAGATTTTTCAATGCCGAGAACCTCGATCAGAGAGTAAAAATGGAGTAAGGTTCACAATGGTGTAAAATTAAAATGGGATATACCGTGCTAGGATTCGAGTTACAGGAACAAGGACCAAACCAACCACCCAAGAATGGAATCGTCGAGTGAAAACACTTGACAACCTCCTAGAAGCAGCTTTTCTTGCCACCAGACCTTTCTCCATCAATTAGGAATCTGATGCCGTCAATAAACAGATTCCTTAAATTGTAGCCATTTGTTGAGTGATTTTTTTAGTGTCTAATCCGCATATATATCACCATTGCCCTTGATTTTCTTGACTATATCTCATAAATGTCAAAATATACACGTGTGATTTAGTTTACGAATTTTTTCAATGCCGAGAACCTCGATCAGAGAGTAAAAAAGGCGTAAGGTTCACAATGGTGTAAAATTAAAATGGGATATACCGGGCTTGGATTCGAGTTACAGGAACAAGGGCCAAACCAACCACCCAAGAATGGAATCGTCGAGCGAAAACACTTGACAACCTCCTAGAAGAAGCTTTTTTTTTGCCACCAGACCTTTCTCCATCAATTAGGAATCTGATGCCGTCACTAAACACGTTCCTTAAATTGTAGCCATTTGTTGAGTGTTTTTTTTTGCTGTCTAATCCGCTTATATATCACCATTGCCCTTGATTTTCTTGCCTGTATCTCTTAAATGTCAACATATACACGTGTGATTTAGTTTACGAAGATTTTTCAATGCCGAGAACCTTGATCAGAGAGTAAAAAAGGCGTAAGGATCACAATGGTGTAAAATTAAAATGGGATATACCGGGCTAGGATTCGAGTTACAGGTACAAGGGCCAAACCAACCTCCCAAGAATGGAATCGTCGAGCGAAAACACTTGACAACCTCCTAGAAGCAGCTTTTCTTGCCACCAGACCTTTCTCCAGCAATTAGTAATCTGATGCCATCACTAAACACATTCCTTAAATTGTAGCCATTTGTTGAGTGTTTTTTTTGGGTATCTAATCCGCATATATATCACCATTGCCCTTGATTTTCTTGACTGTATATCTCTTAAATGTCAACATATATACACGTGTGATTTAGTTTACGAAGATTTTTCAATGCTGAGAACCTCGTTCAGAGAGTAAAAAAGGCGTAAGGTTCACAATGGTGTAAAATTAAAATGGGATATACCGGGCTAGGATTCGAGTTACAGGAACAAGGGCCAAACCAACCACCCATGAATGGAATCGTCAAGCGAAAACACTTGACAACCTCCTAGAAGCAGCATTTCTTGCCACCAGACCTATCTCCCTCAATTAGGAATCTGATGCCGTCACTAAACACATTCCTTAAATTGTAGCCATTTGTTGAGTGTTTTATTTTTGTGTCTAATCCGCATATATATCACCATTGCCCTTGATTTTCTTGACTGTATATCTCTTAAATGTCAACATATACACGTGTGATTTAGTTTACAAAGATTTTTCAATGCCGAGAACCTCGATCAGAGAGTAAAAAAGGAGTAAGGTTCACAATGGTGTAAAATTTAAATGGGATATACCGTGCTAGGATTCGAGTTACAGGAACAAGGGTCAAACCAACCACCCAAGAATGGAATCGTCGAGTGAAAACACTTGACAACCTCCAAGAAGCAGCTTTTCTTGCCACCAGACCTTTCTCCATCAATTAGGAATCTGATGCCGTCACTAAACACGTTCCTTAAATTGTAGCCATTTGTTGAGTGTTTTTTTTGGGTGTCTAAACCGCATATATATCACCATTGCCCTTGATTTTCTTGACTGTATATCTCTTAAATGTCAACATATATACACATGTGATTTAGTTTACGAAGATTTTTCAATGCAGAGAACCTCGTTCAGAGAGTAAAAAAGGCGTAAGGTTCACAATGGTGTAAAATTAAAATGGGATATACCGGGCTAGGTTTCGAGTTACAGGAACAAGGGCCAAACCAACCACCCGTGAATGGAATCGTCAAGCGAAAACACTTGACAACCTCCTAGAAGCAGCATTTCTTGCCACCAGACCTATCTCCCTCAATTAGGAATCTGATGCCGTCACTAAACACATTCCTTAAATTGTAGCCATTTGTTGAGTGTTTTTTTTTGTGTCTAATCCGCATATAGATCACCATTGCCCTTGATTTTCTTGACTGTATATCTCTTAAATGTCAACATATACACGTGTGATTTAGTTTATGAAGATTTTTCAATGCCGAGAACCGCGATCAGAGAGTAAAAAAGGCGTAAGGTTCACAGTGGTGTAAAATTAAAATGGGATATACCGGGCTAGGATTCGAGTTACAGGAATAAGGGCCAAACCAACCACCCAAGAATGGAATCGTAGAGCGGAAACACTTGACAACCTCCTAGAACAAGCTTTTCTTGCCACCAGACCTTTCTCCATCAATTAGAAATCTGATTGCATCACTAAACACATTCCTTAAATTGTAGCCATTTGTTGAGTGTTTTTTTTGGTGTCTAATCCGCATTTATATCACCATTGCCCTTGATTTTCTTGACTGTATATCTTTTAAATGTCAACATACACACGTGTGATTTAGTTTACGAAGATTTTTCAGTGCCGAGAACCTCGATCAGAGAGTAAAAAAGGCGTAAGGTTCACAATGGTGTAAAATTAAAATGGGATATACCAGGCTAGGATTCAAGTTACAGGAACAAGGGCCAAACCAACCACCCAAGAATGGAATCCTCGAGCAGAAACATTTGACAACCTCCTAGAAGCAGCTTTTCTTGCCACCAGACCTTTCTCCATCAATTAGGAATCCGATGCCGTCACTAAACACATTCCTTAAATTGTAGCCATTTGTTGAGTGTTTTTTTTGGTGTCTAATCCGCATATATATCACCATTGCCCTTGATTTTCTTGACTGTATATCTCTTAATTGTCAACATATACACGTGTGATTTAGTTTTCGAAGATTTTTCAATGCCGAGAACCTCGATCAGAGAGTAAAAAAGGCGTAAGGTTCACAATGGAGTAAAATTAAAATGGGATATACCGGGCTAGGATTCAAGTTATAGGAACAAGGGCCAAACCAACCACCCAAGAATGGAATCGTAGAGCGGAAACACTTGACAACCTCCTAGAACAAGCTTTTCTTGCCACCAGACCTTTCTCCATCAATTAGAAATCTGATTGCATCACTAAACACATTCCTTAAATTGTAGCCATTTGTTGAGTGTTTTTTTTGGTGTCTAATCCGCATTTATATCACCATTGCCCTTGATTTTCTTGACTGTATATCTCTTAAATGTCAACATACACACGTGTGATTTAGTTTACGAAGATTTTTCAGTGCCGAGAACCTCGATCAGAGAGTAAAAAAGGCGTAAGGTTCACAATGGTGTAAAATTAAAATGGGATATACCAGGCTAGGATTCAAGTTACAGGAACAAGGGCCAAACCAACCACCCAAGAATGGAATCCTCGAGCAGAAACATTTGACAACCTCCTAGAAGCAGCTTTTCTTGCCACCAGACCTTTCTCCATCAATTAGGAATCCGATGCCGTCACTAAACACGTTCCTTAAATTGTAGCCATTTGTTGAGTGTTTTTTTTGGGTATCTAATCCGCATATATATCACCATTGCCCTTGATTTTCTTGACTGTATATCTCTTAAATGTCAACATATATACACGTGTGATTTAGTTTACGAAGATTTTTCAATGCTGAGAACCTCGTTCAGAGAGTAAAAAAGGCGTAAGGTTCACAATGGTGTAAAATTAAAATGGGATATACCGGGCTAGGATTCGAGTTACAGGAACAAGGGCCAAACCAACCACCCATGAATGGAATCGTCAAGCGAAAACACTTGACAACCTCCTAGAAGCAGCATTTCTTGCCACCAGACCTATCTCCCTCAATTAGGAATCTGATGCCGTCACTAAACACATTCCTTAAATTGTAGCCATTTGTTGAGTGTTTTATTTTTGTGTCTAATCCGCATATATATCACCATTGCCCTTGATTTTCTTGACTGTATATCTCTTAAATGTCAACATATACACGTGTGATTTAGTTTACAAAGATTTTTCAATGCCGAGAACCTCGATCAGAGAGTAAAAAAGGAGTAAGGTTCACAATGGTGTAAAATTTAAATGGGATATACCGTGCTAGGATTCGAGTTACAGGAACAAGGGTCAAACCAACCACCCAAGAATGGAATCGTCGAGTGAAAACACTTGACAACCTCCAAGAAGCAGCTTTTCTTGCCACCAGACCTTTCTCCATCAATTAGGAATCTGATGCCGTCACTAAACACGTTCCTTAAATTGTAGCCATTTGTTGAGTGTTTTTTTTGGGTGTCTAAACCGCATATATATCACCATTGCCCTTGATTTTCTTGACTGTATATCTCTTAAATGTCAACATATACACGTGTGATTTAGTTTACAAAGATTTTTCAATGCCGAGAACCTCGATCAGAGAGTAAAAAAGGAGTAAGGTTCACAATGGTGTAAAATTTAAATGGGATATACCGTGCTAGGATTCGAGTTACAGGAACAAGGGTCAAACCAACCACCCAAGAATGGAATCGTCGAGTGAAAACACTTGACAACCTCCAAGAAGCAGCTTTTCTTGCCACCAGACCTTTCTCCATCAATTAGGAATCTGATGCCGTCACTAAACACGTTCCTTAAATTGTAGCCATTTGTTGAGTGTTTTTTTTGGGTGTCTAAACCGCATATATATCACCATTGCCCTTGATTTTCTTGACTGTATATCTCTTAAATGTCAACATATATACACATGTGATTTAGTTTACGAAGATTTTTCAATGCCGAGAACCTCGATCAGAGAGTAAAAAAGGCGTAAGGTTCACAGTGGTGTAAAACTAAAATGGGATATACCGGGCTAGGATTCGAGTTACAGGAACAAGGGCAAAACCAACCACCTATGAATGGAATCGTCAGGCGAAAACACTTAACAACCTCCTAGAAGCAGCTTTTCTTGCCACTAGACCTATCTCCATCAATTAGGAATCTGATGCCATCACTAAACACATTCCTTAAATTGTAGCCATTTGTTGAGTGTTTTTTTTTGGTGTCTAATCCGCATATAGATCACCATTGCCCTTGATTTTCTTGACTGTATATCTCTTAAATGTCAACATATACACGTGTGATTTAGTTTATGAAGATTTTTCAATGCCGAGAACCGCGATCAGAGAGTAAAAAAGGCGTAAGGTTCACAGTGGTGTAAAATTAAAATGGGATATACCGGGCTAGGATTCGAGTTACAGGAATAAGGGCCAAACCAACCACCCAAGAATGGAATCGTAGAGCGGAAACACTTGACAACCTCCTAGAACAAGCTTTTCTTGCCACCAGACCTTTCTCCATCAATTAGAAATCTGATTGCATCACTAAACACATTCCTTAAATTGTAGCCATTTGTTGAGTGTTTTTTTTGGTGTCTAATCCGCATTTATATCACCATTGCCCTTGATTTTCTTGACTGTATATCTCTTAAATGTCAACATACACACGTGTGATTTAGTTTACGAAGATTTTTCAGTGCCGAGAACCTCGATCAGAGAGTAAAAAAGGCGTAAGGTTCACAATGGTGTAAAATTAAAATGGGATATACCAGGCTAGGATTCAAGTTACAGGAACAAGGGCCAAACCAACCACCCAAGAATGGAATCCTCGAGCAGAAACATTTGACAACCTCCTAGAAGCAGCTTTTCTTGCCACCAGACCTTTCTCCATCAATTAGGAATCCGATGCCGTCACTAAACACATTCCTTAAATTGTAGCCATTTGTTGAGTGTTTTTTTTGGTGTCTAATCCGCATATATATCACCATTGCCCTTGATTTTCTTGACTGTATATCTCTTAATTGTCAACATATACACGTGTGATTTAGTTTTCGAAGATTTTTCAATGCCGAGAACCTCGATCAGAGAGTAAAAAAGGCGTAAGGTTCACAATGGAGTAAAATTAAAATGGGATATACCGGTCTAGGATTCAAGTTATAGGAACAAGGGCCAAACCAACCACCCAAGAATGGAATCGTCGAGCGAAAACACTTGACAACCTCCTAGAAGCAGCTTTTTTTGCCACCAGACCTTTCTCCATCAATTAGGAATCTGATGCCGTCACTAAACACATTCCTTAAATTGTAGCCATTTGTTGGGTGTTTTTTTTTGGTGTCTAATCCACATATATATCACCATTGCCCTTGATTTTCTTGACCGTATATCTCTTAAATGTCAACATATACACGTGTGATTTAGTTTACGAAGATTTTTCAATGCCGAGAACCTCGATCAGCGAGTAAAAATGGCGTAAGGTTGACAATGGTGTAAAATTAAAATGGGATATACGGGGCTAGGATTTGAGTTACAGGTACAAGGGCCAAACCAACCACCCAAGAATGGAATCGTCGAGCGAAAACACTTGACAACCTCCTAGAAGCAGCTTTTCTTGCCACCAGACATTTCTCCAGCAATTAGTAATCTAATGCCGTCACTAAACACATTCCTTAAATTGTAGCCATTTGTTGAGTATTTCTTTGTGTGTCTAATCCGCATATATATCACCATTGCCCATGATTTTCTTGACTGTATATCTTTTAAATGTCAACATATATACACATGTGATTTAGTTTACGAAGATTTTTCAATGCTGAGAACCTCGATCAGAGAATAAAATAGGCGTAAGGTTCACAATGGTGTAAAATTAAAATGGGATATACCGGGCTAGGATTCGAGTTACAGGAACAAGGGCCAAACCAACCACCCATGAATGGAATCGTCAATCGAAAACACTTAACAACCTCCTAGAAGCAGCTTTTCTTGCCACCAGACCTATCTCCATCAATTAGGAATCTGATGCCATCACTGAACACATTCCTTAAATTGTAGCAATTTGTTGAGTGTTTTTTTTTTGGTGTCTAATCTGCATATATATCACCATTGCCCTTGATTTTCTTGACTGTATATCTCTTAAATGTCAACATATACCCGCGTGATTTAGTTTACGAAGATTTTTCAATGCCGAGAACCTCGATCAGAGAGTAAAAATGGAGTAAGGTTCACAATGGTGTAAAATTAAAATGGGATATACCGTGCTAGGATTCGAGTTACAGGAACAAGGACCAAACCAACCACCCAAGAATGGAATCGTCGAGTGAAAACACTTGACAACCTCCTAGAAGCAGCTTTTCTTGCCACCAGACCTTTCTCCAGCAATTAGTAATCTGATGCCATCACTAAACACATTCCTTAAATTGTAGCCATTTGTTGAGTGTTTATTTTGGGTATCTAATCCGCATATATATCACCATTGCCCTTGATTTTCTTGACTGTATATCTCTTAAATGTCAACATATATACACGTGTGATTTAGTTTACGAAGATTTTTCAATGCTGAGAACCTCGATCAGAGAATAAAATAGGCGTAAGGTTCACAATGGTGTAAAATTAAAATGGGATATACCGGGCTAGGATTCGAGTTACAGGAACAAGGGCCAAACCAACCACCCATGAATGGAATCGTCAATCGAAAACACTTAACAACCTCCTAGAAGCAGCTTTTCTTGCCACCAGACCTATCTCCATCAATTAGGAATCTGATGCCATCACTGAACACATTCCTTAAATTGTAGCAATTTGTTGAGTGTTTTTTTTTTGGTGTCTAATCTGCATATATATCACCATTGCCCTTGATTTTCTTGACTGTATATCTCTTAAATGTCAACATATACCCGCGTGATTTAGTTTACGAAGATTTTTCAATGCCGAGAACCTCGATCAGAGAGTAAAAATGGAGTAAGGTTCACAATGGTGTAAAATTAAAATGGGATATACCGTGCTAGGATTCGAGTTACAGGAACAAGGACCAAACCAACCACCCAAGAATGGAATCGTCGAGTGAAAACACTTGACAACCTCCTAGAAGCAGCTTTTCTTGCCACCAGACCTTTCTCCATCAATTAGGAATCTGATGCCGTCAATAAACAGATTCCTTAAATTGTAGCCATTTGTTGAGTGATTTTTTTAGTGTCTAATCCGCATATATATCACCATTGCCCTTGATTTTCTTGACTATATCTCATAAATGTCAAAATATACACGTGTGATTTAGTTTACGAATTTTTTCAATGCCGAGAACCTCGATCAGAGAGTAAAAAAGGCGTAAGGTTCACAATGGTGTAAAATTAAAATGGGATATACCGGGCTTGGATTCGAGTTACAGGAACAAGGGCCAAACCAACCACCCAAGAATGGAATCGTCGAGCGAAAACACTTGACAACCTCCTAGAAGAAGCTTTTTTTTTGCCACCAGACCTTTCTCCATCAATTAGGAATCTGATGCCGTCACTAAACACGTTCCTTAAATTGTAGCCATTTGTTGAGTGTTTTTTTTTGCTGTCTAATCCGCTTATATATCACCATTGCCCTTGATTTTCTTGCCTGTATCTCTTAAATGTCAACATATACACGTGTGATTTAGTTTACGAAGATTTTTCAATGCCGAGAACCTCGATCAGAGAGTAAAAAAGGCGTAAGGATCACAATGGTGTAAAATTAAAATGGGATATACCGGGCTAGGATTCGAGTTACAGGTACAAGGGCCAAACCAACCTCCCAAGAATGGAATCGTCGAGCGAAAACACTTGACAACCTCCTAGAAGCAGCTTTTCTTGCCACCAGACCTTTCTCCAGCAATTAGTAATCTGATGCCATCACTAAACACATTCCTTAAATTGTAGCCATTTGTTGAGTGTTTATTTTGGGTATCTAATCCGCATATATATCACCATTGCCCTTGATTTTCTTGACTGTATATCTCTTAAATGTCAACATATATACACGTGTGATTTAGTTTACGAAGATTTTTCAATGCTGAGAACCTCGTTCAGAGAGTAAAAAAGGCGTAAGGTTCACAATGGTGTAAAATTAAAATGGGATATACCGGGCTAGGATTCGAGTTACAGGAACAAGGGCCAAACCAACCACCCATGAATGGAATCGTCAAGCGAAAACACTTGACAACCTCCTAGAAGCAGCATTTCTTGCCACCAGACCTATCTCCCTCAATTAGGAATCTGATGCCGTCACTAAACACATTCCTTAAATTGTAGCCATTTGTTGAGTGTTTTATTTTTGTGTCTAATCCGCATATATATCACCATTGCCCTTGATTTTCTTGACTGTATATCTCTTAAATGTCAACATATACACGTGTGATTTAGTTTACAAAGATTTTTCAATGCCGAGAACCTCGATCAGAGAGTAAAAAAGGAGTAAGGTTCACAATGGTGTAAAATTTAAATGGGATATACCGTGCTAGGATTCGAGTTACAGGAACAAGGGTCAAACCAACCACCCAAGAATGGAATCGTCGAGTGAAAACACTTGACAACCTCCAAGAAGCAGCTTTTCTTGCCACCAGACCTTTCTCCATCAATTAGGAATCTGATGCCGTCACTAAACACGTTCCTTAAATTGTAGCCATTTGTTGAGTGTTTTTTTTGGGTGTCTAAACCGCATATATATCACCATTGCCCTTGATTTTCTTGACTGTATATCTCTTAAATGTCAACATATATACACATGTGATTTAGTTTACGAAGATTTTTCAATGCAGAGAACCTCGTTCAGAGAGTAAAAAAGGCGTAAGGTTCACAATGGTGTAAAATTAAAATGGGATATACCGGGCTAGGTTTCGAGTTACAGGAACAAGGGCCAAACCAACCACCCGTGAATGGAATCGTCAAGCGAAAACACTTGACAACCTCCTAGAAGCAGCATTTCTTGCCACCAGACCTATCTCCCTCAATTAGGAATCTGATGCCGTCACTAAACACATTCCTTAAATTGTAGCCATTTGTTGAGTGTTTTTTTTTGTGTCTAATCCGCATATATATCACCATTGCCCTTGATTTTCTTGACTGTATATCTCTTAAATGTCAACATATACACGTGTGATTTAGTTTACAAAGATTTTTCAATGCCGAGAACCTCGATCAGAGAGTAAAAAAGGCGTAAGGTTCACAATGGTGTAAAATTAAAATGGGATATACCTGGATTGGATTCGAGTTACAGGAACAAGGGCCAAACCAACCACCCAAGAATGGAATCGTCGAGCGAAAACACTTGACAACCTCCTAGAAGCAGCTTTTTTTTGCCGCCAGACCTTTCTCCATGAATTAGAAATCTGATGCCGTCACTAAACACATTCCTTAAATTGTAGCCATTTGGTGAGTGTTTTTTTTTGGTGTCTAATCCGCATATATATCACCATTGCCCTTGATTTTCTTGACTGTATATCTCTTAAATGTCAACATATACACGTGTGATTTAGTTTACGAATATTTTTCAATCCCGAGAACCTCGATCAGAGAGTAAAAAAGGCGTAAGGTTCACAATGGTGTAAAATTAAAATAGGATATACCGGGCAAGGATTCGAGTTACAGGAACAAGGGCCAAACCAACCACCCAAGAATGGAATCGTCGAGCGGAAACATTTGACAACCTCCTGGAATCAGCTTTTCTTGCCACCAGACCTTTCTCCATCAATTAGGAATCCGATGCCGTCACTAAACACATTCCTTAAATTGTAGCCATTTGTTGAGTGTTTTTTTTTTGTCTCTAATCCGCATATATATCACCATTTCCATTGATTTTCTTGACTGTATATCTCTTAAATGTCAACATATACACGTGTGATTTAGTTTACGATGATTTTACAATGCCGAGAACCTCGATCAGAGAGTAAAAAAGGAGTAAGGTTCACAATGGTGTAAAATTAAAATGGTATATACCGTGCTAGGATTCGAGTTACAGGAACAAGGGCCAAACCAACCACCCAAGAATGGAATCGTCGAGTGAAAACACTTCAGAACCTCCTAGAAGCAGCTTTTCTTGCCACCAGACCTTTCTCCATCAATTAGGAATCTGATACCGTCAATAAACACATTCCTTAAATTGTAGCCATTTGTTGAGTGATTTTTTTTAGTGTCTAATCCGCATATATATCACCATTGCCCTTGATTTTCTTGACTATATCTCTTAAATGTCAAAATATACACGTGTGATTTAGTTTACGAATTTTTTCAATGCCGAGAACCTCGATCAGAGACTAAAAAAGGCGTAAGGTTCACAATGGTGTAAAATTAAAATGGGATATACCGGGCAAGGATTCGAGTTACAGGAACAAGGGCCAAACCAACCACCCAAGAATGGAATCGTCGAGCGGAAACATTTGACAACCTCCTGGAATCAGCTTTTCTTGCCACCAGAACTTTCTCCATCAATTAGGAATCCGATGCCGTCACTAAACACATTCCTTAAATTGTAGCCCTTTGTTGAGTGTTTTTTTTTTGTCTCTAATCCGCATATATATCACCATTTCCATTGATTTTCTTCACTGCATATCTCTTAAATGTCAACATATACACGTGTGATTTAGTTTACGATGATTTTACAATGCCGAGAACCTCGATCAGAGAGTAAAAAAGGAGTAAGGTTCACAATGGTGTAAAATTAAAATGGTATATACCGTGCTAGGATTCGAGTTACAGGAACAAGGGCCAAACCAACCACCCAAGAATGGAATCGTCGAGTGAAAACACTTCACAACCTGCTAGAAGCAGCTTTTCTTGCCACCAGACCTTTCTCCATCAATTAGGAATCTGATGCCGTCACTAAACACATTCCTTTAATTGTAGCCATTTGTTGAGTGATTTTTTTTAGTGTCTAATACGCATATATATCACCATTACCCTTGATTTTCTTGACTATATCTCTTAAATGTCAAAATATACACGTGTGATTTAGTTTACGAATTTTTTCAATGCCGAGAACCTCGATCAGAGAGTAAAAAACGTGTAAGGTTCACAATGGTGTAAAATTAAAATGGGATATACCGGGCTTGGATTCGAGTTACAGGAACAAGGGCCAAACCAACCACCCAAGAATGGAATCGTCGAGCAAAAACGCTTGGCAACCTCCGAGAAGCAGCTTTTTTTTGCCACCAGACCTTTCTCCATCAATTAGGAATCTGATGCCGTCACTAAACACGTTCCTTAAATTGTAGCCATTTGTTGAGTGTTTTTTTTGGGTGTCTAAACCGCATATATATCACCATTGCCCTTGATTTTCTTGACTGTATATCGCTGAAATGTCAACATATATACACATGTGATTTAGTTTACGAAGATTTTTCAATGCTGAGAACCTCGTTCAGAGAGTAAAAAAGGCGTAAGGTTCACAATGGTGTAAAATTAAAATGGGATATACCGGGCTAGGATTCGAGTTACAGGAACAAGGGCCAAACCAACCACCCATGAATGGAATCGTCAAGCGAAAACACTTGACAACCTCCTAGAAGCAGCATTTCTTGCCACCAGACCTATCTCCCTCAATTAGGAATCTGATGCCGTCACTAAACACATTCCTTAAATTGTAGCCATTTGTTGAGTGTTTTTTTTTGTGTCTAATCCGCATATATATCACCATTGCCCTTGATTTTCTTGACTGTATATCTCTTAAATGTCAACATATACACGTGTGATTTAGTTTACAAAGATTTTTCAATGCCGAGAACCTCGATCAGAGAGTAAAAAAGGAGTAAGGTTCACAATGGTGTAAAATTAAAATGGGATATACCGTGCTAGGATTCGAGTTACAGGAACAAGGGCCAAACCAACCACCCAAGAATGGAATCGTCGAGTGAAAACACTTCAGAACCTCCTAGAAGCAGCTTTTCTTGCCACCAGACCTTTCTCCATCAATTAGGAATCTGATACCGTCAATAAACACATTCCTTAAATTGTAGCCATTTGTTGAGTGATTTTTTTTAGTGTCTAATCCGCATATATATCACCATTGCCCTTGATTTTCTTGACTATATCTCTTAAATGTCAAAATATACACGTGTGATTTAGTTTATGAATTTTTTCAATGCCGAGAACCTCGATCAGAGAGTAAAAAAGGCGTAAGGTTCACAATGGTGTAAAATTAAAATGGGATATACCGGGCTTGGATTCGAGTTACAGGAACAAGGGCCAAACCAACCACCCAAGAATGGAATCGTCGAGCGAAAACACTTGACAACCTCCTAGAAGCAACTTTTTTTTGCCACCAGACCTTTCTCCATGAATTAGAAATCTGATGCCGTCACTAAACACATTCCTTAAATTGTAGCCATTTGGTGAGTGTTTTTTTTTGGTGTCTAATCCGCATATATATCACCATTGCCCTTGATTTTATTGACTGTATATCTCTTAAATGTCAACATATACACGTGTGATTTAGTTTACGAATATTTTTCAATGCCGAGAACCTCGATCAGAGAGTAAAAAAGGCGTAAGGTTCACAATGGTGTAAAATTAAAATAGGATATACCGGGCAAGGATTCGAGTTACAGGAACAAGGGCCAAACCAACCACCCAAGAATGGAATCGTCGAGCGGAAACATTTGACAACCTCCTGGAATCAGCTTTTCTTGCCACCAGACGTTTCTCCATCAATTAGGAATCCGATGCCGTCACTAAACACATTCCTTAAATTGTAGCCATTTGTTGAGTGTTTTTTTTTTGTCTCTAATCCGCATATATATCACCATTTCCATTGATTTTCTTGACTGTATATTTCTTAAATGTCAACATATACAGGTGTGATTTAGTTTACGATGATTTTACAATGCCGAGAACCTCGATCAGAGAGTAAAAAAGGAGTAAGGTTCACAATGGTGTAAAATTAAAATGGTATATACCGTGCTAGGATTCGAGTTACAGGAACAAGGGCCAAACCAACCACCCAAGAATGGAATCGTCGAGTGAAAACACTTCACAACCTCCTAGAAGCAGCTTTTCTTGCCACCAGACCTTTCTCCATCAATTAGGAATCTGATGCCGTCACTAAACACATTCCTTAAATTGTAGCCATTTGTTGAGTGATTTTTTTTAGTGTCTAATCCGCATATATATCACCATTACCCTTGATTTTTTTGACTATATCTCTTAAATGTCAAAATATACACGTGTGATTTAGTTTACGAATTTTTTCAATGCCGAGAACCTCGATCAGAGACTAAAAAAGGCGTAAGGTTCACAATGGTGTAAAATTAAAATGGGATATACCGGGCTTGGATTCGAGTTACAGGAACAAGGGCCAAACCAACCACCCAAGAATGGAATCGTCGAGCGAAAACACTTGACAACCTCCTAGAAGCAGCTTTTTTTTGCCACCAGACCTTTCTCCATGAATTAGAAATCTGATGCCGTCACTAAACACATTCCATAAATTGTAGCCATGTGTTGAGTGTTTTTTTTTGGTGTCTAATCCGCATATATATCACCATTGCCCTTGATTTTCTTGACTGTATATCTCTTAAATGTCAACATATACACGTGTGATTCAGTTTACGAAGATTTTTCAATGCCGAGAACCTCGATCAGAGAGTAAAAAAGGCGTAAGGTTCACAATGGTGTAAAATTAAAATGGGATATACCAGGCTAGGATTCGAGTTACAGGAACAAGGGCCAAACCAACCACCCAAGAATGGAATCGTCGAGCGAAAACACTTGACAACCTCCTAGAAGCAGCTTTTCTTGCCACCAGACCTTTCTCCATCTATTAGGAATCTGATGCCGTCACTAAACACATTCCTTAAATTGTAGCCATTTGTTGAGTGCTTTTTTTTGGTGTCTAATCCGAATATATATCACCATTGCCCTTGATTTTCTTAACTGTATATCTCTTAAATGTCGACATATACACGTGTGATTTAGTTTACGAAGATTTTTCAATGCCGAGAACCTCGATCAGAGAGTAAAAAAGGCATAAGGTTCACAATGGTGTAAATTAAAATGGGATATACCAGGCTAGGATTCGAGTTACAGGTACAAGGGCCAAACCAACCATCCAAAAATGGAATCGTCAAGCGAAAACACTTGACAACCTCCTAGAAGCAGCTTTTCTTGCCACCAGACCTTTCTCCAGCAATTAGTAATCTGATGCCGTCACTAAACACATTCCTTAAATTGTAGCCATTTGTTGAGTGTTTTTTTTATGGTGTCTAATCCGCATATATATCACCATTGCCCTTGATTTTCTTGACTGTATATCTCTTAAATGTCAACATATATACACATGTGATTTAGTTTACGAAGATTCTTTAATGCTGAGAACCTAGATCAGAGTGTAAAAAAGGCGTAAGGTTCACAATGGTGTAAAATTAAAATGGGATATACCGGGCTTGGATTCGAGTTATAGGAACAAGGGACAAACCAACCACCCATGAATGGAATCGTCAAGCGAAAACACTTGACAATCTCCTAGAAGCAGCTTTTCTTGCCACCAGACCTATCTCCATCAGTTAGGAATCTGATGCCGTCACTAAACACATTCGTTAAATTGTAGCCATTTGTTGAGTGTTTTTTTTTTGGTGTCTAATCCGCATATATATCACCATTGCCCTTGATTTTCTTGATTGTATATCTCTTAAATGTCAACATATACACATGTGATTTAGTTTACGAAGATTTTTCAATGCCGAGAACCTCGACCAGAGAGTAAAAAAGGCGTAAGGTTCACAGTGGTGTAAAATTAAAATGGGATACACCAGGCTAGGATTCGAGTTACAGGAATAAGGGCCATACCAACCACCCAAGAATGGAATCGTCGAGCGGAAACACATGACAACCTCCTAGAAGAAGCTTTTCTTGCCACCAGACCTTTCTCCATCAATTAGAAATCTGATTCCATCACTAAACACATTCCTTAAATTGTAGCCATTTGTTGAGTGTTTTTTTTGTGTCTTATCCGCATATATATATCACCAATGCCCTTGATTTTCTTGACTGTATATCTCTTAAATGTCAACATATACACGTGTGATTTAGTTTATGAAGGTTTTTCAATGCCGAGAACCTCGATCAGAGAGTAAAAAAGGCGTAAGGTTCACGATGGTGTAAAATTAAAATGGGATATACCGGGCTTGGATTCGAGTTACAGGAACAAAGGCCAAACCAACCACCCAAGAATGGAATTGTCGAGCGGAAACACTTGACAACCTATTAGAACCATCTTTTCTTGCCACCAGACCTTTCTCCATCAATTAGGAATCCGATGCCGTCACTAAACACATTCCTTAAATTGTAGCCATTTGTTGAGTGTTTTTTTTGTCTCTAATCCGCATATATATCACCATTGCCCTTGATTTTCTTGACTGTATATCTCTTAAATGTCAACATATACACGTGTGATTTAGTTTACGATGATTTTACAATGCCGAGAACCTCGATCAGAGAGTAAAAAAGGCGTAAGGTTCACAATGGTGTAAAATTAAAATGGGATATACCGGGCTAGGATTCGAGTTACAGGAACAAGGGCCAAACCAACCACCCAAGAATGGAATCGTCGAGTGAAAACACTTGACAACCTCCTAGAAGCAGCTTTTCTTGCCACCAGACCTATCTCCATCAATTAGGAATCTGATGCCGTCACTAAACACATTCCTTAAATTGTAGCCAATTGTTGAGTGTTTTTTTTGGTGTCTAATCCGCATATATGTCACCATTGCCTTTGATTTTCTTGACTGTATATCTCATAAATGTCAACATATACACGTGTGATTTAGTTTACGAAGATTTTTCAGTGCCGAGAACCTCGATCAGAGAGTAAAAAAGGCGTAAGGTTCACAGTGGTGTAAAATTAAAATGGGATATACCAGGCTAGGATTCGAGTTACAGGAATAAGGGCCAAACCAACCACCCAAGAATGGAATCGTCGAGCGAAAACACTTGACAACCTCCTAGAAGCAGCTTTTCTTGCCACCAGACCTTTCTCCATCAATTAGGAATCTGATGTCGTCACTAAACACATTCCTTAAATTGTAGCCATTTGTTGAGTGATTTTTTTTAGTGTCTAATCAGCATATATATCACCATTGCCCTTGATTTTCTTGACTATATCTCTTAAATGTCAAAATATACACCTGTGATTTAGTTTACGAATTTTTTCAATGCCGAGAACTTCGATCAGAGAGTAAAAAAGGCGTAAGGTTCACAATGGTGTAAAATTAAAATGGGATATACCGGGCTTGGATTCGAGTTACAGGAACAAGGGCCAAACCAACCACCAAAGAATGGAATCGTCGAGCAAAAACGCTTGACAACCTCCGAGAAGCAGCTTTTTTTTGCCCCCAGACATTTCTTCATCAATTAGGAATCTGATGCCGTCACTAAACACATTCCTTAAATTGTAGCCATTTGTTGATTTTTTTTTTGGTGTCTAATCCGCATATATATCACCATTGCCCTTGATTTTCTTGACTGTATATCTCCTAAATGTCAACATATACATGTGTGATTTAGTTTACGAATATTTTTCAATGCCGAGAACCTCGATCAGAGAGTAAAAAAAGCGTAAGGTTCATAATGGTGTAAAATTAAAATGGGATATACCGGGTTAGGATTCGAGTTACAGGAACAAGGGCCAAACCAACCACCCAAGAATGGAATCGTCCAGCGAAAACACTTGACAACCTCCGAGAAGCAGCTTTTTTTTGCCACCAGACCTTTCTCCATCAATTAGGAATCCGTTGCCGTCACTAAACACATTCCTTAAATTGTAGCCATTTGTTGAGTGTTTTTTTTTGGTGTCTAATCCGAATATATATCACCATTGCCCTTGATTTTCTTAACTGTATATCTCTTAAATGTCGACATATACACGTGTGATTTAGTTTACGAAGATTTTTCAATGCCGAAAACCGCGATCAGAGAGTAAAAAAGGCATAAGGTTCACAATGGTGTAAATTAAAATGGGATATACCAGGCTAGGATTCGAGTTACAGGTACAAGGGCCAAACCAACCATCCAAAAATGGAATCGTCAAGCGAAAACACTTGACAACCTCCTAGAAGCAGCTTTTCTTGCCACCAGACCTTTCTCCAGCAATTAGTAATCTGATGCCGTCACTAAACACATTCCTTAAATTGTAGCCATTTGTTGAGTGTTTTTTTATGGTGTCTAATCCGCATATATATCACCATTGCCCTTGATTTTCTTGACTGTATATCTCTTAAATGTCAACATATATACACGTGTGATTTAGTTTACGAAGATTTTTCAATGCCGAAAACCGCGATCAGAGAGTAAAAAAGGCATAAGGTTCACAATGGTGTAAAATTAAAATGGGATATACCGGGCTTGGATTCGAGTTACAGGAACAAGGGCCAAACCAACCACCCAAGAATGGAATCGTCGAGCAAAAACGCTTGACAACCTCCGAGAAGCAGCTTTTTTTTGCCACCAGACCTTTCTCCATCAATTAGGAATCTGATGCCGTCACTAAACACATTCCTTAAATTGTAGCCATTTGTTGAGTGATTTTTTTAGTGTCTAATCCGCATATATATCACCATTGTCCTTGATTTTCTTGACTGTATATCTCTTAAATGTCAAAATATACACGTGTGATTTAGTTTACGAAGATTTTTCAATGCCGAGAACCTCGATCAGAGAGTAAAAAAGGCGTAAGGTTCACAATGGTGTAAAATTAAAATGGTATATACCGGGCCAGGATTCGAGTTACAGGAACAAGGGCCAAACCAACCACCCAAGAATGGAATCGTCGAGCAAAAACGCTTGACAACCTCCGAGAAGCAGCTTTTTTTTGCCACCAGACCTTTCTCCATCAATTAGGAATCTGATGCCGTCACTAAACACATTCCTTAAATTGTAGCCATTTGTTGATTTTTTTTTGTGTCTAATCCGCATATATATCACCATTGCCCTTGATTTTCTTGACTGTATATCTCTTAAATGTCAACATATATACACGTGTGATTTAGTTTACGAAGATTCTTTAATGCTGAGAACCTCGATCAGAGAGTAAAAAAGGCGTAAGGTTCACAATGGTGTAAAATTAAAATGGGATATACCGGGTTAGGATTCGAGTTACAGGAACAAGGGCCAAACCAACCACCCAAGAATGGAATCGTCGAGCGAAAACACTTGACAACCTCCTAGAAGCAGGTTTTTTTTGCCACCAGACCTTTCTCCATCAATTAGGAATCTAATGCCGTCACTAAACACATTCCTTAAATTGTAGCCATTTGTTGAGTGATTTTTTTTAGTGTCTAATCCGCATATATATCACCATTGTCCTTGATTTTCTTGACTGTATATCTCTTAAATGTCAAAATATACACGTGTGATTTAGTTTATGAATTTTTTCAATGCCGAGAACCTCGATCAGAGAGTAAAAAAGGCGTAAGGTTCACAATGGTGTAAAATTAAAATGGGATACACCGGGCTTGGATTCGAGTTACAGGAACAAGGGCCAAACCAACCACCCAAGAATGGAATCGTCGAGCGAAAACACTTGACAACCTCCTAGAAGCAGCTTTTTTTTGCCACCAGACCTTTCTCCATCAATTAGGAATCTGATGCCGTCAATAAACACATTCCTTAAATTGTAGCCATTTGTTGAGTGTTTTTTTTTTGGTGTCTAATCCGGATATATATCACCATTGCCCTTGATTTTCTTGACTGTATATCTCTTAAATGTCAACAGATACACGTGTGATTTAGTTTACGAAGATTTTTCAATTCCGAGAACCTCGATCAGAGAGTAAAAAAGGCGTAAGGTTCACAATGGTGTAAAATTAAAATGGGATATACCGGGCTAAGATTCGAGTTACAGGAACAAAGGCCAAACTAACCACCCAAGAATGGAATCGTCGAGCGAAAAGACTTAACAACCTCCTAGAAGCAGCTTTTTTTGCCACCAGACCTTTCTCCATCAATTAGGAATCTGATGCCGTCACTAAACATATTCCTTAAATTGTAGCCATTTGTTGAGTGTTTTTTTTTTTTGGAGTCTAATCCACATATATATCACCATTGCCCTTGATTTTCTTGACAGTATATCTCATAAAGGTCAACATATACACGTGTGATTTAGTTTACGAAGATTTTTCAATGCCGAGAACCTCGATCAGAGAGTAAAAAAGGCGTAAGGTTCACAATGGTGTAAAATTAAAATGGTATATACCGGGCTAGGATTCGAGTTACAGGAACAAGGGCCAAACCAACCACCCAAGATTGGAATCGTCGAGCGAAAACACTTGATAACCTCCTAGAAGCAGCTTTTCTTGCCACTAGACCTTTCTCCAGCAATTAGTAATTTGATGCCGTCACTAAACACATTCCTTAAATTGTAGCCATTTGTTGAGTGTTTTTTTTTTTGGTGTCTAATCCGCATATATAACACCATTGCCCTTGATTTTCTTAACTGTATATCTCTTAAATGTCAACATATACACGTGTGATTTAATTTACAAAGATTTTTCAATGCCGAGAACTCGATCAGAGAGTAAAAAAGGCGTAAGGTTCACAATGGTGTAAAATTAAAATGGGATATACCGTGCTAGGATTCGAGTAACAGGAACAAGGGCCAAACCAACCACCCATGAATGGAATCGTCAAGCGAAAACACTTGACAACCTTCTAGAAACAGTTTTTCTTGCCACCAGACGTATCTCCATCAATTAGGAATCTGATGCCGTCACTAAACACATTCCTTAAATTGTAGCCATTTGTTGAGTGTTTTTTTTTTGGTGTCTAATCCGCGTATATATCAACATTGCACTTGATTTTATTGACTGTATATCCCTTAAATGTCAACACATACACGTGTGATTTAGTTTACAAAGATTTTTCAATGCCGAGAACCTCGATCAGAGAGTAAAAATAGCGTAAGGTTCACAATGGTGTAAAATTAAAATGGCATATATCGGGTTAGGATTCGAGTTACAGGAACAAGGGCCAAACCAACCACCCAAGAATGGAATCATCAAGCCAAAACACTTGACAACCTCCTAGAAGCAGCTTTTCATGCCACCAGACCTTTCTCCATCAACTAGAAATCTGATTCCGTCACTAAACACATTCCTTAAATTGTAGCCATTTGTCGAGTGTTTTTCTTGGTGTCTAATCCGCATATATATCACCATTGCCCTTTATTTTCTTGACTGTATATCTCTTAAATGTCAACATATACACGTGTGATTTAGTTTACGAAGATTTTCAATGCCGAGAACCTCGATCAGAGAGTAAAAAGGCGTAAGGTTCACAATGGTGTAAAATTAAAATGGGATATACCGGGCTAGGATTCGAGTTACAGGAACAAGGGCCAAACCAACCACCCAAGAATGGAATCGTCAAGCGGAAACACTTGAGAACCTCCAAGAAGCAGCTTTTCTTGCCACCAGACCTTTCTCCATCAATTAGGAATCTGATGCCGTCACTAAACACATTCTTTAAATTGTAGTCATTTGTTGAGTGTTTTTTTTTTTGGTGTCTAATCCGCATATATATCACCATTGCCCTTGCTCTCTTGACTGTATATCTTTTAAATGTCAACATATACACGTGTGATTTAGTTTACGAAGATTTTTAAATGCCAAGAACCTCGATCAGAGAGTAAAAAAGGCGTAAGGTTCACAATGGTGTAAAATTTAAATGGTATATACCGGGCTAGGATTCGAGTTACAGGAACAAGGGCCAAACCGACCACCCAAGAATGGAATCGTCGAGCGAAAATACTTGACAACCTCCTAGAAGCAGCTTTTTTTGCCACCAGACCTTTCTCCATTAATTAGGAATATGATGCCGTTACTAAACACAATACTTAAATTGTAGCCATTTGTTGAGTGTTTTTTTTTGGTGTCTAATCCGCATATATATCACCATTGCCCTTGATTTTCTTGACTGTATATCTCATCAAGGTCAACATATACATGTGTGATTTAGTTTACGAAGATTTTTCAATGCCGAGAACCTCGATCAGAGAGTAAAAAAGGCGTAAGGTTCACAATGGTGTAAAATTAAAATGGGATATACCGGGCTAGGATTCGAGTTACAGGAACAAGGGCCAAACCAACCACCCAAGAATGGAATCGTCGAGCAAAAACGCTTGACAACCTCCTAGAAGCAGCTTTTTTTTGCCACCAGACCTTTCTCCATCAATTAGGAATCTGATGCCGTCACTAAACACATTCCTTAAATTGTAGCCATTTGTTGAGTGTTTTTTTTTTGTGTCTAATCCGCATATATATCACCATTGCCTTGATTTTCTTGACTGTATATCTCTTAAATGTCAACATATACACGTGTGATTTAGTTTACGAAGATTTTTCAATGCCGAGAACCTCAATCAGAGAGTAAAAAATGCGTAAGTTTCACAATGGTGTAAAATTAAAATGGGATATACCGGGCTAGGATTCGAGTTACAGGAACAAGGGCCAAACCAACCACCCAAGAATGGAATCGTCGATCGAAAACACTTGACAACCTCCTAGAAGCAGCTTTTTCTTGCCACCAGACCTTTCTTCATCAATTAGGAATCTGATGCCGTCACTAAACACATTCCTTAAATTGTAGCCATTTGTTGAGTGATTTTTTGTTAGTGTCTAATCCGCATATATATCACCACTGTCCTTGATTTTCTTGACTGTATATCTCTTAAATGTCAAAATATACACGTGTGATTTAGTTTACGAATTTTTTCAATGCCGAGTACCTCGATCAGAGAGTAAAAAAGGCGTAAGGTTCACAATGGTGTAAAATTAAAATGGGATATACCGGGCTTGGATTCCAGTTACCGGAACAAGGGCTAAACCAACCACCCAAGAATGGAATCGTCGAGCGAAAACACTTGACAACCTCCTAGAAGCAGCTTTTTTTTGCCACCAGACCTTTCTCCATCAATTAGGAATCTGATGCCGTCACTAAACACATTCCTTAAATTGTACCCATTTGTTGAGTGTTTTTTTTGGTGTCTAATCCGCATATATATCACCATTGCCCTTGATTTTCTTGACTGTATATCTCTTAAATGTCAACATATACACGTGTGATTTAGTTTACGAAGATTTTTCAATTCCGAGAACCTCGATCAGAGAGTAAAAAAGGCGTAAGGTTCACAATGGTGTAAAATTAAAATGGGATATACCGGGCTAGGATTCGAGTTACAGGAACAAGGGCCAAACTAACCACCCAAGAATGGAATCGTCGAGCGAAAAGACTTGACAACCGCCTAGAAGCAGCATTTTTTGCCACCAGACCGTTCTCCATCAATTAGGAATCTGATGCCGTCACTAAACACATTCCTTAAATTGTAGCCATTTGTCGAGTGTTTTTTTTTTGTGTCTAATCCACATATATATCACCATTGCCCTTGATTTTCTTGACCGTATATCTCTTAAATGTCAACATATACACGTGTGATTTAGTTTACAAAGATTTTTCAATGCCGAGAACCTCGATCAGAGAGTAAAAATGGCGTAAGGTTCACAATGGTGTAAAATTAAAATGGGATATATCGGGTTAGGATTCGAGTTACAGGAATAAGGGCCAAACCAACCACCCAAGAATGGAATCATCATGCCAAAACATTGACAACCTCCTAGAAGCAGCTTTTCATGCCACCAGACCTTTCTCCATTAATTAGAAATCTGATTCCGTCACGAAACACATTCCTTAAATTGTAGCCATTTGTCGAGTGTTTTTTTGGTGTCTAATCCGCATATATATCACCATTACCCTTTATTTTCTTGACTGTATATCTCTTAAATGTCAACATATACACGTGTGATTTAGTTTAGGAAGATTTTTCAATTCCGAGAACCTCGATCAGAGAGTAAAAAGGTGTAAGGTTCACAATGGTGTAAAATTAAAATGGGATATACCGGGCTAGGATTCGGGTTACAGGAACAAGGGCCAAACCAACCACCCACGAATGGAATCGTCGAGCGGAAACACTTGAGAACCTCCTAGAAGCAGCTTTTCTTGCCACCAGACCTTTCTCCATCAATTAGGAATCTGATGTCGTCACTAAACACATTCTTTAAATTGTAGCCATTTGTTGAGTGTTTTTTTTGGTGTCTAATCCGCATATATATCACCATTGCCCTTGATTTTCTTGACTGTATATCTTTTAAATGTCAACATATACACGTGTGATTTAGTTTACGAAGATTTTTAAATGCCGAGAACCTCGATCAGAGAGTAAAAAAGGCATAAGGTTCACAATGGTGTAAAATTTAAATGGTATATACCGGGCTAGGATTCAAGTTACAGGAACAATGGCCAAACCAACCACCCAAGAATGGAATCGTCGAGCGAAAACACTTGACAACCTCCTAGAAGCAGCTTTTCTTGCCACAAGACTTTTCTCCATCAATTAGGAATCTGATGCCGTCACTACACACATTCCTTAAATTGTACAAATTTGTTGAGTGTTTTTTTTTGTGTCTAATCCGCATATATATCACCATTGCCCATGATTTTCTTGACTGTATATCTCTTAAATGTCAACATATACACGTGTGATTTAGTTTACGAAGATTTTTCAATGCCGAGAACCTCGATCAGAGAGTAAAAAAGGCGTAAGGTTCACAATAGTTTAAAATTAAAATGGGATATACTGGGCTAGGATTCGAGTTACAGGAACAAGGGCCAAACCAATCGCCAAAAATGGAATCGTCGAGCGAAAACACTTGACAACCTCCTAGAAGCAGTTTTTCTTATCAACAGACCTTTCTCCATCAAATAGGAATCTGATGCCGTCACTAAACACATTCCTTAAATTGTAGCAATTTGTTGAGGGTTTTTTTTTTTGGTGTCTAATCCGCATATATATCACCATGGCCTTTGATTTTCTTGACTGTATATCTCTTAAATGTCAACATATACACGTGTGATTTAGTTTACGAAGATTTTTCAATGCCGAGAACCTCGATCAGAGAGTAAAAAAGGCGTAAGGTTCACAATGGTGTAAAATTAAAATGGGATATACCGGGCTAGGATTCGAGTTACAGGAACAAGGGCCAAACCAACCACCCAAGAATCGAATCGTCGAGCGAAAACACTTGACAACCTCGTAGAAGCAGGTTTTCTTGCCACAAGACTTTTCTCCATCAATTAGGAATCTGATGCCGTCACTAAACACATTCCTTAAATTGTAGCCATTTGTTGAGTGTTTTTTTTGTGTCTAATCCGCATATATATCACCATTGCCCTTGATTTTCTTGACTGTATATCTATTAAATGTGAACATATACAAGTGTGATTTAGTTTATGTTGGATCTGAGTTTGTTTCTGATTGTATTTTTGTTTGAAATTATGATGGAAATGAAAGAGTTGTGCAGCGGAATTTTGATGAAAACAAACTTTGGATACAATCAAACGAGAGTAATACTTTAATCAAACATCTTTTAACAATGAATCGAAAGATTGAATTTGTTTCTATAACGATTACAATGATTGATGAATGAATACAAACTCCCCCTCAGCCAGAGCTCAGTAGTTTGTTCGTGCAAAGAAGACGATGTTGCCAAAGAGCTAATAGAACAGTACAAAGTACTGAACTATTTATAGGCACTTGCAAACCACTGAGCATCTTAGCTGACGTCACCATGAAAGTGACATCTAACCTCCTAACAAACTCTAACCTCTGATCTATACAAACACTGTTGTACAAACTACTGCTATTACATTACATTACATTACATAAAAGACACTTAAACAGCTGCTGCATCCTTCCACTGATGTGAACCCAGCAGTGCTTGTCCGGATCAGCAGTACTTGACTCAAGGCAGTAGATTGAATCAGCAGAGCTTCAGTCTTTCATCAGGTCCTTTACTTGAGCAGCAGTTGTAGGTCAGCAATTTGCAAGATCAGCAGATAGGAGGTCAGTAGATATGAAATCACTTTCAAGGGGAGAGATTTGAATGTAAACATCTGCTTATTCTGGATCCACTGCTCTGATCCAGTTTTGGCTTTAATTATCTGTTCCTCTGATAGGGTTCAATCCCAACAATCTCCCCCTGGAACAGATAATGCCAAAACTCTTCATTATTTGTGGAAATCTTTATTGCCTCATCAACAGTTCCCTTATCTGACCTTTAAATTGTAATTCAAAGTCTAGGGCATCTGTGTCTTCATCATCCCTGCCAAGTGGAAGATCAAGGAGATCCTGCAAATCTTCAAGACTCAGGCCAAGAGCTTGTTCCCTTGATATTTTCTCCACTTCTCCACCAGACCTGAACAAAGTCAATACGCAGGTCTGTTTGTCAGTTTCCCACTTTTGTATTTTTGAGCCTGGTGGGTTTCTTGGGAGATGTTTATTTGCAGAGGTATTTGGTGAGGCTGGCCTGTTCATAACTGGCTGAGCAGTATTTGCAGTTTGATCCAAACCAAGAGTTTCTATGATCATTTTCTTTATGCCTTCTTTCACAAGTTCATCTCCTTTGATCATTTCTTGGATGGTTTCACCTCCCAACTGTCTGTGTGTCCTTCTTTTGTAGATGGCAGCACCAGTTGGAGCAGTGGCTCTCCTGATTTGCAGCTTTGTTGGTCTTTTTGAAACCTCTGCTTTAGGATAGTCAGGCTTTTGAGGAACATTTGGATCTTTCTTTCTTAGTTCCTCCAACCTTTTGTAGGTGGCCCTGACTACATCTTCTTTCCATCTAGCAACTTGTCTTTTGTTTCCATATTCAGCAGCAACCAATTCCTCTTTCATTCTTTTCAGTTCTACCTGTTTGTCAGGTACATTCTTTCTAAACTTTGCCCAGTCAGGAGGAGTGTGAGTGACCTTCCTTTTTATCATGTCTTGAATTCTTGCAGCTTCATCTTCAAGCTCAGGAACAGTCCACTCTTTGTACATGTATCTCTCTCCTTTATACTTCTTGTGATCCATGATGCTTTCAATGTAGTCTTTCTTCAAAGTTTCAGCTGCTCTTTCTGAAATTTGTTGACTGACATTTTTTGCAAATTGTTCTAGGGATCTGACTTGTGTGAGCAGATATTGATAGGTTCTTGAAATTTCTTTGTCAGATTTCCCTTGTGTGTTTCTTTTTGAGATATCCTCTGCTTGCTTGGCCTTGATTTTCAAATATTCATCAACATTTTTAGGCCAGGGATATCCTTTTATTGATGGCAAACTCCTTTTGGCAGGGTCATCCTCATAGTAAAAGGATTTTATTTCTTCTCTAACAGCTGCTAGTTCAAGAGGAAATTGAACACCTGCAGGAGGTAAGGGCTTGTACATTGGAACTGAAGAGAGAGGAACAGGTTTTGGTATTGTGACAAGAGCTAAAGATTTTGAAGATGTTTGTGGTGGTGAAGTGTCATCATCTTTGAGAATTAGCCTTCTCCTCTTTGTTTGAGGAGGGGCTGATGATGTTTTGGATGGAACAGTGGTGGTGGATGTAGTGATAGTGGTTTGTGATTGACTAACAGTTGTTGAAACAACTAGTGTTCCAACCACTGTTGTCATTACAGCAGATGTTTTAACAACTACTGTCTTCTGCTTTTTGGCAGGAGGTGATTTTGTTTTTGGTGGTAATGGTGGTAAGGCAGTGGATTTGGTGTGTGTTGAAATGGTGTGTGTTGAAGTGGGAGCAGATGTTGAAACCACTGAAGTACCAACAGGTGTTGATACAATAGGAGTTACAACAGCTGTTTTAGGTGGTGGCTTTGGAGTAGACTTTGAACGTCTGGTTGGAATGGATTTGGGTAGCCTTACTCTTCTTGTAGGCTTCTTCTTTTCATCAACAAGATTTTCATCATCTTTTGACCCTGAAGTACCCTGATCCGGATAATCCACCCTGGCTTTCCTTTTGGCCTCTCTATCCCTTTTTACACTTGCAACTGCTTCTGCCAGTGCATTTGTGGTCACATCAATTTTCTTGCTTCCATCTGGCAGAGGGATTTGTTTGGTCATGTTTGCATTTTCTGGTTCAATGTAGAGACCATCCTCTATTCCCTTCTTTTTCCACTCCTGAATTTTCTCCCCCTTTTTGGCATTATCTTCTGGGAGTTGATAAATGAAGTGAACTTTTGGAGGAGCAGTGCCAGTGGTGTGCAAGATATGAGTTTTGAGAGCCTTTAGATCAGCCTGAGTGTTCTTGAACCTTGACTCCATTACATTTCTCAGCTGTTGGACATGTTTTTCATGTTGCTGATCTGCTAAATGTGCTTGTTGATGGAGAAAAGGTTGAAACAAATTCAAGAGCTCATTTGTAGCAGGTGCCTTTTGTGGAGCAGGTGCTTGAGATGGAACAGCAGTTGATTGTACCTTTTGTACTTGTAACAACTGTTGTAGCATATTTTTGAGTTCTGCAACAGAGTTATCAAGCTTTTCAATACGAGCCGTCAATTTCTGGTACTTTAAACCATCACCCAATTGAATGGGATCATCTGATTTCCCACTAGCAGTGGTTTTATCAGTGGTAGAGGTAGGGAGTATACTCCAAACATTAACCACTGATGCCCCTTTTTCTTGGTACTGGGGTCTTCTTCCTTCAACACTTGACAACCTTTTGATGTTGCCAGTAGGATAAATAAATCCACTGGTGGTTGGCAGAGGTGCTATAAAAGGAATTGCCTCCAAGGAAGTCTTATTGATGTAACCACTGTCCAACTGTAAACCAATGGGTTCAACAGTTGTAGTGGCTGCTTCACTTGGACTACCACCAAGAGTTACTTGTAACTCAAGGGGTCTAACCTCCTCAGGTTGTGTTGGTGGGTTAGCAAAGATTGATACATCAGACCCAGTCAGTTGTTGAGAAGAATCATTAGAAGCATAGAGTGCAAAATTTTCATCACTAAGGTCTTCAGGCATACTGCTCCAGTCAACAAACCCTTGAGTGAAAAAACTTTGTTGATCTGGTTGTACTGCTGCTGGAGCAGTGGTTTGAGGTGCAGACTGCACTTGTGCCTGGGGGACAGGGGTTTGAACATATTGGATCTGTGGAACAGTAGTTTGGACATAGTGCACTGGCACAGGGGCAGCAGCATAGTGAGCAGTGTTCACTTGAGCTGCAGGGGTATATTGGGTATAGTGCACAGTGTTTTGACTTTGTGGTCTAGGGTTAGAGCTAGGGTGAGTAACTATTGGTCCAGTGTTTTGACTTCTGCACTCCCTAGCAAAGTGCCCTAACCTATTGCACTTGTAGCACTTGATTTTCGATTTATCCAACCCAACCCTCAAATTCCCATGAAGTCCTGGGAATTTTCTCCCTGTTCTTTTATAGAATTTGCTAGTTCTAACACTTAGCAAAGCCAACTGGTGCAGAATATCCATCTCTTCTAAGTCAGTGGGATCAAAATGTTGCAAATCATTGAGTTCAAAGCTTAAATTATCTGACATCTGGTTTTCGTTTGCAGTGAATGCATAACTAGCAGAGTGAGGATCAGGGTTGTTAAAATTTGCACCAGCAGTTATGTCAATGAAGTGATCATAACCCTGATCCTTACCACTGCTCCCAGATTCTTCTTGACCCAAAAGAGCAGTATTACCAAAAGTGTAATCATCAGTAACTTTTCCTGACTCTTGTAACCTCCTTTTCTGGTTCAACTCCCTTTCGTAGGTCAGGAGTCGACCGTGGAGTTGGGTCAAGGTCAGATCCTTGAACTCAGGTGAGTTTCGGGTGACAAAAGCTATGGTGTCCCATTTTTCTGGCAGTGACCTGAGGAACCTGCTATTTTGAGTTGAGTTTGTAAAAGTGGTGTTAACAAGCCTCAGTTCACTGATGAGACAACTGAAACGCTCAAATTGTTGCGTTAGTGATTCACCTTTAACATAACAAAATGTTTCATACTGTTGGTTCAGGATTTCCCTATTGTTTTCTATGACTTCTTCGGTTCCCCCAAACTGTTACTTAAGTGCGTCCCATAACTCTTTGGCACTGTTACAGTGTAACAGTCCAGCATATATCTCATTGGGCAGCGCTGATGCTATGATGCTAAACGCTTTAGCATCTAGTTCGATCTTTTGAAAGTCGGTTTCGGTATAATTTTCAACTGGTTTTGGAACGAACTTTTTAGCATCTTCAGCGCTTGGCACTGAAGCAACATGGGGACCAAAGGTGACAGACCTCCAACAACCTGTGCTTTGTTGAGCAAGGATGTGACCCATCCTTCTCTGCCAGATGTTGTACTCATTTCTTTTTAGCATAGGTGGTTTAAAAAGCGAGCCGATGTTGTTTTTATCATCCTGAGATTGTGACGTCATTCTTGTTGTTTTACAGACACTGAGAAATCAACTTTAATGGTGATTAATCCTTGCTCTGTTTTTCAATGGACGAACAAACGATCAGTATCAACTGTTATGAGCTGAACTATTTACGTCAAAATGATTGTTAAATCAAATTTTACTGTCCAAGCTCTGATACCAATTGTTGGATCTGAGTTTGTTTCTGATTGTATTTTCGTTTGAAATTAAGATGGAAATGAAAGAGTTGTGCAGCGGAATTATGATGAAAACAAACTTTGGATACAATCAAACGAGAGTAATACTTTAATCAAACATCTTTTCACAATGAATCGAAAGATTGAATTTGTTTCAATAACGATTACAATGATTGATGAATGAATGCAAACTCCCCCTCAGCCAGAGCTCAGTAGTTTGTTCGTGCAAAGAAGACGATGTTGCCAAAGAGCTAATAGAACAGTACAAAGTACTGAACTATTTATAGGCACTTGCAAACCACTGAGCATCTTAGCTGACGTCACCATGAAAGTGACATCTAACCTCCTAACAAACTCTAACCTCTGATCTATACAAACACTGTTGTACAAACTGCTGCTATTACATTAAATTACATAAAAGACACTTAAACAGCTGCTGCATCCTTCCACTGCTGTGAACCCAGCAGTGCTTGTCCGGATCAGCAGTACTTGACTCAAGGCAGTAGATTGAATCAGCAGAGCTTTAGTCTTTCATCAGGTCTTTTACTTGAGCAGCAGTTGTAGGTCAGCAATTTGCAAGATCAGCAGATAGGAGGTCAGTAGATATGAAATCACTTTCAAGGGGAGAGATTTGAATGTAAACATCTGCTTATTCTGGATCCACTGCTCTGATCCTGTTTTGGCTTTAATTATCTGTTCCTCTGATAGGGTTCAATCCCAACAGTTTACGAAGATTTTTCAATGCCGAGAACCTCGATAAGAGAATAAATAAGGCGTAAGGTTCACAATGGTGTAAAATTAAAATGGGATATACCGGGCTAGAATTCGAGTTACAGGAACAAGGGCCAAACCTATCACCAAAAATGGAATCGTCGAGCGAAAACACTTGACAACCTCCTAGAAGCAGTTTTTCTTATCACCAGACCTTTCTCCATCAAATAGGAATCTGATGCCATCACTAAACACATTCCTTAAATTGTAGCCATTTGTTGAGTGTTTTTTTTTTTGGTGTCTAATCCGCATATATATCACCATTGCCCTTGATTTTCTTGACTGTATATCTCTTAAATGTCAACATATACACGTGTGATTTAGTTTACGAAGATTTTTCAATGCCGAGAACCTCGATCAGAGAGTAAAAAAGGCGTAAGATTCACAATGGTGTAAAATTAAAATGGGATATACCGGGCTAGGATTCGAGTTACAGGAACAACGGCCAAACCAACCACCCAAGAATGGAATCGTCGAGCAAAAAACTTGACAGACTCCTAGAAGCAGCTTTTCTTGCCACAAGACTTTTCTCCATCAATTAGGAATCTGATGCCGTCACTAAACACATTCCTTAAATTGTAGCCATTTGTTGAGTGTTTTTTTTTTGTGTCTAATCCGCATATATATTACCAATGCCCTTGATTTTCTTGACTGTATATCTCTTAAATGTCAACTTATACACGTGTGATTTAGTTTACGAAGATTTTTCAATGCCGAGAACCTCGATCAGAGAGTAAAAAAGGCGTAAGGTTCACAATGGTTTAAAATTAAAATGGGATATACCGTGCTAGGTTTCGAGTTACGGGAACAAGGGCCAAACCAATCACCAAAAATGGAATCGTCGAGCGAAAACACTTGACAACCTCCTAGAAGCAGTTTTTCTTATCACCAGACCTTTTTCCATCAAATAGGAATCTAATGCCGTCACTAAACACATTCCTTAAATTGTAGCCATTTGTTGAGTGTTTTTTTTTTTGGTGCTTAATCCGCATATATATCACTATTGCCCTTGATTTTCTTGACTGTATATCACTTAAATGTCAACATATACACGTGTGATTTAGTTTACGAAGATTTTTCAATGCCGAGAACCTCGATCAGAGAGTATAAAAGGCGTACGGTTCACAATGATGTAAAATTAAAATGGGATATACCGGGCTAGGATTCGAGTTATAGGAACAAGGGCCAAACCAACCACCCAAGAATGGAATCGTCGACTGAAAACACTTGACACCCTCCTAGAAGCAGCTTTTCTTGCCACAAGACCTTTCTCCATCAATTAGGAATATGATGTCGTCACTAAAGACATTCCCTAAATTGTAGCCATTTATTGAGTGTTTTTTTTGGTGTCTAATCTGCATATATATCACCATTGCCCTTGGTTTTCTTGACTGTATATCTCTTAAATGACAACATATACACGTGTGATTTAGTTTACGAAGATTTTTCAAAGCCGAGAACCTCGATCAGAGAGTAAAAAAGGCGTAAAGTTCACAATGGTGTAAAATTAAAATGGGATATACCGGGCTAGGATTCGAGTTACAGGAACAAGGGCCAAACCAACCACCCAAGAATGGAATCGTCAAGCAGAAACACTTGACAACCTCCTAGAAGCAGCTTTTCTTGCCACCAGACCTTTCTCAATCAATTAGGAATCTGATGCCGTCACTAAACACATTCCTAAAATTGTAGCCATTTGTTGAGTGTTTTTTATTGTTGTCTAATCCGCATATATATCACCATTGCCTTTGATTTTCTTGACTGTATATCTCTTAAATGTCAACATATACACGTGTGATTTAGTTTACGAAGACTTTTCAATGCCGAGAACCTCGATCAGAGAGTAAAAAAGGCGTAAGGTTCACAATGGTGTAAAATTAAAATGGGATATACCGGGCTAGGATTCGAGTTACAGGAACATGGGCCAAACCAACCACCCAAGAATGGAATCATCGAGCAGAAACACTTGACAACCTCCTAGAAAAAGCTTTTCTTGCCACAAGACTTTTCTCCATCAATTAGGAATCTGATGCCGTCACTAAACACATTCCTTAAATTGTAGCCATTTGTTGAATTTTTTTTTGTGTCTAATCCGCATATATATCACCATTGCCCTTGATTTTCTTGACTGTATATCTCTTAAATGTCAACATATACATGTGTGATTTAGTTTACGAAGATTTTTCAAAGCCGAGAACCTCGATCAGAAAGTAAAAAAGGCGTAAGGTTCACAATGGTGTAAAATTAAAATGGGATATATCGGGCTAGAATTCGAGTTACAGGAACAAGGGCCAAACCTATCACCAAAAACGGAATCGTCGAACGAAAACACTTGACAACCTCCTAGAAGCAGTTTTTCTTATCACCAGACCTTTCTCCATCAAATAGGAATCTGATGCCATCACTAAACACATTCCTTAAATTGTAGCCATTTGTTGAGTGTTTTTTTTTGTGTCGAATCCGCATATATATCACCACTGCCCTTGATTTTCTTGACTGTATATCTCTTAAATGTCAACATATACACGTGTGATTTAGTTTACGAAGATTTTTCAATGCCGAGAACCTCGATCAGAGAGTAAAAAAGGCGTAAGGTTCACAATGGTGTAAAATTAAAATGGGATATACCGGACTAGGATTCGAGTTACAGGAACAAGGGCCAAACCAACCACCCAAGAATGGAATCGTCGAGTGAAAACACTTAACACCCTCCTAGAAGCAGCTTTTCTTGCCACAGACCTTTCTCCATCAATTAGGAATCTGATGTCGTCACTAAAGACATTCCTTAAATTGTAGCCATTTGTTGAGTGTTTTTTTTTTTGGTGTCTAATCCGCATATATATCACCATTGCCCTTGATTTTCTTGACTGTATATCTATTAAATGTCAACATATACACGTGTGATTTAGTTTACGAAGATTTTTCAATGTCGAGAACCTCGATCAGAGAGTAAAAAAGGCATAAGGTTCACAATGGTGTAAAATTAAAATGGGATATACCGGGCTAGAATTCGAGTTACAGGAACAAGGGCCAAACCTATCACCAAAAATGGAATCGTCGAACGAAAACACTTGACAACCTCCTAGAAGCAGTTTTTCTTATCACCAGACCTTTCTCCATCAAATAGGAATCTGATGCCATCACTAAACACATTCCTTAAATTGTAGCCATTTGTTGAGTGTTTTTTTTGTGTCTAATCCGCATATATATCACCATTGCCCTTGATTTTCTTGACTGTATATCTCTTAAATGTCAACATATACACGTGAGATTTAGTTTACGAAGATTTTTCAATGCCGAGAACCTCGATCAGAGAGTAAAAAAGGCGTAAGGTTCACAATGGTGTAAAATTAAAATGGGATATACCGGGCTAGGATTCGAGTTACAGGAACAAGGGCCAAACCAACCACCCAAGAATGGAATCGTCGAGCGAAAACACTTGACAACCTCGTAGAAGCAGCTTTTCTTGCCACAAGACTTTTCTCCATCAATTAGGAATCTGATGACGTCACTAAACACATTCCTTAAATTGTAGCCATTTGTTGAGTGTTTTTTTTTTGGTGTCTAATCCGCATATATATCACCATTGCCCTTGATTTTCTTGACTGTATATCTATTAAATGTCAACATATACACGTGTGATTTAGTTTACGAAGATTTTTCAATGTCGAGAACCTCGATCAGAGAGTAAAAAAGGCATAAGGTTCACAATGGTGTAAAATTAAAATGGGATATACCGGGCTAGAATTCGAGTTACAGGAACAAGGGCCAAACCTATCACCAAAAATGGAATCGTCGAGCGAAAACACTTGACAACCTCCTAGAAGCAGTTTTTCTTATCACCAGACCTTTCTCCATCAAATAGGAATCTGATGCCATCACTAAACACATTCCTTAAATTGTAGCCATTTGTTGGGTGTTTTTTTTTGGTGTCGAATCCGCATATATATCACCATTGCCCTTGATTTTCTTGACTGTATATCTCTTAAATGTCAACATATACACGTGTGATTTAGTTTACGAAGATTTTTCAATGCCGAGAACCTCGAGCAGAGAGTAAAAAAGGCGTAAGGTTCACAATGGTGTAAAATTAAAATGGGATATACCGGGCTAGGATTCGAGTTACAGGAACAACGGCCAAACCAACCACCCAAGAATGGAATCGTCGAGCGAAAAACTTGACAGCCTCCTAGAAGCAGCTTTTCTTGCCACAAGACTTTTCTCCATCAATTAGGAATCTGATGCCGTCACTAAACACATTCCTTAAATTGTTGCCATTTGTTGAGTGTTTTTTTTGTGTCTAATCCGCATATATATCACCATTGCCCTTGATTTTCTTGACTGTATATCTCTTAAATGTCAACATATACACGTGTGATTTAGTTTTCAAAGATTTTTCAATGCCGTGAACCTCGATCAGAGAGTAAAAAAGGCGTAAGGTTCACAATGGTTTAAAATTAAAATGGGATATACCGTGCTAGGATTCGAGTTACAGGAACAAGGGCCAAACCAACCACCCAAGAATGGAATCGTCGAGCAAAACACTTGACAGCCTCCTAGAATCAGCTTTTCTTGCCACAAGACTTTTCTCCATCAATTAGGAATCTGATGCCATCACTAAACACATTCCTTAAATTGTAGCCATTTGTTGAGTGTTTTTTTTTGTGTCTAATCCGCATATATATTACCAATGCCCTTGATTTTCTTGACTGTATATCTCTTAAATGTCAACATATACACGTGTGATTTAGTTTACGAAGATTTTTCAATGCCGAGAACGTCGATCAGAGAGTATAAAAGGCGTAAGGTTCACAATGGTGTAAAATTAAAATGGGATATACCGGACTAGGATTCGAGTTACAGGAACAAGGGCCAAACCAACCACCCAAGAATGGAATCGTCGACTGAAAACACTTGATACCCTCCAAGAAGCAGCTTTTATTGCCACCAGACCTTTCTCCATCAATTAGGAATGTGATGTCGTCACTAAAGACATTCCTTAAATTGTAGCCATTTATTGAGTGTTTTTTTTGGTGTCTAATCCGCATATATATCACCATTGCCCTTGGTTTTCTTGACTGTATATCTCTTAAATGACAACATATACCCGTTTGATTTAGTTTACAAAGATTTTTCAATGCCAAGAACCTCGATCAGAGAGTAAAAAAGGCGTAAAGTTCAGAGTGGTGTAAAATTAAAATGGGATATACCGGGCTAGGATTCGAGTTACAGGAACAAGGGCCAAACCAACCACCCAAGAATGGAATCGTCGACTAAAAACACTTGATACCCTCCTAGAAGCAGCTTTTATTGCCACCAGACCTTTCTCCATCAATTAGGAATGTGATGTCGTCACTAAAGACATTCCCTAAATTGTAGCCATTTATTGAGTGTTTTTTTTGGTGTCTAATCCGCATATATATCACCATTGCCCTTGGTTTTCTTGACTGTATATCTCTTAAATGACAACATATACCCGTGTGATTTAGTTTACAAAGATTTTTCAATGCCAAGAACCTCGATCAGAGAGTAAAAAAGGCGTAAAGTTCACAATGGTGTAAAATTAAAATGGGATATACCGGGCTAGGATTCGAGTTACAGGAACAAGGGCCAAACCAACCACCGAAGAATGGAATCGTCGAGCAGAAACACTTGACAACCTCCTAGAAGCAGCTTTTCTTGCCACCAGACCTTTCTCCATCAATTAGGAATCTGATGCCGTCACTAAACACTTTCCTAAAATTGTAGCCATTTGTTGAGTGTTTTTTTTTGGTGTCTAACCCACATATATATCACCATTCCCTTTGATTTTCTTGACTGTATATCTCTTTAATGTCAACATATACACGTGTGATTTAGTTTACGAAGATTTTTCATTGCCGAAAACCTCGATCAGAGAGTAAAAAAGGTGTAAGGTTCACAATGGTGTAAAATTAAAATGGGATATACCGGGCTAGGATTCGAGTTACAGGAACAAGGGACAAACCAACCACCCAAGAATGGAATCGTCGAGCAGAAACAGTTGACAACCTCCTAGAAAAAGCATTTCTTGCCACAAGACTTTTCTCCATCAATTAGGAATCTGATGCCGTCACTAAACACATTCCTTAAATTGTAGCCATTTGTTGAGTTTTTTTTTTTGTGTCTAATCCGCCTATATATCACCATTGCCCTTGATTTTCTTGACTGTATATCTCTTAAATGTCAACATATACACGTGTGATTTAGTTTACGAAGATTTTTCAATGCCGAGAACCTCGATCAGAAAGTAAAAAAGGCGTAAGGTTCACAATGGTTTAAAATTAAAATGGGATATACCGGGCTAGGATTCGAGTTACAGGAACAAGGGCCAAACCAACCACCCAAGAATGGAATCGTCGAGCAGAAACACTTGACAACCTCCTAGAAGCAGCTTTTCTTGCCACCAGACCTTTCTCCATCAATTAGGAATCTGATGCCGTCACTAAACACATTCCTAAAATTGTAGCCATTTGTTGAGTGTTTTTTATTGTTGTCTAATCCGCATATATATCACCATTGCCTTTGATTTTCTTGACTGTATATCTCTTAAATGTCAACATATACACGTGTGATTTAGTTTACGAAGACTTTTCAATGCCGAGAACCTCGATCAGAGAGTAAAAAAGGCGTAAGGTTCACAATGGTGTAAAATTAAAATGGGATATACCGGGCTAGGATTCGAGTTACAGGAACAAGGGCCAAACCAACCACCCAAGAATGGAATCGTCGAGCAGAAACACTTGACAACCTCCTAGAAAAAGCTTTTCTTGCCACAAGACTTTTCTCCATCAATTAGGAATCTGATGCCGTCACTAAACACATTCCTTAAATTGAAGCCATTTGTTGAATTTTTTTTTTGTGTCTAATCCGCATATATATCACCATTGCCCTTGATTTTCTTGACTGTATATCTCTTAAATGTCAACATATACATGTGTGATTTAGTTTACGAAGATTTTTCAAAGCCGAGAACCTCGATCAGAAAGTAAAAAAGGCGTAAGGTTCCCAATGGTTTAAAAATAAAATGGGATATACCGGGCTAGGATTCGAGTTACTGGAACAAGGGCCAAACCAATCACCAAAAATGGAATCGTCGAGCGAAAACACTTGACAACCTCCTAGAAGCTGTTTTTCTTATCACCAAACCTTTCTCCATCGAATAGGAAACTGATGCCGTCACTAAACACATTCCTTAAATTGTAGCCATTTGTTGAGTGTTTTTTTTTTGGTGTCTAATACGCATATATATCACCATTGCCCTTGATTTTCTTGACTGTATATCTCTTAAATGTCAACATATACACGTGTGATTTAGTTTACAACGATTTTTCAAAGCTGAGAACCTCAATCAGAGAGTAAAAAAGGCATAAGGTTCACAATGGTGTCAAATTAAAATGGGATATATCGGGCTAGGATTCGAGTTACAGGAACAAGGGACAAAACCAACCACCCAAGAATGGAATCGTCGAGCGTAAACACTTGACAACCTCCTAGAAGCAGCTTTTCTTGCCACCAGACCTTTCTCCATCAATTAGGAATCTGATGCCGTCACTAAACACATTCCTTAAATTGTAGCCATTTGTTGAGTGTTTTTTTTTTGTTTTCTTATCCGCATATATATCACCATTGCCCTTGATTTTCTTGACTGTATATCTCTTAAATGTCAACATATACACGTGTGATTTAGTTTACGAAGATTTTTCATTGCCGAGAACCTCGATCAGAGAGTAAAAAAGGCGTAAGGTACACAATGGTGTAAAATTAAAATGGGATATACCGAGCTAGGATACGAGTTATAGGAACAAGGGCCAAACCAACCACCCAAGAATGGAATCGTCGAGCGGAAACACTTGACAACCTCCTAGAAGCAGCTTTTCTTGCCACCAGACCTTTCTCAATCAATTAGGAATCTGATGCCGTCACTAAACACATTCCTTAAATTGTAGCCATTTGTTGAGTGTTTTTTTTTGGTGTCTAATCCGCATATATATCACCATTGCCCTTGATTTTCTTGACTGTATATCTATTAAATGTCAACATATACACGTGTGATTTAGTTTACGAAGATTTTTCAATGCCGAGAACCTCGATCAGAGAGTAAAAAAGGCATAAGGTTCACAATGGTGTAAAATTAAAATGGGATATATCGGGCTAGGATTCGAGTAACAAGAACAAAGGACAAACCAACCACCCAAGAATGGAATCGTCGAGCGAAAACACTTGACAACCTCCTAGAAGCAGCTTTTCTTGCCACCAGACCTTTCTCCATCAATTAGGAATCTGATGCCGTCACTAAACATATTCCTTAAATTGTAGCCATTTGTTGAGTGTTTTTTTTTGTTTTCTAATCCGCATATATATCACCGTTGCCCTTGATTTCCTTGACTGTATATCTCTTAAATGTCAACATATACACGTGTGATTTAGTTTACGAAGATTTTTCAGGGCCGAGAACCTCGATCAGAGAGTAAAAAAGGTGTAAGGTTCACAATGGTGTAAAATTAAAATGGGATATACCGGGCTAGGATTCGAGTTAAAGGAACAAGGGCCAAACCAACCACTCAAGAATGGAATCATCGAGCGGAAACACTTGAAAACCTACTAGAAGCAGCTTTTCTTGCCACCAGACCTTTCTCCATCAATTAGGAATATGATGCCGTCACTAAACACATTCCTTAAATTGTAGCCATTTGTTGAGTGTTTTTTTTTTGTGTCTAATCCGTATATATATCACCATGGCCTTTGATTTTCTTGACTGTATATCTCTTAAATGTCAACATATACACGTGTGATTTAGTTTACGAAGATTTTTCAATGCCGAGAACCTCGATCAGAGAGTAAAAAAGGCGTAAGGTTCACAATGGTGTAAAATTAAAATGGGATATACCGGGCTAGGATTCGAGTTACAGGAACAAGGGCCAAACCAACCACCCAAGAATGGAATCGTCGAGCGAAAACACTTGACAACCTCCTAGAAGCAGCTTTTCTTGCCACCAGACCTTTCTCCATCAATTAGGAATCTGATGCCGTCACTAAACATATTCCTTAAATTGTAGCCATTTGTTGAGTGTTTTTTTTTTGTTTTCTAATCCGCATATATATCACCATTGCCCTTGATTTCCTTGACTGTATATCTCTTAAATGTCAACATATACACGTGTGATTTAGTTTACAAATATTTTTCAATGCCGAGAACCTCGATCAGAGAGTAAAAAAGGCGTAAGGTTCACAATGGTGTAAAATTAAAATGGGATATACCGGGCTAGGATTCGAGTTAAAGGAACAAGGGCCAAACCAACCACCCAAGAATGGAATCGTCAAGCGAAAACACTTGACAACCTCGTAGAAGCAGCTTTTCTTGCCACAAGACTTTTCTCCATCAATTAGGAATCTGATGCCGTCACTAAACACATTCCTTAAATTGTAGCCATTTGTTGAGTGTTTTTTTTTTGGTGTCTAATCCGCATATATATCACCATTGCCCTTGATTTTCTTGACTGTATATCTATTAAATGTCAACATATACACGTGTGATTTAGTTTACGAAGATTTTTCAATGCCGAGAACCTCGATCAGAGAGGAAAAAAGGCGTAAGGTTCACAATGGTGTAAAATTAAAATGGGATATACCGGGCTAGAATTCGAGTTACAGGAACAATTGCCAAACCTATCACCAAAAATGGAATCGTCGAGCGAAAACACTTGACAACCTCCTAGAAGCAGTTTTTCTTATCACCAGACCTTTCTCCATCAAATAGGAATCTGATGCCATCACTAAACACATTCCTTAAATTGTAGCCATTTGTTGAGTGTTTTTTTTTGGTGTCTAATCCGCATATATATCACCATTGCCCTTGATTTTCTTGACTGTATATCTCTTAAATGTCAACATATACACGTGTGATTTAGTTTACGAAGATTTTTCAATGCCGAGAACCTCGATCAGAGAGTAAAAAAGGCGTAAGGTTCACAATGGTGTAAAATTAAAATGCGATATACCGGGCTAGGATTCGAGTTACAGGAACAACGGCCAAACCAACCACCCAAGAATGGAATCGTCGAGCGAAAAACTTGACAGCCTCCTAGAAGCAGCTTTTCTTGCCACAAGACTTTTCTCCATCAATTAGGAATCTGATGCCGTCACTAAACACATTCCTTAAATTGTTGCCATTTGTTGAGTGTTTTTTTTTTTGTGTCTAATCCGCATATATATCACCATTGCCCTTGATTTTCTTGACTGTATATCTCTTCAATGTCAACATATACACGTGTGATTTAGTTTTCAAAGATTTTTCAATGCCGAGAACCTCGATCAGAGAGTAAAAAAGGCGTAAGGTTCACAATGGTTTAAAATTAAAATGGGATATACCGTGCCAGGATTCGAGTTACAGGAACAAGGGCCAAACCAACCACCCAAGAATGGAATCGTCGAGCAAAAAACTTGACAGCCTCTTAGAATCAGCTTTTCTTGCCACAAGACTTTTCTCCATCAATTAGGAATCTGATGCCGTCACTAAACACATTCCTTAAATTGTAGCCATTTGTTGAGTGTTTTTTTTTTTGTGTCTAATCCGCATATATATTACCAATGCCCTTGATTTTCTTGACTGTATATCTCTTAAATGTCAACATATACACGTGTGATTTAGTTTACGAAGATTTTTCAATGCCGAGAACCTCGATCAGAGAGTAAAAAAGGCGTAAGGTTCACAATGGTTTAAAATTAAAATGGGATATACCATGCTAGGATTCGAGTTACAGGAACAAGGGCCAAACCAATCACCAAAAATGGAATCGTCGAGCGAAAACACTTGACATCCTCCTAGAAGCAGTTTTTCTTATCACCAGACCTTTTTCCATCAAATAGGAATCTAATGACGTCACTAAACACATTCCTTAAATTGTAGCCATTTGTTGAGTGTTTTTTTTGGTGTCTAATCCGCATATATATCACTATTGCCCTTGATTTTCATGACTGTATATCTCTTAAATGTCAACATATACACGTGTGATTTTGTTTACGAAGATTTTTCAATGCCGAGAACCTCGATCAGAGAGTATAAAAGGCGTAAGGTTCACAATGGTGTAAAATTAAAATGGGATATACCGGGCTAGGATTCGAGTTAGAGGAACAAGGGCCAAACCAACCACCCAAGAATGGAATCGTCGACTGAAAACACTTGATACCCTCCTAGAAGCAGCTTTTATTGCCACCAGACCCTTCTCCATCAATTAGGAATGTGATGTCGTCACTAAAGACATTCCTTAAATTGTAGCCATTTATTGAGTGTTTTTTTTGGTGTATAATCCGCATATATATCACCATTGCCCTTGGTTTTCTTGACTGTATATCTCTTAAATGACAACATACACCCGTGTGATTTAGTTTACAAAGACTTTTCAATGCCAAGAACCTCGATCAAAGAGTAAAAAAGGCGTAAAGTTCACAATGGTGTAAAATTAAAATGGGATATACCGGGCTAGGATTCGAGTTACAGGAACAAGGGCCAAACCAACCACCGAAGAATGGAATCGTCGAGCAGAAACACTTGACAACCTCCTAGAAGCAGCTTTTCTTGCCACCAGACCTTTCTCCATCAATTAGGAATCTGATGCCGTCACTAAACACATTCCTAAAATTGTATCCATTTGTTGAGTGTTTTTTTTTGGTGTCTAATCCGCATATATATCACCATTGCCTTTGATTTTCTTGACTGTATATCTCTTAAATGTCAACATATACACGTGTGATTTAGTTTACGAAGATTTTTCATTGCCGAGAACCTCGATCAGAGAGTAAAAAAGGCGTAAGGTTCACAATGGTGTAAAATTAAAATGGGATATACCGGGCTAGGATTCGAGTTACAGGAACAAGGGCCAAACCAACCACCCTAGAATGGAATCGTCGAGCAGAAACAGTTGACAACCTCCTAGAAAAAGCTTTTCTTGCCACAAGACTTTTCTCCATCAATTAGGAATCTGATGCCGTCACTAAACACATTCCTTAAATTGTAGCCATTTGTTGACTGTTTTTTTTTGTGTCTAATCCGCCTATATATCACCATTGCCCTTGATTTTCTTGACTGTATATCTCTTAAATGTCAACATATACACGTGTGATTTAGTTTACGAAGATTTTTCAATGCCGAGAACCTCGATCAGAAAGTAAAAAAGGCGTAAGGTTCACAATGGTTTAAAATTAAAATGGGATATACCGGGCTAGGATTCGAGTTACAGGAACAAGGGCCAAACCAATCACCAAAAATGGAATCGTCGAGCGAAAACACTTGACAACCTCCTAGAAGCAGTTTTTCTTATCACCCGACCTTTCTCCATCGAATACGAATCTGATGCCGTCACTAAACACATTCCTTAAATTGTAGCCACTTGTTGAGTGTTTTTTTTTGGTGTCTAATCCGCATATATATCACCATTGCCCTTGATTTTCTTGATTGTATATCTCTTAAATGTCAACATATACACATGTGATTTAGTTTACAACGATTTTTCAATGCCGAGAACCTCGATTAGAGAGTAAAAAAGGCATAAGGTTCACAATGGTGTATAATTAAAATGGGATATATCAGGCTAGGATTCGAGTTACAGGAACAAGGGACAAACCAACCACCCAAGAATGGAATCGTCGAGCGTAAACACTTGACAACCTCCTAGAAGCAGCTTTTCTTGCCACCAGACCTTTCTCCATCAACTAGGAATCTGATGTCGTCACTAAACACATTCCTTAAATTGTAGCCATTTGTTGAGTGTTTTTTTTTGTTTTCTTATCCGCATATATATCATCATTGCCCTTGATTTTCTTGACTGTATATCTCTTAAATGTCAACATATACACGTGTGATTTAGTTCACGAAGATTTTTCAATGCCGAAAACCTCGATCAGAGAGTAAAAAAGGCGTAAGGTTCACAATGGTGTAAAATTAAAATGGGATATACCGAGCTAGGATACGAGTTACAGGAACAAGGGCCAAACCAACCACCCAAGAATGAAATCGTCGAGCGGAAACACTTGACAACCTCCTAGAAGTAGCTTTTCTTGCCACCAGACCTTTCTCAATCAATTAGGAATCTGATGCCGTCACTAAACACATTCCTTAAATTGTAGCCATTTGTTGAGTGTTTTTTTTTGGTGTCTAATCCGCATATATATCACCATTGCCTTTGATTTTCTTGACTGTATATCTCTTGAATGTCAACATATACACGTGTGATTTTGTTTACGAAGGTTTTTCAATGCCGAGAAACTCGATCAGAGAGTAAAAAAGGCGTAAGGTTCACAGTGGTGTAAAATTAAAATGGGATATACCGGGCTAGGATTCGAGTTACAGGAACAAGGGACAAACCAACCACCCAAGAATGGAATCGTCGACTGAAAACACTTGACACCCTCCTAGAAGCAGCTTTTCTTGCCACCAGACCTTTCTCCATCAATTATGAATATGATGTCGTCACTAAACACATTCCATAAATTGTAGCCATTTGTTGAGTGTTTTTTTTGGTGTCTAATCCGCATATATATCACCATTGCCCTTTATTTTCATGACTGTATATCTCTTAAATGTCAACATATACACATGTGATTTAGTTTACGAAGATTTTTCAATGCCGAGAACCTCGATCAGGGAGTAAAAAAGGCGTAAGGTTCACAATGGTGTAAAATTAAAATGGGATATACCGGGCTACGATTCGAGTTACAGGAACAAGGGCCAAACCAACCACCCAAGAATGGAATCGTCGACTGAAAACACTTGACACCCTCCTAGAAGCAGCTTTTCTTGCCACCAGACCTTTCTCCATCAATTTGGAATCTGATGCCGTCACTAAACACATTCCTTAAATTGTAGCCATTTGTTTAGTGTTTTTTTTTGGTGTCTAATCCGCATATATATCACCATTGCCTTTGATTTTCTTGACTGTATATCTCTTAAATGTCAACATATACACGTGTGATTTAGTTTACGAAGATTTTTCAATGCCGAGAACCTCGATCAGAGACTAAAAAAGGCGTAAGGTTCACAATGGTATAAAATTAAAATGGGATATACCGGGCTAGGATTCGAGTTACAGGAACAAGGGCCAAACCAACCACCCAAGAATGGAATCGTCGAGCGAAAACACTTGACAACCTCCTAGAAGCAGCTTTTCTTGCCACCAGACCTTTCTCCATCAATTATGAATCTGATGCCGTCACTAAACACATTCCTTAAATTGTAGCCATTTGTTGAGTGGTTTTTTTGTTGTCTAATCCGCATATATATCACCATTGCCCTTTATTTTCTTGACTGTATATCTCTTAAATGTCAACATATACACGTGTGATTTAGTTTACGAAGTTTTTTCAATGCCGAGAACCTCGATCAGAGAGTAAAAAAGGCGTAAGGTTCACAATGGTGTAAAATTAAAATTGGATATACCTGGCTAGGATTCGAGTTACAGAAACAAGTGCCAAACCAACCACCCAAGAATGGAATAGTCGAGTGAAAACACTTGACACCCTCCTAGAAGCAGCTTTTGTTGCCACCAGACCTTTCTCCATCAATTAGGAATCTGATGTCGTCACTAAAGACAATCCTTAAATTGTAGCCATTTATTGAGTGTTTTTTTTTGTGTCTAATCCGCATATATATCACCATTGCCCTTGGTTTTCTTGACTGTATATCTCTTCAATGACAACATATACGCATGTGATTTAATTTACGAAGATTTTTCAATGCCGAGAACCTCGATCAGAGAGTAAAAAAGGCGTAAGGTTCACAATGGTGTAAAATTAAAATGGGATATACCGGGCTAGGATTTGAGTTACAGGAACAAGGACCAAACCAACCACCCAAGAATGGAATAGTCGAATGAAAACACTTGACACCCTCCTAGAAGCAGCTTTTCTTGCCACCAGACCTTTCTCCATCAATTAGGAATCTGATGTCGTCACTAAAGACAATCCTAAAATTGTTGCCATTTATTGAGTGTTTTTTTTTTGTGTCTAATCCGCATATATATCACCATTGCCCTTGGTTTTCTTGATTGTATATCTCTTAAATGACAACACATACACGTGTGATTTAGTTTACGAAGATTTTTCGATGCCTAGAACCTCGATCAGAGAGTAAAAAAGCCGTAAGGTTCACAATGGTGTAAAATTAAAATGGGATATACCAGGCTAGGATTCGAGTTACAGGAACAAGGGCCAAACCAACCACCAAAGAATGGAATCGTCGAGCGAAAACACTTAACAACCTCTTAGAAGCAGCTTTTCTTGCCAAAAGACTTTTCTCCATCAATTCGGAATTTGATGTCGTCACTAAACACATTCCTTAAATTGTAGCCATTTGTTGAGTGTTTTTTTTGGTGTCTAATCCGCATATATATCACCATTGCCCTTGATTTTCTTGACTGTATATCTCTTAAATGTCAACATATCCACGTGTGATTTAGTTTACGAAGATTTTTCAATGCCGAGAACCTCGACCAGATAGTAAAATAGGCGTAAGGTTCACTATGGTGTAATATTAAAATGGGATATACCGGGCTAGGATTCGAGTTACAGGAACAAGGGCCAAACCAACCACCCAAGAATGGAATCGTCGAGCGAAAACACTTGACAACCTCCTAGAAGCAGCTTTTCTTGCCACCAGACCTTTCTCCATCAATTATGAAACTGATGCCGTCACTAAACACATTCCTTAAATTGTAGCCATTTGTTGAGTGTTTTTTTTGGTGTCTAATCCGCATATATATCACCATTGCCCTTGATTTTCTTAACTGTATATCTCTTAAATGTCAACATATACACGTGTGATTTAGTTTACGAAGATTTTTCAATGCCGAGAACCTCGATCGGAGAGTAAAAAAGGCGTAAGGTTCACAATGGTGTAAAATTAAAATGGGATATACCGGGCTAGGATTCGAGTTACAGGAACAAGGGCCAAACCAACCACCCAAGAATGGAATCATCCAGCGAAAACACTTGACAACCTCCTAGAAGCAGCTTTTCTTGCCACCAGACCTTTCTCCATTAATCAGGAATCTGATGCCTTCACTAAACACATTCCTTAAATTGTAGCCATTTGTTGAGTGTTTTTTTTGGTGTCTAATCCGCATATATATCACCATTGCCCTTGATTTTCTTGACTGTATATCTCTTAAAAGTCAACATATACACGTGTGATTTAGTTTTCGAATATTTTTCAATGCCGAGAACCTCGATCAGAGAGTAAAAAAGTCGTAAGGTTAATAATGGTGTAAAATTAAAATAGGATATACCGGGCTAGGATTCGAGTTACAGGAACAAGGGCCAAACCAACCACCCAAGAATGGAATCGTCCAGCGAAAACACTTGACAACCTCCTTGAAGCAGCTTTTCTTGCCACCAGACCTTTCTCCATCAATTAGGAATCTGATGCCGTCACTAAACACATTCCTTAAATTGTATCCATTTGTTGAGTGTTTTTTTTTTGGTGTCTAATCCGCATATATATCACCATTGCCTTTGATTTTCTTGACTGTATATCTCTTAAATGTCAACATATACACGTGTGATTTAGTTTACGAAGATTTTTCATTGCCGAGAACCTCGATCAGAGAGTAAAAAAGGCGTAAGGTTCACAATGGTGTAAAATTAAAATGGGATATACCGGGCTAGGATTCGAGTTACAGGAACAAGGGCCAAACCAACCACCCTAGAATGGAATCGTCGAGCAGAAACAGTTGACAACCTCCTAGAAAAAGCTTTTCTTGCCACAAGACTTTTCTCCATCAATTAGGAATCTGATGCCGTCACTAAACACATTCCTTAAATTGTAGCCATTTGTTGACTGTTTTTTTTTGTGTCTAATCCGCCTATATATCACCATTGCCCTTGATTTTCTTGACTGTATATCTCTTAAATGTCAACATATACACGTGTGATTTAGTTTACGAAGATTTTTCAATGCCGAGAACCTCGATCAGAAAGTAAAAAAGGCGTAAGGTTCACAATGGTTTAAAATTAAAATGGGATATACCGGGCTAGGATTCGAGTTACAGGAACAAGGGCCAAACCAATCACCAAAAATGGAATCGTCGAGCGAAAACACTTGACAACCTCCTAGAAGCAGTTTTTCTTATCACCCGACCTTTCTCCATCGAATAGGAATCTGATGCCGTCACTAAACACATTCCTTAAATTGTAGCCACTTGTTGAGTGTTTTTTTTTGGTGTCTAATCCGCATATATATCACCATTGCCCTTGATTTTCTTGATTGTATATCTCTTAAATGTCAACATATACACATGTGATTTAGTTTACAACGATTTTTCAATGCCGAGAACCTCGATTAGAGAGTAAAAAAGGCATAAGGTTCATAATGGTGTATAATTAAAATGGGATATATCAGGCTAGGATTCGAGTTACAGGAACAAGGGACAAACCAACCACCCAAGAATGGAATCGTCGAGCGTAAACACTTGACAACCTCCTAGAAGCAGCTTTTCTTGCCACCAGACCTTTCTCCATCAACTAGGAATCTGATGTCGTCACTAAACACATTCCTTAAATTGTAGCCATTTGTTGAGTGTTTTTTTTTGTTTTCTTATCCGCATATATATCATCATTGCCCTTGATTTTCTTGACTGTATATCTCTTAAATGTCAACATATACACGTGTGATTTAGTTCACGAAGATTTTTCAATGCCGAAAACCTCGATCAGAGAGTAAAAAAGGCGTAAGGTTCACAATGGTGTAAAATTAAAAAGCGATATACCGAGCTAGGATACGAGTTACAGGAACAAGGGCCAAACCAACCACCCAAGAATGAAATCGTCGAGCGGAAACACTTGACAACCTCCTAGAAGTAGCTTTTCTTGCCACCAGACCTTTCTCAATCAATTAGGAATCTGATGCCGTCACTAAACACATTCCTTAAATTGTAGCCATTTGTTGAGTGTTTTTTTTTGGTGTCTAATCCGCATATATATCACCATTGCCTTTGATTTTCTTGACTGTATATCTCTTGAATGTCAACATATACACGTGTGATTTTGTTTACGAAGGTTTTTCAATGCCGAGAAACTCGATCAGAGAGTAAAAAAGGCGTAAGGTTCACAGTGGTGTAAAATTAAAATGGGATATACCGGGCTAGGATTCGAGTTACAGGAACAAGGGACAAACCAACCACCCAAGAATGGAATCGTCGACTGAAAACACTTGACACCCTCCTAGAAGCAGCTTTTCTTGCCACCAGACCTTTCTCCATCAATTATGAATATGATGTCGTCACTAAACACATTCCTTAAATTGTAGCCATTTGTTGAGTGTTTTTTTTGGTATCTAATCCGCATATATATCACCATTGCCCTTTATTTTCATGACTGTATATCTCTTAAATGTCAACATATACACATGTGATTTAGTTTACGAAGATTTTTCAATGCCGAGAACCTCGATCAGGGAGTAAAAAAGGCGTAAGGTTCACAATGGTGTAAAATTAAAATGGGATATACCGGGCTACGATTCGAGTTACAGGAACAAGGGCCAAACCAACCACCCAAGAATGGAATCGTCGACTGAAAACACTTGACACCCTCCTAGAAGCAGCTTTTCTTGCCACCAGACCTTTCTCCATCAATTTGGAATCTGATGCCGTCACTAAACACATTCCTTAAATTGTAGCCATTTGTTTAGTGTTTTTTTTTGGTGTCTAATCCGCATATATATCACCATTGCCTTTGATTTTCTTGACTGTATATCTCTTAAATGTCAACATATACACGTGTGATTTAGTTTACGAAGATTTTTCAATGCCGAGAACCTCGATCAGAGACTAAAAAAGGCGTAAGGTTCACAATGGTATAAAATTAAAATGGGATATACCGGGCTAGGATTCGAGTTACAGGAACAAGGGCCAAACCAACCACCCAAGAATGGAATCGTCGAGCGAAAACACTTGACAACCTCCTAGAAGCAGCTTTTCTTGCCACCAGACCTTTCTCCATCAATTATGAATCTGATGCCGTCACTAAACACATTCCTTAAATTGTAGCCATTTGTTGAGTGGTTTTTTTTGTTGTCTAATCCGCATATATATCACCATTGCCCTTTATTTTCTTGACTGTATATCTCTTAAATGTCAACATATACACGTGTGATTTAGTTTACGAAGTTTTTTCAATGCCGAGAACCTCGATCAGAGAGTAAAAAAGGCGTAAGGTTCACAATGGTGTAAAATTAAAATTGGATATACCTGGCTAGGATTCGAGTTACAGAAACAAGTGCCAAACCAACCACCCAAGAATGGAATAGTCGAGTGAAAACACTTGACACCCTCCTAGAAGCAGCTTTTGTTGCCACCAGACCTTTCTCCATCAATTAGGAATCTGATGTCGTCACTAAAGACAATCCTTAAATTGTAGCCATTTATTGAGTGTTTTTTTTGGTGTCTAATCCGCATATATATCACCATTGCCCTTGGTTTTCTTGACTGTATATCTCTTCAATGACAACATATACACATGTGATTTAATTTACGAAGATTTTTCAATGCCGAGAACCTCGATCAGAGAGTAAAAAAGGCGTAAGGTTCACAATGGTGTAAAATTAAAATGGGATATACCGGGCTAGGATTTGAGTTACAGGAACAAGGACCAAACCAACCACCCAAGAATGGAATAGTCGAATGAAAACACTTGACACCCTCCTAGAAGCAGCTTTTCTTGCCACCAGACCTTTCTCCATCAATTAGGAATCTGATGTCGTCACTAAAGACAATCCTAAAATTGTTGCCATTTATTGAGTGTTTTTTTTTTTGTGTCTAATCCGCATATATATCACCATTGCCCTTGGTTTTCTTGATTGTATATCTCTTAAATGACAACACATACACGTGTGATTTAGTTTACGAAGATTTTTCGATGCCTAGAACCTCGATCAGAGAGTAAAAAAGCCGTAAGGTTCACAATGGTGTAAAATTAAAATGGGATATACCAGGCTAGGATTCGAGTTACAGGAACAAGGGCCAAACCAACCACCAAAGAATGGAATCGTCGAGCGAAAACACTTAACAACCTCTTAGAAGCAGCTTTTCTTGCCAAAAGACTTTTCTCCATCAATTCGGAATTTGATGTCGTCACTAAACACATTCCTTAAATTGTAGCCATTTGTTGAGTGTTTTTTTTGGTGTCTAATCCGCATATATATCACCATTGCCCTTGATTTTCTTGACTGTATATCTCTTAAATGTCAACATATCCACGTGTGATTTAGTTTACGAAGATTTTTCAATGCCGAGAACCTCGACCAGATAGTAAAATAGGCGTAAGGTTCACTATGGTGTAATATTAAAATGGGATATACCGGGCTAGGATTCGAGTTACAGGAACAAGGGCCAAACCAACCACCCAAGAATGGAATCGTCGAGCGAAAACACTTGACAACCTCCTAGAAGCAGCTTTTCTTGCCACCAGACCTTTCTCCATCAATTATGAAACTGATGCCGTCACTAAACACATTCCTTAAATTGTAGCCATTTGTTGAGTGTTTTTTTTTGGGGTCTAATCCGCATATATATCACCATTGCCCTTGATTTTCTTAACTGTATATCTCTTAAATGTCAACATATACACGTGTGATTTAGTTTACGAAGATTTTTCAATGCCGAGAACCTCGATCGGAGAGTAAAAAAGGCGTAAGGTTCACAATGGTGTAAAATTAAAATGGGATATACCGGGCTAGGATTCGAGTTACAGGAACAAGGGCCAAACCAACCACCCAAGAATGGAATCATCCAGCGAAAACACTTGACAACCTCCTAGAAGCAGCTTTTCTTGCCACCAGACCTTTCTCCATTAATCAGGAATCTGATGCCTTCACTAAACACATTCCTTAAATTGTAGCCATTTGTTGAGTGTTTTTTTTGGTGTCTAATCCGCATATATATCACCATTGCCCTTGATTTTCTTGACTGTATATCTCTTAAAAGTCAACATATACACGTGTGATTTAGTTTTCGAATATTTTTCAATGCCGAGAACCTCGATCAGAGAGTAAAAAAGGCGTAAGGTTAATAATGGTGTAAAATTAAAATAGGATATACCGGGCTAGGATTCGAGTTACAGGAACAAGGGCCAAACCAACCACCCAAGAATGGAATCGTCGAGCGAAAACACTTGACAACCTCCTTGAAGCAGCTTTTCTTGCCACCAGACCTTTCTCCATCAATTAGGAATCTGATGCCGTCACTAAACACATTCCTTAAATTGTAGCCATTTGTTGAGTGTTTTTTTTGGTGTCTAATCCGCATATATATCACCAATTCCCTTTATTTTCTTGACTGTATATCTCTTAAAAGTCAACATATACACGTGTGATTTAGTTTACAAAGATTTTTCAATGCCGAGAACCTCGACCAGAGAGTAAAAACGGCGTAAGGTTCACAATGGTGTAAAATTAAAATGGGATATACCGGGCTAGGATTCGAGTTACAGGAACAAGGGCCAAACCAACCACCCAAGAATGGAATCGTCCAGCGAAAACACTTGACAACCGCCTAGAAGCAGCTTTTCTTGCCACTAGACCTTTCTCCATCAATTAGGAATCTGATGCCGTCACTAAACACATTCCTTAAATTGTAGCCATTTGTTAAGTGTTTTTTTTGGTGTCTAATCCGCATATATATCACCATTCCCCTTGATTTTCTTGACTGTATATCTCTTAAATGTCAACATATACACGTGTGATTTAGTTTCCGAATATTTTTCAATGCCGAGAACCTCGACCAGAGAGTAAAAAAGGCGTAAGGTTAACAATGGTGTAAAATTAAAATAGGATATACCGGACTAGGATTTGAGTTACAGGAACAAGGGCCAAACCAACCACCCAAGAATGGAATCGTCGAGCGAAAACACTTGACAACCTCCTAGAAGCAGCTTTTCTTGCCACCAGACCTTTCTCCATCAATTAGGAATCTGATGCCTTCACTAAACACATTCCTTAAATTGTAGCCATTTTTTGAGTGTTTTTTTTTGTGTCTAATCCGCATATATATCACCATTGCCCTTGATTTTCTTGACTGTATATCTCTTAAATGTCAACATATACACGTGTGATTTAGTTTACGAAGATTTTTCAATGCCGACAACCTCGATCAGAGTGTAAAAAAGGCGTAAGGTTCACAATGGTGTAAAATTAAAATGGGATATACCGGGCTAGGATTCGAGTTACAGGAACAAGGGCCAAACCAACCACCCAAGAATGGAATCGTCGAGCGAAAACACTTGACAACCTCCTAGAAGCAGCTTTTCTTGCCACCAGACCTTTCTCCATCAATTAGGAATCTGATGCCGTCACTAAACACATTCATTAAATTGTAGCCATTTGTTGAGTGTTTTTTTTTTAGTGTCTAATCCGCATATATATCACCATTGCCCTTTATTTTCTTGACTGTATATCTCTTAAAAGTCAACATATACACGTGTGATTTAGTTTACGAAGATTTTTCAATGCCGAGAACCTCCAGCAGAGAGTAAAAAAGGAGTAAGGTTCACAATAGTGTAAAATTAAAATGGGATATACCGGGCTAAGATTCGAGTTACGGGAACAAGGGCCAAACCAACCACCCAAGAATGGAATCGTCGAGTGAAAACACTTGACACCCTCCTAGAAGCAGCTTTTCTTGCCACCAGACCTTTCTCCATCAATTAGAAATCTGATGTCGTCACTAAAGACAATCCTTAAATTGTTTCCATTTATTGATTGTTTTTTTTCTGTCTAATCCGCATATATATCACCATTGCCCTTGGTTTTATTGACTGTATATCTCTTAAATGACAACATATACAGATGTGATTTAGTTTACGAAGATTTTTCAATGCCGAGAACCTCGATCAGAGAGTAAAATAGGCGTAAGGTTCACAATGGTGTAAAATTAAAATGGGATATACCGGGCTAGGATTTGAGTTACAGGAACAAGGGCCAAACCAACCACCCAAGAATGGAATAGTCGAGTGAAAACACTTGACACCCTCCTAGAAGCAGCTTTTCTTGCCACCAGACCTTTCTCCATCAATTAGGAATCTGATGCTGTCACTAAACACATTCCATAAATTGTAGCCATTTGTTGAGTGTTTTTTTTGGTGTCTAATCCGCATATATATCACCATTGCCCTAGATTTTCTTGACCGTATATCTCTTAATTGTCAACATATAAACGTGTGATTTAGTTTACGGAGATTTTTCAATACCGAGAACCTCGATCAGATTATAAAAAAGGCGTAAGGTTCACAATGGTGTAAAATTAAAATGGGATATACCAGGCTAGGATTCGAGTTAAAGGAACAAGGGCCAAACCAACCACCCAAGAATGGAATCGTCGAGCGAAAACACTTGACAACCTCCTAGAAGCAGCTTTTCTTGCCACCAGACCTTTTTCCATCAATTATGAATCTGATGCCGTCACTAAACACATTCCTTAAATTGTAGCCACTTGTTGAGTGTTTTTTTTTGGTGTCTAATCCGCATATATATCACCATTGGCCTTTATTTTCTTGACTTTATATCTCTTAAAAGTCAACATATACACGTGTGATTTAGTTTACAAAGATTTTTCAATGCCGAGAACCTCGATCAGAGAGTAAAAAAGGCGTAAGGTTCACAATGGTGTAAAATTAAAATGGGATATACCGGGCTAGGATTCGAGTTACAGGAACAAGGGCCAAACCAACCACCCAAGAATGGAATCGTCCAGCGAAAACACTTGACAACCTCCTAGAAGCAGCTTTTCTTGCCACTAGTCCGATCTCCATCAATTAGGAATCTGATGCCGTCACTAAACACATTCCTTAAATTGTAGCCATTTGTTAAGTGTTTTTTTGTGTGTCTAATCCGCATATATATCACCATTCCACTTGATTTTCTTGACTATATATCTCTTAAATGTCAACATATACACGTGTGATTTAGTTTTCGAATATTTTTCAATGCCGAGAACCTCGATCAGAGAGTAAAAAAGGCGTAAGGTTAACAATGGTGTAAAATTAAAATAGGATATACCGGGCTAGGATTCGAGTTACAGGAACAAGGGCCAAACCAACCACCCAAGAATGGAATCGTCGAGCGAAAACACTTGACAACCTCCTAGAAGCAGCTTTTCTTGCCACCAGACCTTTCTCCATCAATTAGGAATCTGATGCCTTCACTAAACACATTCCTTAAATTGTAGCCATTTTTTGAGTGTTTTTTTTTGTGTCTAATCCGCATATATATATCACCATTGCCCTTGATTTTCTTGACTGTATATCTCTTAAATGTCAACATATACACGTGTGATTTAGTATACGAAGATTTTTCAATGCCGAGAACCTCGATCAGAGTGTAAAAAAGGCGTAAGGTTCACAATGGTGTAAAATTAAAATGGGATATACCGGGCTAGGATTCGAGTTAAAGGAACAAGGGCCAAACCAACCACCCAAGAATGGAATCGTCGAGCGAAAACACTTGACAACCTTCTAGAAGCAGCTTTTCTTGCCACCAGACCTTTCTCCATCAATTAGGAGTCTGATGCCGTCACTAAACACATTCCTTAAATTGTAGCCATTTGTTGAGTGTTTTTTTTTTGTGTCTAATCCGCATATATATATATCACCATTGCCCTTGATTTTCTTGACTGTATATCTCTTAAATGTCAAGATATACACGTGTGATTTAGTGTACGAAGATTTTTCAATGCCGAGAACCTCGATCAGAGAGTAAAAAAGGCGTAAAGTTCACAATGGTGTTAAATTAAAATGGGATATACCGGGTTAGGCTTCGAGTTACAGGAACAAGGGCCAAACCAACCACCCAAAAATGGAATCGTCTAGCGAAAACACTTGACAACCTCCTAGAAGCAGCTTTTCTTGCCACCAGACCTTTACTCCATCAATTAGGAATCTGATGCTGTCACTAAACACATTCCTTAAATTGTAGCCATTTGTTGAGTGTTTTTTTTTGGTGTCTAATCCGCATATTTATCACCATTGCCCTTTATTTTCTTAACTGTATATCTCTTAAAAGTCAACATATACACGTGTGATTTAGTTTACGAAGATTTTTCAATGCCGAGAGCCTCGATCAGAGAGTAAAAATGGCGTATGGTTCACAATAGTGTAAAATTAAAATGGGATATACCGGGCTAGGATTCGAGTTACGGGAACAAGGGCCAAACCAACCACCCAAGAATGGAATCGTCGAGTGAAAACACTTGACACCCTCCTAGAAGCAGCTTTTCTTGCCACCAGACCTTTCTCCATCAATTAGGAATCTGATGTCGTCACTAAAGACATTCCTTAAATTGTAGCCATTTATTGGGTGTTTTTTTTTTGGTGTCTAATTCACATATATATCACCATTGCCCTTGGTTTTCTTGAATGTATATCTCTTAAATGTCAACATATACACGTTTGATTTAGTTTTCGAAGATTTTTCAATGCCAAGAACCTCGATTAGAGAGTAAAAAAGGCGTAAGGTTCACAATGGTGTAAAATTAAAATGGGATATACCGGGCTAGGATTCGAGTTACAGGAACAAGGGCCAAACCAACCACCCAAGAATGGAATCGTCCAGTGAAAACACTTGACAACCTCCTAGAAGCAGCTTTTCTTACCATTAGACCTTTCTCCATCAATTAGGAATCTGATGCCGTCACTTAACACATTCATTAAATTGTAGCCATTTGTTAAGTGTTTTTTTTTTGTGTCTAATCCGCATATATATCACCATTCCCCTTGATTTTCTTGACTGTATATCTCTTAAATGTCAACATATAAACGGGTGATTTAGTTTTCGAATATTTTTCAATGCCGAGAACCTCGATCAGAGTGTAAAAAAGGCGTAAGGTTAACAATGGTGTAAAATTAAAATAGGATATACCGGGCTAGGATTCGAGTTACAGGAACAAGGGCCAAACCAACCACCCAAGAATGGAATCGTCGAGCGAAAACACTTGACAACCACCTAGAAGCAGCTTTTCTTGCCACCAGACCTTTCTCCATCAATTAGGAATCTGATGCCTTCACTAAACACATTCCTTAAATTGTAGCCATTCGTTGAGTGTTTTTTTTGGTGTCTAATCCGTAAATATATCACCATTGCCCTTGATTTTCTTGACTGTATATCTCTTAAATGTCAACATATACACGTGTGATTTAGTTTACGAAGATTTTTCAATGCCGAGAACCTCGATCAGAGAGTAAAAAAGGCGTAAGGTTCACAATGGTGTAAAATTAAAATGGAATATACCGGCCTAGGCTTCGAGTTACAGGAACAAGGGCCAAACCAACCACCCAAGAATGGAATCGTCCAGCAAGAACACTTGACAACCTCCTAGAAGCAGCTTTTCTTGCCACCAGACCTTTCTCCATCAATTAGAAATCTGATGCCGTCACTAAACACATTCCTTAAATTGTAGCCATTTGTTGAGTGTTTTTTTTTTGTGTCTAATCCGCAAATATATCACCATTGCCCTTGATTTTCTTGACTGTATATCTCTTAAATGTCAACATATACACGTGTGATTTAGTTTACGAAGATTTTTCAATGCCGAGAACCTCGATCAGAGAGTAAAAAAGGCGTAAGGTTCACAATGGTGTAAAATTAAAATGGAATATACCGGCCTTGGCTTCGAGTTACAGGAACAAGGGCCAAACCAACCACCCAAGAATGGAATCGTCCAGCAAAAACACTTGACAACCTCCTAGAAGCAGCTTTTCTTGCCACCTGACCTTTCTCCATCAATTAGGAATCTGATGTCGTCACTAAACACATTCCTTAAATTGTAGCCATTTGTTGAGTGTTTTTTGTGTGTCTAATCCGCATATATATATGACCATTTCCCTTGATTTTCTTGACTGTATATCTCTTAAATGTCAACATATACACGTGTGATTTAGTTTACGAAGATTTTTCAATACCAAGAACCTCGATTAGAGAGTAAAAAAGGCGTAAGGTTCACAATGGTGTAAAATTAAAATGGGATATACCAGGCTAGGATTCGAGTTACAGGAACAAGGGCCAAACCAACCACCCAAGAATGGAATCGTCAAGCGAAAACACTTGACAACCTCCTAGAAGCAGCTTTTCTTGCCACCAGACCTTTCTCCATCAATTATGAATCTGATGCCGTCACTAAACACATTCCTTAAATTGTAGCCATTTGTTGAGTGTTTTTTTTGGTGTCTAATCCGCATATATATCACCATTACCCTGTATTTTCTTGACTGTATATCTCTTAAAAGTCAACATATACACGTGTGATTTAGTTTACGAAGATTTTTCAATACCGAGAACCTCGATCAGAGAGTAAAAAAGGCGTAAGGTTCACAATGGTGTAAAATTAAAATGGGATATACCGGGCTAGGATTCGAGTTACAGGAACAAGGGCCAAACCAACCACCCAAGAATGGAATCATCGAGTGAAAACACTTGACACCCTCCTAGAAGCAGCTTTTCTTGCCACCAGACCTTTCTCCATCAATTAGGAATCTGATGTCGTCACTAAAGACATTCCTTAAATTGTAGCCATTTATTGAGTGTTTTTTTTGGTGTCTAATTTGCATATATATCACCATTGCCCTTGGTTTTCTTGACTGTATATCTCTTAAATGTCAACATGTACACGTGTGATTTAGTTTTAGAAAATTTTTCAATGCCAAGAACCTCGATCAGAGAGTAAAAAAGGCGTATGGTTCACAATGGTGTAAAATTAAAATGGGATATACCGGGCTAGGATTCGAGTTACAGGAACAAGGGCCAAACCAACCACCCAAGAATGGAATCGTCGAGCGAAAAAACTTGACAAGCTGTTAGGATCCGAGGCTCTCGTGATTATGCTTTTTTGTATAATTTGAACAAATCAAACAGAAATGAACAGAGTTTAAATGCAGCGGAAATGAATAACAAACTTTGTAAACATAATCAAAGGAGAATATAGTTTGATAAACAATTGCTTTTCATAGAGTCGGAAGATTACAATTAAAGCAAAAGATTACAATGCAAGCTTACAAACTAAACTCCCCCCTCAGCCTGATACCCCAAGTTTGGTTGCACAAGATGAAAGGATTGAATTGAGGAGAAGAACTCACTCAAAACGAATCAAATATAGCAGTACAGGGTACTGTTATATTTATAGGCAAACCAAACCACTATGTATCTCAGCTGACGTCACCATGAAAGTGACATCTAACAACCTAACAACCTGTAAACACTGTTCTATACAAACTATTGATGTCTAACAACTGATTGATAAGAAAATACAAAACATGGGTAAACTACTGATTCACTTTCCACTGTTGTAGCCTAAGCACTGATGTTGAGCATTAGTGCTTTCTCCAAAGGTGATCAGTCCTTGAATGGGCAGTGCTTGTGTCTACAACCGTACTTAGAAGACAGCAGTAGATAGAGCGTCAGTGTTTGCCTTTAGCAGTCTTTAGCGTTTCATCAGTGTTTGGTTCATCAGTTGTTCTTCTGAGCAGTACTTAAAGTATATCAGCTGTTAGATAACCACTGTCAAGGGGAAAGCTTAATGCAAACATCTGCTTATTGTGAATCCACTGTTGTAAACCGGTTTTGGCTTTCATTATCTGTTCCTCTGGTAGGGTTCAATCCCAACAATCTCCCCCTGGAACAGATAATGCCAAAACCCTTCATTATTCTGGATTTTTATTTCTCATCAGAAGTTCTTTGACTTGTTCTTTAAATTTTAGCTCAAAATCCTGAGAACTTGTATCATCTTCATCCCGGCACAGTGTAAGCTCAAGGAGATCTTGTAGATCTTCAACACCCAGGCCTAGTGCTTGATTCCTTGATATATGCTTCACTTCTCCATTGGTTCTGACCCGAGTCAATACATAGGTCTTTTGATCTGAGAGCCACTTTAGTATTTTTAAACCAAATGGGTTTCTTGGGAGAGATTTATTTGCTGATGAGCTTGGAGATTTTGGCCTTGAGAAAAATTGCAAAGCAGTATCCTGAGCTTCAGACATTCTTTTGAAGGCCTCTTCTATGACTTGATTTGCTGCAGCTATGTCTTCTGCAACTTCTTTGTCAATTTGCTCTTGTTTCTCTTGTTGATCAAGCTCACTGTCTGTGATATCTGCTGATGATGATTGGCTCAAAACCTTTTTGGCAAGGTCTTGTAGCTTTGCTGATTTTTCTTTATCTAAAGCCATTTTCTTGATGGCTTCTTCAAAATAATCAGTTTCTTTTTCTTTTTCTTCTCCAACAGTCAGTTGTTCCCTCTTTTCTTTTCTCAACATTGTGACAGAGGTTTCTGCTGCATTGATCAGTGTTTCAAAAGTCTTGATCTGCTCCTTTAGCTTTTTGTAGTCCGACTTTTTAGGAGTGTCAGAGACTGTCATCCTCCTTTTCTTAAGCCTTTCATAAGCTTCATCTGTTTGCTGCTTAGTCCATTTTGCTATGGCATTTGCAGTATCCATCCTTGCATCCACCAGCTCCTGCTTCTTTCTTTTATACTCAGAAGTAAGATCAGCTATGAACTTCTTGTATTTGTTCCAATTTGGAGCTGTCTTCTTCTTTCTTGGATCATTTTTAATTCTTTCAATTCTGTTAGCCTCATGCTTTAATGCAACTATTGGCCATTCTTTGAATTGAGTTTCTTCAGCAGGATAAAACTTTTCTTTCATTATGTATGCGAGATATTCTTTCCTCAATTCTTTTCGTTGATCTGCTTCAGGAGATAGGTTTGACATTTCCTTGTTCAGATCACTTGCATATTCTTCCATTTGTTTGACTTTGGTGAGCAGGAATTCCATTCTTTCCAAAATGACTTCATCACCTTGATCCTTGCATTCAACTTTGGCTCTTATCTTAGCTTGTCTTGTTTTTTAGCTCAAGATATTCATCCATATCGTCTCGTCTGGGATTATGAAGCCTATGAGAGAAGGAAATCTCCTTTTTAAAGGATCATCTTCGGTGTAAAATTGTTTCATCTCATTTTTTACAGCTTCAAGCTCCAGTGGATGTTTTGCAGCCTCAGGGTCATATATGTCATCTGTTGGCTGAGTTATTTTTCTTTTTCGAGTGTAAATTGTTTCTGGTGGAGGGGTGCTTTTAGGTGGTTTATTGATTGAAGCAAATATGGCTTGAGATGCAGTGAGGGTATTTGGACCAACAGTAGTTGTAACAACTGGTGTTTCAACTACTGTTGTCCTTACAATAGATGTTGTAACATCTGTTGTCTTCTGCTTTTTCGCAGGAGGTGATGATGGTGATGGTGATATAATATTGATGAGAGCAGTGGTGTATGACTGACAAACAGCTGTTGAAACAACTGGTGTTTCAACCACTGTTGTCATTACAGCAGATGTTGTAACATCTGCTGTCTTCTGTTTTATGACAGGAGGTAATGATGATGATCGTGGTAGGGCAGTTGTTTTGGTAGTGTGTGTTGAAGAGATGGCAGCTGTTTGGCTAGCAGTTTTTGTAACTACTGTTGTATCAGCTGTTTGGATGGAAATATGAGATTTTGTGGTTTGAGGCTTAGATGTCTGTTTTTCTTGATCTGGTTCAATATGTAGGCCATCTTCTATTCCCTTCTTCTTCAACTTGATTTTCTCCCCCTTTTTGGCATTATCTGAAAGGGGGTTATCCATGAAGAGGATAGTGGAGGGAACTTTTCCACCATAGGCAGTCTTTTGTATACTGGCCTTTATAGCCTTGATGTTTGCTTGAGTATCTTTAAATCTTGACTCCACCATGTTTGTTAGCATTTTTACATGCATTTCATGCTGCTGATCAGCTGTTTGTTTTTGTTTTTCTAGCAAAGGTTGAAAAAGATTCCAGAGCTCATTTGCAGCAAGTGCTTGTGGTTGAGCAGATGCTTGAGGTGGAACAGCAGTGGCTTGTGCTTTTTGAGCTTTTAATAGTTGTTGCACCATGTCCTTTATCTCAGCAACTGATGTTTCAAGTTTTTCAACCCTGCCCGTCAATTCCTGATATTTTGAATCATCACCCACGTTAATGGGATCATCTGAATCCCCACCAGTAGTGGTTGTACCAATGTTTGACTTAGGAACTGAGTCCCAAAAATCACCCATTGATGCCCCTTGTTCTTGGTACTTGGGACTTCTTTCTTCAGCACTCGAAAACCCTTTGATGTTGCCAGTGGTTAGAACAAGCTCACTGGTGGTTGCCGAAGGTGCTATAGAAGAAATTGTCTTCAAGGGAGTCTTACTAATGAAACAACTGTCCAAATGTAGACCTGTTGATCCAACATTTGTAGTTGCTGCTCCACTTGAACTACCACCGAGAGTTACTTGTAACTCAGTGGGTGTAACCTCCTCAGTTGTTGCTGGGATAGCAGGAGTAGTAGCATCAGACCCAGTCACTTGTGGGAGTATACTCTCAGTGACAGGTGATAGAGAGGAACTGGTTTGTGTCTGAGCTATAGCAACTACATGCAACAAGGGTATTATAGATTGTGGCATTATGATTGGTGAGGGTATGGGTATGGGTGTTGAAAGAGACATGTCCCTGGGATCAGGACTGAGGAAGATGGATCCGATTGGGTCCAGAGCTTCATATTGTGGGGTCCCTGTGCTTACAACCTGATCCTTTTGTGAGGATGCAGGAGGAGTTTGATGCAATGGTGGAGATCTTTCTACCAACTGCTGTGAGGAAGTAGCAGCAGTGGTTTGTGGTGACATTTGTGTAGTCATAGGCAGTTGCTCTGGGATCTCATCTTCCAGAGTTTCCTTTTTCTAGGGTTTGGTGGGCTTTTTGTAATATTTTCTTTTAGTCTTTTTGGTGATGTCAGGTGTGGGTTTCAAGGCAGTGGTAGTGCTGCTATGATCACCTGGAGCAGTGGGCTCAACAGCAGATGCCTGAGGAGCAGTGGTAGCTGCTAAATTCTGCTCAGGCACCTCTGCTTTTGTTTTTATAGGTGCCATCATTCTTGAGAATGTTTCACTTGTTAGCCCTTTTATTTGAAAATAAGCACCTTGTTTAAGCAAATTTTCATTTTCTTTTTCAAATTTTTGTTTAAAATAATAGCTTAAAAACCTTGGAAAAAGTAAAAATGATTTGCTATCTGCATTTTTTACCAAGTCATTAAAGATTTCCTGGGAATAGTTGTAATTTTCATTATTTAAAATAGCATAGCCCAGACATTGAATCTTCAATGGTATTTCGTTAAACGCTGTTGTTTTATTTGAAACACAACTCAAAAGTGTGTGAAATAAAAACCTAGGTGCAGAAGGGAAGTAACATTTTTGTAAGGTATCTACCCTTGATTGTTCGGCATACCCTCTTTTTAAGAAATCCTTTTTCAACTCGGTTTTATCAAAAGAAGGTTTACCTTTCTCATCAACTTTCTTAACAACCCACACTTGGTTGTCTTTCTCTTTCTTTTTATTAAAATTCTTTTTAGAACACTCACCAACCTCATAAGTTGAGTTTTCAAAAATTTTAAATTTTTCGGTTGGTGGTTCAATATCAACAACCTTTCCTTTCAACTTGTTAGAAACTCCCTGTTTTGACTTTGCATTTTTCAGACAGTTCCATGCAATGTGACCAGCTTCATTGCATTTGTAACAGGTTCTAGTTTCTTTTGAGTGACAAACTTCAGTTCTATTCTTCTTCTTTTCAGCAAGAAACTCTTGATTTGACTGTCTCCAGAATGGTTTCTTCTGTTCCTCTTCTGCACTTCCACCTGACACAAATTCTGTTTTTGTTTTAGAATTTTTCAAATTTTTATGATTTTCTGGTGGAATAAATCCAAGACCTTTCTTTTTGTAGCTACGATTTTGGTTAGATTTCTTTTGAAAACCAGAACCAGAATTGTAACCCTTTTTCTTGTTTAGCCGTTGTTGAACTCTTGAAGTGTACTTTTTAGGTTTTTCAGTAAGATTTAAATCTTTTATTTCAGAAATATTAATTTCTGTCATTTTGAAAACCTTTTTGATCATGTCAAAACGAACACTTCTTATTGGAAACTCTTTGTCAGAGTATAATTTGTCCGAATCATTTAAAGTGTATGCAACTTCAAATGCTTCATCATCCAAATTTGCTTTCGATAACAAAAATTCTTTACTGTAAGACCGTTTGACCGACGACTTTGGACTGTTGACTGACGAATTTGACCCTCCAGACTCAGACTTTGACTCGGATTCCTCCTCAGTATCCAACACCTGATCGACCACCTTTTTGATTAACTCAGACTCATGATCAGTATCGGACGAGGTAAACGTGACATCAATGTTATCTAGTAAAACGTCAGTTGTGTCGGTTTTTAGCTTTATATTGACTGCTTTTTCAAGTTGCTCCTCGTTTGGTTTTCTAGGAGAATACCCTTCCCAAATTGGAGGCGGACACTTGTTATAGCTAACAGTCGGTTTCTTACCACTATCTTTCTTTTTCTTCGGCTTCTCATCTTAAAAAGCTTCCATACCTGCAACAGTTGGGTAAATACGATCAATGAGATAATCAGAACTAGAATAACTTTGTAATAAACGTCAAATTCTCTCATTCTCGATCTTTTCTATCTCCAACTCTTGCTTCCATTTAGCACTCTCTTCGATGTAAAAGTTGATGGCTTTCTGTTTTGTCATCATCACAGCATTCATCATCGTTAGAGCTTGTTCTCTTTCAGAGTTTGTCTTTTGAAGACCAGTTACTGTTCTGTTCAAAACCTCGTATGATTCTTTCACATAGTTAATATTGAATAGTAATTGCTCTTTCATTTTCTCAAGCTCAGCCAGTTTTTCATCTTTTGCTGCACATTCCTTGCAAGGTTTCAAACAATTTGTGCAAGGCTTGATAACTTCCACAATTTTTTCAACTTCAACAATCTTTTCAACTTCAATCACTTTCTCAGCTTCGGTCACCTTTTCTTCTTCATTCACTTGCTCAGTCTTTTCAGCAACAACTTTAACTTCTTCAGTTTGAACAATTTCATCCTTTTCAGCATCACTTTCAGTCTTCATATCCTTTTGCTCTTTTGCAGCTCGTTTCTCCTTCAGCTTCTCCAGGCGATCTGCAAAATAGAAATGAAAACTTTCAGGAGATAGATGAGTTTTAGCAACATTAATATGTCGTTCTTCTTCATCATCACTATTGTCATCATTTGGTGTTTGATCAAACACAACTTCCTTTTCTGAAATTTCATCACTTTGTGAACTTTCATCTGAGCTATGTGAGCTTTCTTCAAATGCAACAGACTCTTTCTCCACATTCTTCACAGTCTCACCAATAGACTTCATCCATGTAGTAAACATATTTGGTTCTTTTACAATCTTGGCAATGAAAGCTTTGAATTTCCTTTTTCATCCACAAACATATCCCAGCTAAAACCTTCAGGTAGCTTTTCGTCATCTTGAAAATGCCAGTTAAAATTCTCTTGATTCCCCAGACATGCTCTTTTTGAATCCTCTATCACCTTTCTACCATGAGCCGTCTGTGAATCTTATGATTGACCAACCTATTGATAAATGGCTTTCCGGTAGTAATCATCTTTTCCAAACGGATTCTGAGCACCACTAGCTTCCCTGTTCTTACATTCCCGTTTGAAATGGCCTTTCTCCCTGGATCTAAAATAAGTAACTTTAGATTTATCAAAACCTAAAGTAGATACATGAGCATCAAGAAAGTCATTTCTCCCGGTAATCATTTTGAATTTTTCAGCACGTCTAAGAACACTCGCAAGACACCATTTGATATCCATCAGTTCCATCTCTTCGGCGTCTATCTGATCGTAATCCTCCTTTGTGAGCATAGGATTTCCGATTCGACCAGCCACTAGACCCTCATAAGATAACAACACAGAACCAAGTAGAGCCATGTGGTCTTTAGCAGTGTCTTCTGAAAAACTTTGACCTTCTGGAAGATTTAGAGCTATGTTGCACTGAATCACATATCCATTTCCTGTCTTTGTGCTCTGAGATTGAAAGCTTGTATTTGACTCTTTAGGATTAACACTCGGAAATGATGAGAATCCGCTACTGCTTTTGTTTGAACTCTGATCATCTTTTTCTGATGAATCCCCAGCACTAAACGCAGTTTGGATTTTTGGACTTCTCTCAGATTCTGGAATCGGAACACTTCCTTTGTAGTACATCTTTATGTCCTGTTGACCACTCGGACTGTTCATTCTAGCGATTTTCTGTTGTTCCAAATCCTGACTCTCAATCTTTTCTATGAACTGAGAGATCGTCAACCCATCATAAACACCTGTATTTTTCAGAATCATCATATAAGTTCCCCATTCTTTCTGCGGTAACGCATCAGCAAGCTTGTCTACCCACTCTTCACGATCTTTTGTAATACTCAACATTGACATTGATCGCACAAGGTGACCGTATCTCTCAATCAGCTTCTTTGTGTCTTCACCCGGTAGACTGCTGAACAGATCAAACTCTTTCTTAAGCAGTGCCTTCTTGCTTTTTATCATGTTCTCGCTACCCTCAAATTTGACTTTAAGTGTATCCCAGATTGACTTTGCAGTTTTATCATGCTGTAGCAGAATGAATATATCTTCTTTGATTGCTTGTTGCAGCAAACTGATCATTATTTTTTCCGCTTTGTACATAACCCGTTCCTGATCCGTGAACTCAGATAACTCTTTAAGAACCTGTAAATCTGTTCGAGGCAACACATATTTCTTCAGTATGCATTCCCATGACCTAAGATGGTTCGCCTGAACCCAGTTCTCGAATCTGTCTTTCCACCTGTAGTATTCTTTGATATTCATCAATTTCGGGGGCTTTTGGGTGGTTCCCGTCTCGTTTTCTATACTCATAGCTTGAGCAATAGCACCTGGACCAGACGGTGTTGCAAATGCGTTATAGAACTCGGTATCCATGATTATTTAGCACGTTTTTCAAAATTAGTGACAAATAAGTGAAACTTGAAGATTGTACACAAGAGCGAAATCTCAGAAGTCCACAAAAGCGAAACTAGGGTTTGTCCGTATAAGCGAAACTATGATGTTCAGAAGAGCGGAACTACTGATGTCCTTTGTAGCGAAACCTTGATGAATCTTTGGAGCGAAACTTGTGTTCACAAAAGCGAAACTACAATGCAATTTGGAGCGAAACCTTTCAATTATGTGACACACGAGCGAAACTAGATGGTCAAATAAGCGAAACTACACAAAATCCGTATAAGCGAAACCTAGTCCGAACCAATTTTAGTCCATTTTTAATTTGAATTTCAACACCAAATTCTCAGGGATTTGTCTATGTCCAATTCTCTACAGTCTGTGAAATTTTTAACCAATTTTGACCGGTAAAATTTTCTGAAATAATGAAAGAAGGTGTAGAAACAAGAAATCTCGATGAATTCCAGCTAATCTCTGCAGAACTCCTCCTCCTGAGCTCTGATACCACTTGTGGGATCGCGATGTGACCCAAATGAGTCGTTTAGAGGTGTTCAACTTCGTTTCAGGTGCGGAATAACAAGAAACGGTGGTAGAAATAGCTGATTCTTCACTTAATCTACTGATTGTATTGATATGACAACGATTACAGCTCAATCTTCACACCGACAGCACTTCGGCGTGGAATACAAGACATTCGATACTGATTTCGCTCATGGAACCCCTATATATAGACCTAGTGGTTTCGCTCTTATGTACAGGTACACATAAGCGAAACCCTAACCTGTCCAAATAAGCGAAACCTCCTCTCTAAGACCATATGAGCGAAACCTACTCACTAAATACATATAATCTCCTGTTTTCTCATAAAACGTGCCCTAATCTATACAATACAATGTAAGACTCGATACAAGACAAAGTCGACAGATGTAGTGCACCAACAATGCATAATGATGAAGTTCCATACAGCTGTGATAATCAACTATCTCAAATGTTTTTTCAGTTTATTGGTTTTTTATTTTTGCATGTAACGTCATTTTTTCATAAGGAACTTAAGTGACACGTAGGCACTAGAATCATTAGGAGCAATGAAAGTAGCCGCCTAGTCATTAAATGTTTACTCACACATGGGGCTTAGTAGATTGTCACATTCACTATTACAATCACTGTTACATTCACTGCAACAGACATCGTCTTAATTGAAGAGAAAAAGGTTGGCTGCTAATATCACTTTCATCTATAAATGTTAACAACCTGAAATGAACTTTCTTCACAAAAATCATCTCTTCAAAAGCCCTTCTACAGAATTTTATTTCTTATCAAAAAAAAAAAAGGGTCGCCCAAAAGTGATGAAAGGCACTCAATTCCCTCTTCCGTTTCACAGACTTCACAATCTTAGATTTAGATCCAACTTGGAAGGACCTGCATGGGAGGACTGCAGGTTTGTGTACAATATGATCATGCGAAGTCCTTTGGGCTTTGCTATATCATCACATGTCACCATATATCCAGAACTTCTCCAAGAGTTCTGGTGGAACTCTCAAATCATTTTTGATGGTACTTCCATGTGGATTGAAAGTGAGGTTATGGGAGTAAAAATTACCCTTAAAGAGGAAACAATCATAAATGTCCTCAAACTGGGTGATGATCATGAACTCAAACTTCTGGAAAAAGCAAATGTGCAACAAACCTTGACTGAAATGGGTTATCATACACTCAACTCGTCAAGGGCCGTTAGCAAATCTGGTTTTATACCACCTTTCCAGTTTTTGGTAACACAGCTAAGTGTATGCTTCTCCAAGAAGATTGGACACTACAATGAGGTGTCTAATAAAATGATGGAAGTGGTGCATGCTGTGATACAGGAAAAACATTACAATTATGCTAAGTTTCTCATGAGAGACCTAGAAGCAAACATCCACGACCGTCAACCCATTCTAATCTACCCTCGATTCGTAACCAAGGTGATCACTAGTCAGCTAGACTTTGGAGGAGTGAGAAGCTGCTATCCAAGAGCCGAGCTAGTACTTCAAGAAAACATTAGTGAAGCCACCTCGACGCCATCAACGAATCACACCGGTCGAGTAACCAGTCTTTGCTTATATGTGAAGTGCATGTACAACGTATTAGAGGAGGAGGAGGAGTAGTTGTTTTTGCTGTTGTTTTATGTTTTGTTTTTCTTTTAACAAGTTTGTTTTAATATTTGTTTTCTTATTTCTTATTGGTAAATAGATCTAGGGGGAACTAACACAACATGACTGATAAAAACAAAGAAAATCTGGTGGATCACACATGAGTACTGACTGAAACCAATAGAACTCAGAAAATCTGATGATCAATCAGAAAAACTGATCATTCACCAGTAAAATTGTGAAAATTCTGATAACAAATCAGAAAATCATTTTTTTGTTTTGAAAAAACCAGGAAGTTTAACATATAATCAGAAAAACAATTCTTTTAACCAGATTTAATGAAACTTATGAAAATCTAAAATTTTGAGAATAAGTTTCTTTCTAAAAATTTTTTCTGAGGACTGGAACAAGCTATATGAAAAAATATATACCTCCGGTATATCAGATCAAAGGTGTGGAGTTCAGAACTGCAAGACTACAATGTAAGTAAAATCTCAGAACTCTACTAATTCCCTCTCATCTAAAAAAAAATTGATGAATTCTGATGATATATGCAGAAAATACAACTCTTAAAAGTTTTGTTCAAAATTTTCTTATATATATATATCATCATGAGAAATACCTGGGGAGACACACAAAAGGTTTCGATTAGACCTTTTAAACAAAAAAAGGGTCCCATATAGAGAAAAGGGACAAGTTGGAAACTAGTGTTTATCTGCAAAAACTTTGAAGTCACTAAGTCTCTTTAAAAGGATATACATTAAATTAGAGATAAATCAAAGGTTTTTCAAAAACGGTTGTTTCCTTAAAGGATTAAAACATCATAAAGGTGCCATTAATCACCTTGAACTCAAACAACCCACGACAAACACTCAAAAAGCTCTGTCTATACACCCTATAAACACCTCATTCAAAAACAGAGCTTTCCATCTCCAACCTTCAAATTCAAAACCCTAAAACCCTTTTCCGAAAAAAAAACCCAAATTCTCAATGGCTGCTATCAACATCAACATACCACAAATTGAACACTCAGTTCCTTTCATCATTGAAGATGAATTTCTTCCATTAAAGAGCAACAATGAAGCAATGAATGATAACATCGAAGAGTATGATATGAAGTGTCAAATTCTCATTGAATTTCTAACCAGATGCTCATTAGCTCAAGCTCTTACTAAGACCAGAGAGGTACCACAAGAACTCATACAACAAGTTGTAAAAACTCTCAAAATCTCAAGTCAAACTGAGCTAACAGCACATGTATGGGGAAATATCTTTATTAAAATTTCACCAGAAAAGATAAGGGAATGTTTGGAGCTACCCTTACATCAGAAGTTTGAAAAGTCACCAGAAAGAGAAGATATGTTTTCACAACTTGATGCTGTAATGGGTTACAAAACAAAGATTTCAAGAATCAATGAATTCAAGAGAAACAAGCTACCTGCCTTCTGGCAAATTTTAATGGAAATTCTGAACAAGTGTCTATCGTCAAAGATTGGTGGTACAGATCAGATAAATATGAACATTCTAACAATCATGTTCAGTCTCATTAATGGATTGAACATTGATTATGGAGCAGAAATATTTATTCTGATCAGAAGATAAATTCTGACTAAAGTTGGAAGAATAGATTCACATCTACCCTTTCCAAGATTTCTATCTATCATAATTTCTGATGCTTTTTTGAAAAGAAACATGGAAATTCCAGCATCAGAAAATATGTGGAAGACAGAAATTATGAAACCTTGGAATGCTGCAGGGTCCTGGAAGTCAGATTATGATGTACCTGCTCTGACAGAAAAAATGATGAATCTGATACCAGAAGAATCACCATACGGAGCAGAATACATGAAAATGTTGAACAAAAAGTCAGAGAGCAAAGGAGTTTTTGAACATGTGTCCCCTATGGAGCATGATGCACAGGAGTCAATCACACCAAGAATGGAACAGCAGGATGAATCTAATCCTCATTCAGCTGATGAAGATGTAAATATGAGTCCTGTGGCTGAAGAACATCATGCTGAAGACTCACACATTGGAGAAACTGGTGCACAACAGTCTAAAATAAACATATTTTATGATTCTGAGAATGATTCTGATGAATCAATTCAAGGAAAACATCAAATCTTACTTAGAGATACTATTTCTTCAAAACAAGATGTGAGTAAAACCAAAGACTCATTTTCTAAATCAGATTCTGAGGAGGAAAATGTGGTAACAACAGGTGGAGATCAGTCTGCTGATCAAGGAAACCTGGATGAGAAAACTAAGAGTTTCTCAATAACTCATGGAGAACCTGAAAAGGTTCAAGGATATGAGGAAATCCAGAACTTGAATATGTTTCAATTTTCTGGTGAGGATATAGGGAATTTGGATTCTTCCAATCCTCTTAACCTCAGAACAGCAGAGAATGTGTTTTCTGCTGGTGTTAGAAGAGAAACATATGTTGTTTTTCCAATTTCCCAAGGACATCAATCTATGTCCCCTAAACAACTTCACAAAGAACCTGAAGATAGAGCTGCTACTGTGAAAACAGCAACAGAAGAAAAACTTGATCTGATACTACAAGAAATCAGAAATCAAAAGTCAGATATCAAGTTGTTGTCAGAAACTGTCAAAGTTGTGCAGAAGCAAACTGAAGACAATACTGCAGCCCTCAACAAATTGCAAAAGTCATCAGAAAACAAAGAAAGCTCATCAGAAATTGAGAAAGCAATCAAGGAACTGCATGATATCAAGAAAAAGATGGCTGAGATTGCAACTACAGGAGAAAGCTCAAGTTCAGGGAAGCTTCTTGAAGAAATACAGTTCCTCAGAGCCAACAACAGCAGCATGACTGAGGCTTTTGAGAAACTAGTGATGGAATTAGCTGCACAAAGAAATCAAGAAAATCAGGAGTTTCAGAAGATGAAGAAACAAGAGTAAACAAATACTCAAGATCTTACTAATGTTCACCTATTAGTTAGGATATTGGAGTATAATGTTGCCAGACTAGCAAATATTGATCTTCATGAACTGAAAGCCCCAATTCCACAAGAAAGACAAGCAAGAAGATCAGAAACTCCTCAACAACAACCAGAAACCATTCAACAAGGTCAAACCAAACAAACGGAAACCTCAACAGCTCAAAAACAGAAGCAACCCATGGGTCCACCTCAAGATAAACAAAAGATACTCATGGGTCCTCCACCAAATGTCTCAAAGCCAGACAAATCAAGGGTACAACAGAAAGATCATGTTCCAATACAACCATCTTCTACAACCATCACAGGAGAAACAGAGTTAAGCATAATGACGGATACAAAAGAAAAGAGAAGAATGGAACATGAAGTGACTTCCTCAAAAAGGCCAAGAAAAGAAATGATAGAAGATTCAAAAAGGAACATCAGAGAAATGGATGTGGTGAAAGGTGATTTACACACTATTATGTACCCTGAAGAACATCTAAAGAATTGCTATTGAAAAGGTCCAGAAGACAACCCAAAGAGATCACTCTCTCCAATGAGCAAAGGTATTGTTGAAAACAGAAACAATGGGGTTGGGTAATTTTACACAAGCACATGACCAATCCAATAGTATCAATTGAAAGAATTGATACAATGACCACTGGAGGAGGCATCCTAGGCAATGAAGCACAAAACAAGTATACCTTGATCAGAAAAGATAACAGTCAACAAAAGGTTACTGATGCATATCTAGCTGATGATATTCATCCATTGGGAATAGTCAAAATGAAGAATATCATTGATGAAATGAAAGGCAGTTCAGTTATAATCAGAAGAGCCCTTGAAAGTCTCAAAAGTGCAGGAGCAAAATTATACAAAAGGGCTGCACTAGCAGACTTTGATCTATGTATCAATTTTGAGTACAGCAACAAAGTGCTAATACCTCCTCCGAACACTTCAATTCCAGCTGAAATCACTTCTAAACTAGTAAGAACCGGTGCAATCTTTGATCAACCAGAAATGTGTGTAGTCTTCAAAGATGCTAATGAAGAGAAAGCTCTGTTCAGAATCAGTGAAATATGCAGGTATTCAAATCAAACACTAAAATATATAAGGAACTGCATGAATGAAAAACAAGACCAGCTAAAAAAGAAGGGAAAGAACAATGAAAAGATGAGAAAAACAATTGAAGAGTGCATTGAAAATTGGATGGAAGCAAGAGGATGGTATAAAGAGATGTACAAAGTAACTCAAAAGGCAATTGATCATAAGAAAAGACTGAAACCAGGAGACAAATACATAAGTGGAGTGAAGATCAACTAATGAATTGATAAGATTAAATTCCTGTTTTTGAACAAAGTTTTAAATTTGTCTGATTTATGGTTGGTTTAACTATGTTCAATGTTTCTGAACTTAGTTGTTTTTGAATTTCTCTTTCAAAGAAAGTTGTTTATGTTTGATATAGAGGTAGTTTATTTTCTTACAATACTTAGGGGGGAAGTGTTAGGAAACTTTATTTGTAAGTATTGAAGAAAATCACAATCAACTGGATCTATGAAGAGATCACAGTCCTGAAGATCACGAACTAGAAAAAGAAGATCAGATGCGACAACTGGAATGCATAGCATCTACTTCAAAGAATCACAAGTTGATCAAGAGCTAAATTGGATTATCAGAAAAGGTCATTTCTGATGGATCTGATGATATTTCTGATGAAATATCATCAGTATCTGACGATTCTGATCATCAAGAATTTTCTGATGATTTGTTCATCAGAATTTCTGATGAAGTGGTTTATCAGAATTTTGATGAAATACCCACTTGTCTGAAATTGGCTCTGTCCTGCCACACTTACCGAAGCAAGTTGACATTAATTGATATCATGATGAAAAAGGCAACTTGAACGTTGGAATCAATGAATATGTCAATTGGCTACTTTTTGCAGGAATTATTGCATGAATAAACTATTGTTTATTCATGCACCAAGCCGTCTATAAATAGAATGCTCAACCAGGAGAAGCAAAGTGAGTTTTGAAGTTTAGCATTCACAAATACATCTAAACTCCACTGCCCTCTCACCCACAGAATTCAAGATTTGTTTGTACTAGATAATAATCTTACAATCACCTTGTAAACCATTTTGTTTCAAAGTGATATAAACTTGATAATTCTGTAGGTCTTGTTTCTTGAAAGTCTGATTTCCATTTCCGCACATCTTTTTCACATCTACTGAAATCACTTGCCATATTACGTGAAAAGAAGTTGTTTTGAGCCCGAACTGGGATCAACAGGAACAAGGGCCAAACTGTCACACCCCCAAAATCCACACGCGGAGTATCACCGCCTGGAGGCGTGACTGACCAGGATCCAGCCACCAATCATATGGAACAAGCATGTAAGTAATTAAAAAATCCAACCAATACAATTGGTGTCCAAACAAAACATAGTTTAAGTTGCAAGCGGAAGCATAATGTTTAAAAACCAAAGTATAAGTTCAAATATATCAAATGTTTATCATGGCATAAGACTATCCATGTCCCACAACGACCACGCCTCCTCGTGCAAGCTCCATAAGTACCTAACGACCTGCAAGGCATGTAACAACGAGTCAACAACAAAGTTGAGCGAGTTCACAGTTGGTGTTCATTGTTAAGTTGTTTCAAAAACCAGGAATTCATTTGTAAGTTGTAAGTTAATCAGTTTACCCTGTTTCCCAAACATATCCATAGTTGGTGGGGGCTTCCCCATGTTAACCACTAGACCTGTTTACCATATCGACCACTGACTGAAGTAAGTTGGTGCCCTAGCGTCAATGTCTATCATCATTGACGTGCCCAGATCCATTAGTTCACGCCCGTCCTCTGCGGCACGGTGTGAGGCTTGTCAAACCTAAATAGAGCTATCTAACTAATGACCCGCTCGCCATTGGCCCGGCGATTAAGTCGATATAAAAGGAGGGACTTCATGATAGAGATTTTTGGTCTAGTATCCGTGTTGTCACCCTTCAAAAAAGAGGGTGTGTACGTAATCTCCAAACCAGGAGATTACGCAGGTTCCGATTAAATACTTATCACATGTTGTCACCCTTCAATAAAGAGGGTGTGTACATGTTCTAAACCAGGAGGTCACGTAGTTTCAGTTTAAATCATTTACCCATTCCCAACCCTTGGGAATCCCATGCCTTGTGGAAAGTGTGAACTCACCTGTGGTTTGCTGGGTAGATTAAGTTACGTGTTTAACAAAAGTGGTTAACCCGGCCCTATCGTGGTTACCAGAATTAGTCAGTCACAAGAATACACATCTATGTACTTGCATTTACTACATAATTCACGAATAAGTAGCACGTATAATATAACACAGATCATAGCAAGCGATTTGACGTAAAGGCAATCTCAATTCATATCACAACATAATACAAGTGGTTCAATTTACATTCGGAACATGTGGGCTTCGTATTGTAACATCACTGACCACACAACACCATGCATTACTTAGACTCAACCTGTTTCGTAGCTCCCAACCCAATCGGCCCAGCTAGCAATTAACATCATTAACTACCCAATTCAATAATAAGTTCCAGCCCAAGCACTGAAGACATATACCATCCATTATGATTTCAACAAAGTCCTCACACATGTTGCGAATGTATACAATACACCCACAATTAACCGGCCCAAATTACAGGAACCCTTCAGCCCAATATGTCAATTAAATGCCATTAATATTCAAGTAATCTAATTATTTATCAAAACACATAATACTAAACAATCATTCGGCCCATATGTGTAAACACATATCCCAACCTTAACAGCAAGCCATCATTACTTCATTTATTCCACATAAGATTAATCCTTATCTAATCTGACAATACACATTAACTGTGCACATGGTATGACTACTTGACTAACTTCACATGGGCCACCAACTTTGAATTCAAGTTTAGCAATTATTATTATTATTAGATAACATCATCAACAGTAACCGTACAACTAGGCACAACATCAATTATCAATACTGAATGCAAGACTAACATATGATCACATTAATTACCTTGACTCATAGGAATCCTAGAACAACAATCCGATTATTACAACTCATTCCATCATATCAGTCATCATCATATCAATATTTAGGCCAAGACCTAGACATCTATTTAACAAATAATCACACAACATGAAAATTAACAAGTGAATATTACTAACCGGTTGGTCAAGATGTAAACTCGAACGGGGGGGGGGGGGGGGTTTCCACTGGATTCGTGCGATCAAAGGGGAATTTTAGGGTTCTTGCCTTTTGTTTTAAGTTTTTCTAATCAATAATCATGCTAGATATACTTATACTTGTGGAGGGTTTTGGTCGGTTCACTTAATAACCGAAGTGGGCTCAATCCCATCTACATGGGCCGTCGCACAATCAAGAAGGACAATAGACTTGGGCCGCATAGTGGTTACAACACAAGGTGGGCTGATTAATATAAAAAAAAAAAAAAAAAACACACGGGCCGGTCACTAATCATAAGGGCTGTTGGGCTACAAGATAATCCAACGTGCAAGATTGGGCTGCTAAATTGATCCGTGATATTTGGGTTATTCTAAAGTGTGAAAACCGAGCCATAAGACTTTTAGTTTATCAGAGTTATCGCTGAGCGAAGCATTTTAACACCTTAGAGGGAGATAACGGGAAATAAAGAAGATCGTATAATAGAACGATACTGACCTTGAAAGTTCGGGTTGTCACATCATCCCCCACTTGAAAGAAATTTCGTCCCGAAATTTTGCACGTAGACACTGAGGAAGCTAGTTAGGTTGCTTGGTTTCCTAGTTTTCCTTGAGTGTCACATCATTCCCCCGTTGGTTTGGAATTTCGTCCCGAAATTCCGTAGTAGCTTCAGCCTCAGTAGTGGTTTCATTGTTTTCGCCATCAGCCGATTCCACAACAGGTTGGGTTTCAAGAAGCATCAGGGTTAAGCAGAACAGTGGCGAAGTGATTAGTCACCAAGAACACGTAGGCTACCATGTTGTTATAATCCCGGCGTCGCCCACGCCAATCCCTAATGTCCCTCTATGAGCATCATTTCCCGTGTTGTTGTACTCGTTGCGAGGATTTCCAGTACGGCCGTAGTTCCCTTGGTTGTTGTCGTTGAATTTAACATTGGCCACTCCATGCCGTAAGCACCTTCACTTCCCATACTGTTGGTTACCATTACAAATACCTTGTTGTTGCCGTGACTGTTGCCACTAATGCTGTTGTTTGAAACGAAGCTCTACGACTCTTCACCATCAAGGTCCATCTTTTCACATTCTGAGCCACGTCCTAACGCGTTACTCACTGTGATGGCAGTCATACCTTCCATACTACCATCAGCTGTCCTCACTTATGCCCGAATTGATTCATAAGAGTTGACTCCCATGAGTTGCTGACAAGGGTTAAGGATTCGTTTGAAGCCAATTCGCTGGTGCTCATTGCCGGTAATCAGGGTCGTCAAAGTACTGAGGTCGGTAAAGTGCTACGCTCATCCTCCTGTCCATCGATGTTGCAAGTGGTTCGAGTAATACTTAGTATGTTGCGGGAGTGTTGCAGAAGTGATCGCACTTCAGAATCTGAGGCGTCAATACATAAGTTCCAACAAACGAAGAGGAAAAAAAAGGTATCGATCGATCATTCGACACCGCGACATCCTACTCAGGGACGTTCGTATAAGCACCTAACATCTACACGGTTCGCTAGGTGTTCAGATGGGTGTTCAGGTAATACTCAATAGCATCGAGATTTTAAAGGATCCAGAGATGAATGAAAAGTTCACATTCGAGTAGGGGACAATCACTGCTATGACCCCTATAGGTTTGTTATGTTTCACATCGGTCAAATAACGGAACGGAACCCCTTTTCCACTTGTCAAGGCTCACTGGGACTCGCATGCACCCCACATTATTATTATGTGTGCACCCACAATAATATTGCAATTTGCATGCTCATCTCAGTTCCTCCTAACTCATGTCAAATGGTTCCTCAAACTCAGATGTCAAACGGAGGTCGTCAATGTAATAAGATCACAAAAACTTAAGGACTATGGCATACTATCAACGCATCATAAGGTGAGCAAGCAATCTATGCCATCTTGCTATAGTGACGAGTGTGTGTTCGTGTGTTTCGTCATAAACAAATGTGTAATGTCACATCAAAGGAAACATGGGTGAGAGAGGTTCACGAAAGTGCGATGACAGAAGAGAGTAAGCACACAAGTGTTTTCAAACAATAGTTGTTACGTTTATCTAAGCATATCACGAGCAAAGTTCTATGTAACTAGCAAGTAGGCAATATAAACATAAATCGTATCACCTATAGTGTGGAGTCTTGCACGTGGAGCGAAGCGTCGTTGTGGATCGTTGAGCACTGTACAGGTTATAGTCTGGTTTTATCAAAAAAGCATTTCCCCTTTTTAAAACCAAGTTCACTATAACCAATGGCTCTGATACCAATCTGTCACACCCCCAAAATCCACACGCGGAGTATCACCGCCTGGAGGCGTGACTGGCCAGGATCCAGCCACCAATCATATTGAACAAGCATGTAAGTAATTAAAAAATCCAACCAATACAATTGGTGTCCAAACAAAACATAGTTTAAGTTGCAAGCGGAAGCATAATGTTTAAAAACCAAAGTATAAGTTCAAATATATCAAATGTTTATAATGGCATAAGACTATCCATGTCCCACAACGACCACGCCTCCTCGTGCAAGCTCCATAAGTACCTAACGACCTGCAAGGCATGTAACAACGAGTCAACAACAAAGTTGAGCGAGTTCACAGTTGGTGTTCATTGTTAAGTTGTTTCAAAAACCAGGAATTCATTTGTAAGTTGTAAGTTAATCAGTTTACCCTGTTTCCCAAACATATCCATAGTTGGTGGGGGCTTCCCCATGTTAACCACTAGACCTGTTTACCATATCGACCACTGACTGAAGTAAGTTGGTGCCCTAGCGTCAATGTCTATCATCATTGACATGCCCAGATCCATTAGTTCACGCCCGTCCTCTGCGGCACGGTGTGAGGCTTGTCAAACCTAAATAGCGCTATCTAACTAATGACCCGCTCGCCATTGGCCCGGCGATTAAGTCGATATAAAAGGAGGGACTTCATGATAGAGAGTTTTGGTCTAGTATCCGTGTTGTCACCCTTCAAAAAAGAGGGTGTGTACGTAATCTCCAAACCAGGAGATTACGCAGGTTCCGATTAAATACTTATCACATGTTGTCACCCTTCAATAAAGAGGGTGTGTACGTGTTCCAAACCAGGAGGTCACGTAGTTTCAGTTTAAATCCTTTACCCATTCCCAACCCTTGGGAATCCCATGCCTTGTGGAAAGTGTGAACTCACCTGTGGTTTGCTCGGCAGATTAAGTTACTTGTATAACAAAAGTGGTTAACCCGGCCCTATCGTGGTTACCAGAATTAGTCAGTCACAAGAATACACATCTATGTACTTGCATTTACTACATAATTCACGAATAAGTAGCACGTATAATATAACACAAATCATAGAAAGCGATTTGATGTAAAGGCAATCTCAATTCATATCACAACATAATACAAGTGGTTCAATTTACATTCGGAACATGTGGGCTTCGTATTGCAACATCACTGACCACACAACACCATGCATTACTTAGACTCAACCTGTTTCGTAGCTCCCAACCCAATCGGCCCAGCTAGCAATTAACATCATTAACTACCCAATTCAATAATAAGTTCCAGCCCAAGCACTGAAGACATATACCATCCATTATGATTTCAACAAAGTCCTCACACATGTTGCGAATGTATACAATACACCCACAATTAACCGGCCCAAATTACAGGAACCCTTCAACCCAATATGTCAATTAAATGCGATTAATATTCAAGTAATCTAATTATTTATCAAAACACATAATACTAAACAATCATTCAGCCCATATGTGTAAACACATATCCCAACCTCAACAGCAAGCCATCATTACTTCATTTATTCCACATAAGATTAATCCTTATCTAATCTGACAATACACATTAACTGTGCACATGGTATGACTACTTGACTAACTTCACATGGGCCACCAACTTTGAATTCAAGTTTAGCAATTATTATTATTATTAGATAACATCATCAACAGTAACCGTACAACTAGGCACAACATCAATTATCAATACTGAATGCAAGACTAACATATGATCACATTAATTACCTTGACTCATAGGAATCCTAGAACAACAATCCGATTATTACAACTCATTCCATCATATCAGTCATCATCATATCAATATTTAGGCCAAGACCTAGACATCTATTTAACAAATAATCACACAACATGAAAATTAACAAGTGAATATTACTAACCGGTTGGTCAAGATGTAAACTCGAACGGGGGGGGGGGGGGGGGTCTCCACTGGATTCGTGCGATCAAAGGGGAATTTTAGGGTTCTTGCCTTGTGTTTTAAGTTTTTCTAATCAATAATCATGCTAGATATACTTATACTTGTGGAGGGTTTGGGTCGGTTCACTTAATAACCGAAGTGGGCTCAATCCTATCTACATGGGCCGTCGCACAATCAAGAAGGACAATAGACTTGGGCTGCATAGTGGTTACAACACAAGGTGGGCTGATTAATATAAACAAAAAAAAAACACACGGGCCGGTCACTAATCATAAGGGCTGTTGGGCTACAAGATAATCCAACGTGCAAGATTGGGCTGCTAAATTGATCCGTGATATATGGGTTATTCTAAAGTGTGAAAACCGAGCCATAAGACTTTTAGTTTATCAGAGTTATCGCTGAGCGAAGCATTTTAACACCTTAGAGGGAGATAACGGGAAATAAAGAAGATCGTATAATAGAACGATACTGATCTCGAAAGTTCGGGTTGTCACATCATCCCCCACTTGAAAGAAATTTCGTCCCGAAATTTTGCACGTAGACACTGAGGAAGCTAGTTAGGTTGCTTGGTTTCCTGGTTTTCCATGAGTGTCACACAAACCAACCACCCAAGAATGGAATCGTCGAGTGAAAACACTTGACACCCTCTTAGAAGCAGCTTTTCTTGCCACCAGACCTTTCTCCATCAATTAGGAATCTGATGTCGTCACTAAAGACATTCCTTAAATTGTAGCCATTTATTGAGTGTTTTTTTTTTGTGTCTAATCCGCATATATATCACCATTGCCCTTGGTTTTCTAAACTGCATATTTCTTAAATGTCAACATATACACGTGTGATTTAGTTTACGAAGATTTTTCAATGCCGAAACCTCGATCAGAGAGTAAAAAAGGCCTAAGGTTCACAATGGTGTAAAATTAAAATGGGATATACCGGGCTAGGATTCGAGTTACAGGAACAAGGGCCAAACCAACCACCCAAGAATGGAATCGTTGAGCGAAAACACTTGACAACCTCTTAGAAGCAGCTTTTCTTGCCACCAGACCTTTCTCCATCAATTAGGAATCTGATGCCGTCACTAAACACATTCCTTAAATTGTAGCCATTTGTTGAGTTTTTTTTTTTTGTGTCTAATCTGCATATATATCAGCTTTGCCCTTGATTTTATTGACTGTATATCTCTTAAATGTCAACATATACACGTGTGATTTAGTTTACGAAGATTTGTCAATGCCGAGAACCTCGATCAGAGAGTAAAAAAGGCGTAAGATTCACAATGGTGTAAAATTAAAATGGGATATACCGGACTAGGATTCGAGTTACAGGAACAAGGTCCAAACCAACCACCCAAGAATGGAATCGTCGAGCGAAAACACTTGACAACCTCCTAGAAGCAGCTTTTCTTGCCACCAAACCTTTCTCCATCAGTTATGAAAATCTGATGCCGTCACTAAACACATTCGCTAAATTGTAGCCATTTGTTGAGTGTTTTTTTGGTGTCTAATCCGCATATATATCACCATTGCACTTTATTTTCTTGACTGTATATCTCTTAAAAGTCAACATATACACGTGTGATTTAGTTTACGAAGATTTTTCAATGCCGAGAACCTCGATCAGAGAGTAAAATAGGCGTAAGGTTCACAATGGTGTAAAATTAAAATGGGATATACCAGGCTAGGATTCGAGTTACAGGAACAAGGGCCAAACCAACCACCCAAGAATGGAATCGTCGAGTGAAAACACTTAACACCCTCCTAGAAGCAGCTTTTCTTGCCACAGACCTTTCTCCATCAATTAGGAATCTGATGTCGTCACTAAAGACATTCCTTAAATTGTAGCCATTTATTGGGTGTTTTTTTGGTGTCTAATTCGCATATATATCACCATTGCCCTTGGTTTTCTTAACTGTATATTTCTTAATTGTTAACATATACACGTGTGATTTAGTTTACGAAGATTTTTCAATGCCAAGAACCTCGATCAGAGAGTAAAAAAGGCCTAAGGTTCACAATGGTGTAAAATTAAAATGGGATATACCGGGCTAGGATTCGAGTTACAGGAACAAGAGCCAAACCAACCACCCAAGAATGGAATCGTCGAGCGAAAACACTTGACAACCTCCTAGAAGCAGCTTTTCTTGCCACCAGACCTTTCTCTATCAATTAGGAATCTGATGCCGTCACTAAACACATTCCTTAAATTGTAGCCATTTTTTAGTGTTTTTTTTGTGTCTAATCTGCATCTATATCACCATTCCCCTTGATTTTCTTGACTGTACATCTCTTAAATGTCAACATATACACGTGTGATTTAGTTTACGAACATTTTTCAATGCCGAGAACCTCGATCAGAGAGTAAAAAAGGCGTAAGGTTCACAATGGTGTAAAATTAAAATGAGATATACTGGACTAGGATTCGAGTTACAGGAACAAGGGCCAAACCAACCACCCAAGAATGGAATCGTCGAGCGAAAACACTTGACAACCTCCTAGAAGCAGCTTTTCTTGCCACCAGACCTTTCTCCATCAATTAGGAATCTGATGTCGTCACTAAAGACATTCCTTAAATTGTAGCCATTTATTGAGTGTTTTTTTTTTGTGTCTAATCCGCATATATATCACCATTGCCCTTGGTTTTCTTAACAGCATATTTCTTAAATGTCAACATATACACGTGTGATTTAGTTTACGAAGATTTTTCAATGCCGAAACCTCGATCAGAGAGTAAAAAAGGCCTAAGGTTCACAATGGTGTAAAATTAAAATGGGATATACCGGGCTAGGATTCGAGTTACAGGAACAAGGGCCAAACTAACCACCTAAGAATGGAATCGTTGAGCGAAAACACTTGACAACCTCTTAGAAGCAGCTTTTCTTGCCACCAGACCTTTCTCCATCAATGAGGAATCTGATGCCGTCACTAAACACATTCCTTAAATTGTAGCCATTTGTTGAGTTTTTTTTTTGTGTCTAATCCGCATATATATCAGCTTTGCCCTTGATTTTATTGACTGTATATCTCTTAAATGTCAACATATACACGTGTGATTTAGTTTACGAAGATTTTTCAATGCCGAGAACCTCGATCAGAGAGTAAAAAAGGCGTAAGATTCACAATGGTGTAAAATTAAAATGGGATATACCGGACTAGGATTCGAGTTACAGGAACAAGGTCCAAACCAACCACCCAAGAATGGAATCGTCGAGCGAAAACACTTGACAACCTCCTAGAAGCAGCTTTTCTTGCCACCAAACCTTTCTCCATCAGTTATGAAAATCTGATGCCGTCACTAAACACATTCGCTAAATTGTAGCCATTTGTTGAGTGTTTTTTTGGTGTCTAATCCGCATATATATCACCATTGCACTTTATTTTCTTGACTGTATATCTCTTAAAAGTCAACATATACACGTGTGATTTAGTTTACGAAGATTTTTCAATGCCGAGAACCTCGATCAGAGAGTAAAATAGGCGTAAGGTTCACAATGGTGTAAAATTAAAATGGGATATACCAGGCTAGGATTCGAGTTACAGGAACAAGGGCCAAACCAACCACCCAAGAATAGAATCGTCGAGTGAAAACACTTAACACCCTCCTAGAAGCAGCTTTTCTTGCCACAGACCTTTCTCCATCAATTAGGAATCTGATGTCGTCACTAAAGACATTCCTTAAATTGTAGCCATTTATTGGGTGTTTTTTTGGTGTCTAATTCGCATATATATCACCATTGCCCTTGGTTTTCTTAACTGTATATTTCTTAATTGTTAACATATACACGTGTGATTTAGTTTACGAAGATTTTTCAATGCCAAGAACCTCGATCAGAGAGTAAAAAAGGCCTAAGGTTCACAATGGTGTAAAATTAAAATGGGATATACCGGGCTAGGATTCGAGTTACAGGAACAAGGGCCAAACCAACCACCCACGAATGGAATCGTCGAGCGAAAACACTTGACAACCTCCTAGAAGCAGCTTTTCTTGCCACCAGACCTTTCTCTATCAATTAGGAATCTGATGCCGTCACTAAACACATTCCTTAAATTGTAGCCATTTTTTAGTGTTTTTTTTTGTGTCTAATCTGCATATATATCACCATTGCCCTTGATTTTCTTGACTGTACATCTCTTAAATGTCAACATATACACGTGTGATTTAGTTTACGAACATTTTTCAATGCCGAGAACCTCGATCAGAGAGTAAAAAAGGCGTAAGGTTCACAATGGTGTAAAATTAAAATGAGATATACTGGACTAGGATTCGAGTTACAGGAACAAGGGCCAAACCAACCACCCAAGAATGGAATCGTCGAGCGAAAACACTTGACAACCTCCTAGAAGCAGCTTTTCTTGCCACCAGACCTTTCTCCATCAATTAGGAGTCAGATGCCGTCACTAAACACATTCCTTAAATTGTAGCCATTTTTTAGTGTTTTTTTTTTTGTGTCTAATCTGGATATATATCACCATTGCCCTTGATTTTCTTGACTGTACATCTCTTAAATGTCAACATATACACGTGTGATTTAGTTTACGAAGATTTTTCAATACCGAGAACCTTGATCAGAGAGTAAAAAAGGCGTAAGGTTCACAATGGTGTAAAATTAAAATGGGATATTCCAGGCTAGGATTCGAGTTACAGGAACAAGGGCCAAACCAACCACCCAAGAATGGAATCGTCGAGTGAAAACACTTGACAACCTCCTAGAAGCAGCTTTTCTTGCCACCAGACCATTCTCCATCAATTATGAATCTGATGCCGTCACTAAACACATTCCTTAAATTGTAGCCATTTGTTGAGTTTTTTTTTTTTTTTGTGTGTCTAATCCGCATATATATCAACATTGCCCTTGATTTTCTTGACTGTATATCTCTTAAAAGTCAACATATATACACGTGTGATTTAGTTTATGAATTTTTTCAATGCCGAGAACCTCGATCAGAGAGTAAAAAAGGCATAAGGTTCACATTGATGTAAAATTAAAATGAGATATACCGGGCTAGGATTCAAGTTACAGGAACAATGGCCAAACCAACCACCCAAGAATGGAATCGTCAAGTGAAAACACTTGACACCCTCCTAGAAGCTGTTTTTCTTGCCACCAGACCTTTCTCCATCAATTAGGAATCTGATGTCGTCACTAAAGACATTCCTTAAATTGTAGCCATTTATTGAGTGATTTTTTTTGTGTCTAATCCGCATATATATCACCATTGCCCTTGATTTTCTTAACTGTACATCTCTTAAATGTCAACATATACACGTGTGATTTAGTTTACGAAGATTTTTCAATGCCGAGAACCTCGATCAGAGAGTAAAAAAGGCGTAAGGTTCACAATGGTGTAAAATTAAAAGGGGATATATCGGGCTAGGATTTGAGTTACAGGAAGAAGGGCCAAACCAACCACCCAAGAATGGAATCGTCGAGCGAAAACACTTGACAACCTCCTAGAAGCAGCTTTTCTTGCCACCAGACCTTTCTCCATCAATTAGGAATCTGATGCCGTCACTAAACACATTCCTTAAATTGTAGCCATTTGTTGAGTGTTTCTTTTTTGGTGTCTAATCCGCATATATATCACCATTGCCCTTGATTTTATTGACTGTATATCTCCTAAATGTCAACATATACACGTGTGATTTAGTTTACAAAGATTTTTCAATGCCGAGAACCTCGATCAGAGAGTAAAAAAGTCGTAAGATTCACAATGGTGTAAAATTAAAATGGGATATTCCGGACTAGGATTCGAGTTACAGGAACAAGGGCCAAACCAAACACCCAAGAATGGAATCGTCGAGCGAAAACACTTGACAACCTTCTAGAAGCAGCTTTTCTTGCCCCCAGACTTTCTCCAACAATTAGGATTCTGATGCCGTCACTAAACACATTCCTTAAATTGTAGCCATTTGTTGAGTGTTTTTTTGTGTCTAATCCGCATATATGTCACCATTGCCCTTGATTTTCTTGACTGTATATCTCTTAAATGTCATTATATACATGTGTGAATTAGTTTATGAAGATTTTTCAATACCGAGAACATCGATCAGAGAGTAAAAAAAGGCGTAAGGTTCACAATGGTATAAAATTAAAATAGGATATACCAGGCTAGGATTCGTGTTACAGGAACAAGGGCCAAACCAACCACCCAAGAATGGAATCGTCGAGCGAAAACACTTTACAACCTTCTAAAAGCAGCTTTTCTTACAACCAGACCTTTCTCCATCAATTAGGAATCTGATGTCGTCACTAAAGACATTCCTTAAATTGTAGCCATTTGTTGAGTGTTTTTTTTTTTGGTGTCTAATCCACATATATATCTCTATTGCCCTTGATTTTCTTGACTGTATATCTCTTAAAAGTCAACATATACACGTGTGATTTAGTTTTCGAAGATTTTTCAATGCTGAGAACCTCGATCAGAGAGTAAAAAAGGCGTAACGTTCACAATGGTGTAAAATTTAAATGAGATATACCGGGCTAGGATTCGAGTTACAGGAACAAGGGCCAAACCAACCACCCAAGAATGGAATCGTCGAGTGTAAACACTTGACAACCACCTAGAAGCAGCTTTTCTTGCCACTAGACCTTACTCCATCAATTAGGAATCTGATGTCGTCACTAAACACATTCCTTAAATTGTAGCCATTTGTTGAGTGTTTTTTTTTTGGTGTCTAATCCGCATATATATCACCACTCCCCTTGATTTTCTTGACTGTATATCTCTTAAATGTCAACATATACACGTGTGATTTAGTTTACGAAGATTTTTCAATGCCGAGAACCTCGTTCAGAGAGTAAAAAAGGCGTAAGGTTCAAAATGGTGTAAAATTAAAATGGGATATACCGTGCTAGGATTCGAGTTACTGGAACAAGGGCCAAACCAGCCACCCAAGAATGGAATCGTCGAGCAAAAACACTTGATAACCTGCTAGAAGCAGCTTTTCTTGCCACCAGACCTTTCTCTATCAATTAGGAATCTGATGCCGTCACTAAACACATTCCTTAAATTGTAGCCATTTGTTGAATGTTTTTTTTTTGGTGTCTAATCCGCATATATATCACCATTGCCCTTGATTTTATTGAATGTATATATCTTAAATGTCAACATATAAACATGTGATTTAGTTTACGAAGATTATTCAATGCCGAGAACCTCGATCAGAGAGTAAAAAAGGCGTAAGGTTCACAATGGTGTAAAATTAAAATGGGATATACCGGGCTAGGATTCGAGTTACAGGAACAAGGGCCAAACCAACCACCCAAGAATGGAATCATCGAGCGAAAACACTTGAAGACCTCCTATAAGCAGCTTTTCTTGCCACCAGACCTTTCTTCATCAATTAGGAATCTGATGCCGTCACTAAACACATTCCTTAAATTGTAGCCATTTGTTGTGCGTTTTTTTTTGTGTCTAATCCGCATATATATTACCATTGCCCTTGATTTTCTTTACTGTATATCTCTTAAATGTCAACATATACACGTGTGATTTTGTTTACGAAGATTTTTCAATGTCAAGAACCTCGATCAGAGAGTAAAAAAGGTGTAAGGTTAACAATGGTGTAAAATTAAAATGGGATTTACCGGGCTAGGATTCGAGTTACAGGAACAAGGGCCAAACCAACCACCCAAGAATGGAATCGTCAAGCGAAAACACTTGACAACCTCCTAGAAGCAGTTTTTCTTGCCACCAGACCTTTCTCCATCAATTAGGAATCTGATGCCGTCACTAAACACATTCCTTCAATAGTAGCCATTTGTTGAGTGTTTTTTTTGGGTCTAATCCGCATATATATCACCATTGCCCTTGATTTTCTTGACTGTATATCTCTTAAATGTCAATATATACACGTGTGATTTAGTTTACGAAGATTTTTCAATGCCGAGAACCTCGAACATAGAGTAAAAAAGGCGTAAGGTTCACAATGGTGTAAAATTTAAATGGGATATATCGGGCTAGGATTCGAGTTACAGGAATAAGGGCCAAACAAACCACCCAAGAATGGAATCGTCGAGCGAAAACACTTGACAACCTCCTAGAAGCAGCTTTTCTTGCCAGCAGACCTTTCTCCATCAATTAGGAATCTGATGCCGTCACTAAACACATTCCTTAAATTGTGGCCATTTGTTGAGTGTTTTTTTTTTTGTGTCTAATCCACATATATATCACCACTGCCCTTGATTTTCTTGACTGTATATCTCTTAAATGTCAACATTTACACGTCTGATTTAGTTTACGAAGATTTTTCAATGCCGAGAACCTCGATCAGAGAGTAAAAAAGGCGTAAGGTTCACAATGGTGTAAAATTAAAATGGGATATACCTGGCTAGGATTCGAGTTACAGGAAAAAGGGCCAAACCAACCACCCAAGAATGGAATCGTCGAGCGAAAACACTTGACAACCTCCTAGAAGCAGCTTTTCTTGCCACCAGACCTTTCTCCATCAATTAGGAATCTGATACCATCGCTAAACACATTCCTTAAATTGTAGCCATTTTTTGAGTGTTTTTTTTTTGTGTCTAATCCGCATATATATCACCATTGCCCTTGATTTTCTTGACTGTATATCTCTTAAATGTCAACATATACACGTGTGATTTGGTTTACGAAGATTTTTCAATGCCGAGAACCTCGATTAGAGTGTAAAAAAGGAGTAAGGTTCACAATGGTGTAAAATTAAAATAGGATATACCGGCCTAGGATTCGAGTTACAGGAACTAGGGCCAAGCCAACCACCCAAGAAAGGAATCGTCGAGCGAAAACACTTGATAACCTCCTAGAAGCAGCTTTTCTTGCCACCAGACCTTTCTCTATCAATTAGGAATCTGATGCCGTCACTAAACACATTCCTTAAATTGTAGCCATTTGTTGAGTGTTTTTTTTGGTGTCTAATCCGCATATATATCACCATTGCCCTTGATTTTCTTGACTCTATATCTCTTAAATGTCAACATATACATGTGTGATTTAGTTTACGAAGATTTTTCAATGCCGAGAACCTCTATTAGAGTGTAAAAATGGAGTAAGGTTCACAATGGTGTAAAATTAAAATAGGATATACCGGCCTAGGATTCGAGTTACACGAACTAGGGCCAAGCCAACCACCCAAGATTGGAATCGTCGAGCGAAAACACTTGACAACCTCCTAGAAGCAGCTTTTCTTGCCACCAGACCTTGCTCCATCAATTAGGAATCTGATGCCATCACTAAACACATTCCTTAAATTGTAGCCATTTGTTGAGTGTTTTTTTTGGTGTCTAATCTGCATATATATCACCCTTGCCCTTGATTTTCTTGACTCTATATCTCTTAAATGTCAATATATACACGTGTGATTTAGTTTACGAAGATTTTTCAATGCCGAGAACCTCGATCAGAGAGTAAAAAAGCCGTAAGGTTCACAATGGTGTAAAATTAAAATGGGATATAACGGGCTAGGATTCGAGTTACAGGAACAAGGGCCAAACCAACCACCCAAGAATGGAATCATCGAGCGAAAACACTTGACAACCTCCTAGAAGCAGCTTTTCTTGCTACCAGCTCTTTCTCCATCAATTAGGAATCTGATGCCGTCACTAAACACATTCCTTAAATTGTAGCCATTTGATGAGTGATTTTTTTTGGTGTCTAATCCGCATATATATCACCGCTGCCCTTGATTTTCTTGACTGTATACCTCTTAAATGTCAACATATACACGTGTGATTTAGTTTTCGAAGATATTTCAATGCCGAGAACCTCGAGCAGAGAGTAAAAAAGGCGTAAGGTTCACAATGGTGTAAAATTAAAATGGGATATACCGGGCTAGGATTCGAGTTACAGGAACAAGGGCCAAATCAACCACCCAAGAATGGAATTGTTGAGCGAAAACACTTGACAACCTCCTAGAAGCAGGTTTTCTTGCCACCAGACCTTTCTCTATCAATTAGGAATCTGATGCCGTCAATAAACACATTCCTTAAATTGTAGCCATTTGTTGAGTGTTTTTTTTGTGTCTAATCCGCATATATATCACCATTGGCCTTGATTTTCTTGACTGTATATCTCTTAAAGTCAACATATACACGTGTGATTTAGTTTACGATGATTTTTCAATGCCGAGAACCTCGATCAGAGAGTAAAAAAGGCGTAAGGTTCACAATGGTGTAAAATTAAAATGGGATATACCTGGCTAGGATTCGAGTTACAGAAACAAGGGCCAAACCAACCACCCAAGAATGGAATCGTCAAGCGAAAACACTTGACAACCTCCAAGAAGCAGCTTTTCTTGCCACCAGACTTTTCTAAATCAATTAGGAATCTGATGCCGTCACTAAGCACATTCCATAAATTGTAGCCATTTGTTGAGTGTTTTTTTTGTGTCTAATCCGCATATATATCACCATTGCCCTTGATTTTCTTGACTCTATATCTCTTAAATGTCAACATATACATGTGTGATTTAGTTTACGAAGATTTTTCAATGCCGAGAACCTCGATTAGAGTGTAAAAATGGAGTAAGGTTCACAATTGTGTAAAATTAAAATAGGATATACCGGCCTAGGATTCGAGTTACAGGAACTAGGGCCAAGCCAACCACCCAAGAATGGAATCGTCGAGCGAAAACACTTGACAACCTCCTAGAAGCAGCTTTTCTTGCCACCAGACCTTGCTCCATCAATTAGGAATCTGATGCCGTCACTAAACACATTCCTTAAATTGTAGCCATTTGTTGAGTGTTTTTTTGGTGTCTAATCTGCATATATATATCACCCTTGCCCTTGATTTTCTTGACTGTATATCTCTTAAATGTCAATATATACACATGTGATTTAGTTTACGAAGATTTTTCAATGCCGAGAACCTCGATCAGAGAGTAAAAAAGGCGTAAGGTTCACAATGGTGTAAAATTAAAATGGGATATAACGGGCTAGGATTCGAGTTACAGGAACAAGGGCCAAACCAACCACCCAAGAATGGAATCATCGAGCGAAAACACTTGACAACCTCCTAGAAGCAGCTTTTCTTGCTACCAGCCCTTTCTCCATGAATTAGGAATCTGATGCCGTCACGAAACACATTCCTTAAATTGTAGCCATTTGATGAGTGATTTTTTTTGGTGTCTAATCCGCATATATATCACCGTTGCCCTTGATTTTCTTGACTGTATATCTCTTAAATGTCAACATATACACGTGTGATTTAGTTTTCGAAGATATTTCAATGCCGAGAACCTCGAGCAGAGAGTAAAAAAGGCGTAAGGTTCACAATGGTGTAAAATTAAAATGGGATATACCGGGCTAGGATTCGAGTTACAGGAACAATGGCCAAATCAACCACCCAAGAATGGAATCGTTGAGCGAAAATACTTGACAACCTCCTAGAAGCAGCTTTTCTTGCCACCAGACCTTTCGTTATCAATTAGGAATCTGATGCCGTCAATAAACACATTCCTTAAATTGTAGCCATTTGTTGAGTGTTTTTTTTTGTGTCTAATCCGCATATATATCACCATTGGCCTTGATTTTCTTGACTGTATATCTCTTAAAGTCAACATATACACGTGTGATTTAGTTTACGAAGATTTTTCAATGCCGAGAACCTCGATCAGAGAGTAAAAAAGGCGTAAGGTTCACAATGGTGTAAAATTAAAATGGGATATACCTGGCTAGGATTCGAGTTACAGAAACAAGGGCCAAACCAACCACCCAAGAATGGAATCGTCAAGCGAAAACACTTGACAACCTCCAAGAAGCAGCTTTTCTTGCCACCAGACTTTTCTAAATCAATTAGGAATCTGATGCCGTCACTAAGCACATTCCATAAATTGTAGCCATTTGTTGAGTGTTTTTTTTGTGTCTTATCCGCATATATATCACCATTGCCCTTGATTTTCTTGACTCTATATCTCTTAAATGTCAACATATACATGTGTGATTTAGTTTACGAAGATTTTTCAATGCCGAGAACCTCGATTAGAGTGTAAAAATGGAGTAAGGTTCACAATGGTGTAAAATTAAAATAGGATATACCGGCCTAGGATTCGAGTTACAGGAACTAGGGCCAAGCCAACCACCCAAGAATGGAATCGTCGAGCGAAAACACTTGACAACCTCCTAGTAGCAGCTTTTCTTGCCACCAGACCTTGCTCCATCAATTAGGAATCTGATGCCGTCACTAAACACATTCCTTAAATTGTAGCCATTTGTTGAGTGTTTTTTTTTGGTGTCTAATCTGCATATATATCACCATTGCCCTTGATTTTCTTGACTGTATATCTCTTAAATGTCAGCATATACACGTGTGATTTAGTTTACGAAGATTTTTCAATGCCGAGAACCTCGATCAGAGAGTAAAAAAGGCGTAAGGTTCACAATGGTGTAAAATTAAAATGGGATATACCGGGCTAGGATTCGAGTTACAGGAACAAGGGCCAAACCAACAACCCAAGAATGGAATCATCGAGCGAAAACACTTGACAACCTCCTAGAAGCAGCTTTTCTTGCCACCAGCCCTTTCTCCATCAATTAGGAATCTGATGCCGTCACTAAACACATTCCTTAAATTGTAGCCATTTGATGAGTGATTTTTTTTTGGTGTCCAATCCGCATATATATCACCGCTGCCCTTGATTTTTTTGACTGTATATCTCTTAAATGTCAACATATACACGTGTGATTTAGTTTACGAAGATTTTTCAATGCCGAGAACCTCGAGCAGAGAGTAAAAAAGGCGTAAGGTTCACAATGGTGTAAAATTAAAATGGGATATACCGGGCTAGGATTCAAGTTACAGGAACAAGGGCCAAACCAACCACCCAAGAATGGAATCGTCGAGCGAAAACACTTGACAACCTCCTAGAAGCAGATTTTCTTGCCACCAGACCTTTCTCTATCAATTAGGAATCTGATGCCGTCACTAAACACATTCCTTAAATTGTAGCCTTTTGTTGAGTGTTTTTTTTTGGTGTCTTATCCGCATATATATCACCATTGCCCTTGATTTTCTTGACTGTATATCTCTTAAATGTCAACATATACACGTGTGACTTAGTTTACGAAGATTTTTCAATGCCGAGAACCTCGATCAGAGAGTAAAAAAGGCGTAAGGTTCACAATGGTGTAAAATTAAAATGGGATACACCTAGCTAGGATTCGAGTTTCAGGAACTAGGGCCAAACCAACCACCAAAGAATGGAATGATTGAGTGAAAACACTTGACAACCTCCTAGAAGCAGTTTTTCTTGTCACCAAACCTTTCTCCATCAATTAGGAATCTGATGCCGTCACTAAACACATTCCTTAAATTGTAGCCATTTGTTCAGTGTTTTTTTTTGTGTCTAATCCGCATATATATCACCATTGCCCTTGATTTTCTTGACGGTATATATCTCTTAAATGTCAACTTATATACGTGTAAATTAGTTTACGAAGATTTTTCAATGCCGAGAACCTCGATAAGAGAGTAAAAAAGGCGTAAGGTTCACAATGGTGTAAAATTAAAATGGGATATACCGTGCTAGGATTTGAGTTACAGGAACAAGGGCAAAACCAACCACCCAAGAACGGAAACGTCGAGCGAAAACACTTGACAACCTCCTAGAAGCAGCTTTTCTTGCCACCTGACCTTTCTCCATCAATTAGGAATCTGATGTCGTCACTAAACACATTCCTTAAATTGTAGCCATTTGTTGAGTGTTTTTTTTTTCTAATCTGCATATATATCACCATTGCCCTTGATTTTCTTGACTGTATATCTCTTAAATGTCAACATATACACGTGTGATTTAGTTTACGAAGATTTTTCAATGCCGAGAACCTCGATCAGAGAGTAAAAAAGGATTAAGATTAACAATGATGTAAAATTAAAATGGGATATACCGGGCTAGGATTCGAATTACAGGAACAAGGGCCAAACCAACCTCCCAAGAATGGAATCGTCGAGCGAAAACATTTGACAACCTCCAAGAAGCAGCTTTTCTTGCCACCATACCCTTCTCCATCAATTAGGAATATGATCCCATCACTAAACACATTCCATAAATTGTAGCCATTTGTTGAGTGTTTTTTTTAGTGTCAAAAATCCGCATATATATCACCGTTGCCCTTGATTTTCTTGACTGTATATCTCTTATATGTCAACATATACACGTGTGATTTAGTTTACGAAGATTTTTCCATGCCGAGAACCTCGATCAGAGAGTAAAAAAGGATTAAGGTTAACAATGATATAAAATTAAAATGGGATATACCGGGCTAGGATTTGAGTTACAGGAACAAGGGCCAAACCAACCACCCAAGAATGGAATCGTCGAGCGAAAACACTTGACAACCTCCTAGAAGCAGCTTTTCTTACCGCCAGACCTTCTCCATCAATTACGAATCTGATGCCGTCACTAAACACATTCCTTAAATTGTAGCCATTTGTGTCTAATCCGCATATATATCACCATTGCCCTTGATTTTCTTGACTGTATATCTCTTAAATGTCAACATATACACGTGTGATTTAGTTTACGAAGATTTATCAATGCCGAGAACCTCGATCAGAGAGTAAAAAAGGCGTAAGGTTCACAGTGGTGTAAAATTAAAATGGGATATACCGGGCCAGGATTCGAGTTACAGGAACAAGGGCCAAACTAACCACCCAAGAATGGAATCATCGAGCAAAAACACTTGACAACCTCCTAGAAGCAGCTTTTCTTGCCACCAGCCCTTTCTCCATCAATTATGAATCTGATGCCGTCACTAAACACATTCCTTAAATTGTAGCCATTTGTCGAGTGATTTTTTTTTGGGGTCTAATCCGCATATATATCACCGCTGCCCTTGATTTTCTTGACTGTATATCTTTTAAATGTCAACATATACACGTGTGATTTAGTTTACGAAGATTTTTCAATGCCGAGAACCTCGAGTAGAGAGTAAAAAAGGCGTAAGGTTCACAATGGTGTAAAATTCAAATGGGATATACCGAGCTAGGATTCGAGTTACAGGAACAAGGGCCAAACCAACCACCCAAGAATGGAATCGTCGAGCGAAAACACTTGACAACCTCCTAGAAGCAGCTTTTCTTGCCTCCAGACCTTTCTCTATCAATTAGGAATCTGATGCCGTCACTAAACACATTCCTTAAATTGTAGCCATTTGTTGAGTGTTTTTTTTTTTGGTGTCTAATCCGCATATATATCACCATTGCCCTTGATTTTCTTGACTGTATATCTCTTAAATGTCAACATATACACGTGTGATTTAGTTTACGAGGATTTTTCAATGCCGTGAACCTCGATCAAAGAGTAAAAAAGGCGTAAGGTTCACATTGGTGTAAAATTAAAATGGGATACACTTGGCTAGGATTCGAGTTACAGGAACAAGGGACAAACCAACCACCCAAGAATAGAATCGTCGAGCGAAAACACTTGACAACCTCCTAGAAGCAACTTTTCTTGTCACCAGACCTTTCTCCATCAATTAGGAATCTGATGCCATCCCTAAACACATTCCTTAAATTGTAGCCATTTGTTGAGTGTTTTTTTTGGTGTCTAATCCGCATATATATCACAATTGCCCTTGATTTTCTTGACTGTATATCTCTTAAATGTCAACATATACACGTGTGATTTAGTTTACGAAGATTTTTCAATGCCGTGAACCTCGAGCAGAGAGTAAAAAAGGCGTAAGGTTCACAATGGTGTAAAATTAAAATCGGATGTACCCCGCTAGGTTTCAAGTTACAGGAACAACGGCTAAACCAACCACCCAAGAATGGAATCGTCGAGCGCAAACACTTGACAACCTCCTACAAGCAGCTTTTATTGCTTCCAGACCTTTCTCCATCAATTAGGAATCTGATGCCGTCACTAAACACATTCCTTAAATTGTAGCCATTTGTTGAGTGTTTTCTTTTTTTTTTTGGTGTCTAATCCGCATATATATCACTATTGCCCTTCATTTTCTTGACTGTATATCTCTAAAATGTCAACATATACACGTGTGATTTAGTTTACGAAGATTTTTCTATGCCGAGAACCTCGATCAGAGAGTAAAAAAGGCGTAAGGTTCACAATGGTGTAAAATTAAAATAGGATATACCGGGCTAGGATTCGAGTTACAGGAACAAGGGCCAAGCCAACCACCCAAGAATGGAATCGTCGAGCGAAAACACTTGACAACCTCCAAGAAGCAGCTTTTCTTGCCACCAGATCTTTCTCCATCAATTAGGAATCTGATGCCGCCACTAAACACATTTCATAAATTGTAGCCATTTGTTGAGCGTTTTTTTTTTTGGTGTCTAATCTGGATATATATCACCATTGCCCTTGATTTTCTTGATTGTATATCTCTTAAATGTCAACATATACATGTGTGATTTAGTTTACGAAGATTTTTCAATGCCGAGAAACTCGATCAGAGAGTAAAAAAGGCGTAAGGTTAACAATGATGTAAAATTAAAATAAGATATACAGGGCTAGGATTCGAGTTACAGGAACAAGGGCCAAACCAACCACCCAAGAATGGAATCGTCGAGCGGAAACACATGACAACCTCCTAGAAGCAGCTTTTCTTGCCACCAGCCCTTTCTCCATCAATTATGAATCTGATGCCGTCACTAAACACATTCCTTAAATTGTAGCCATTTGTTGAGTTATTTTTTTTGGTGTCTAATCCGCATATATATCACCGCTGCCCTTGATTTTCTTGACTGTGTATCTTTTAAATGTCAACATATACACGTGTGATTTAGTTTACGAAGATTTTTCAATGCCGAGAACCTCGAGCAGAGAGTAAAAAAGGCGTAAGGTTCACAATGGTGTAAAATTCAAATGGGATACACCGGGCTAGGATTTTGAGTTACAGGAACAAGGGCAAAACCAACCACCCAAGAATGGAATCGTCGAGCGAAAACACTTGACAACCTCCTAGAAGTAGCTTTTCTTGCCACCAGACCTTTCTCTATCAATTAGGAATCTGATGCCGTCACTAAACACATTCCTTAAATTGTAGCCATTTGTTGAGTGTTTTTTTTGTGTCTAATCCGCATATATATCACCATTGCCCTTGATTTTCTTGACTGTATATCTCTTAAATGTCAACATATACACGTGTGATTTAGTTTACGAAGATTTTTCAATGCAATGAACCTCGATCAGAGAGTAAAAAAGGCGTAAGGTTCACATTGGTGTAAAATTAAAATGGGATACACTTGGCTAGGATTCGAGTTACAGGAACAAGGGACAAACCAACCACCCAAGAATAGAATCGTCGAGCGAAAACACTTGACAACCTCCTAGAAGCAACTTTTCTTGTCACCAGACCTTTCTCCATCAATTATGAATCTGATGCCGTCACTAAACACATTCCTTAAATTGTAGCCATTTGTTGAGTTATTTTTTTTGGTGTCTAATCCGCAAATATATCACCATTGCCCTTGATTTTCTTGACTGTATATCTCTTAAATGTCAACATATACACGTGTGATTTAGTTTACGAAGATTTTTCAATGCCGTGAACCTCGATCAGAGAGTAAAAAAGGCGTAAGGTTCACAATGGTGTAAAATTAAAATCGGATATACCGGGCTAGGATTCGAGTTACAGGAAAAAGGGCCAAGCCAACCACCCAAGAATGGAATCGTCGAGCGAAAACACTTGACAACCTCCAAGAAGCAGCTTTTCTTGCCACCTGACATTTTCTCTATCAATTAGGAATCTGATGCCGTCACTAAACACATTTCATAAATTGTAGCCATTTGTTGAGTGTTCTTTTTTTGGTGTCTAATCTGGATATATATCACCATTGCCCTTGATTTTCTTGACTGTATATCTCTTAAATATCAACATATACATGTGTGATTTAGTTTACGAAGATTTTTCAATGCCGAGAACCTCAATCAGAGAGTAAAAAAGGAGTAAGGTTAACAATGATGTAAAATTAAAATGGGATATACAGGGCTAGGATTCGAGTTACAGGATCAAGGGCCAAACCAACCACCCAAGAATGGAATCGTCGAGCAAAAACACTTGACAACCTCCTAGAAGCAGCTTTTCTTGCCACCAGACATTTCTCCATCATTTAGGAATCTGATGCCGTCACTAAACACATTCCATAAATTGTAGCCATTTGTTGAGTGTTTTTTTTTGGTGTCTAATCCGCATATATATCACCATTGCCCTTGATTTTCTTGACTGTGTATCTCTTAAATGTCAACATATACACGTGTGATTTAGTTTACGAAGATTTTTAAATGCCGAGAACCTCGATCAGAGAGTAAAAAGCGCGTAGGGTTCACAATGGTGTAAAATTAAAATGGGATATACCGGGCTAGGATTCGGGTTACAGGAACAAGGGCCAAACCAACCACCCAAGAATGGAATCATTGAGCGAAAACACTTGACAACCTCCTAGAAGCAGCTTTTCTTGCCACAAGCCCTTTCTCCTTTAATTAGGAATCTGATGCCGTCACTAAACACATTCCTTAAATTGTAGCCATTTGTTGAGTGATTATTTTTGGTGTCTAATCCGCATATATATCACCGCTGCCCTTGATTTTCTTGAATGTATATCTCTTAAATGTCAACATATACACGTGTGATTTAGTTTACGAAGATTTTTCAATGCTGAGAACCTCGAGCAGAGAGTAAAAAAGGCGTAAGGTTCACAATGGTGTAAAATTAAAATGGGATATACCGGGCTAGGATTCGAGTTACAGGAACAAGGGCCAAACCAACCACCCAAGAATGGAATCGTCGAGCGAAAACACTTGACAACCTCCAAGAAGCAGCTTTTCTTGCCACCAGACCTTTCTCCATCAATTAAGAATCTGATGCCGTCACTAAACACATTTCATAAATTGTAGCCATTTGTTGAGTGTTGTTTTTTTGGTGTCTAATCTGGATATATATCACCATTGCCCTTGATTTTCTTGACTGTATATCTCTTAAATGTCAACATATACATGTGTGATTTAGTTTACGAAGATTTTTCAATGCCGAGAACCTCGATCAGAGAGTAAAAAAGGAGTAAGGTTAACAATGATGTAAAATTAAAATGGGATATACAGGGCTAGGATTCGAGTTACAGGAACAAGGGCCAAACCAACCACCCAAGAATGGAATCGTCGAGCGAAAACACTTGACAACCTCCTAGAAGCAGTTTTTCTTGCCACCAGACATTTCTCCATCAATTAGGAATCTGATGCCGTCACTAAACACATTCCATAAATTGTAGCCATTTGTTGAGTGTTTTTTTGGTGTCTAATCCGCATATATATCACCATTGCCCTTGATTTTCTTGACTGTATATCTCTTAAATGTCAACTTATACACGTGCGATTTAGTTTACGAAGATTTTTCAATGCGGAGAACCTCGATCAGAGAGTAAAAAAGGCGTAAGGTTCACAATGGTGTAAAATTAAAATGGGATATATCGGGCTAGGATTCGAGTTACAGGAACAAGGGCCAAACCAACCACCCAAGAATGGATTCATTGAGCGAAAACACTTGACAACCTCCTAGAAGCAGCTTTTCTTGCAACAAGCCCTTTCTCTTTCAATTAGGAATCTGATGCCCTCACTAAACACATTCCTTAAATTGTAGCCATTTGTTGAGTGTTTTTTTTGGTGTCTAATCCGTATATATATCACCAATGCCCTTGATTTTCTTGACTGTATATCTCTTAAATGTCAACATATACACGTGTGATTTAGTTTACGAAGATTTTTCAATGCCGAGAACCTCGATCAGAGAGTAAAAAAGGCGTAAGGTTCACAATGGTGTAAAATTAAAATGGGATATACCCGGCTAGGTTTCAAGTTACAGGAACAAGGGCCAAACCAACCACCCAAGAATGGAATCGTCGAGCGCAAACACTTGACAACTAGGAATCTGATGCCGTCACTAAACACATTCCTTAAATTGTAGCCATTTGTTGAGTGTTTTTTTTGGTGTCTAATCCGCATATATATCACCATTGCCCTTGATTTTCTTGACTGTATATCTCTAAAATGTCAACATATACATGTGTGATTTACTTTACGAAGAGTTTTCAATGCCGAGAACCTCGATCAGAGAGTAAAAAAGGCGTAAGGTTCACAATGGTGTAAAACTAAAATAGGATATACCGGGTTAGAATTCGAGTTACAGGAACACGGGCCAAGCAAACCCGTCAAGAATGGAATCGTCGAGCGAAAAAACTTAATAACCTCCTAGAAGCAGCTTTTCTTGCCACCAGACCTTTCTCCATCAATTAGGAATCTGATGCCGTCACTAAACACATTCCTTCAATTGTAGCCATTTGTTGAGTGTTTTTTTTTTGGTGTCTAATCCGCATATATATCACCATTGCCCTTTATTTTCTTGACTGTATATCTCTAAAATATCAACATATACTCGTGTGATTTAGTTTACGAAGAGTTTTCAATGTCTAGAACCTCGATCAGAGAGTAAAAAATGCATAAGGTTCACAATGGTGTAAAATTAAAATAGGATATACCGGGCTAGGATTCGAGTTACAGGAACAAGGGCCAAGCAAACCCCTCAAGAATGGAATCGTCGAGCGAAAACACTTGACAACCACCTAGAAGCAGCTTTTCTAGCCACCAGACCTTTCTCCATCAATTAGGAATCTGATGCCGTCACTAAACACATTCCTTAAATTGTAGCCATTTGATGAGTGTTTTTTTTTGTGTCTAATCTGTATATATATCACCATTGCCCTTGATTTTCTTGACTGTATATCTCTTAAATGTTAACATATACACGTGTGATTTAGTTTACGAAGATTTTTCAATGCCGAGAACCTCGATCAGAGAGTAAAAAAGGAGTAAGGTTCACAATGGTGTAAAATTAAAATGGGATACACCTGGCTAGGATTCGAGTTACTGGAATAAGGGCCAAACCAACCAACCAAGAATGGAATCGTCTAGCGAAAACACTTGACAACCTCCTAGAAGCAGCTTTTCTTGCCACAAGACCTTTCTCCATCCATTAGGAATCTGATGCCGTCACTAAACACATTCTTTAAATTGTAGCCATTTGTTGAGTGTTTTTTTTTGTGTGTCGAATCTGCATATATATCACCATTGCCCTTGATTTTCTTGACTGTATATCTCTTAAATGTCAACATATACACTTGTGATTTAGTTTACGAAGATTTTTCAATGCCGAGAACCTCGATCAAAGAGTAAAAAAGGCGTAAGGTTCACAATGGTGTAAAATTAAAATAGGATATACCGGGCTAGGATTCAAGTTACAGGAACAAGGGCCAAGCAAACCCCTCAAGAATGGAATCGTCGAGCTAAAACACTTGAAAACCTCCTTGAAGCAACTATTCTTGCCACCAGACCTTTCTCCATCGATTAGGAATCTGATGCCGTCACTAAACACATTCCTTAAATTGTAGCCATTTGTTGAGTGTTTTTTTTTTGTGTGTCTAATCTGCATATATATCACCATTGCCCTTGATTTTCTTAACTGTGTATCTCTTAAATGTCAACATATACACGTGTGATTTAGTTTACGAAGATTTTTCAATGCCGAGAACCTCGATCAGAGAGTAAAAAAGGCGTAAGGTTCACAATGGTGTAAAATTAAAATGGGATACACCTGGCTAGGATTCGAGTTACAGGAACAAGAGCCAAACCAACCACCCAAGAATGGAATCGTCTAGCGAAAACACTTGACAACCTTCTAGAAGCAGCTTTTCTTGCCACCTGACCTCTCTCCATCAATTAGGAATCTGATGCTGTCACTAAACACATTCTTTAAATTGTAGCCATTTGTTGAGTATTTTTTTTTTGGTGTCTAATCCGTATATATATCACCATTGCCCTTGATTTTCTTGACTGTATATCTCTTAAATGTCAACATATACACGTATGATTTAGTTTACGAAGATTTTTCAATGCCGAGAACCTCGATCAGAGAGTAAAAAAGGCGTAAGGTTCACAATGGTGTAAAATTAAAATGGGATATACCCGGCTAGGTTTCAAGTTACAGGGACAAGGGCCAAGCAAACCCCTCAAGAATGGAATCGTCGAGCGAAAACACTTGACAACCTCCTAGAAGCAGCTTTTCTTGCCACCAGACCTTTTTCCATCAATTAGGAATCTGATGCCGTCACTAAACACATTCCTTAAATTGTAGCCATTTGTTGAGTGTTTTTTTTTTGTGTCTAATCCGCATATATATCACCATTGCCTTTGATTTTCATGACTGTATATCTCTTAAATGTTAACATACACTCGTGTGATTTAGTTTACGAAGATTTTGTCAATGCCGAGAACCTCGAGAAGAGAGTAAAAAAGGCGTAAGGTTCACAATGGTGTAAAATTAAAATGGGATATACCGGGCTAGGATTCGAGTTACAGGAACAAGGGCCAAACCAACCACCCAAGAATGGAATCGTCGAGCGAAAACACTTGACAACCTCCTAGAAGCCGCTTTTCTTGCCACCAGACCTTTCTCCGTCAATTAGGAATCTGATGCCGTCACTAAACACATTCCTTAAATTGTAGCCATTTGTTTTGTGTTTTTTTTTGTGTCTAATCCGCATAGATATCACCATTGCCCTTGATTTTCTTAACTGTATATCTCTTAAATGTCAACATATACACGTGTGATTTAGTTTACGAAGATTTTTCAATGCCGAGAACCTCGATCAGAGTGTAAAAAAGGCGTAAGGTTCACAATGGTGTAAAATTAAAATGGGATATACCCGGCTAGATTTCAAGTTACAGGAACAAGAGCCAAATCAACCACCCAAGAATGGAATCGTCGAGCGAAACACTTGACAACCACCTAGAAGCCGTTTTTTTTGCTACCAGACCTTTCTCCATCAATCAGGAATCTGATGCCGTCACTAAACACATTCCTAAAATTGTAGCCATTTGTTGAGTGTTTTTTTTTTTGTGTCTAATCCGCATATATATCACCATTACCTTTGATTTTCTTGATTGTATATCTCTTAAATGTCAACATATACACGTGTGATTTAGTTTACGAAGATTTTTCAATACCGAGAACTTCGATCAGATAGTAAAAAAGGCATAAGGTTCACAATGGTGTAAAATTAAAATGGGATATACCCGGCTAGGTTTCAAGTTACAGGAACAAGAGCCAAATCAACCACCCAAGAATGGAATCGTCGAGCGAAACACTTGACAACCACCTAGAAGCAGTTTTTTTTGCTACCAGACCTTTCTCCATCAATCAGGAATCTGATGCCGTCACTAAACACATTCCTAAAATTGTAGCCATTTGTTGAGTGTTTTTTTTTGTGTCTAATCCGCATATATATCACCATTACCTTTGATTTTCTTGATTGTATATCTCTTAAATGTCAACATATACACGTGTGATTTAGTTTACGAAGATTTTTCAATACCGAGAACCTCGATCAGATAGTAAAAAAGGCATAAGGTTCACAATGGTGTAAAATTAAAATGGGATACACCTGGCTAGGATTCGAGTTACAGGAACAATGGCCAAACCAACCACCCAAGAATGAAATCGTCTAGCGAAAACACTTGACAACCTCCTAGAAGCAACTTTTCTTGTCACCAGACTTTTTTCCATCAATTAGGAATCTGATGCCGTCACTAAACACATTCCTTAAATTGTAGCGATTTGTTGAGTGTTTATTTTGGTGTCTAATCCGCATATATATCACCATTGCCCTTGATTTTCTTGACTGTATATCTCTTAAATGCCAACATATACACTTGTGAATTAGTTTATGAAGATTTTTCAATGCCGAGAACCTCGATCAGAGAGTAAAAAAGGTGTCAGGTTCACAATGGTGTTAAATTAAAATGGGATATAACGGGCTAGGATTCGAGTTACAGGAACAAGGGCCAAACCAACCACCCAAGAATGGAGACGTCGAGCTAAAACACTTGACAACCTCCTTGAAGCAGCTATTCTTGCCACCAGACCTTTCTCCATCGATTAGGAATCTGATGCCGTCACTAAACACATTCCTTAAATTCTAGCCATTTGTTGAGTGTTTTTTTTTTGTGTGTCTAATCTGCATATATATCACAATTGCCCTTGATTTTCTTGACTGTATATCTCTTAAATGTCAACATATACACGTGTGATTTGGTTTACGAAGATTTTTCAATGCCGAGAACCTCGATCAGAGAGTAAAAAAGGCGTAAGGTTCACAATGGTGTAAAATTAAAATAGGATATACCGGGCTAGGATTCGAGTTACAGGAACAAGGGCCAAGCAAACACCTCAAGAATGGAATCGTCGAGCGAAAACACTTGACAACCTCCTAGAAGCAGCTTTTCTTGCCACCAGACCTTTCTCCGTCAATTAGGAATCTGATGCCGTCAAAAAACACATTCCTTAAATTGTAGCCATTTGTTGAGTGTTTTTTTTTGTGTCTAATCCGCATATATATCACCATTGCCTTTGATTTTCTTTACTGTATATCTCTTAAATGTCAACATATACTCGTGTGATTTAGTTTACAAAGATTTTTTCAATGCCGAGGACCTCGAGAAGAGAGTAAAAAAGGCGTAAGGTTCACAATGGTGTAAAATTAAAATAGGATATACCGGGCTAGGATTCGAGTTACAAGAACAAGGGCCAAACCAACCACCCAAGAATGGAATCGTCGAGTGAAAACACTTGACAACCCCCTAGAAGCCGCTTTTCTTGCCACCAGACGTTTCTCTATCAATTAGGAATCTGATGCCGTCACTAAACACATTCCTTAAATTGTAGCCATTTGTTGTGTGTTTTTTTGTGTCTAATCCGCATAGATATCACCATTGCCCTTGATTTTCTTAACTGTATATCTCTTAAATGTCAACATATACACGTGTGATTTAGTTTACGAAGAGTTTTCAATGCCGAGAACCTCGATCAGAGAGTAAAAAAGGCGTAAGGTTCACAATGGTGTAAAATTAAAATAGGATATACTGGGCTAAGATTCGATTTACAGGAACAAGGGCCAAGCAAACGACCCAAGAATGGAATCGTCGAGCGAAAACACTTGACAACCTATTAGAAGCAGCTTTTGTTGCCACCAGACCTTTCTCCATCAATTAGGAATCTGATGCCGTCACTAAACACATTCCTTAATTTGTAGCCATTTGTTGAGTGTTTTTTTTGGTGTCTAATCCGCATATATATCACCGTTGCCCTTGATTTTCTTGACTGTATATCTCTTAAATACCAACATATACACGTGTGAATTAGTTTACGAAGATTTTTCAATGCCAAGAACCTCGATCAGAGAGTAAAAAAGGTGTAAGGTTCACAATGGTGTAAAATTAAAATGGGATATACCGGGCTAGGATTCGAGTTACAGGAACAAGGGCCAAACCAACCACCCAGGAATGGAAACGTCGAGCTAAAACACTTGACAACCTCCTTGAAGCAGCTATTCTTGCCACCAGACCTTTCGCCATCGATTAGGAATCTGATGCCGTCACTAAACACATTCCTTAAATTGTAGCCATTTGTTGAGTGTTTTTTTTTGTGTGTCTAATCTGCATATATATCACCATTGCCCTTGATTTTCTTGACTGTATATCTCTTAAATGTCAACATATACACGTGTGATTTAGTTTACAAGGATTTTTCAATGCCGAGAACCTCGATCAGAGAGTAAAAAAGGCGTAAGGTTCACAATGGTGTAAAATTAAAATGGGATATACCGGGGCTAGGATTCGAGTTACAGGAACAAGTGCCAAACCAACCACCCAAGAATGGAATCGTCGAGCAAAAACACTTGACAACCTCCTAGAAGCAGCTTTTCTTGCCACCAGACCTTTCTCCATCAATTAGGAATCTGATGCCGTCACTAAACACATTCCTTAAATTGTAGCCATTTGTTGAGTGACTTTTTTTTGGTGTCTAATCTGCATATATATATCACCATTGCCCTTGATTTTCTTGAATGTATATCTCTTAAATGTCAACATATACACGTATGATTTAGTTTACGAAGATTTTTCAATGCTGAGAACCTCGAGCAGAGAGTAAAAAAGGCGTAAGGTTCACAATGGTGTAAAATTAAAATGGGATATACCGGGCTAGGATTCGAGTTACAGGAACAAGGGCCAAACCAACCACCCAAGAATGGAATCGTCTAGCGAAAAGACTTGACAACCTCCTAGAAGCAGCTTTTCTTGCCACCAGACCTTTCTCCATCAATTAGGAATCTGACGCCATCACTAAACACATTCCTTAAATTGTAGCTATTTGTTTAGTGTTTTTTTTTTGGTGTCTAATCTGCATATATATCACCATTTCCCTTGATTTTCTTGACTGTATATCTCTTAAATGTCAACATATACAAGTGTGATTTAGTTTACGAAGATTTTTCAATGCCGAGAACCTCGACCAGAGAGTAAAAAAGGCGTAAGTTTCACAATGGTGTAAAATTAAAATGGGATATACCAGGCTAGGATTCGAGTTACAGGAACAAGGACCAAACCAACCACCCAAGAATGTAATCGTCGAGCGAAAACACTTGACAACTTCCTAGAAGCAGCTTTTCTTCCCCCCAGACCTTTCTCCATCAATTAGAAATCTGATGCCGTCACTAAACACATTCCTTAAATTGTAGCCATTTGTTGAGTGACTTTTTTTTGTTGTCTAATCCGCATATATATCACTATTGCCCTTGATTTTCTTGGCTGTATATCTCTTAAATGTCAACATATACACGTGTGATTTTGTTTACGAAGATTTTCCAAACCAACCACCCAAGAATGGAATCGTCGAGCGAAAACACTTGATAACCTCCTAGAAGTAGCTTTTATTGCCACCAGACATTTCTCCATTAAATAGGAATCTGATGCCGTCATTAAACACATTCCTTAAATTGTAGCCATTTGTTGAGTGTTTTTTTTTGTGTCTAATCCGCATATATATCACCATTGCCCTTGATTTTCTTGACTGTATATCTCTTAAATGTCAATATATACACGTGTGATTTAGTTTACGAAGATTTTTCAATGCCGAGAACCTCGATCAGAGAGTAAAAAAGGCGTAAGGTTCACAATGGTGTAAAATGAAAATGGGATATACCGGGCTTGGATTCATGTTACAGGAACAAGGGCCAAACCAACCACCCAAGAATGGAATCGTCGAGCGAAAACACTAGACAACCTCCTAGAAGCAGCTTTTCTTGCCACCAGACCTTTCTCCATCAATTAGGAATCTGCTGCCGTCACTAAACACATTTCTTAAATTGTAGCCATTTGTTGAGTATTTTTTTTTTTGGTGTCTAATCCGCATATATATCACCATTGCCTTTGATTTTCTTGACTGTATATCTCTTAAATGTCAACATATACACGTGTGATTTAGTTTACGAAGATTTTTCAATGCCGAGAACCTCGATCAGAGAGTAAAAAAAGGGTAAGGTTCACAATGGTGTAAAATTAAAATGGGATATACCGGGCTAGGATTCGAGTTACAAGAACAAGGGCCAAACCAACCACCCAAGAATGGAATCGTCGAGCAAAAACACTTGACAACCTCCTAGAAGCAGCTTTTCTTACCACCAGACGTTTCTCCATCAATTAGGAATCTGATGCCGTCACTAAACACATTTCTTAAATTGTAGCCATTTGTTAAGTATTTTTTTTTGTGTCTAATCCGCATATATATCACCATTGCCCTTGATTTTCTTGAATGTATATATCTCTTAAATGTCCGCATATACATGTGTGATTTAGTTTACGAAGATTTTTCAATGCTGAGAACCTCGAGCAGAGAGTAAAAAAGGCGTAAGGTTCACATTGGTGTAAAATTAAAATGTGATATACCGGGCTAGGATTCGAGTTACAGGAACAAGGGCCAAACCAACCACCCAAGAATGGAATCGTCTAGCGAAAACACTTGACAACCTCCTAGAAGCAGCTTTTCTTGCCACCAGACATTTCTCCATCAATTAGGAATCTGATGCCATCACTAAACACATTCCTTAAATTGTAGTTATTTGTTTAGTGTTTTTTTTGGTGTCTAATCTGCATATATATCACCATTTCCCTTGATTTTCTTGACTGTATATCTCTTAAATGTCAACATATACACGTGTGATTTAGTTTACGAAGATTTTTCAATGCCGAGAACCTCGATCATAGAATAAAAAAGGCGTAAGTTTCACAATGGTGTAAAATTAAAATGGGATATATCAGGCTAGGATTCGAATTACAGGAACAAGGGCCAAACCAACCACCCAAGAATGTAATCGTCGAGCGAAAACACTTGACAACCTCCTAGAAGCAGCTTTTCTTCCCACCAGACCTTTCTCCATCAATTAGAAATCTGATGCCGTCACTAAACACATTCCTTAAATTGTAGCCATTTGTTGAGTGAATTTTTTTGGTGTCTAATCCGCATATATATCACCATTGCCCTTGATTTTCTTGGTTGTATATCTCTTAAATGTCAACATATACACGTGTGATTTTGTTTATGAAGATTTTTCAATGCCGAGAACCTCGATCAGATTGTAAAAAAGGCGTAAGGTTCACAATGGTGTAAAATTCAATTGGGATATACCATGCTAGGATTCGAGTTACAGGAACAAGGGCCAAACCAACCAACCAAGAATGGAATCGTCGAGCGAAAACACTTGACAACCTCCTAGAAGCAGCTTTTCTTGCCACCAGACCTTTCTCCATTAAATAGGAATCTGATGCCGTCACTAAACACATTCCTTAAATTGTAGCCATTTGTTGAGTGTTTTTTTTTATGTCTAATCCGCATATATATCACCATTGCCCTTGATTTTCTTGACTGTATATCTCTTAAATTTCAACATATACACGTGTGATTTAGTTTACGAAAATTTTTCAATGCCGAGAACCTCGATCAGACAGTAAAAAAGGCCTAAGGTTCACAATGGTGTAAAATTAAAATGGGATATGCCGGGCTAGGATTCGTGTTACAGTAACAAGGGCCAAACCAACCACCCAAGAATGGAATCGTCGAGCGAAAACACTTGACAACCTCCTAGAAGTAGCTTTTATTGCCACCAGACCTTTCTCCATTAAATAGGAATCTGAAGCCGTCATTAAACACATTCCTTAAATTCTAGCCATTTGTTGAGTGTTTTTTTTTTGTGTCTAATCCGCATATATATCACCATTGCCCTTGATTTTCTTGACTGTATATCTCTTAAATGTCAACATATACACGTGTGATTTAGTTTACGAAGATTTTTCAATGCCGAGAACCTCGATCAGAGGGTAAAAAAGGCGTAAGGTTCACAATGGTGTAAAATGAAAATGGGATATACCGGGCTTGGATTCATGTTACAGGAACAAGGGCCAAACCAACCACCCAAGAATGGAATCGTCGAGCGAAAACACTAGACAACCTCCTTGAAGCAGCTTTTCTTGCCACCAGACCTTTCTCCATCAATTAGGAATCTGATGCCGTCACTAAACACCTTTCTTAAATTGTAGCCATTTGTTGAGTATTTTTTTTTTGGTGTCTAATCCGCATATATATCACCATTGCTATTGATTTTCTTGACTGTATATCTCTTAAATGTCAACATATACACGTGTGATTTAGTTTACGAAGATTTTTCAATGCCGAGAACCTCGATCAGAGAGTAAAAAAAGGGTAAGGTTCACAATGGTGTAAAATTAAAATGGGATATATCGGGCTAGGATTCGAGTTAAAGGAACAAGGGCCAAACCAACCACCCAAGAATGGAATCGTTGAGCAAAAACACTTGACAACCTCCTAGAAGCAGCTTTTCTTACCACCAGACGTTTCTCCATCAATTGGGAATATTATGCCGTCACTAAACACATTTCTTAAATTGTAGCCATTTGTTGAGTATTTTTTTTTGGTGTCTAATCCGCATATATATCACCATTGCCCTTGATTTTCTTGAATGTATATCTCTTAAATGTCCGCATATACACGTGTGATTTAGTTTACAAAGATTTTTCAATGCTGAGAACCTCAAGCAGAGAGTAAAAAAGGCGTAAGGTTCACAATGGTGTAAAATTAAAATGGGATATACCGGGCTAGGATTCGAGTTACAGGAACAAGGGCCAAACCAACCACCCAAGAATGGAATCGTCGAGCGAAAACACTTGACAACCTCCTAGAAGCTGCTTTTCTTCCCACCAGACCGTTCTCCATCAATTAGAAATCTGATGCCATCACTAAACACATTCCTTATATTGTAGCTATTTGTTGAGTGAATTTTTTTGGTGTTTAATCCGCGTATATATCACCATTGCCCTTGATTTTCTTGGCTGTATATCTCTTAAATGTCAACATATACACGTGTGATTTTGTTTATGAAGATTTTTCAATGCCGAGAACCTCGATCAGAGAGTAAAAAAGGCGTAAGGTTCACAATGGTGTAAAATTAAAATGGGATATACCATGCTAGGATTCGAGTTTCAGGAACAAGGGCCAAACCAACCACACAAGAATGGAATCGTCGAGCGAAAACACTTGACAACCTCCTAGAAGCAGCTTTTCTTGCCACCAGACCTTTCTCCATTAAATAGGAATCTGATGCCGTCACTAAACACATTCCTTAAGTTGTAGCCATTTGTTGAGTGTTTTTTTTTTGTGTCTAATCCGCATATATATCACCATTGCCCTTGATTTTCTTGACTGTATATCTCTTAAATTTGAACATATACACGTGTGATTTAGTTTACGAAGATTTTTCAATGCCGAGAACCACGATCAGAGAGTAAAGATGGCGTAAGGTTCACAATGGTGTAAAATTAAAATGGGATATGCCGGGCTAGAATTCGTGTTACAGGAACAAGGGCCAAACCAACTACCCAAGAATGGAAACGTCGAGCGAAAACACTTGACAACCTCCTAGAAGCAGCTTTTCTTGCCACCAGACCTTTCTCAATCAATTAGGAATCTGATGCCGTCACTAAACACATTTCTTAAATTGTAGCCATTTGTTGAGTATTTTTTTTGGTGGCTAATCCGCATATATATCGCCATTGCTTTTGATTTTCTTGACTGTATATCTCTTAAATGTCAACATATACACGTGTGATTTAGTTTACGAAGATTTTTCAATGCCGAGAACCTCGATCAGAGAGTAAAAAAAGGGTAAGGTTCACAATGGTGTAAAATTAAAATGAGATATACCGGGGCTAGGATTCGAGTTACAGGAACAAGGGCCAAACCAACCACCCAAGAATGGAATCGTCGAGCGAAAACACTTGACAACCTCCTAGAAGCAGCTTTTCTTGCCACCAGCCCTTTCTCCATCAATTAGGAATCTGATGCCGTCACTAAACACATTTATTAAATTGTAGCCATATGTTGAGTGTTTTTTTTTGTGTCTAATCATCATATATATCACCATTGCCCTTGATTTTCTTGACTGTATATCTCTTAAATGTCAACATATACACATGTGATTTAGTTTACGAAGTTTTTTCAATGCCGAGAACCTCGATCAGACAGTAAAAAAGGCGTAAGGTTCACAATGGTGTAAAATTAATATGGGATATACCGGGCTAGGATTCGAGTTACAGGAACAAGGGCCAAACCAACCACCCAAGAATGGAATCGTCGAGCAAAAACACTTGACAACCTCCTAGAAGCAGCTTTTCTTGCCACTAGACCTTTATCAATTAATTAGGAATCTGATGCCGTCACCAAACACATTCCTTAAATTGTAGCCATTTGTTGAGTTTTTTTATGCCTAATCCGCATATATATCACCATTACCCTTTATTTTCTTGACTGTATATCTCTTAAATGTCAACGTATACACGTATGATTCAGTTTACGAAGATTTTTCAATGCCGAGAACCTCGATCAGAGAGTAAAAAAGGCGTAAGGTTTACAATGGTGTAAAATTAAAATGGAATATACCGGACTAGAATTCGAGTTACAGGAACTAGGGCCAAACCAACCACCCAAGAATGGAATCGTTAATCGAAAACACTTGACAACCTCCTAGAAGCAGCTTTTCTTGCCTCCAGACCTTTCTCCATCAATTAGGAATCTGATAACGTCACTAAACACATTCCTTAAATTGTAACCATTTGTTGAGTGTTTTTTTTTGGTGTCTAATCCGCATATATATCACCATTGCGCTTGATATTCTTGACTGTATATCACTTAAATGTCAACATATACATGTGTGATTTAGTTTACGAAGAATTTTCAATGCCGAGAACCTCGATCAGAGAGTAAAAAAGGCGTAAGGTTCACAATGGTGTAAAATTAAATTGGTGTTGTAAAATTAAAATGGGATATACTGGGCTAGGATTTGAGTTACAGGAACAAGGGACAAACCAACCACCCAAGAATGGAATCGTCAAGCGAAAACACTTGACAACCACCTAGAAGCAGCTTTTCTTGCCACTAGACCTTTCTCCATCAATTAGGAATCTGATGCCGACACTAAACACCTTTCTTAAATTGTAGCCATTTGTTGAGTTTTTTTTTTTTTTTTGGGTCTAATCCGCATATATATCACCATTGCCCTTGATTTTCTTAACTGTATATCTCTTAAATGTCAACATATACACGTGTGATTTAGTTTACAAAGATTTTTCAATGCCGAGAACCTCGATCAGAGAGTAAAAAAGGCGTAAGGTTCTCAATGGTGTAAAATTAAAATGGAATATACCGGACTAGGATTCGAGTTACAGGAATAAGGGCTAAACCAACCACCCAAGAAAGGAATCGTCGAGCGAAAACACTTGACAACCACCTATAAGCAGCTTTTCTTGCCACCAAAACTTTCTCCATCAATTAGGAATCTGATGGCGTCACTAAACACATTCCTTAAATTGTAGCAATTTGTTGAGTGATTTTTTTTTTGGTGTCTAATCTGCATATATATCACCATTGCCCTTGATTTTATTGACTGTATATCTCTTAAATGTCAACATATACACGTGTGATTTAGTTTACGAAGATTTTTCAATGCCAAGAACCTCGATCAGAGAGTAAAAAAGCCGTAAGGTTCACAATGGTGTAAAATTAAAATGGGATATACCGGGTTAGGATTCAAGTTACAGGAACAAGGGCCAAACCAACCACCCTGGATTGGAATCATAGAGCGAAAACACTTGACAACCTCCAAGAAGCAGCTTTTCTTGCCACCAGACCTTTCTCCATCAATTAGGAATCTGATGCCGTCACTAAACACATTCCTTAAATTGTAGCCATTAGTTGAGTGTTTTTTTGGTGTCTAATCCGCATATATATCACCATTGCCCTTGATTTTCTTGACTGTATATCTCTTAAATGTCAACATATACACGTGTGATTTAGTTTACGAATATTTTTCAACGCCGAGAACCTCTATCAGATAGTAAAAAAGGCTTAAGTTTCACAATGGTGTAAAATTAAAATGGGATATGCCGTGCTAGGATTCGAGTTACAAGAACAAGGGCCAAACCAACCACCCAAGAATCGAATCGTCGAGCGAAAACACTTGACAACCTCCTAGAAGTGGCTTTTCTTACCACCAGACTTCTCCATCAATTAAGAATCTGATGCCGTCACTAAACACATTCCTTAAATTGTAGCTATTTATTGAGTGTTTTTTTTGGTGTGTTATCCACATATATATCACCATTGCCCTTGATTTTCTGGACTGTATATCTCTTAAATGTTAACATATACAGGTGTGATTTAGTTTACGAAGATTTTTTAATGCCGAGAACCTCGATCAGAGAGTAAAAAAGGCTTAAGGTTCACAATGGTGTAAAATTAAAATGGGATATATCGGGGTAGGATTCGAGTTACAGAAACAAGGGCCAAACCAACCACCCAAGAATGGAATCGTCGAGCAAAAACACTTGACAACCTCCTAGAAGCAGCTTTTCTTGCCACCAGACTTCTCCATCAATTAGGAATCTGATGCCGTCACTAAACACATTCCTTAAATTGTAGCCATTTATTGATTGTTTTTTTTTGTGTCTAATCCGCATATATATCACCATTGCCATTGATTTTCTTGACTGTATATCTCTTAAATGTCAACATATACACGTGTGATTTAGTTTACGAAGATTTTTCAATGCCGAGAACCTCGATCAGAGAGTAAAAAAGGCGTAAGGTTTACAATGGTGTAAAATTAAAATGGGATATAACGGGCTAGGATTCGAGTTACAGGAACAAGGGCCAAACCAACCACCCAAGAATGGAATCGTCGAGCGAAAACACTTGACAACCTCCTAGAAGCGGCTTTTCTTACCACCAGACTTCTCCATCAATTAAGAATCTGATGCCGTCACTAAACACATTCCTTAAATTGTAGCTATTTATTGAGTGTTTTTTTTTGTGTCTAATCCGCATATATATCACCATTGCCCTTGATTTTCTTGACTGTATATCTCTTAAATGTCAACATATACACGTGTGATTTAGTTTACGAAGATTTTTTAACGCCGAGAACCTCGATCAGATTGTAAAAAATGTGTAAGGTTCACAATGGTGTAAAATTAAAAAGGGATATACCGGGCTAGGATTCGAGTTACAGGAACAAGGGATAAACGAACCACCCAAGAATGGAATCGTCGAGCGAAAACGCTTGACAACCTCTTAGAAACATCTTTTCTTACCACCAGAGATTTCTCCATCAATTAGGAATCTGATGCCGTCAATAAACACATTCCTTAAATTGTAGCTATTTATTGAGTGTTTTTTTTTTGTGTCTAATCCGCATATATATCACCATTGCCCTTGATTTTCTTGACTGTATATCTCTTAAATGTCAACATATACACGTGTGATTTAGTTTACGAAGATTTTTCAATGCCGAGAACCTCGATCAGAGAGTAAAAAAGGCGTAAGGTTCATAATGGTGTAAAATTAAAATGGGATATACCGGGCTAGGATTCGAGTTACAGGAACAAGGGACAAACCAACCACCCTAGAATGGAATCGTCGAGCGAAAACACTTGACAACCTCTTAGAAACAGCTTTTCTTACCACCAGACCTTTCTCCATCAATTAGGAATCTGATGCCGTCACTAAACACATTCCTTAAATTGTAGCCATTTGTTGAGTGTTTTTTTGGGGGTTCTAATCCGCATATATATCACCATTGCCCTTGATTTTCTTGACTGTATATCTCTTAAATGTCAACATATACACGTGTGATTTAGTTTCTGAAGATTTTTCAATGCCGAGAACCTCGACAAGAGAGTAAAAAAGGCGTAAGGTTCACAATGGTGTTAAATTAAAATGGGATATACCGGGGTAGGATTCGAGTTACAGGAACAAGGGCCAAACCAACCACCCAAGAATGGAATCGTCGAGCGAAAACACTTGACAACCTCCTAGATGCAGCTTCTCTTGCCACCAAACGTTTCTTCATCAATTAGGAATTTGATGTCGTCACTAAACACATTCCTTAAATTGTAGCTATTTGTTGAGTGTTTTTTTTGTGTCTAATCCGCATTTATATCACCATTTCCCTTGATTTTCTTGACTGTATATCTCTTAAATGTCAAGATATACACGTGTGATTTAGTTTACGAAGATTTTTCAATGCCGAGAACCTCGATCAGAGAGTAAAAAAGGCGTAAGGTGCACAATGGTGTAAAATTAAAATGGGATATATCGGGGTAGGATTCGAGTTACAGAAACAAGGGCCAAACCGACCACCCAAGAATGGAATCGTCGAGCAAAAACACTTGACAACCTCCTAGAAGCAGCTTTTCTTGCCACCAGACCTTTCTCCATCAATTAGGAATCTGATGCCGTCACTAAACACATTCCTTAAATTGTAGCCATTTATTGATTGTTTTTTTGTGCCTAATCCGCATATACATCACCATTGCCCTTGATTTTCTTGACTGTATATCTCTTAAATGTCAACATATACACGTGTGATTTAGTTTACGAAGATTTTTCAATGCCGAGAACCTCGATCAGAGAGTAAAAAAGGCATAAGGTTCACAATGGTGTAAAATTAAAATGGGATATAACGGGCTAGGATTCGAGTTATGGAACAAGGGCCAAACCAACCACCCAAGAATGGAATCGTCGAGCGAAAACACTTAACAACCTCCTAGAAGCGGCTTTTCTTACCACCAATTAGGAATATGATTCCGTCACTAAAAACAATTGTTAAATTGTAGCCATTTGTTGAGTGTTTTTTTTTTTTGGTGTTTAATCCGCATATATATCACCATTGCCCTTGATTTTCTTGACTGTATATCTCTTAAATGTTAACATATACACCTGTGATTTAGTTTACGAAGATTTTTCAATGCCTAGAACCTCGAGCAGAGAGTAAAAAAGACGTAAGGTTCACAATGGTGTGAAATTAAAATGGGATATACCGGGATAGGATTCGAGTTACAGAAACAAGGGACAAACCAACCACCCAAGAATGGAATCGTTGAGCGAAAACACTTGACAACCTCTTAGAAACAGCTTTTCTTACCGCCAGACCTTTCTCCATCAATTAGGAATCTGTTGCCGTCAATAAACACATTCCTTAAATTGTAGCCATTTGTTGAGTGTTTTTTTTGGGGGTTCTAATCCGCATATATATCACCATTGCCCTTGATTTTCTTGACTGTATATCTCTTAAATGTCAACATATACACGTGTGATTTAGTTTACGAAGATTTTTCAATGACGAGAACCTCGATCAGAGAGTAAAAAACGCGTAAGGTTTACAATGGTGTAAAATTAAAATGGGATATAACGGGCTAGGATTCGAGTTATGGAACAAGGGCCAAACCAACCACCCAAGAATGGAATCGTCGAGCGAAAACACTTGACAACCTCCTAGAAGCAGCTTTTCTTGCCACCAGACCTTTCTTCATCAATTAGGAATCTGATGCCGTCACTAAACACATTCCTTAAATTGTAGCCATTTGTTGAGTGTTTTTTTTTTTTGGTGTTTAATCCGCATATATATCACCATTGCCCTTGATTTTCTTGACTGTATATCTCTTAAATGTTAACATATACACGTGTGATTTAGTTTATGAAGATTTTTCAATGCCTAGAACCTCGAGCAGAGAGTAAAAAAGACGTAAGGTTCACAATGGTGTGAAATTAAAATGGGATATACCGGGCTAGGATTCGAGTTACAGAAACAAGGGACAAACCAACCACCCAAGAATGGAATCGTTGAGCGAAAACACTTGACAACCTCTTAGAAACAGCTTTTCTTACCGCCAGACCTTTCTCCATCAATTAGGAATCTGTTGCCGTCAATAAACACATTCCTTAAATTGTAGCCATTTGTTGAGTGTTTTTTTTGGGGGTTCTAATCCGCATATATATCACCATTGCCCTTGATTTTCTTGACTGTATATCTCTTAAATGTCAACATATACACGTGTGATTTAGTTTCCGAAGATTTTTCAATGCCGAGAACCTCGACAAGAGAGTAAAAAAGGCGTAAGGTTCACAATGGTGTAAAATTAAAATGGGATATACCGAGGTAGGATTCGAGTTACAGGAACAAGGGCCAAACCAACCACCCAAGAATGGAATCGTCGAGCGAAAACACTTGACAACCTCCTAGAAGCAGCTTTTCTTGCCACCAGACCTTTCTTCATCAATTAGGAATCTGATGCCGTCACTAAACACATTCCTTAAATTGAAGCCATTTGTTGAGTGTTTTTTTTTGTGTCTAATCTGCATATATATCACCATTTCCCTTGATTTTCTTGACTGTATATCTCTTAAATGTCAAGATATACACGTGTGATTTAGTTTACGAAGATTTTTCAATGCCGAGAACCTCGATCAGAGAGTAAAAAACGCGTAAGGTGCACAATGGTGTAAAATTAAAATGGGATATATCGGGGTAGGATTCGAGTTACAGAAACAAGGGCCAAACCGACCACCCAAGAATGGAATCGTCGAGCAAAAACACTTGACAACCTCCTAGAAGCAGCTTTTCTTGCCGCCAGACCTTTCTCCATCAATTAGGAATCTGATGCCGTCACTAAACACATTCCTTAAATTGTAGCCATTTATTGAGTGTTTTTTTTTGTGTCTAATCCGCATATATATCACCATTTCCCTTGATTTTCTTGACTGTATTATCTCTTAAATGTCAACATATACACGTGTGATTTAGTTTACGAAGATTTTTCAATGCCGAGAACCTCGATCAGAGAGTAAAAAAGGCGTAAGGTTTACAATGGTGTAAAATTAAAATGGGATATAACGGGCTAGCATTCGAGTTATGGAACAAGAGCCAAACCAACCACCCAAGAATGGAATCGTCGAGCGAAAACACTTGACAACCTCCTAGAAGCGGCTTTTCTTACCACCAGACTTCTCCATCAATTACGAATCTGGTGCCGTCACTAAAAACATTCCTTAAATTGTAACCATTTGTTGAGTGTTTTTTTTTTGGTGTTTAATCCGCATATATATCACCATTGCCCTTGATTTTCTTGACTGTATATCTCTTAAATGTTAATATATACACGTGTGATTTAGTTTACGAAGATTTTTCAATGCCGAGAACCTCGAGCAGAGAGTAAAAAAGATGTAAGGTTCACAATGGTGTAAAATTAAAATGGGATATACCGGGCTAGGATTCGAGTTACAGGAACAAGCGACAAACCAACCACCCAAGAATGGAATCGTCGAGCGAAAACATTTGACAACCTCTTAGAAACAGCTTTTCTTACCACCAGACCTTTCTCCATCAATTAGGAATCTGTTGCCGTCAGTAAACACATTCCTTAAATTGTAGCCATTTGTTGAGTGTTTTTTTGGGGGGTTCTAATCCGCATATATATCACCATTGCCCTTGATTTTCTTGACTGTATATCTCTTAAATGTCAACATATACATGTGTGATTTAGTTTCCGAAGATTTTTCAATGCCGAGAACCTCGACAAGAGAGTAAAAAAGGCGTAAGCTTCACAATGGTGTTAAATTAAAATGGGATATACCGAGGTAGGATTCGAGTTACAGGAACAAGGGCCAAACCAACCACCCAAGAATGGAATCGTCGAGCGAAAACACTTGACAACCTCCTAGAAGCAGCTTTTCTTGCCACCAGACCTTTCTTCATCAATTAGGAATCTGATGCCGTCACTAAACACATTCCTTAAATTGTAGTCATATGTTGAGTGTTTTTTTTGGGGGTTCTAATCCGCATATATATCACCATTACCCTTGATTTTCTTGACTGTATATCTCTGAAATGTCAACATATACACGTGTGATTTAGTTTCCGAAGATTTTTCGATGCCGAGAACCTCGACAAGAGAGTAAAAAAGGCGTAAGGTTCACAATGGTGTTAAATTAAAATGGGATATACCGGGGTAGGATTCGAGTTACAGGAAGAAGGGCCAAACCAACCACCCAAGAATGGAATCGTCGAGCGAAAACACTTGACAACCTCCTAGAAGCAGCTTTTCTTGCCACCAGACCTTTCTTCATCAATTAGGAATCTGATGCCGTCACTAAACACATTCCTTAAATTGTAGCCATTTGTTGAGTGTTTTTTTTTTGTGTCTAATCCGCATATATATCACCATTTCCCTTGATTTTCTTGACTGTATATCTCTTAAATGTCAAGATATACACGTGTGATTTAGTTTAAGAAGATTTTTCAATGCCGAGAACCTCGATCAGAGAGTAAAAAAGGCGTAAGGTGCACAATGGTGTAAAATTAAAGTGGGATACATCGGGGTAGGATTCGAGTTACAGAAACAAGGGCCAAACCGACCACCCAAGAATGGAATCGTCGAGCAAAAACACTTGACAACCTCCTTGAAGCAGCTTTTCTTGCCGCCAGACCTTTCTCCATCAATTAGGAATCTGATGCCGTCACTAAACACATTCCTTAAATTGTAGCCATTTATTCAGTGTTTTTTTTTGTGTCTAATCCGCATATATATCACCATTTCCCTTGATTTTCTTGACTGTATATCTCTTAAATGTCAACATATACATGTGTGATTTAGTTTACGAAGATTTTTCAATGCCGAGAACCTCGATCAGAGAGTATAAAAGGCGTAAGGTTTACAATGGTGTAAAATTAAAATGGGATATAACGGTCTAGGATTCGAGTTATGGAACAAGGGCCAAACCAACCACCCAAGAATGGAATCGTCGAGCGAAAACACTTAACAACCTCCCAGAAGCGGCTTTTCTTACCACCAGACTTCTCCATGAATTAGGAATCTGGTGCCGTCACTAAAAACATTCCTTAAATTGTAGCCATTTGTTGAGTGTTTTTTTTTGGTGTTTAATCCGCATATATATCACCAGTGCCCTTGATTTTCTTGACTGTATATCTCTTAAATGTTAATATATACACGTGTGATTTAGTTTACGAAGATTTTTCAATGCCGAGAACCTCGAGCTGAGAGTAAAAAAGATGTAAGGTTCACAATGGTGTAAAATTAAAATGGGATATACAGGGCTAGGATTCGAGTTACAGGAACAAGGGACAAACCAACCACCCAAGAATGGAATCGTCGAGCGAAAACACTTGACAACCTCTTAGAAACAGCTTTTCTTACCACCAGACCTTTCTCCATCAATTAGGAATCTGTTGCCGTCACTAAACACATTTCTTAAATTGTAGCCATTTGTTGAGTGTTTTTTTGGGGGGTTCTAATCCGCATATATATCACCATTACCCTTGATTTTCTTGACTGTATATCTCTTAAATGACAACATATACACGTGTGATTTAGTTTCCGAAGATTTTTCAATTCCGAGAACCTCGACAAGAGAGTAAAAAAGGCGTAAGGTTCACAATGGTGTAAAATTAAAATGGGATATACCGAGGTAGGATTCGAGTTACAGGAACAAGGGCCAAACCAACCACCCAAGAATGGAATCGTCGAGCGAAAACACTTGACAACCTCCTAGAAGCAGCTTTTCTTGCCACCAGACCTTTCTTCATCAACTAGGAATTTGATGCCGTCACTAAACACATTCCTTAAATTGTAGTCATTTGTTGAGTGTTTTTTTTGGGGGTTCTAATCCGCATATATATCACCATTGCCCTTGATTTTCTTGACTGTATATCTCTGAAATGTCAACATATACACGTGTGATTTAGTTTCCGAAGATTTTTCAATGCCGAGAACCTCGACAAGAGAGTAAAAAAGGCGTAAGGTTCACAATGGTGTTAAATTAAAATGGGATATACCAGGGTAGGATTCGAGTTACAGGAAGAAGGGCCAAACCAACCACCCAAGAATGGAATCGTCGAGCGAAAACACTTGACAACCTCCTAGAAGCAGCTTTTCTTGCCACCAGACCTTTCTTCATCAATTAGGAATCTGATGCCGTCACTAAACACATTCCTTAAATTGTAGCCATTTGTTGAGTGTTTTTTTTTGTGTCTAATCCGCATATATATCACCATTTCCCTTGATTTTCTTGACTGTATATCTCTTAAATGTCAAGATATACACGTGTGATTTAGTTTACGAAGATTTTTCAATGCCAAGAACCTCGATCAGAGAGTAAAAAAGGCGTAAGGTGCACAATGGTGTAAAATTAAAATGGGATACATCGGGGTAGGATTCGAGTTACAGAAACAAGGGCCAAACCGACCACCCAAGAATGGAATCGTCGAGCAAAAACACTTGACAACCTCCTAGAAGCAGCTTTTCTTGCCGCCAGACCTTTCTCCATCAATTAGGAATCTGATGCCGTCACTAAACACATTCCTTAAATTGTAGCCATTTATTCAGTGTTTTTTTTTGTGTCTAATCCGCATATATATCACTATTTCCCTTGATTTTCTTGAATGTATATCTCTTAAATGTCAACATATACACGTGTGATTTAGTTTACGAAGATTTTTCAGTGCCGAGAACCTCGATCAGAGAATAAAAAGGCGTAAGGTTTACAATGGTGTAAAATTAAAATGGGATATAACGGGCTAGGATTCGAGTTATGGAACAAGGGCCAAACCAACCACCCAAGAATGGAATCGTCGAGCGAAAACACTTAACAACCTCCTAGAAGCGGCTTTTCTTACCACCAGACTTCTCCATCAATTAGGAATCTGGTGCCGTCACTAAAAACATTCCTTAAATTGTAGCCATTTGTTGAGTGTTTTTTTTTGGTGTTTAATCCGCATATATATCACCATTGCCCTTGATTTTCTTGACTGTATATCTCTTAAATGTTAACATATACACGTGTGATTTAGTTTACGAAGATTTTTCAATGCCGAGAACCTCGAGCAGAGAGTAAAAAAGGCGTAAGGTTCACAATGGTGTAAAATTAAAATGGGATATACCGAGGTAGGATTCGAGTTAAAGAAACAAGGGCCAAACCAACCACCCAAGAATGGAATCGTCGAGCGAAAACACTTGACAACCTCCTAGAAGCAGCTTTTCTTGCCACCAGACCTTTCTTCATCAATTAGGAATCTGATGCCGTCACTAAACACATTCCTTAAATTGTAGCCATTTGTTGAGTGTTTTTTTTTTGTGTCTAATCCGCATATATATCACCATTTCCCTTGATTTTGTTGACTGTATATCTCTTAAATGTCAAGATATACACGTGTGATTTAGTTTACGAAGATTTTTCAATGCCGAGAACCTCGATCAGAGAGTAAAAAAGGCGTAAGGTTCACAATGGTGTAAAATTAAAATAGGATATGCCGGGATAGGATTCAAGTTACATGAACAAGCGCCAAACCAACCACCCAAGAATGGAATCGTAGAGCGAAAACAGTTGACAACCTCCTAGAAGCAGCTTTTCTTACCACCAGACCTTTCTCCATCAATTAGGAGTCTGATGCTGTCACTAAACACATTCCTTAAATTGTAGCCATTTATTGAGTGTTTTTTTTTGTGTCTAATCCGCATATATATCACCATTGCCCTTGATTTTCTTGACTGTATATCTCTTAAATGTCAACATATACACGTGTGATTTAGTTTACGAAGATTTTTCAATGCCAAGAACCTCGATTACAGAGTAAAAAAGGCGTAAGGACACAATGGTGTAAAATTAAAATGGGATATATCGGGCTAGGATTCGAGTTACTGGAACAAGGGCCAAACCAACCACCCAAGAATGGAATCGTCGAGCGAAAACACTTGACAACCTCCTAGAAGCAGCTTTTCTTGCCACCAGACCTTTCTCCATCAATTAGGAATCTGATGCCGTCACTAAACACATTCCTTAAATTGTAGCCATTTGTTGAGTGTTTTTTTTTTGTGTCTAATCCGCATATATATTACCGTTGCCCTTGATTTTCTTGACTGTATATCTCTTAAATATCAACATATACACGTGTGATTTAGTTTACGAAGATTTTTCAATGCCGAGAACCTCGATCAGACAGTAAAAAATGCGTAAGGTTCATAATGGTGTAAAATTAAAATGGGATATACCGGGCTAGGATTCGAGTTATAGGAACAAGGGACAAACCAACCACCCATGAATGGAATCGTCGAGCGAAAACACTTGACAACCTTCTAGAAGCAACTTTTCTTGCCACCAGACCTTTCTCCATCAATTAGGAATCTGACGCCGTCACTAAACACATTCCATAAATTGTAGCCATTTGTTGAGTGTTTTTTTTTGGTGTCTAATCCGCATATATATTACCATTGCCCTTGATTTTCTTGACTGTATATCTCTAAAATATCAACATATACACGTGTGATTTAGTTTACGAAGATTTTTCAATGACGAGAACCTCGATCAGAGAGTAAATAAGGCGTAAGGTTCACAATGGTGTAAAATTAAAATGGGATATGCCGGGCTAGGATTCGAGTTACATGAACAAGGGCCAAACCAACCACCCAAGAATGGAATCGTCGAGCGAAAACACTTGACAACCTCCTAGAAGCAGCTTTTCTTGCCACAAGACCTTTCTACATCAATTAGGAATCTGACTCCGTCACTAAACACATTCCTTAAATTGTAGCCATTTGTTGAGTGTTTTTTTTGGTGTCTAATCCGCCTATATATCACCATTGCACTTGATTTTCTTGGCTGTATATCTCTTAAATGTCAGCATATTCACGTGTGATTTAGTTTACGAAGATTTTTCAATGCGGAGAACCTCGATCAGAGAGTAAAAAGGCGCAAGTTTCACAATGGTGTAAAATTAAAATGAGATATACTGGGCTAGGATTCAAGTTACAGGAACAAGTGCCAAACCAACCAGCCAAGAATGGAATCGTCGAGCGAAAGCACTTGACAACCTCCTAGAAGCAGCTTTTCTTGCCACTAAACCTTTCTCCATCAATTAGGAATCTGATGCCGTCACTAAACACATTCCTTAAATTGTAGCCATTTGTTGAGTGTTTTTTTTGGTGTCTAATCCGCATATATATCACCATTGCCCTTGATTTTCTTGACTGTATGTCTCTTAAATGTCAACATATACATGTGTGATTTAGTTTACGTAGATTTTTCAATGCCGAGAACCTAGATCAGAGAGTAAAAAAGGTGTAAGGTTCACAATGGTGTAAAATTAAAATGGGATATACCGGGCTAGGATTCGAGTTACAGGAGCAAGGGCGAAACCAACCACCCAAGAATGGAATCGTCGAGCGAAAACACTTAACAACCACCAAGAAGTAGCTTTTCTTGCCACCAGACCTTTCTCTATCAGTTAGGAATCTAATGTCGTCACTAAACACATTCCGTAAATTGTAGCTATTTGTTGAGTGTTTTTTTTTGTGTCTAAACCGCATATATATCAATCACCATTGCCCTTGATTTTCATGACTGTATATCTCTTAAATGTCAACATATACACGTGTGATTTGGTTTATGAAGATTTTTTAATGCCGAGAACCTCGATCAGAGAGTTAAAAAGGCGTAAGGTTCACAATGGTGTAAAATTAAAATGGGATATACCGGGCTAGGATTTGAGTTACAGGAACAAAGGCCAAACCAACCACCCAAGAATGGAATCGTTGAGCTAAAACACTTGACAACCTCATAGAAGCAACTTTTCTTGCCATCAATTAGGAATCCGATGCCATCACTAAACACATTCCTTAAATTGTAGCCATTTGTTGAGTGTTTTTTTTGTTGTCTAATCCGCATATATATCACCATTGCCCTTGATTTTCTTGTCTGTATATCTCTTAAATGTCAACCTATACACGTGTGATTTAGTTTACATAGATTTTTCAATGCCGAGAACCTCGATCAGAGAGTAAAAAAGGCCTTGATTTTAGTTTACTGTATTCGAGTTACACGTGTGATTTAGTTTACGTATATTTTTCATTGCCCTTGATTTTCTTTACTGTATATATCTTAAATGTCAACATATACACGTGTGATTTAGCTTACGAAGATTTTTCAATGCCGAGAACCTCGATCAGAGAGTAAAAAAGGCGTAAGGTTCACAATGGTGTAAAAATAAAATGGGATATACCGGGCTAGGATTCGAGTTACAGGAACAAGGGCCAAACCAACCACCCAAGAATGGAATCGTCGAGCGAAAACACTTGACAACCTCCTAGAAGCAGCTTTTCTTGCCACCAGACCTTTCTCCATCAATTAGGAATCTGATGCCGTCACTAAACACGTTCCTTAAATTGTAGCCATTTGTTGAGTATGTTTTTTTTGGTGTCTAATCCGCATATATATCACCATTGCCCTTGATTTTCTTGACTGTATATCTCTTAAATGTCAACATATACAGGTGTGATTTAGTTTACGAAGAATTTTCAATGCCAAGAACCTCGATCAGAGAGTAAAAAAGGCGTAAGGTTAACAATGGTGTAAAATTAAAATGGGATATATCGGGCTTGGATTCGAGTTACAGGAACAAGGGCCAAACCAACCACCCAAGAATGGAATCATCGAGCGAAAACACTTGACAACCTCCTAGAAGCAGCTTTTCTTGCCACCAGACCTTTCTCCATCAATTACGAATCTGATGTCGTCACTAAACACATTTCTTAAATTGTATCCATTTGTTGAGTGTTTTTTTTTGGTGTCTAATCCGCATATATATCACCGTTGCCCTTGATTTTCTTGACTGTATATCTCTTAAATGTCAACATATACACGTGTGATTTAGTTTACGAAGATTTTTCAATGCCGAGAACCTCGATCAGAGAATAAAAAAGGCGTAAGGTTCACAATGGTGTAAAATTAAAATGGGATATACCTGGCTAGGATTCAAGTTACAGGAAAAAGGGCCAAACCAACCACCCAAGAATGGAATCGTCGAGCGAAAACACTTGACAACCTCCTAGAAGCAGCTTTTCTTGCCACCAGACCTTTCTCCATCATTTAGGAATCTGATGCCGTCACTAAACACATTCCTTAAATTGTAGCCATTTGTTGAGTGTTTTATTTTTGGTGTCTAATCCGCATATATATCACCGTTGCTCTTGATTTTTTTGACTGTATATCTCTTAAATGTCAACATATACACGTGTGATTTAGTTTACGAAGATTTTTCAATCCCGATAACCTCTAGTAGAGAGTAAAAAAGACGTAAGGTTCACAATGGTGTAAAATTAAAATGGGATATACCGGGCTAGGATTCGAGTTACAGGAACAAGGGCCAAACCAACCATCCAAGAATGGAATCGTCGAACGAAAAGACTTGACAACCTCCTAGAAGCAGCTTTACTTACCACAAGACCTTTCTCCATCAATTAGGAATCTGATGCCGTCACTAAACACATTCCTTAAATTGTAGTCATTTGTTGAGTGTTTTTTTTGTGTCTAATCCGCATATATATCACCATTGCCCTTAAATGTCAACATATACACGTGTGATTTAGTTTACGAAGATCTATCAATGCCGAGAACCTCGAGCAGAGAGTAAAAAAGGCGAAAGGTTCACAACGGTGTAAAATTAAAATGGGATATACCGGGCTAGGATTCGAGTTACAGGAATAAGGGCCAAACCAACCACCCAAGAATGGAATCGTCGAGCGAAAACACTTGACAGCCTCCTAGAAGCAGCTTTTTTTACCACCAGACATTTCTCCATCAATTAGGAATCTGATGCCGTCACTAAACACATTCCTTAAATTGTAGCCATTTGTTGAGTGTTTTTTTTTAGTGTCCAATCCGCCTATATATCACCATTACCCTTGATTTTCTTGACTGTATATCTCTTAAATGTCAACATATACACGTGTGATTTAGTTTACGAAGATTTTTCAATGCGGAGAACCTCGAGCAAAGAGTAAAAAAGGCGTAAGTTCACAATGGTGTAAAATTAAAATGGGATATACCGGGCTAGGATTCGAGTTACAGGAACAAGGGCCAAACCAACTACTCAAGAATGGAATAGTCGAGCGAAAACACTTGACAACCTCCTAGAAGCAGCTTTTATTGCCACCAAACCTTTCTCCATCAATTAGGAATCTGATGCCGTCACTAAACACGTTCCTTAAATTGTAACCATTTGTTGAGTATGTTTTTTTGGGTGTCTAATCCTCATATATATCAACATTGCCCTTGATTTTCTTGACTGTATATCTCTTAAATGTCAATATATACACGTGTGATTTAGTTTACGAAGATTTTTCAATGCCGAGAACCCCGATCAAAGAGTAAAAAAGGCGTAAGGTTAACAATGGTGTTAAATTAAAATGGCATATACCAGGCTTGGATTCGAGTTACAGGAACAAGGGCCAAACCAACCACCCAAGAATGGAATCATCAAGCGAAAACACTTGACAACCTCCTAGAACCAGCTTTTCTTGCCACCAGACCTTTCTCCATCAATTACGAATCTGATCCCGTCACTAAACACATTCCTTAAATTGTATCCATTTGTTGAGTGTTTTTTTGGTGTCTAATCCGCATATATATCACCGTTGCCCTTGATTTTCTTGACTGTATATCTCTTAAATGTCAACATACACACGTGTGATTTAGTTTACGAAGATTTTCAATGCCGAGAACCTCGATCAGAGAATAAAAAAGGCGTAAGGTTCACAATGGTGTAAAATTAAAATGGGATATACTTGGCTAGGATTCGAGTTACAGGAAAAAGGGCTAAACCAACCACCCAAGAATGGAATCGTCGAGCGAAAACACTTGACAACCACCTAGAAGCAGCTTTTCTTGCCACCAGACCATTCTCCATCTATTAGGAATCTGATACCGTCACTAAACACATTTCTTAAATTGTATCCATTTGCTGAGTGTTTTTTTTGGTGTCTAATCCGCATATATATCACCGTTGCCCTTGATTTTCTTGACAGTATATCTCTTAAATGTCAACATATACACGTGTGATTTAGTTTACGAAGATTTTTCAATGCCTAGAACCTCGATCAGAGAATAAAAAAGGCGTAAGGTTCACAATGGTGTAAAATTAAAATGGGATATACCTAGCTAGGATTCAAGTTACAAGAAAAAGGGCCAAACCAACCACCCAAGAATGGAATCGTCGAGCGAAAACACTTGACAACCTCCTAGAAGCAGCTTTTCTTGCCACCAGACCTTTCTCCATCATTTAGGAATCTGATGCCGTCACTAAACACATTCCTTAAATTGTAGCCATTTGTTGAGTGTTTTATTTTTGGTGTCTAATCCGCATATATATCACCGTTGCCCTTGATTTTTTTGACTGTATATCTCTTAAATGTCAACATATACACGTATGATTTAGTTTACGAAGATTTTTCAATCCCGAGAACCTCGAGCAGAGAGTAAAAAAGACGTAAGGTTCACAATGGTGTAAAATTAAAATGGGATATACCGGGCTAGGATTCGAGTTACAGGAACAAGGGCCAAACCAACCATCCAAGAATGGAATCGTCGAACGAAAAGACTTGACAACCTCCTAGAAGCAGCTTTTCTTACCACAAGACCTTTCTCCATCAATTAGGAATCTGATGCCGTCACTAAACACATTCCTTAAATTGTAGTCATTTGTTGAGTGTTTTTTTTTTTTTGTGTCTAATCCGCATATATATCACCATTGCCCTTAAATGTCAACATATACACGTGTGATTTAGTTTACGAAGATCTTTCAATGCCGAGAACCTCGAGCAGAGAGTAAAAAAGGCAAAAGGTTCACAACGGTGTAAAATTAAAATGGGATATACCGGGCTAGGATTCGAGTTACAGGAACAAGGGCCAAACCAACCACCCAAGAATGGAATCGTCGAGCGAAAACACTTGACAACCTCCTAGAAGCAGCTTTTTTTACCACCAGACCTTTCTCCATCAATTAGGAATCTGATGCCGTCATTAAACACATTCCTTAAATTGTAGCCATTTGTTGAGTGTTTTTTTTTTTGGTGTCCAATCCGCCTATATATCACCATTACCCTTGATTTTCTTGACTGTATATCTCTTAAATGTCAACATATACACGTGTGATTTAGTTTACGAAGATTTTTCAATGCGGAGAACCTCGAGCAGAGAGTAAAAAAGGCGTAAGTTCACAATGGTGTAAAATTAAAATGGGATATACCGGGCTAGGATTCGAGTTACAGGAACAAGGGCCAAACCAACTACTCAAGAATGGAATCGTCGAGCGAAAACACTTCACAACCTCCCAGAAGCAGCTTTTCTTGCCACCAGACCTTTCTCCATCAATTAGGAATCTGATGCCGTCACTAAACACGTTCCTTAAATTGTAACCATTTGTTGAGTATGTTTTTTTGGGTGTCTAATCTTCATATATATCAACATTGCCCTTGATTTTCTTGACTGCATATCTCTTAAATGTCAACATATACACGTGTGATTTAGTTTACGAAGATTTTTCAATGCCGAGAACCCCGATCAAAGAGTAAAAAAGGCGTAAGGTTAACAATGGTGTTAAATTAAAATGGCATATACCAGGCTTGGATTCGAGTTACAGGAACAAGGGCCAAACCAACCACCCAAGAATGGAATCATCGAGCGAAAACACTTGACAACCTCCTAGAAGCAGCTTTTCTTGCCACCAGACCTTTATCCATCAATTACGAATCTGATCCCGTCACTAAACACATTCCTTAAATTGTATCCATTTGTTGAGTGTTTTTTTGGTGTCTAATCCGCATATATATCACCGTTGCCCATGATTGTCTTGACTGTATATCTCTTAAATGTCAACATATACACGCGTGATTTAGTTTACGAAGATTTTCAATGCCGAGAACCTCGATCAGAGAATAAAAAAGGCGTAAGGTTCACAATGGTGTAAAATTAAAATGGGATATACTTGGTTAGGATTCGAGTCACAGGAACAAGGGCCAAACCAACCACCCAAGAATGGAATCGTCGAGCGAAAACACTTGACAATCACCTAGAAGCAGCTTTTCTTGCCACCAGACCATTCTCCATCTATTAGGAATCTGATGCCGTCACTAAACACATTTCTTAATTTGTATCCATTTGTTGAGTGTTTTTTTTGGTGTCTAATCCGCATATATATCGCCGTTGCCCTTGATTTTCTTGACTGTATATCTCTTAAATGTCAACATATACACGTGTGATTTAGTTTACGAAGATTTTTCAATGCCGAGAACCTCGATCAGAGAATAAAAAAGGCGTAAGGTTCACAATGGTGTAAAATTAAAATGGGATATACCTGGCTAGGATTCAAGTTACAAGAAAAAGGGCCAAACCGACCACCCAAGATTGGAATCGTCGAGCGAAAACACTTGACAACCTCCTAGAAGCAGCTTTTCTTGCCACCAGACCTTTCTCCATCATTTAGGAATCTGATGCCGTAACTAAACACATTCCTTAAATTGTAGCCATTTGTTGAGTGTTTTATTTTTGGTGTCTAATCCGCATATATATCACCGTTGCCCTTGATTTTCTTGACTGTATATCTCTTAAATGTCAACATATACACGTGTGATTTAGTTTACGAAGATTTTTCAATCCCGAGAACCTCGAGCAGAGAGTAAAAAAGACGTAAGGTTCACAATGGTGTAAAATTAAAATGGGATATACCGGGCTAGGATTCGAGTTACAGGAACAAGGGCCAAACCAACCATCCAAGAATGGAATCGTCGAACGAAAAGACTTGACAACCTCCAAGAAGCAGCTTTTCTTACCACAAGACCTTTCACCATCAATTAGGAATCTGATGCCGTCACTAAACACATTCCTTAAATTGTAGTCATTTGTTGAGTGTTTTTTTTTTGTGTCTAATCCGCATATATATCACCATTGCCCTTAAATGTCAACATATACACGTGTGATTTAGTTTACGAAGATCTTTCAATGCCGAGAACCTCGAGCAGAGAGTAAAAAAGGCGAAAGGTTCACAACGGTGTAAAATTAAAATGGGATATACCGGGCTACGATTCGAGTTACAGGAACAAGGGCCAAACCAACCACCCAAGAATGGAATCGTCGAGCGAAAACACTTGACAACCTCCTAGAAGCAGCTTTTTTTACCACCAGACCTTTCTCCATCAATTAGGAATCTGATGCCGTCACTAAACACATTCCTTAAATTGTAGCCATTTGTTGAGTGTTTTTTTTTTTGGTGTCCAATCCGCCTATATATCACCATTGCCCTTGATTTTCTTGACTGTATATCTCTTAAATGTCAACATATACACGTGTTATTTAGTTTACGAAGATTTTTCAATGCCGAGAACCTCGAGCAGAGAGTAAAAAAGGCGTAAGTTCACAATGGTGTAAAATTAAAATGGGATATACCGGGCTAGGATTCGAGTTACAGGAACAAGGGCCAAACCAACTACTCAAGAATGGAATCGTCGAGCGAAAACACTTGACAACCTCCTAGAAGCAGCTTTTCTTGCCACCAGACCTTTCTCCATCAATTAGGAATCTGATGCCGTCACTAAACACGTTCCTTAAATTGTAACCATTTGTTGAGTATGTTTTTTTTGGGTGTCTAATCCGCATATATATCACCATTGCCCTTGATTCTCTTGACTGTATATCTCTTAAATGTCAACATATACACGTGTGATTTAGTTTACGAAGATTTTTCAATGCCGAGAACCTCGATCAAAGAGTAAAAAAGGCGTAAGGTTAACAATGGTGTTAAATTAAAATGGCATATACCAGGCTTGGATTCGAGTTACAGGAACAAGGGCCAAACCAACCACCTAAGAATGGAATCATCGAGCGAAAACACTTGACAACCTCCTACAAGCAGCTTTTCTTGCCACCAGACCTTTCTCCCTCAATTACGAATCTGATTCCGTCACTAAACACATTCCTTAAATTGTATCCATTTGTTGAGTGTTTTTTTTGGTGTCTAATCCGCATATATATCACCGTTGCCCTTGATTTTCTTGACTGTATATCTCTTAAATGTCAACATATACACGTGTGATTTAGTTTACGAAGATTTTCAGTGCCGAGAACCTCGATCAGAGAATAAAAAAGGCGTAAGGTTCACAATGGTGTAAAATTAAAATGGGATATACTTGGCTAGGATTCGAGTTACAGGAACAAGGGCCAAACCAACCACCCAAGAATGGAATCGTCGAGCGAAAACACTTGACAACCACCTAGAAGCAGCTTTTCTTGCCACCAGACCATTCTCCATCTATTAGGAATCTGATGCCGTCACTAAACACATTCCTTAAATTGTAGCCATTTGTTGAGTGTTTTATTTTTGGTGTCTAATCCGCATATATATCACCAATGCCCTTGATTTTCATGACTGTATATCTCTTAAATGTCAACATATACACGTGCGATTTAGTTTACAAAGATTTTTCAATGCCGAGAATCTCGATCAGAGAATAAAAAAGGCGTAAGGTTCACAATGGTGTAAAATTAAAATGGGATATACCGGGCTTGGATTCGAGTTACAGGAACAAGTGCCAAACCAACCACCCAAGAATGGAATCATCGAGCGAAAACACTTGACAACCTCCTAGAACCAGCTTTTCTTACCACCAGACCTTTCTCCATCAATTACGAATCTGATGCCGTCACTAAACACATTTCTTTAATTGTATCCATTTGTTGAGTGTTTTTTTTTGGTGTCTAATCCGCATATATATCACCGTTGCCCTTGATTTTCTTGACTGTATATCTCTTAAATGTCAACATATACACGTGTGATTTAGTTTACGAAGATTTTTCAATGCCGAGAACCTCGATCAGAGAATAAAAAAGGCGTAAGGTTCACAATGGTGTAAAATTAAAATGGGATATACCTGGCTAGGATTCAAGTTACAGGAAAAAGGGCCAAACCAACTACTCAAGAATTGAATCGTCGAGCGAAAACACTTGACAACCTCCTAGAAGCAGCTTTTCTTGCCACCAGACCTTTCTCCATCAATTAGGAATCTGATGCCGTCACTAAACACGTTCCTTAAATTGTAACCATTTGTTGAGTATGTTTTTTTTGGGTGTCTAATCCGCATATATATCACCATTGCCCTTGATTCTCTTGACTGTATATCTCTTAAATGTCAACATATACACGTGTGATTTAGTTTACGAAGATTTTTCAATGCCGAGAACCTCGATCAAAGAGTAAAAAAGGCGTAAGGTTAACAATGGTGTTAAATTAAAATGGCATATACCAGGCTTGGATTCGAGTTACAGGAACAAGGGCCAAACCAACCACCCAAGAATGGAATCATCGAGCGAAAACACTTGACAACCTCCTAGAAGCAGCTTTTCTTGCCACCAGACCTTTCTCCATCAATTACGAATCTGATCCCGTCACTAAACACATTCCTTAAATTGTATCCATTTGTTGAGTGTTTTTTTTGGTGTCTAATCCGCATATATATCACCGTTGCCCTTGATTTTCTTGACTGTATATCTCTTAAATGTCAACATATACACGTGTGATTTAGTTTACGAAGATTTTCATTGCCGAGAACCTCGATCAGAGAATAAAAAAGGCGTAAGGTTCACAATGGTGTAAAATTAAAATGGGATATACTTGGCTAGGATTCGAGTTACAGGAAAAAGGGCCAAACCAACCACCCAAGAATGGAATCGTCGAGCGAAAACACTTGACAACCACCTAGAAGCAGCTTTTCTTGCCACCAGACCATTCTCCATCTATTAGGAATCTGATGCCGTCACTAAACACATTCCTTAAATTGTAGCCATTTGTTGAGTGTTTTATTTTTGGTGTATAATCCGCATATATATCACCAATGCCCTTGATTTTCATGACTGTATATCTCTTAAATGTCAACATATACACGTGCGATTTAGTTTACAAAGATTTTTCAATGCCGAGAACCTCGAGCAAAGACTAAAAAAGACGTAAGGTTCACAATGGTGTCAAATTAAAATTGGGTATACCGGGATAGGATTCGAGTTACAGGAACAAGGGCCAAACCAACCAACCAAGAATGGAATCGTCGAGCGAAAACACTTGACAAACTCCTAGAAGCAGCTTTTCTTACCACTAGACCTTTCTCCATCAATTAGGAATCTGATGTCGTCACTAAACACATTCCTTAAATTGTAGTCATTTGTTGAGTGTTTTTTTTTTGTGTCTAATCCGCATATATATCACCATTGCCCTTGATTTTCTTGACTGTATATCTCTTAACTGTCAACATATACACTTGTGATTTAGTTTACGACGATTTTTCAATGCCGAGAACCTCGAGCAGAGAGTAAAAAAGGCGTAAGGTTCACAACGGTGTAAAATTAAAATGGGATATACCGGGATAGGATTCAAGTTACAGGAACAAGGGCCAAACCAACCACCCAAGAATGGAATCCTCGAGCGAAAACACTTGACAACCTCCTTGAAGCAGCTTTTCTTACCACCAGACCTTTCTCCATCAATTAGGAATCTGATGCCGTCACTAAACACATTCCTTAAATTGTAGCCATTTGTTGAGTGTTTTTTTTGGTGTCCAATCCGCATATATATCACCATTGCCCTTGATTTTCTTGACTGTTTATCTCTTAAATGTCAACATATACACGTGTGATTTAGTTTACGAAGATTTTTCAATGCCGAGAACCTCGAGCAGAGAGTAAAAAAGGCGTAAGGTTCACAATGGTGTAAAATTAAAATGGGATATACCGGGCAAGGATTCGAGTTACAGGAACAAGGGCAAAACCAACTACCCAAGAATGGAATCGTCGAGCGAAAACACTTGACAACCACCTAGAAGCAGCTTTTCTTGCCACCAGACCTTTCTCCATCAATTAGGAATCTGATGCCGTCACTAAACACGTTCCTTAAATTGTAACCATTTGTTGAGTATGTTTTTTTGGGTGTCTAATCCGCATATATATCACCATTGCCCTTGATTTTCTTGACTGTATATCTCTTAAATGTCAACATATACACGTGTGATTTAGTTTACGAAGATTTTTCAATGCCGAGAACCTCGATCAAAGAGTAAAAAAGGCGTAAGGTTAACAATGGTGTTAAATTAAAATGGCATATACCAGGCTTGGATTCGAGTTACAGGAACAAGGGCCAAACCAACCACCCAAGAATGGAATCATCGAGCGAAAACACTTGACAACCTCCTAGAAGCAGCTTTTCTTGCCACCAGACCTTTCTCCATCAATTACGAATCTGATCCCGTCACTAAACACATTCCTTAAATTGTATCCATTTGTTGAGTGTTTTTTTTGGTGTCTAATCCGCATATATATCACCGTTGCCCTTGATTTTCTTGACTGTATATCTCTTAAATGTCAACATATACACGTGTGATTTAGTTTACGAAGATTTTCAATGCCGAGAACCTCGATCAGAGAATAAAAAAGGCGTAAGGTTCACAATGGTGTAAAATTAAAATGGGATATACTTGGCTAGGATTCGAGTTACAGGAAAGAGGGCCAAACCAACCACCCAAGAATGGAATCGTCGAGCGAAAACACTTGACAACCACCTAGAAGCAGCTTTTCTTGCCACCAGACCATTCTCCATCTATTAGGAATCTGATGCCGTCACTAAACACATTCCTTAAATTGTAGCCATTTGTTGAGTGTTTTATTTTTGGTGTATAATCCGCATATATATCACCAATGCCCTTGATTTTCATGACTGTATATCTCTTAAATGTCAACATATACACGTGCGATTTAGTTTACAAAGATTTTTCAATGCCGAGAACCTCGAGCAAAGACTAAAAAAGACGTAAGGTTCACAATGGTGTCAAATTAAAATTGGGTATACCGGGATAGGATTCGAGTTACAGGAACAAGGGCCAAACCAACCAACCAAGAATGGAATCGTCGAGCGAAAACACTTGACAAACTCCTAGAAGCAGCTTTTCTTACCACTAGACCTTTCTCCATCAATTAGGAATCTGATGTCGTCACTAAACACATTCCTTAAATTGTAGTCATTTGTTGAGTGTTTTTTTTTTGTGTCTAATCCGCATATATATCACCATTGCCCTTGATTTTCTTGACTGTATATCTCTTAACTGTCAACATATACACTTGTGATTTAGTTTACGACGATTTTTCAATGCCGAGAACCTCGAGCAGAGAGTAAAAAAGGCGTAAGGTTCACAACGGTGTAAAATTAAAATGGGATATACCGGGATAGGATTCAAGTTACAGGAACAAGGGCCAAACCAACCACCCAAGAATGGAATCCTCGAGCGAAAACACTTGACAACCTCCTTGAAGCAGCTTTTCTTACCACCAGACCTTTCTCCATCAATTAGGAATCTGATGCCGTCACTAAACACATTCCTTAAATTGTAGCCATTTGTTGAGTGTTTTTTTTGGTGTCCAATCCGCATATATATCACCATTGCCCTTGATTTTCTTGACTGTTTATCTCTTAAATGTCAACATATACACGTGTGATTTAGTTTACGAAGATTTTTCAATGCCGAGAACCTCGAGCAGAGAGTAAAAAAGGCGTAAGGTTCACAATGGTGTAAAATTAAAATGGGATATACCGGGCAAGGATTCGAGTTACAGGAACAAGGGCAAAACCAACTACCCAAGAATGGAATCGTCGAGCGAAAACACTTGACAACCACCTAGAAGCAGCTTTTCTTGCCACCAGACCTTTCTCCATCAATTAGGAATCTGATGCCGTCACTAAACACGTTCCTTAAATTGTAACCATTTGTTGAGTATGTTTTTTTTGGGTGTCTAATCCGCATATATATCACCATTGCCCTTGATTTTCTTGACTGTATATCTCTTAAATGTCAACATATACACGTGTGATTTAGTTTACGAAGATTTTTCAATGCCGAGAACCTCGATCAAAGAGTAAAAAAGGCGTAAGGTTAACAATGGTGTTAAATTAAAATGGCATATACCAGGCTTGGATTCGAGTTACAGGAACAAGGGCCAAACCAACCACCCAAGAATGGAATCATCGAGCGAAAACACTTGACAACCTCCTAGAAGCAGCTTTTCTTGCCACCAGACCTTTCTCCATCAATTACGAATCTGATCCCGTCACTAAACACATTCCTTAAATTGTATCCATTTGTTGAGTGTTTTTTTTGGTGTCTAATCCGCATATATATCACCGTTGCCCTTGATTTTCTTGACTGTATATCTCTTAAATGTCAACATATACACGTGTGATTTAGTTTACGAAGATTTTCAATGCCGAGAACCTCGATCAGAGAATAAAAAAGGCGTAAGGTTCACAATGGTGTAAAATTAAAATGGGATATACTTGGCTAGGATTCGAGTTACAGGAAAGAGGGCCAAACCAACCACCCAAGAATGGAATCGTCGAGCGAAAACACTTGACAACCACCTAGAAGCAGCTTTTCTTGCCACCAGACCATTCTCCATCTATTAGGAATCTGATGCCGTCACTAAACACATTCCTTAAATTGTAGCCATTTGTTGAGTGTTTTATTTTTGGTGTATAATCCGCATATATATCACCAATGCCCTTGATTTTCATGACTGTATATCTCTTAAATGTCAACATATACACGTGCGATTTAGTTTACAAAGATTTTTCAATGCCGAGAACCTCGAGCAAAGACTAAAAAAGACGTAAGGTTCACAATGGTGTCAAATTAAAATTGGGTATACCGGGATAGGATTCGAGTTACAGGAACAAGGGCCAAACCAACCAACCAAGAATGGAATCGTCGAGCGAAAACACTTGACAAACTCCTAGAAGCAGCTTTTCTTACCACTAGACCTTTCTCCATCAATTAGGAATCTGATGTCGTCACTAAACACATTCCTTAAATTGTAGTCATTTGTTGAGTGTTTTTTTTTTGTGTCTAATCCGCATATATATCACCATTGCCCTTGATTTTCTTGACTGTATATCTCTTAACTGTCAACATATACACTTGTGATTTAGTTTACGACGATTTTTCAATGCCGAGAACCTCGAGCAGAGAGTAAAAAAGGCGTAAGGTTCACAACGGTGTAAAATTAAAATGGGATATACCGGGATAGGATTCAAGTTACAGGAACAAGGGCCAAACCAACCACCCAAGAATGGAATCGTCGAGCGAAAACACTTGACAACCTCCTTGAAGCAGCTTTTCTTACCACCAGACCTTTCTCCATCAATTAGGAATCTGATGCCGTCACTAAACACATTCCTTAAATTGTAGCCATTTGTTGAGTGTTTTTTTTGGTGTCTAATCCGCATATATATCACCATTGCCCTTGATTTTCTTGACTGTTTATCTCTTAAATGTCAACATATACACGTGTGATTTAGTTTACGAAGATTTTTCAATGCCGAGAACCTCGAGCAGAGAGTAAAAAAGGCGTAAGGTTCACAATGGTGTAAAATTAAAATGGGATATACCGGGCAAGGATTCGAGTTACAGGAACAAGGGCAAAACCAACTACCCAAGAATGGAATCGTCGAGCGAAAACACTTGACAACCTCCTAGAAGCAGCTTTTCTCACCACCAGACCTTTCTCTATCAATTAGGAATCTGATGCCGTCACTAAACACATTCCTTAAATTGTAGCCATTTGTTGAGTGTTTTTTTTGGTGTCTAATCCGCATATATATCACCATTGCCCTTGATTTTCTTGACTGTATATCTCTTAAATGTCAACATATACACGTGTGATTTAGTTTACGAAGATTTTTCAATGCCGAGAACCTCGATCAGAGAGTAAAAAAGGCGTAAAGTTCAGAATGGTGTAAAATTAAAATGAGATATACTTGGCTAAGATTCGAGTTACAGGAACAAGGGCCAAACCAACCACCCAAGAATGGAATCGTCGAGCGAAAACACTTTACAACCTCCTAGAAGCAGCTTTTCTTGCCACCAGACCTTGCTCCATCAATTAGGAATCTGATGTCGTCACTAAACACATTCCTTAAATTGTAGCCATTTGTTTAGTGTTTTTTTTTTTGTGTCTAATCCGCATATATATCACCATTGCCCTTGATTTTCTTGACTGCATATCTCTAAAATGTCAACATATACACGTGTGATTTTGTTTACAAAGATTTTTCAATGCCGAGAACCTCGATCAGAGAGTAAAAGAGGCGTAAGGTTCACAATGGTGTAAAATTAAAATGGGATATACCGGGCTAGAATTCGAGTTACAGGAACAAGGGCCAAACCAACCACCCAAGAATGGAATCGTCGAGCGAAAACACTTGACAACCACCTAGAAGCAGCTTTTCTTGCCACCAGACCATTCTCCATCTATTAGGAATCTGATGCCGTCACTAAACACATTCCTTAAATTGTAGCCATTTGTTGAGTGTTTTATTTTTGGTGTATAATCCGCATATATATCACCAATGCTCTTGATTTTCATGACTGTATATCTCTTAAATGTCAACATATACACGTGCGATTTAGTTTACAAAGATTTTTCAATGCCGAGAACCTCGAGCAAAGACTAAAAAAGACGTAAGGTTCACAATGGTGTCAAATTAAAATTGGGTATACCGGGATAGGATTCAAGTTACAGGAACAAGGGCCAAACCAACCAACCAAGAATGGAATCGTCGAGCGAAAACACTTGACAAACTCCTAGAAGCAGCTTTTCTTACCACTAGACCTTTCTCCATCAATTAGGAATCTGATGTCGTCACTAAACACATTCCTTAAATTGTAGTCATTTGTTGAGTGTTTTTTTTTTTGTGTCTAATCCGCATATATATCACCATTGCCCTTGATTTTCTTGACTGTATATCTCTTAACTGTCAACATATACACTTGTGATTTAGTTTACGACGATTTTTCAATGCCGAGAACCTCGAGCAGAGAGTAAAAAAGGCGTAAGGTTCACAACGGTGTAAAATTAAAATGGGATATACCGGGATAGGATTCAAGTTACAGGAACAAGGGCCAAACCAACCACCCAAGAATGGAATCGTCGAGCGAAAACACTTGACAACCTCCTTGAAGCAGCTTTTCTTACCACCAGACCTTTCTCCATCAATTAGGAATCTGATGCCGTCACTAAACACATTCCTTAAATTGTAGCCATTTGTTGAGTGTTTTTTTTGGTGTCTAATCCGCATATATATCACCATTGCCCTTGATTTTCTTGACTGTTTATCTCTTAAATGTCAACATATACACGTGTGATTTAGTTTACGAAGATTTTTCAATGCCGAGAACCTCGAGCAGAGAGTAAAAAAGGCGTAAGGTTCACAATGGTGTAAAATTAAAATGGGATATACCGGGCAAGGATTCGAGTTACAGGAACAAGGGCAAAACCAACTACCCAAGAATGGAATCGTCGAGCGAAAACACTTGACAACCTCCTAGAAGCAGCTTTTCTCACCACCAGACCTTTCTCTATCAATTAGGAATCTGATGCCGTCACTAAACACATTCCTTAAATTGTAGCCATTTGTTGAGTGTTTTTTTTGGTGTCTAATCCGCATATATATCACCATTGCCCTTGATTTTCTTGACTGTATATCTCTTAAATGTCAACATATACACGTGTGATTTAGTTTACGAAGATTTTTCAATGCCGAGAACCTCGATCAGAGAGTAAAAAAGGCGTAAAGTTCAGAATGGTGTAAAATTAAAATGAGATATACTTGGCTAAGATTCGAGTTACAGGAACAAGGGCCAAACCAACCACCCAAGAATGGAATCGTCGAGCGAAAACACTTTACAACCTCCTAGAAGCAGCTTTTCTTGCCACCAGACCTTGCTCCATCAATTAGGAATCTGATGTCGTCACTAAACACATTCCTTAAATTGTAGCCATTTGTTTAGTGTTTTTTTTTTGTGTCTAATCCGCATATATATCACCATTGCCCTTGATTTTCTTGACTGCATATCTCTAAAATGTCAACATATACACGTGTGATTTTGTTTACAAAGATTTTTCAATGCCGAGAACCTCGATCAGAGAGTAAAAGAGGCGTAAGGTTCACAATGGTGTAAAATTAAAATGGGATATACCGGGCTAGAATTCGAGTTACAGGAACAAGGGCCAAACCAACCACCCAAGAATGGAATCGTCGAGCGAAAACACTTGACAACCACCTAGAAGCAGCTTTTCTTGCCACCAGACCATTCTCCATCTATTAGGAATCTGATGCCGTCACTAAACACATTCCTTAAATTGTAGCCATTTGTTGAGTGTTTTATTTTTGGTGTATAATCCGCATATATATCACCAATGCCCTTGATTTTCATGACTGTATATCTCTTAAATGTCAACATATACACGTGCGATTTAGTTTACAAAGATTTTTCAATGCCGAGAACCTCGAGCAAAGACTAAAAAAGACGTAAGGTTCACAATGGTGTCAAATTAAAATTGGGTATACCGGGATAGGATTCAAGTTACAGGAACAAGGGCCAAACCAACCAACCAAGAATGGAATCGTCGAGCGAAAACACTTGACAAACTCCTAGAAGCAGCTTTTCTTACCACTAGACCTTTCTCCATCAATTAGGAATCTGATGTCGTCACTAAACACATTCCTTAAATTGTAGTCATTTGTTGAGTGTTTTTTTTTTGTGTCTAATCCGCATATATATCACCATTGCCCTTGATTTTCTTGACTGTATATCTCTTAACTGTCAACATATACACTTGTGATTTAGTTTACGACGATTTTTCAATGCCGAGAACCTCGAGCAGAGAGTAAAAAAGGCGTAAGGTTCACAACGGTGTAAAATTAAAATGGGATATACCGGGATAGGATTCAAGTTACAGGAACAAGGGCCAAACCAACCACCCAAGAATGGAATCGTCGAGCGAAAACACTTGACAACCTCCTTGAAGCAGCTTTTCTTACCACCAGACCTTTCTCCATCAATTAGGAATCTGATGCCGTCACTAAACACATTCCTTAAATTGTAGCCATTTGTTGAGTGTTTTTTTTGGTGTCTAATCCGCATATATATCACCATTGCCCTTGATTTTCTTGATTGTTTATCTCTTAAATGTCAACATATACACGTGTGATTTAGTTTACGAAGATTTTTCAATGCCGAGAACCTCGAGCAGAGAGTAAAAAAGGCGTAAGGTTCACAATGGTGTAAAATTAAAATGGGATATACCGGGCAAGGATTCGAGTTACAGGAACAAGGGCAAAACCAACTACCCAAGAATGGAATCGTCGAGCGAAAACACTTGACAACCTCCTAGAAGCAGCTTTTCTCACCACCAGACCTTTCTCTATCAATTAGGAATCTGATGCCGTCACTAAACACATTCCTTAAATTGTAGCCATTTGTTGAGTGTTTTTTTTGGTGTCTAATCCGCATATATATCACCATTGCCCTTGATTTTCTTGACTGTATATCTCTTAAATGTCAACATATACACGTGTGATTTAGTTTACGAAGATTTTTCAATGCCGAGAACCTCGATCAGAGAGTAAAAAAGGCGTAAAGTTCAGAATGGTGTAAAATTAAAATGAGATATACTTGGCTAAGATTCGAGTTACAGGAACAAGGGCCAAACCAACCACCCAAGAATGGAATCGTCGAGCGAAAACACTTTACAACCTCCTAGAAGCAGCTTTTCTTGCCACCAGACCTTGCTCCATCAATTAGGAATCTGATGTCGTCACTAAACACATTCCTTAAATTGTAGCCATTTGTTTAGTGTTTTTTTTTTGTGTCTAATCCGCATATATATCACCATTGCCCTTGATTTTCTTGACTGCATATCTCTAAAATGTCAACATATACACGTGTGATTTTGTTTACAAAGATTTTTCAATGCCGAGAACCTCGATCAGAGAGTAAAAGAGGCGTAAGGTTCACAATGGTGTAAAATTAAAATGGGATATACCGGGCTAGAATTCGAGTTACAGGAACAAGGGCCAAACCAACCACCCAAGAATGGAATCGTCGAGCGAAAACACTTGACAACCACCTAGAAGCAGCTTTTCTTGCCACCAGACCATTCTCCATCTATTAGGAATCTGATGCCGTCACTAAACACATTCCTTAAATTGTAGCCATTTGTTGAGTGTTTTATTTTTGGCGTATAATCCGCATATATATCACCAATGCCCTTGATTTTCATGACTGTATATCTCTTAAATGTCAACATATACACGTGCGATTTAGTTTACAAAGATTTTTCAATGCCGAGAACCTCGAGCAAAGACTAAAAAAGACGTAAGGTTCACAATGGTGTCAAATTAAAATTGGGTATACCGGGATAGGATTCGAGTTACAGGAACAAGGGCCAAACCAACCAACCAAGAATGGAATCGTCGAGCGAAAACACTTGACAAACTCCTAGAAGCAGCTTTTCTTACCACTAGACCTTTCTCCATCAATTAGGAATCTGATGTCGTCACTAAACACATTCCTTAAATTGTAGTCATTTGTTGAGTGTTTTTTTTTTTGTGTCTAATCCGCATATATATCACCATTGCCCTTGATTTTCTTGACTGTATATCTCTTAACTGTCAACATATACACTTGTGATTTAGTTTACGACGATTTTTCAATGCCGAGAACCTCGAGCAGAGAGTAAAAAAGGCGTAAGGTTCACAACGGTGTAAAATTAAAATTGGATATACCGGGATAGGATTCAAGTTACAGGAACAAGGGCCAAACCAACCACCCAAGAATGGAATCCTCGAGCGAAAACACTTGACAACCTCCTTGAAGCAGCTTTTCTTATCACCAGACCTTTCTCCATCAATTAGGAATCTGATGCCGTCACTAAACACATTCCTTAAATTGTAGCCATTTGTTGAGTGTTTTTTTTGGTGTCCAATCCGCATATATATCACCATTGCCCTTGATTTTCTTGACTGTTTATCTCTTAAATGTCAACATATACACGTGTGATTTAGTTTACGAAGATTTTTCAATGCCGAGAACCTCGAGCAGAGAGTAAAAAAGGCGTAAGGTTCACAATGGTGTAAAATTAAAATGGGATATACCGGGCAAGGATTCGAGTTACAGGAACAAGGGCAAAACCAACTACCCAAGAATGGAATCGTCGAGCGAAAACACTTGACAACCACCTAGAAGCAGCTTTTCTAGCCACCAGACCTTTCTCCATCAATTAGGAATCTGATGCCGTCACTAAACACGTTCCTTAAATTGTAACCATTTGTTGAGTATGTTTTTTTTGGGTGTCTAATCCGCATATATATCACCATTGCCCTTGATTTTCTTGACTGTATATCTCTTAAATGTCAACATATACACGTGTGATTTAGTTTACGAAGATTTTTCAATGCCGAGAACCTCGATCAAAGAGTAAAAAAGGCGTAAGGTTAACAATGGTGTTAAATTAAAATGGCATATACCAGGCTTGGATTCGAGTTACAGGAACAAGGGCCAAACCAACCACCCAAGAATGGAATCATCGAGCGAAAACACTTGACAACCTCCTAGAAGCAGCTTTTCTTGCCACCAGACCTTTCTCCATCAATTACGAATCTGATCCCGTCACTAAACACATTCCTTAAATTGTATCCATTTGTTGAGTGTTTTTTTTGGTGTCTAATCCGCATATATATCACCGTTGCCCTTGATTTTCTTGACTGTATATCTCTTAAATGTCAACATATACACGTGTGATTTAGTTTACGAAGATTTTCAATGCCGAGAACCTCGATCAGAGAATAAAAAAGGCGTAAGTTTCACAATGGTGTAAAATTAAAATGGGATATACTTGGCTAGGATTCGAGTTACAGGAAAGAGGGCCAAACCAACCACCCAAGAATGGAATCGTCGAGCGAAAACACTTGACAACCACCTAGAAGCAGCTTTTCTTGCCACCAGACCATTCTCCATCTATTAGGAATCTGATGCCGTCACTAAACACATTCCTTAAATTGTAGCCATTTGTTGAGTGTTTTATTTTTGGTGTATAATCCGCATATATATCACCAATGCCCTTGATTTTCATGACTGTATATCTCTTAAATGTCAACATATACACGTGCGATTTAGTTTACAAAGATTTTTCAATGCCGAGAACCTCGAGCAAAGACTAAAAAAGACGTAAGGTTCACAATGGTGTCAAATTAAAATTGGGTATACCGGGATAGGATTCGAGTTACAGGAACAAGGGCCAAACCAACCAACCAAGAATGGAATCGTCGAGCGAAAACACTTGACAAACTCCTAGAAGCAGCTTTTCTTACCACTAGACCTTTCTCCATCAATTAGGAATCTGATGTCGTCACTAAACACATTCCTTAAATTGTAGTCATTTGTTGAGTGTTTTTTTTTTGTGTCTAATCCGCATATATATCACCATTGCCCTTGATTTTCTTGACTGTATATCTCTTAACTGTCAACATATACACTTGTGATTTAGTTTACGACGATTTTTCAATGCCGAGAACCTCGAGCAGAGAGTAAAAAAGGCGTAAGGTTCACAACGGTGTAAAATTAAAATGGGATATACCGGGATAGGATTCAAGTTACAGGAACAAGGGCCAAACCAACCACCCAAGAATGGAATCGTCGAGCGAAAACACTTGACAACCTCCTTGAAGCAGCTTTTCTTACCACCAGACCTTTCTCCATCAATTAGGAATCTGATGCCGTCACTAAACACATTCCTTAAATTGTAGCCATTTGTTGAGTGTTTTTTTTGGTGTCTAATCCGCATATATATCACCATTGCCCTTGATTTTCTTGACTGTTTATCTCTTAAATGTCAACATATACACGTGTGATTTAGTTTACGAAGATTTTTCAATGCCGAGAACCTCGAGCAGAGAGTAAAAAAGGCGTAAGGTTCACAATGGTGTAAAATTAAAATGGGATATACCGGGCAAGGATTCGAGTTACAGGAACAAGGGCAAAACCAACTACCCAAGAATGGAATCGTCGAGCGAAAACACTTGACAACCTCCTAGAAGCAGCTTTTCTCACCACCAGACCTTTCTCTATCAATTAGGAATCTGATGCCGTCACTAAACACATTCCTTAAATTGTAGCCATTTGTTGAGTGTTTTTTTTGGTGTCTAATCCGCATATATATCACCATTGCCCTTGATTTTCTTGACTGTATATCTCTTAAATGTCAACATATACACGTGTGATTTAGTTTACGAAGATTTTTCAATGCCGAGAACCTCGATCAGAGAGTAAAAAAGGCGTAAAGTTCAGAATGGTGTAAAATTAAAATGAGATATACTTGGCTAAGATTCGAGTTACAGGAACAAGGGCCAAACCAACCACCCAAGAATGGAATCGTCGAGCGAAAACACTTTACAACCTCCTAGAAGCAGCTTTTCTTGCCACCAGACCTTGCTCCATCAATTAGGAATCTGATGTCGTCACTAAACACATTCCTTAAATTGTAGCCATTTGTTTAGTGTTTTTTTTTTGTGTCTAATCCGCATATATATCACCATTGCCCTTGATTTTCTTGACTGCATATCTCTAAAATGTCAACATATACACGTGTGATTTTGTTTACAAAGATTTTTCAATGCCGAGAACCTCGATCAGAGAGTAAAAGAGGCGTAAGGTTCACAATGGTGTAAAATTAAAATGGGATATACCGGGCTAGAATTCGAGTTACAGGAACAAGGGCCAAACCAACCACCCAAGAATGGAATCGTCGAGTGAAAACACTTGACAACCTCCTAGAAGAAGCTTTTCTTGCCGCCAGACCTTTCTCCATCAATTAGGAATCTGATGGCGTCACTAAACACATTCCTTAAATTGTAGCCATTTGTTGAGTGTTTTTTTTTTGTGTCTAATCCGCATATATATCACCATTGCCCTTGATTTTCTTGACTGTATATCTCTTAAATGTCAACATATACACGTGTGATTTAGTTTACGAAGATTTTTTAATGCCGAGAACCTCGAGCAGAGAGTAAAAAGACGTAAGGTTCACAATGGTGTAAAATTAAAATGGGATATACCGGGCTAGGATTCGAGTTACAGGAAAAAGGGCCAAACCAACCATCCAAGAATGGAATCGTCGAGCGAAAACACTTAACAACCTCCTAAAAGCAGCTTGTCTTACCACCAGATCTTTCTCCATCAATTAGGGCCGTCACTAAACACATTCCTTAAATTGTAGTCATTTGTTGAGTGTTTTTTTTTTTTGGTTTCTAATCCGCATATATATCACCATTGCCCTTGATTTTCTTGACTGTATATCTCTTAAATGTCAACATATACACGTCTGATTTAGTTTACGAAGATTTTTCAATGCCGAGAACCTCGACCAGAGAGTAAAAAAGGTGGGCCCGGTGGGCCCGGTGGGGAGTATCGTGACGTAGTTGATATCATCATAGTCAAACAACATAATTTAAATGCACAGCGGAATAAAAAGATAGATATTATTTCAACCGAATAAATTGTAATATCAAAGTATCACAAAAGAGTTGAAACAGATCCACAGGCGGATCAAAAAAAAGAAACATAGTTCATCAGACTCAAATGCATCCAAGCTTGCGAGACTCGTAGTGATGCTAAGGAGAGTCCAGCCTATTACGCTTAGTACCTGCACTTAATCTTTTTGGGAAAATACGTCAGTTTACACTGGTAAGTACAATTAACTGACTCATTTTGAAAAGGTTTAAAATTGATTTGAATGCACGTGGCAAAAAACATTTTATAACTTGGGATAATTATTTAAATATAAATTTGTAAAAGAATTACATGTTTGTTATACGTTCAGTAGCCCGATATGTTGACCGGGTTAAAGATTAATAGACACACCACATAATTTATTTATGCACTGACGGGTGTACGCCTACACCCCGTGCTTAGGTCGTGGCCATTTCGTAAAATTATGCCAAGGATATCCGGGACATGGTCATTAACCCCCCAAAGGCTTTAAGCAAACAAAACATTTTCCAACGGGACATTTCAATGATTTAACCTTCATACGATTAAAGATGCAATGCCCGACCAAGCGGTATTTTATATACCGTACCCCAAGCCCGTATAAGGAAAATAAGTTAAAAGTATTTCCCTTTGCACGTATTAATCACAAATATCAACTGAGTGTAGCTTTTACCGGGTCTTCTATTCTGGAACAAAGGTTTTTAATAACCTATTAGATTTCCTAATGGGTCTTTAATTAAGCCTAAACTTACACCGGTTAGTTTTAAAGAAAGATACGGTTCAAACGCACGATTAAGCGAAGACCGGAATGGAATGTGATTTAGACCCGACAAGTTTGAAGACTTGTATAATATGGGCAAACTAAACACATTCTGGAATTTTAGACAAAAATGATAAGGTTTGATCCGTTTCGGTCAATTTATGCAAACTAGTTGCATAAACCGAACGCGAAAAATGCGTAACGGGTAACCATATGAGTCATATGCAAGTTTCCTAAGTTAATATGCCTTAAATATGGTGTGACATCAGTAAGATATCTTCTATTATGCCCAAAGCGGATTTAAACTCAAAATACGCCTCGTAGGGGTATTTTGGTCATTTTAAAGGTTATAAAAGAGTTTAAATGTAAATCTGAGTTATAGGTCTGATTTAATCTATAAAAATATTTATTTTTACAAGTCATATCAGTAGGGTATTACATATATGTGAATTTTATCATTTAAAACCAAACTATGCACCTTAGGGGCATTTTGGTAATTTCACAAAGGCTTAAAAGGTCAAAACTGGAAATCTGAGTTTAAAACTTTTGCATACTGTTAAAATATAAAAATTTACTAAAAATATCAGTAGACATCAAACCATATATGTTTAGAATAGTTTTAATATATACTATGCGTTAAAAACGCTTAAAAATGCGATTTTGAGCTATTTCCGGGTTTTTAAAGGAAAACTGAAAATTCTAATATTCCAGAGGGCTCAAAATATTTTATTTATCATAATAAATCAGTAGCAAAAGGTTTGGTAACAAAATTATTTGTAAAACTCATTTTATAGCCCGAAAGGGCAAAACTGACAATTACCGAATCAAGCTTAGAGACCTATGTTATGCTCAGCCAAAAATTAAATAAAAATCTTTAAAAATCTCAAAATATTATTTTATATTAGTGGGTAAAAAGTTTGGTATTAAAAATTGAGTTTAAATAGGTTATATGCTAATTACGCCGTTTATTTAATAAAAAGCTTTCTAATTACGCTAATGAGCATAACTCCTAATCTAGACCTCAAATTGATGTCAAATTTTAGGGACAACCTTATAAATCAGTAACTAAGATGTTTATTCTTTTACATTTTCAAAAATAATGTTTTTAGGTTAAAAGGGCATAATAGTCAATATTTAAGCAATTAATGGAAACATGCATATGAATCCGATAACTAAGGAACCAAGTTGTATAATCACAGAGGGTTATACTAACATGAAACCTAGTCCAAATAAGGCCCTAAGGCATTTCTAAAACATGCTACATTGGGTCAGAACTGAAAGTCAAAGCAAAAGTCAAATTATGCGACTTTCGGTTCCGAAACGAGCCTAAACCGAAAATTGTCGGGTTGAACATGTTTAGACATGTTCTTACATTAATTACCAAGTTATATTAATGATAAAACAGGTTGCATGGTTCCTACATTGCTAATTATGCATTAATTTGAAAATAAGCTTTCTTTTGACTTTTTAAGATTAACTTTGACCCGACAATTGACCTAGTTAGAGTGGGAATCAGAGGGTGCCCTTTTAAGGGTTTATTACCCACATAATTACCAACTCATAGGTACTTTCAATTTGTGATTTGACTGGACAATTATTGATTAATCATGAAGTCAAACTCTAATTACGACGGTTTGACTTTAAGCTAATTAACTAAGCTAAACCGAATTAAGAAGGGTTAAGGACACTTACAAGGGTCCTAAGCACGACTAGAAAGCCTAAGAAACTTTGGTTGCTGATCAGAGAGCTCCAGAACTTGAGTAGTGAGAGTTTGCAAAAGAATGTGCATCAAAGTTGCAACTAAAGGCTCCTTATATATGGAATTTAATTGCTTGAGATGATGCCATGCAAGTCTATGAATGAGGCCTGATCATAACAACTGTCCCTATTGCATATAAATCCATTTGCACAGCCCCTGGTATCCTTTTACAGGCCTTTAAGTCGGTTACACAGCTTCAACAGGCATCTGTCCAAAGTTTATGTCGATGTGCTGTTCTCGCGGGCCGCGTAAGCCCATAGAGCATCCTTACGCGGGCCACCTGGCCTTCCAGAACCTGCCAAACAAGTTTCATAGTTTGCATTTTTGGGCCTTGGTCCTCCTAAACGTGCTTTTAAGTTTATTTATTGCATTATCAGCCCTCTAACTTTACTTTTGAGGGTTCCAAGACTTATAAAAACTTGGTTAAGTCCTTGGTTAACTTTGTGATTACCCGAAAGGTCATAAATTTCAACGTTGACGCTTTTAACCCCTTGTATACGAATATTGTCATAACTTTCTCATACTTTAACGAAACTTGGTGAAATTTTTATCACATATTCTAGTGAGTATAATTTATCATTACAAAGCTTCGAGTTTGCTAAGAGGTCACTCAGAGGTATACTTTAAACATGTTGACACATTTAACCCCTGTAGTTTGTAATTTCTCACTTTCTTCCACAATAAGCTTCGTATGATCCATGATTCATTCGTTTAAGGGTATAATCATCGTGTAGGGTTATTGAAAGACATATTTATCCATTGTTGACACTTTGAACCCCTATACTCACATACTTTCTTTGTTTGTCAACTTTAGTCCCTCTAAAGTAATCTTTTACACGTTTAAAGCTTATGACACGTGTCAATACATTATTGGACATAAATTTTTGAGGTGTTACATCCTCACCCCCTTAAAAGAAATCTCGACCTCGAGATTTGCTGAAACAAACGAGGGTACTTTCTTTCATTGTGGACTCCACTTCCCACGTGTACTCGGGACCTCTGCGGGCATCCCATTTGACCTCCACAATAGGTACATGCTTCCTTCGAAGCTTCTTTACCTGTCGATCCTCAATCGATAAAGGTTTTTCCACAAATTTCAAGCTCTCATCTATATGCACATCCGTGTGTGGTATGACTAGCGATTCATCAGCTAGACATTTCTTCAGATTGCAGACGTGAAATACAATGTGAATACCACTGAGCTCTTCAGGCAAGTTCAACTTGTAAGCCACTGATCCTACACATTCGATGATCTCGAATGGCCCTATGTACCTTGGGCTTAACTTACCTTTCTTGCCAAACCGCATCACTCCCTTCCAGGGTGATACTTTAAGCAATACTTTGTCACCTACCTCGAATTTCAGAGGTTTACGCTTTAAATCTGCGTAGCTTTTCTGCCTATCCCTGGCAGCTTTCAGGCGGTTGCGAATCTGGACAATTTTGTCCATTGTTTCAAAGACTAAGTCAGGTCCTGATAATTGAACTTCTCCTACTTCTGCCCAACAAACAGGCGTTCTGCATTTCCTACCATATAATGCCTCGAAAGGCGCAGCCTTAATGCTTGTATGGTAGCTATTGTTGTAGGAGAACTCAATCAATGGCAGGTGGTTATCCCAACTACCACCTAAGTCAATCACACATGCACGAAGCATGTCTTCCAAAGTTTGGATGGTACGCTCACTCTGTCCGTCCGTCTGAGGATGGTAAGCCGTACTGAAATTTAAGCGAGTGCCCAAAGATTGTTGGAAACTTTTCCAAAAATGTGATGTGTATCTGGTATCTCTGTCAGAGATAATTGACACTGGTACGCCATGCAGAGATACAATCTTATCAATGTACAATTGGGCTAACAAGTCGGAGCTATAAGTCTCCTTAATGGGTACGAAATGTGCTGACTTAGTCAGTCTATCTACTATTACCCATATAGTATCATTTCCTTTCTTTGTCTTTGTCTTTGGTAACTTGGTGATGAAATCCATTGTCACCATCTCCCACTTCCAGGTGGGAAGTTCAGGCTGTTGTAACAAACCTGACGGTTTCTGATGTTCAGCTTTGACTTGCGCGCACGTCAAACATTTAGCTACATAGGCAGCTATAGACTTCTTCAAGCCTAACCACCAATAGTTTGCCTTTAGGTCCTGGTACATCTTATCAGCTCCAGGATGAACGGAATATTTAGAACTCTGGGCTTCCTGGAGGATAACATCCCGAAGTCCTCCATAAACTGGAACCCATATTCGTCCATTTAACCTTAGGATTCCGTCTTTGCCATAGGATAACTGCTTTTCAGTTACTCCTAGCTTTTCATCAGGATAGTTAGCTTCCAATACAGCTTCTTTATGTGCGGCTAACAACCTTTCATTCAAACTATTCTTTATCTCAATGCTCTTGGCATTGATCCTTATAGGCTTCACTCTTTCCTTTCGACTTAAGGCATCGGCGACTACATTCGCCTTGCCAGGATGGTATCTTATCTCACAATCATAATCATTCAAAGTTTCCATCCAACGTCGCTGCCTCATGTTCAAGTCCTTCTGATTGAACCTATGTTGAAGGCTCTTGTGATCTAAATAGATCACACACTTAGTTCCATACAAGTAGTGCCTCCAAAGTTTTAGTGCAAATACAACAGCACCCAACTCCAAATCATGGGTGGTGTAGTTCTTCTCATGCACCTTTAACTGACGTGAAGCATAGGCAATAACTTTGCCTTTCTGCATAAGCACATTGCCCATTCCAGTGTGCGATGCATCACAATATACTACAAATTCCTCTATTCCATCAGGCAATGTCAATACTGGAGCATTGCTCAACTTCTGCTTAAGAATGTCAAAGGATTCCTGCTGCTTAGGACGCCAGTCAAACTTAATATTCTTACGTGTCAACGAAGTTAGGGGTGCAGCAACCCTTGAGAAGTTTTCAATAAATCGCCTATAATATCCTGGTAGACCTAAAAAGCTACGAATCTCAGTAGGCGTCTTCGGCTCTTGCTAATTCATAACAGCTTCAACCTTAGCGGGATCTACTTGGATACCACGCTCACTAACAACATGTCCAAGAATTGGACTTCACGAAGCCATAATTCACACTTAGAAAATTTGGCATAGAGTTTTTCCTGCTGATGTAGTTTCAGAATGCATCGAAGATGCTTCTCATGGTCGGCCTGATTCTTTGAATAAATCAGAATGTCGTCAATGAAGACGATAATAAATTTGTCCAAGTATGGCTTGCAGACACGGTTCATGAGATCCATGAACGCTGCTGGTGCATTAGTGAGTCTGAAAGGCATCACTAAGAACTCGTAGTGACCATAACGAGTCCTAAATGCAGTCTTGTGTATATCTTCATCTTTAACCTTCAGTTGATGATAGCCTGACCTCAAGTCGATCTTAGAGAAGTAACTTGCCCCTTGTAACTGATCGAACAGATCGTCGATCCTGGGCAAAGGATACCTATTCTTGATAGTAACCTTGTTGAGCTCACGATAATCGATGCATAGACGCATCGACCCATCCTTCTTTTTCACAAACAGGATTGGTGCTCCCCAAGGAGATGAGCTAGGACGAATGAAACCTTTTGCCAAAAACTCATCTAGCTGAGTCCTCAACTCTTTCATCTCTGTTGGTGCCAACCTATAAGGTGCCCTTGCAACAGGTGCTGCTCCTGGAATAATGTCAATTCTGAATTCTACTTGCCTATATGGTGGCAAACCAGGTAGTTCTTCGGGGAAAACTTCAGAATATTCAGAAATGACGGGGATATCTTCAATCTTAGGCTTGGTCTCATCAATAGTCACTTGTGCCATGTAAATGACACAACCCTTCTTCATACACCTTGATGCCTTGAGCATGGACACTTGCTCAGGCAGTCCATACTGGGTATCTCCTTGAATGGTAAGTGGTTCACCAGACGGAGTCTTGATCCCCACTTGCTTCTTGTTGCATACGATCTGGGCTTGGTTATGAGATAACCAATCCATGCCTAAAACGATGTCGAAACCGGCTAACTTCAAAGGAAGCAAGGATAAAGGAAAAGAGTGGTTCCTAATGGATATAAAACATCCATCTAACAAGGTTGATGCGGTTTCTATGGTGCCATCGGCTAATTCAACCTCATATTTTATGCTTAAGGTTCTAACAGGTAGGTTTAACAACTTATAAAACTTATTATCAACAAATGACTTATCTGCTCTAGAATCAAATAGTACTCTAGCATAAACGTCATTTATAAGGAAGGTACCTGTTAAGACATTATCATTCTGGATCGCCTCCTGTGCGTTCATCTGGAAGACCCTAGCATTGGTCTTTTTCCCATCTTCAGCTTTCTTGGCAAGCTTTGGGCAATTGGACCTAATGTGCCCTTTCTCGTTGCAGCTATAGCATGTCGCATCCTTGATTTTCTTACAATCTAATGTCTTATGCTCATAGGATTTACAAATCCCACAAGGCCGTGGCTGCGATTGGGATTTCGACTCGAGTCTGCATCTTTCGAAATGGTGCTTCTTACAGACCTTACACTTGGGCTTATCACCTGACTGTTGACCATCCTTTTTCGTTCCAGAACTCTTCTTGTGGTCATTGTTTCCCTTATGCTTCTTGTTTGACCGTCGTGAGTTGTCATCCTCACGCTTTCTCTTTTTAGTGTCTGTGTTTCTCAGCGATCTCTGTCTGACCGCGTCCAAAGTAAGAGACAATGATATATCAGCTGCAGACCGAAAAGTAGCTGGTCTGGAGGCCTTCACGCTGGCCTTGATCTCTGGGGCTAAACCCCCAATAAAACGAGCTATTCTCTAGGGTTCTGGTGTTACATGATATGGAACCAACCTTGACATTGTGTTGAAACTTGTAAGGTAGGCTTGGCAATCTAGGTTTTTCATAACCAACGACAAGAAATCAGACTCAATCTTTTCAACCTCATGCTGAGGGCAGTAGTTTTCCTTAATCAATGTCACAAACTGTTCCCAAGACAGATTGTACAAGGGGATTTTCCCAGTGGCTTGGATCAAAGATCTCCACCAGGCTAGTGCCTCACCCTTGAACGACTGGGATACAAACTTTCCCACATCCTTATCAGCACAACCACTGATATCTACTACGGTGTCCATCTCATCTAACCATGATATGCAGTCAATTGCTCCTTTTTCCCCAGTAAAATCCCTGGGTTTGCAGGAAACAAAGTACTTATAGGTGCAACCTTTAGCACGTGGTTCTTGATTCAGCACAATTCTCTTAGATGGGACACTCCCCTGGTTTGTTGAGTGATGAGAATCACTTTTGTGAGCGGTATGAGTTCTAGAAGGTGGTTTAGAGTGTGGCACAGACTGGGTTCTTACATGAGTACCACTGGATTCATTGAACTGTCTCTCCAAAGCTCACGTAACAGCATTATCTATTAACGCTTGTAATTCTGCTCCTGCTACGCTTCCCTGGAGGGGTCATGATTTTCTCTGGGGTGACTGTCGGCTCCGTCTGACCTGGCCATGTAGCTTGTTTGCTACATAAAATAATGATTTTGATTTATTCAGGGTCTATAACAGTCTTATCATTCTAGATGATTTATTAATCATGGTATTTAAGAATCATAACTATATTCAGGAATTTATAAAAATCCTTAGTTATAAATAAAATATATCAATGGCTTAAAGGCCTAGTCATAAAGACAGTTTTAAATTTTTTAATCATGATCTTATAGGGTCATGGTATTGAGGTTTTAATTATAATTTATTACCTCTTCTTAACAGGGGTTCGAGGATCACGACTGTCTTTTGTCTTAAGTGACAATGATTATAGCCCGTGGGCATTATATCCTTAGTGGATGTTTTAAATAAAAAATAATCTAATATAAGGATGACTTATGCGATTTTATCAAATCACATTTTTTTCAGGAATGTTAACATGTTTAAAGATGTTAACAAGGATTTGAATCTTTTAATTAGGTTTTACCATTTTGGCCATATTTAGAATGACATGTGGCTAGGTTTTACCTTTTAAGATTCTTATTATTTTATTTAAAATGGTAGGTTTTGTAAAATGAATGTTATATTTTCATTTATTTCACATATTATGTTTATGCATGTAATTTAATCAAAATGAAAATGAAAATTTAAATTCAACCATTCCATTACAAAAATTAAACTAGTACAAGTTTGCCCTAAACAGGACTTCTTCAAAATAACATGCCCGTGCAGGGGCTAAACAACCTAACATACCCACGCAGGGGTTAACAGAAAAACATGCCCACGCAGGGGCAGAATACAAAAAGACATGCCCACGCAGGGGCAGAATACAGAAACAAATGTCCACGCAGGGACATGATTACTACACTAATAACCAACAAACAATTAAAGGATTTAGTGATCCTTCTTGCTTTTTCCCTTGATTAAATTCACCAGATTCTTGAACATCCCTCGGTTATTCCTACGGTCTTCCCGCACCTCCTGCCACACTTCATTTATCCTTTGAAGGATTTCTTGATGTTGTGGTGGTGACATCACTGGCTGCTGCGGGGGTTGCTGATAGAGCGAAGGTTACGGAGGCGGCGGTTGCTGATACCCATATGGTGGGTATCCATAGGTCGGGTATCCCGTCGTCCAGGGACCTCCATAGGGACCTTCCGGATGGAGAGCATTGTAGTTCGCAGCTACCAAGTAAGGGTCGGCCTCACCATAGTTGTAATGAGTGTGGACTGGCTGCTCAAAGGGATTATATGCCGCCGTGCCAGTGTATGTAGGAATTGGGTCTCCAAAACCCAATGGTGGTGGCGCGACAGGCGCAGAGTTTACTTCCAAGATGGGGCTTGAAGGTTCTCCCATCTCAGGTTCTTCATGAAGTGGCGAGTAGCGGCTGCCACTTGAAAGTGGAGGGGTGTTGATACGCACTCCTCCTCGTGCGGACATCCATGCGTTCGATCTTCTTCGCCTCGGTGGCTCCGGAGGCTGTTGCTGGACTGGTGGTGGCGGCGGAGTGACCGCGACAAATTGAGAATCCTCGGAAGGATCCTGCTGCTGCAGAGAGTTGTGGTAACTGGGGGTAAACACCCAGTCCAACTGTCTGAACCTCTCCTCATAGCTGTCGGGACCATTATAAGGTGATCCCACAAAAGGTGACCCATCTGAAATTTCAATGGGGTGGTTAGGGGTTCTGGACGGTGGCTCTGCAGGATCGGTGTCCTCGTCTATATCCATCGCATTGCCACCAGAAAAATGGTCTTCAGGTCCTAGTGGGTTAAAACCCACTAGTTCTCCTAGGTAATCAGCAGGGTTGAACTGGCCCTGGAAAACAGGCGACAGGTGGTCAAAAGGTGAGTTATGACCCTGGAGAGGAATGTAGGATTGGTGGGAATTATGGGGCTCATTTTCAGAATGAGGCCCAAATGAGTGTTGAAAAGAAGGGGAGGTACTCAGCGAAACTGAGTGCCTTACAGGTTCAATATAGGTCCTCCAGGGATCTTGAGGACTCGGGTTATGTGAATCTGACGGTGTTTGCCGGTGCGAAGGTCCGGCCTCATGATCATTTGGGGCGACGAGTGGCCCTTTTCCTCTTCCTCTTCCTCTCATCCTTGGTGGCATTTTGTTCAACCTGTCGAAACAAACAAAGAATACAACAAGGAAATATAAAAGACAAAGTTAGAAATAAAACAAATTTGGATAATTCCTAAGTTCTTTGTCTAGACTCGAGAATCGAGGAATGTGCAATTGTGTAACTGAGATTAAACACAAAAGGCTAGTGTTTAATTCACTCAGCGTTGGCTCTGATACCAACCTGTCACACCCCGATATTTCCACGTATTACCGGTGGGCCCGGTGGGGAGTATCGTGACGTAGTTGATATCATCATAGTCAAACAACACAATTTAAATGCACAGCGGAAGCAAAAGATAGATATTATTTCAACCGAATAAATTGTAATATCAAAGTATCACAAAAGAGTTGAAACAGATCCACAGGCGGACCAAAAAAAAGAAACATAGTTCATCAGACTCAAATGCATCCAAGCTTGCAAGACTCGTAGTGATGCTAAGGAGAGGCCAACCTATTACGCTTAGTACCTGCACTTAATCTTTTTGGGAAAATACGTCAGTTTACACTATTAAATACAATTAACTGGCTCATTTTGAAAAGGTTTAAAAATTGATTTGAATGCACGTGGCACAAAACATTTTATAACTTGGGATAATTATTTAAATATAAACTTGTAAAAGAATTACATGTTTGTTATACGTTCAGTAGCCCGATCTTTTGACCGGGTTAAAGATTAATAGACACACCACATAATTTATTTATGCACTGACGGGTGTACGCCTACACCCCGTGCTTAGGTCGTGGCCATTTCGTAAAATGATGCAAAGGATATCCGGGACATGGTCATTAAACCCCCAAAGGCTTTAAGCAAACAAAACATTTTCCAATGGGACATTTCAATGATTTAACCTTCATACGATTAAAGATGCAATTCCCGACCAAGCGGTATTTTATATACCGTACCCCAAGCCCGTATAGGGAAAATAAGTTAAAAGTATTTACCTTTGCAAGTATTAATCACAAATAGCAAGTGCGTGTAGCTTTTACCGGGTCTCCTATTCTGGAACAAAGGTTTTTAATAACCTATTAGATTTCCTAACGGGTCTTTAATTAAGCCAAAACTTAGACCGGTTAGTTTTAAAGAAAGATACGGTTCAAACGCACGATTAAGCGAAGACCGGAATGGAATGTGATTTAGACCCGACAAGTTTGAAGACTTGTATAATATGGGCAAACTAAACACATTCTGGAATTTGAGACAAAAATGATAAGGTTTGACCCGTTTCGGTCAATTTATGCAAACTAGTTACATAAACCGAACCGAACGCGAAAAATGCGTAACGGGTAAACATATGAGTCATATGCAAGTTTCCTAAGTTAATATGCCTTAAATATGTTGTGACATCAGTAAGATATCTTCTATTATGCCCAAAGCGGATTTAAACTCAAAATACGCCCCGTAGGGGTATTTTGGTCATTTTAAAGGTTATAAAAGAGTTTAAATGTAAATCTGAGTTATAGGTCTGATTTAATCTATAAAAATATTTATTTTTACAAGTCATATCAGTAGGGTATTACATATATGTGAATTTTATCATTTAAAACCAAACTATGCACCTTAGGGGCATTTTGGTAATTTCACAAAGGCTTAAAAGGTCAAAACTGGAAATCTGAGTTTAAAACTTTTGCATACTGTTAAAATATAAAAATTTACTAAAAATATCAGTAGGCATCAAACCATATATGTTTAGAATAGTTTTAATATATACTATGCGTTAAAAACGCTTAAAAATGCGATTTTGAGCTATTTCCGGGTTTTTAAAGGAAAACTGAAAATTCTAATATTCCAGAGGGCTCAAAATATTTTATTTATCATAATAAATCAGTAGCAAAAGGTTTGGTAACAAAATTATTTGTAAAACTCATTTTATAGCCCGAAAGGGCAAAACTGACAATTACCGAATCAAGCTTAGAGACCTATGTTATGCTCAGCCAAAAATTAAATAAAAATCTTTAAAAATCTCAAAATATTATTTTATATTAGTGGGTAAAAAGTTTGGTATTAAAAATTGAGTTTAAATAGGTTATATGCTAATTACGCCGTTTATTTAATAAAAAGCTTTCTAATTACGCTAATGAGCATAACTCCTAATCTAGACCTCAAATTGATGTCAAATTTTAGGGACAACCTTATAAATCAGTAACTAAGATGTTTATTCTTTTACATTTTCAAAAATCACGTTTTTAGGTTAAAAGGGCATAATAGTCAATATTTAAGCAATTAATGGAAACATGCATATGAATCGGATAACTAAGGAACCAAGTTGTATAATCACAGAGGGTTATACTAACATGAAACCTGGTCCAAATAAGGCCCTAAGGCATTTCGAAAACATGCTACATTGGGTCAGAACTGAAAGTCAAAGCAAAAGTCAAATTATGCGACTTTCGGTTCCGAACCGAGCCTAAACCGAAAATTATCGGGTTGAACATGTTTAGACATGTTCTTACATTAATTACCAAGTTATATTAATGATAAAACAGGTTGCATGGTTCCTACATTGCTAATTATGCATTAATTTGAAAATAAGTTTTCTTTTGACTTTTTAAGATTAACTTTGACCCGACAATTGACCTAGTTAGAGTGGGAATCAGAGGGTGCCCTTTTAAGGGTTTATTACCCACATAATTACCAACTCATAGGTACTTTCAATTCGTGATTTGACTGGACAATTATTGATTAATCACGAAGTCAAACACTAATTACGACGGTTTGACTTTAAGCTAATTAACTAAGCTAAACCGAATTAAGATGGGTTAAGGGCACTTACAAGGGTCCTAAGCACGACTAGGAAGCCTAAGAAACTTTGGTTGCTGATCAGAGAGCTCCAGAACTTGAGTAGTGAGAGTTTGCAAAAGAATGTGCATCAAAGTTGCAACTAAAGGCTCCTTATATATGGACTTTAATTGCTTGAGATGATGCCATGCAAGTCTATGAATGATGCCTGATCATAACAACTGTCCCAATTGCATGTAAATCCATTTGCACAGCCCCTGGTATCCTTTTACAGGCCTTTAAGTCGGTTACACAGCTTCAACAGGCATCTGTCCAAAGTTTCTGTCGCTGTGCTGTTCTCGCGGGCCGCGCAAGCCTATAGAGCATCCTTACGCGAGCCGCCTTGCCTTCCAGAACATGCCAAACAAGTTTCATAGTTTGCATTTTTGGTCCTTGGACCTCCTAAACGTGGTTTTAAGTTTATTTATTGCATTATCCGCCCTCTAACTTTACTTTTGAGGGTTCCAAGACTTATACAAACTTGGTTAAGTCCTTGGTTAACTTTGTGATTACCCGAAAGGTCATAAATTTCAACGTTGATGCTTTTAACCCCTTGTATACGAATATTGTCATAACTTTCTCATACTTTAACGAAACTTGGTGAAATTTTTATCACATATTCTACTGAGTATAATTTATCATTACAAAGCTTCGAGTTTGCTAAAAGGTCACTCAGAGGTATACTTTAAACATGTTGACAGATTTAACCCCTGTAGTTTGTAATTTCTCACTTTCTTCCACAATAAGCTTCGTATGATCCATGATTCATTCGTTTAAGGGTATAATCATCGTGTAGGGTTATTGAAATACATATTTATATATTGTTGACACTTTGAACCCTTATATTCACATACTTTCTTTGTTTGTCAACTTTGGTCCCTCTAAAGTAATCTTTTACACGTTTAAAGCTTATGACACGTGTCAATACATTATTGGACATAAATTTTCGAGGTGTTACATTTTTCAATGCCGAGAACCTCAAGCAGAGAGTAAAAAAGGCGTAAGGTTCATAATGGTGTAAAATTAAAATGGGATATACCGGGCTGGGATTTGAGTTACAGGAACAAGGGCCAAACCAACCACCCAAGAATGGAATCATCGAGCGAAAACTCTTGACAACCTCCTAGAAGCAGCTTTTCTTACCACCAGACCTTTCTCCATCAATTAGGAATCTGATGCCGTCACTAAACACATTCCATAAATTATAGCCATTTGTTGAGTGTTTTTTTTTGTGTCTGATCCGCATATATATCACCTTTGCCCTTGATTTTCTTGACTGTATATCTCTAAAATGTCAACATATACACGTGTGATTTTGTTTACGAAGATTTTTCAATGCCGAGAACCTTGATCAGAGAGTAAAAGAGGCATAAGGTTTACAATGGTGTAAAATTAAAATGGCATATACCGGGCTAGAATTCAAGTTACAGGAACAAGGGCCAAACCAACCAGCCAAGAATGGAATCGCCGAGCGAAAACACTTGACAACCTCCTAGAAGCAGCTTTTCTAACCAAAAGACCTTTCTCCATCAATTAGGAATCTGATGCCGTCACTAAACACATTCCATAAATTGTAGCCATTTGTTTAGTGTTTTTTTTTTTGGTGTCTAATCCACATATATATCACCATTGCCCTTGATTTTCTTTACTATATATCTCTTAAATGTCAACATATACACGTGAGATTTAGTTTACGAAGATTTTTCAATGCCGAGAACCTCGAGCAGAGAGTAAAAAAGGCGTAAGATTCACAATGGTGTAAAATTAAAATGGGATATACCGGGCTAGGATTCAAGTTACAGGAACAAGGGCGAAACCAACCACCCAAGAATGGAATCGTCGAGCGAAAACACTTGACAACCTCCTAGAAGCAGCTTTTCTTCCCACCAATTAGGAATCTGATGCCGTCACTAAACACATTCCTTAAATTGTAGCCATTTGTTGAATGTTTTTTTTGGTGTCTAATCCGCATATATATCACCATTGCCCTTGATTTTCTTGACTGTATATCTCTTAAATGTCCACATATACACGTGTGATTTAGTTTACGAAGATTTTTCAATGCCGAGAACCTCGATCAGATAGCAAAAAAGGCGTAAGGTTCACAATGGTTTAAAATTAAAATGGGATATACCGAGCTAGGATTCGAGTTACAGGAAGAAGGGCCAAAACAACCACCCAAGAATGGAATCGTCGAGCGAAAACACTTGACAACCTCCAAGAAGCAGCTTTTCTTGCCACCACCAGACCTTTCTCCATCAATTAGGAATCTGATGACGTCACTAATCACATTCCTTAAATTGTAACCATTTATTGAGTGTTTTTTTTTGTTTGTCTAATCCGCATATATATCACCATTGCCCTTGATTTTCTTGACTGTATAACTCTTAAATGTCAACATATACATGTGTGATTTATTTTACGAAGATTTTTCAATGCCGAGAACCTCGATCAGAGAGTAAAAAAGGGGTAAGGTTCACAATGGTGTAAAATTAAAATGGGATACACCTGGCTAGAATTCGAGTTACAGGAACAACGGCCAAACCAACCACCCAAGAATGGAATCTTCGAGCGAAAACACTTGACAACCTCCAAGAAGCAGCTTTTCTTGCCACCACCAGACCTTTCTCCATCAATTAGGAATCTGATGCCGTCATTAAACACATTCCTTAAATTGTAGCCATTTGTTGAGTGTTTTTTTTTGTCTAATCCGCATATATATCACCATTGCCCTTGATTTTCTTGACTGTATATTTCTTAAATGTCAACATATACACGTGTGATTTAGTTTATGAAGATTTTTCAATGCCGAGAACCTCGATCAGAGAGTAAAAAAGGCGTAAGGTTCACAATGGTGTAAAATTAAAATGGGATACATCGGGGTAAGATTCGAGTTACAGGAATAAGGGCCAAACCAACCACCCAAGAATGGAATCGTCGAGCGAAAACACTTGACAACCTCCTAGAAGCACCTTCTCTTGCCACCAGACCTTTCTCCATCAATTAGGAATCTGATGCCGTCACTAAACACATTCCTTAAATTGTAGCCATTTGTTGAGGGTTTTCTTTTTGGTGTCTAATCCGCATATATATCACCATTGCCCTTGATTTTCTTGATTGTATATCTCTTAAATGTCAACATATACACGTGTGATTTAGTTTACGAAGATTTTTCATTGCCGAGAGCCTCGAGAAGAGAGTAAAAAAGGCGTAAGGTTCACAATGGTGTAAAATTAAAATGGGATATACCGGGCTAGGATTCGATTTACAGGAACAAGGGCCAAACCAACCACCCAACAATGGAATCGTTGAGCAAAAACACTTGACAACCTCCTAGAAGCAGCTTTTCTTGCCACAAGACCTTTCTCCATCAATTAGGAATCTGATGCCGTCACTAAATACATTCCTTAAATTGTAGCCATTTGTTGAGTGTTTTTTTGGTGTCTAATCCGCATATATATCACCATTGGCCTTGATTTTCTTGACTGTATATCTCTTAAATGTCAACATATACACGTGTGATTTAGTTTATGAAGAGTTTTCAATGCCGAGAACCTCGATCAGAGAGCAAAAAAGGCGTAAGGTTCACAATGGTGAAAAATTAAAATGGGATATACCGGGCTAGGATTCGAGTTACAGGAACAAGGGCCAAACCAACCATCCAAGAATGGAATCGTCGAGAGAACACACTTGACAACCTCTTAGAAGCAGCTTTTCTTGCCACCAGACCTTTCTCCATGAATTAGGAATCTGATGCCGTCACTAAACACATTCCTTAAATTGTAGCCATTTATTGAGTGTTTTTTTTTTGTTTTCTAATCCGCATATATATATATATATCACCATTGCCCTTGATTTTCTTGACTATATATCTCTTAAATGTCAACATATACATGTGTGATTTATTTTACGAAGATTTTTCAATGCCGAGAACCTCGATCAGAGAGTAAAAAAGGCGTAAGGTTCACAATGGTGTTAAATTAAAATGGGATACACCTGGCTAGAATTCGAGTTATAGGAACAAGGGACAAACCAACCACCCAAGAATGAAATCTTCGAGCGAAAACACTTGACAACCTCCTAGAAGCAGCTTTTCTTGCCACCACCAGACCTTTCTCCATCAATTAGGAATCTAATGCCGTCATTAAACACATTCCTTAAATTGTAGCCTTTTGTTGAGTGTTTTTTTTTTGTGTCTAATCCGCATATATATCACCATTGCCCTTGATTTTCTTGACTGTATATCTCTTAAATGTCAACATATACACGTGTGATTTAGTTTACGAAGATTTTTCAATGCCGAGAACCTCGATCAGAGAGTAAAAAAGGGGTAAGGATCAAAATGGTGTAAAATTAAAATGGGATACATCGGGGTGGGATTCGAGTTACAGGAATAAGGGCCAAACCAACCACCCAAGAATGGAATCGTCGAGCGAAAACACTTGACAACCTCATAGAAGCAGCTTTTCTTACCACCAGACCTTTCTCCTTCAATTAGGAATCTGATGCCGTCACTAAACACATTCCTTTAATTGTAGCCATTTGTTGAGTGTTTTCTCTTTGGTGTCTAATCCGCATATATATCAACATTGCCCTTGATTTTCTTGATTGTATATCTCTTAAATGTCAACATATACACGTGAGAATTAGTTTACGAAGATTTTTCAATGCCGAGAACCTCGAGAAGAGAGTAAAAAAGGCGTAAGGTTCACAATGGTGTAAAATTAAAATGGGATATACCGGGCTAGGATTCGATTTACAGGAACAAGGGCCAAATCAACCACCCAACAATGGAATCGTCGAGCGAAAACACTTGACAACCTCCTAGAAGCAGCTTTTCTTCCACCAGACCTTTCTCCATCAATTAGGAATCTGATGCCGTCACCAAATACATTCATTAAATTGTAGCCATTTGTTGAGTGTTTTTTTTTTGTGTCTACTCCGTATATATATCTCCATTGGCCTTGATTTTCTTGACTGTATATCTCTAAAATGTCAACATATACACGTGTGATTTAGTTTACGAAGATTTTTCAATGTCGAGAACCTCGATCAGAGAGTAAAATAGGCGTAAGGTTCACAATGGTGAAAAATTAAAATGGGATATACCGGGCTAGGATTCGAGTTACAGGAACAAGGGCCAAACCAACCATCCAAGAATGGAATCGTCGAGAGAACACACTTGATAACCTCCTAGAAGCAGCTTTTCTTGCCACCAGACCTTTCTCCATCAATTAGGAATCTGATGCCGTCACTAAACACATTCCTTAAATTGTAGCCATTTATTGAGTGTTTTTTTTTGTTGTCTAATCCGCATATATATCACCATTGCTCTTGATTTTCTTGACTTTATATCTCTTAAATGTCAACATATACACGTGTGATTTAGTTTACGAAGATTTTTCAATGCCGAGAACCTCGATCAGAGAGTAAAAAAGGCATAATGTTCACAATGGTGTAAAATTAAAATGGGATATACCGGGCAAGGATTTGAGTTACAGGAACAAGGGCCAAACCAACCACCCAAGAATGGAATCGTCGAGCGAAAACACTTGACAACCTCCTAGAAGCAGCTTTTCTTACCACCAGACCTTTCTCCATCAATTAGGAATCTGATGCCGTCACCAAACACATTCCTTAAATTGTAGCCATTTGTTGAGTGTTTTTTTTTTTTTTTTTTTTTTTTTTGTGTCTAATCCGCATATATATCACCATTGCCCTTGATTTTTGGACTGTATATCTCTTAAATGTAAACATATACACGTGTGATTTAGTTTACGAAAATTTTTCAATGCCGAGAACCTTTATCAGAGAGTAAAAAAGGCGTAAGGTTAACAATGGTGTAAAATTAAAATGGGATATGCCGGGCTAGGATTCGAGTTACAGGAGCAAGGGCCAAACCAACCACCCTAGATTGGAATCGTCGAGCGAAAACACTTAACAACCTCCTAGAAGCTGCTTTTCTTGCCACCATACCTTTCTCCATCAATTAAGAATCTGATGCCGTCACTAAACAAATTCCTTAAATTGTAGACATTTGTTGAGTGTTTTTTTTGGGTGTCTAATCCGCATATATATCACCATTGCCCTTGATTTTCTTGACTGTATATCTCTTAAATGTCAACATATACACGTGTGATTTAGTTTACGAAGATTTTTCAATGCCGAGAACCTCGATCAGAGAGTAAAAAAGGCGTAAGGTTCACAATGGTGTCAAATTAAAATGGGATATACCGGGCTAGGATTCTATTTACAGGAACAAGGGCCAAACCACCCACCCAAGAATGCAATCGTCGAGCGAAAACACTTGACAAACTCATAGAAGCAGCTTTTCTTGCCACCAGACCTTTCTCCATCAATTAGGAATCTGATGCCGTCACTAAACACATTCCTTTAATTGTAGCCATTTGTTGAGTGTTTTCATTTTGGTGTCTAAATCGCATATATATCAACATTGCCCTTGATTTTCTTGATTGTATATCTCTTAAATGTCAACATATACACGTGTGATTTAGTTTACGAAGATTTTTCAATGTCGAGAACCTCGAGAAGAGAGTAAAAAAGGCGTAAGGTTCAAAATGGTGTAAAATTAAAATTGGATATACCGGGCTAGGATTCGATTTACAGGAACAAGGGCCAAATCAACCGCCCAAGAATGGAATCGTTGAGCGAAAACACTTGACAACCTCCTAGAAGCAGCTTTTCTTGCCACTAGACCTTTCTCCATCAATTAGGAATCTGATGCCGTCACCAAATACATTCATTAAATTGTAGCCATTTGTTGAGTGTTTTTTTTTGGTGTCTACTCCGTATATATATCTCCATTGGCCTTGATTTTCTTGACTGTATATCTCTAAAATGTCAACATATACACGTGTGATTTAGTTTACGAAGATTTTTCAATGCCGAGAACCTCGATCAGAGAGTAAAATAGGCGTAAGGTTCACAATGGTGAAAAATTAAAATGGGATATACCGGGCTAGGATTCGAGTTACAGGAACAAGGGCCAAACCAGCCATCCAAGAATGGAATCGTCGAGAGAACACACTTGACAACCTCCTAGAAGCAGCTTTTCTTGCCACCAGACCTTTCTCCATCAATTAGGAATCTGAGGCCGTCACTAAACACATTCCTTAAATTGTAGCCATTTATTGAGTGTTTTTTTTTTGTTGTCTAATCCGCATATATATCACCATTGCTAATGATTTTCTTGACTGTATATCTCTTAAATGTCAACATATACACGTGTGATTTAGTTTACGAAGATTTTTCAATGCCGAGAACCTCGATCAGAGAGTAAAAAAGGCGTAATGTTCACAGTGGTGTAAAATTAAAATGGGATATACCGGGCAAGGATTTGAGTTACAGGAACAAGGGCCAAACCAACCACCCAAGAATGGAATCGTCGAGCGAAAACACTTGACAACCTCCTAGAAGCAGCTTTTCTTACCACCAGACCTTTCTCCATCAATTAGGAATCTGATGCCGTCACCAAACACATTCCTTAAATTCTAGCCATTTGTTGAGTGATTTTTTTTTTGTGTCTAATCCGCATATATATCACCATTGCCCTTGATTTTTTGACTGTATATCTCTTAAATGTCAACATATACACGTGTGATTTAGTTTACGAAAATTTTTCAATGCCGAGAACCTTTATCAGAGAGTAAAAAAGGCATAAAGTTAACAATGGTGTAAAATTAAAATGGGATATTCCGGGCTAGGATTCGAGTTACAGGAACAAGGGCCAAACCAACCACCCAAGAATGGAATCGTCGAGCAAAAACACTTAACAACCTCCTAGAAGAAGCTTTTCTTGCCACCAGACCTTTCTCCACCAATTAAGAATCTGATGCCGTCACAAAACACATTCCTTAAATTGTAGCCATTTGTTGAGTGTTTTTTTTTTTGGTGTCTAATCCGCATATATATCACCATTGCCCTTGATTTTGTTGACTGTATATCTCTTAAAAGTAAACATATACACGTGTGATTTAGTTTACGAAGATTTTTCAATGCCGAGAACCTCGATCAGAGAGTAAAAAATGCGTAATGGTCACAATGGTGTAAAATTAAAATGGGATATACCGGGCTAGGATTTGAGTTAACGGAACAAGGGCCAAACCAACCACCCAAGAATGGAATCGTCGAGCGAAAACACTTGACAACCTCCTAGAAGCAGCTTTTCTTACCACCAGACCTTTCTCCATCAATTAGGAATCTGATGCCGTCACTAAACACATATCTTAAATTGTAGCCATTTGTTGTGTGTTTTTTTTTGTTGTCTAGTCCGCATATATATCACCATTGCCCTTGATTTTCTTGAGTGTATATCTCTTAAATGTCAAAATATACACGTGTGATTTAGTTTACGAATATTTTTCAATGCCGAGAACCTCGATCAGAGAGTAAAAAAGGCGTAAGGTTCACAATGGTGTAAAATTAAAATGGGATATACCTGGCTAGGATTCGAGTTACTGGAACAAGGGCCAAACCAACCACCCAAGAATGGAATCGTCGAGCAAAAACACTTGACAACCTCCTAGAAGCAGCTTTTCTTGCCACCAGACCTTTCTCCATCAATTAGGAATTTGATGCCGTCACTAAACACAATCCTTAAATTGTAGCCATTTGTTGAGTGTTTTTTTTTTGTGCCTAATCCGCATATATATCACCATTGCCTTTGATTTCTTGACTGTATATCTCTTAAATGTCAACATATACACGTGTGATTTAGTTTACGAAGATTTTTCAATGCCGAGAACCTCGATTAGAGAGTAAAAAAGGCGTAAGGTTCACAATGGTGTAAAATTAAAATGGGATATACCGGGCTAGGATTCGAGTTACAGGAACAAGGGCCAACCAACCACCCAAGAATGGAATCGTCGAGCAAAAACACTTGACAACCTCCTAGAAATAGCTGTTCTTGCCACCAGACCTTTTTCCATCAATTAGGAATCCGATGCCGTCACTAAACACATTCCTTAAATTGCAGCCATTTGTTGAGTGTTTTTTTAGGTGTCTAATCCACATATATATCACCATTGCCCTTGATTTTCTTGATTGTATATCTCTTAAATGTCAACATATACATGTGTGATTTAGTTTACGAAGATTTTTCAATGCCGAGAACCTAGATCAGAGAGTAAAAAAGATGTAAGTTTCATAATGGTGTAAAATTAAAATGGGATATACCGGGTTAGGATTCGAGTATCACCGCTTGGAGGAGTGACTGACCAGGACCAAGCCACCAATCATATTGAACAAGCAGGTAAGTAATGATAAAATCCAACACAATACAATTGGTGTCCAAACAAACATAGTTTAAGTTATCAGCGGAAGCAAATAGTTCAAAACCCAAATAGTAAATTCAAAGTATTTAAGTTTATCTTGAACACTAAATGTCCATGCTCCACAACGACTCCTCTCCATGCAAGCTCCTGCTAAACCTAATGACCTGCAAAGCATGTAGTAACGAGTCAACAACAAAGTTGAGCGAGTTCACAGTTGGGTATTTGTTTTAAGTTGTCCCAAAAACGGTTTCCTTTAACTGGCATCCCTGCCGTGGGGGTTACCCCATAGTTGAAAACGTGTTTAGTTTATTCCCGTTTATTCTGGCAATCCAGCCGTGGGGGCTACCCCATGTTCAATTATCTGGCTCTATGGCCGTGGGGGCTACCCCATGTATATACTACTAGACTCGTTACCATATCGACTGCTGACTGTAGTCATGTTTATGTGCCCTGAACTGTCAATGTCTATCATCATTGACGTGCCCAGATCCATTAGTTCACGCCCGTCCTCTGCGGCACGGTGTGAGGCTTGTCAGACCTAAATAGCGCTATCTAACTAATGACCCGCTCGCCATTGGCCCGGCGATTAAGTCGATATAAAAAGGAGGGACTTCGTGATAGAGTTTTGGTCTAGTGAAGTTTAAACTGTCCAAGAGGATGAGGAATTATATTCCTTAACCCGTACTGTCCTACCTAAGAAGGACGAGGAATCAATGTTCCTTAACCCATTCCCAACCCCTGGGAATCCCATGCTTTGTAGAAAGTGTGAACTCACCTTAGATTAGCTCGGCAGATACATGAAAAGGTTACTTGAGCTATAAGTGGTCAACCACGTCCTAACATGGTTACCATACAAGTCAGGTCTAGGTTCATGTAATGCACGTATGTTTACACATAACTTAACAGGTTATGAACCCATATTGATCATAATAAACACGTTATACATGTCAAGCAAAACAGTTAAACACGAAATGTCCAAACTTGTGCGGTTAGAATGCATTGGACTGAATTGTAAGTCCACTAACATCTTGTGCGAGTGGATCGTTGAAACCCAAAAACTACCCGGCCCAATATAATAAAAGTAGTCCAACATGCATACGGCCCACTAACCAACCATTGGTCTTGTGCGATCCGGATGGACTTGTGCGATCCGGATGGCTTGTGCGATTGTGTTTTGGGCTAATCAGCCCAACAGCATAAGTGAAGTCCAATTGATGTGTGTGGCCCAAACCTTGTGCGATCAGCACCGTCTTGTGCGATCCACAAGGTCTTGTGCGATCATGCAATGTGATGTTGTACCTAGTGTTTAATCAGTTGTACCCTAGCATGTTCCAGCTTGTGCGATTCACTTTTGCGATTGGGTCTTGTGTGATCAGAACCCTTGTGCGATTGCTATCGTATGCTCAGTTATGGAAATCTCTAATTTTAAGGAAATCAGTTACATTCTTTATTTGTCACAATCAATTCTAATAGTTTCAAACTTAACAAATACTCGATCAAACCAAGCAATCATCACTAATTCATATGAACTCGAATCATATTCAAAACATAACAACAACCTACACATTAACTATTAGATCATGGGATTAAAATCATACAACACATCATACTCGATCATGGCTTTAATCCGAGAATCCAAACACACAGCCGATTACTTGCAATCGATTCTAGATCATTAACAACATCAAATGATTAACAATCCTATATTGATCTACAATATTATACATGTGAACCGATTTCATACGAAGCATCCTAAGGCTATCATGTAGAATCACTTCCATCAACACATCGTTCAAATAACATAACCAATAATAAGAACACTTACCGATTAGAAGATAAAACAGAAAGGGTGATCCGAATCAAGAAACTCCTCGATGAAGAATGGGTGTTGTTGCCGTCGGGTTTGAGAGAGAGAGTGAGAGATATTAGGGTTTTGTGTGTGTGTTATGTTTTGCAACAAATGAGAAACAAACTCCCTAAGGATATGTGTATGTGTAAGAAGGAGTGGGCCGAACCCAACTTTGGGCTGCCCTTGGTTCGGATACAAAGAGTATGGCCCGAATGGGCTTGTGCGATCAGGTTGTTGTTGTGCGATTACATAATACATACATTCACATAACATATAACAACATAACATTTCATTAAATCAACATATCAGATAATCACACCAAGTTCACCTACGTTACATTAAGCACATAGATAAGTTCGGAAATATGAGTTGTCACATTATCCCCAAGTTGAAAGAAATTTTGTCGCACGTACTCACTGAGGAAGCTAGTTAAGTTGCATGGTTTTCCTGGGGTGTCACATCCTCCCCCCGCTGATCTGGAATTTCGTCCCAAAATTCCGCAGTAGCTTCAGCCTCAGTAGTGGTTGTACTGTTTACGAACAATTGGGGATACTTTTGTTTCATTTGATCTTCGCGTTTCCAGGTGAACTCTGGGCCACGGCGTGAGTTCCAACGAACTCGAACAAGAGGTATTCTAGTGCGCTTGAGGACCTTAACGTCCCGGTCTGTGATTTCAATTGGTTCCTCGACGAATCGCAACTGTTCGTCGATAGTGAGCTCCTTCAAAGGAACTATGAGGGTCTCATCTGACAGACACTTCTTCAGATTCGACAGGTGGAAAACGTTGTGAACTGCACTGAGTTCTGTTGGTAGGTTCAGTTTGTAGGCCACTTTGCCAATTTTCTCTAGGATTTCAAATGGTCCAACATATCGTGGGTTAAGTTTGCCTCGTTTGCCAAAACGAACAACACCCTTCCAGGGTGAGACTTTGAGTAGCACTCGATCCCCAACCTAGAACTCGAGTGGTTTCCTGCCCTTATCGGCGTAGCTTTTCTGACGGTCACGAGCTACCGCCATTCTTTGTCGTATTTGAGCAATCCTTTCTGTTGTGTCTACCACAAGTTCTGGGCCAGTGATCTGACTATCCCCCACCTCTGCCCAACAAAGAGGTGATCGGCATTTACGCCCGTACAATGCCTCAAATGGAGCGGCCCGAATGCTGGTGTGGTAACTGTTATTATACGATAACTACACCAACGGGAGATGCTTTTCCCAGCCGTTACCAAAGTCAATCACACATGCCCTAAGCATGTCTTCAAGGGTCTGGATGGTGCGTTCAGACTGCCCATCCATTTGTGGGTGATAAGATGTGCTCATATCTAAACGTGAGCCAAAGGACTTGTGCATTGCTTGCCACAATTCAGAAGTAAAACGTGCATCACGATCAGAGATAATAGAGGTGGGCACTCCGTGCCTCGAGACAACTTCCTTAAGATACACGTCTGCTAGAGTGGAGAACTTATCTGTTTCCTTGATAGCCAAGAAATGTGCAGACTTTGTGAGTCGATCCACGATCACCTAAATAGTATCATTTCCACGTTGAGATCTAGGTAGGCTAGTAACAAAATACATTGAAATTTGCTCCCATTTCCATTGTGGTATTTCTGGTTGTTGAAGCAGGCCTGAGGGTTTCTGATATTCGACTTTGACTCTCGCACAAGTCAAATATTTACTGACGTAAGTTGCTATGTGAGCCTTCATGCTAGGCCACCAGTATGTGGTTCTGAGGTCGTGGTACATTTTATCCGAACCAGGATGTACTGAGTAACGAGACTTGTGTGCCTCATCCATCACAAGCTCTCGTAGGTTGCCATAGAGTGGGACCCAAATGCGTCCTGTTACGTAGTAGGCACCGTCTTCCTTTTCTTCTAACCGTTGCCTTGAGCCATATAGGGCTTCTGCCCTGACATTCTCTGGTTTTAATTCTTCTACCTGAGCATCTCGTACCTGTGCAGGAAGACTAGACTGAATGGTAAGTTGTAATGCTCGCACGCGCTTAGGCGTAGTGTCCTTTCGACTGAGGGCATCAGCCACAACATTGGCTTTGCCTGGATGGTACTTGATCGCGCATTCGTAATCATTTAAAAGCTCAACCCATCGACGTTGATGCATGTTTAACTCCTTTTGCTTGAAGATATGCTCGAGACTCCTGTGATCGGTGTAAATGGTGCACCTGGTACCGTACAGGTAATGTCTCCATATCTAGAGTGCGAAAACAACAGCTCCCAGCTCCAAATCGTGTGTAGTGTAGTTCTATTCGTGAATCTTAAGTTGTCGTGACGCATAAGCAATGACCTTGTCACGTTGCATCAGCACACATCCAAGTCCCTGAATGGATGCGTCGCAATAAACCACAAAATCGTCTGTGCCTTCAGGCAATGCAGTTTCCTATGCATCACCCCCAATGATAGGTGACACCTTTCGGTATTAGTGAGGTGAGAGGTTGCGCGATCTTGGAGAAATCCTTGATAAACCTTCTGTAGTAACCTGCCAAACCCAAAAATTGGCGGATTTTTGTTGGTGTACGGGGCGGCGCAGGCCAGTCCTTGATTGAGTCTACCTTGGATGGATCAACATGAATCCCATCCTTTTTTACCACGTGGCCTAGGAAATGGACTTCACGAAGCCAGAATTCGCATTTCGAGAACTTTGCATAAAGCTGTTCTGTTCGGAGGAGTTCCAAAATAAGTCGTAGATGCTGCTCGTGTTCCTCCTGACTCTTAGAATAGATCAGGATGTCGTCGATGAAAACTATAACGAACTTATCTAAGTAAGGCTTGCACACTCGATTCATCAAGTCCATGAAGACCGCAAGTGCGTTTGTCAGCCCAAAAGGCATAACCAGAAACTCATAATGTCCATAACGAGTTCTAAAGGCTGTTTTGGAGACGTCCTCTTCTCGGATTCTCAGTTGGTGATATCCCGATCTCAAATCAATATTCGAGTAAAAACTCGACCCTTGCAACTGGTCAAATAGATCGTCAATGCGTGGAAGAGGATAACGATTCTTCACCGTCACCTTGTTGAGTTCACGGTAGTCGATACACATCCTGAAGGTACCGTCTTTCTTCTTCACGAATAGCACAGGAGCTCCCCATGGCGAAGAGCTAGGACGAATAAAACCCTTGTCCAAGAGTTCTTGTAGTTGCGTAGAGAGTTCTTCCAACTCTGATGGAGCTAAACGATACGGTGCACGAGCTATTGGCGCGGCTCCAGGAGCCAGTTCAATCTGAAATTCGACTTGACGATGAGGCGGAAGGGCAGGTAATTCCTCAGGTAATACCTCAGGATAGTCGCGTACGATCGGAAATTCTTCTATCTTTTTCTCTTTCTTCGAGGTGTCAGTAACGAGAGCCAAAATAGCAGTGTGGCCCTTTCGTAAACACTTCTGGGCGTTAAGGAAAGAGATGATGCTCACAACCGCACCACTCTTGTCGCCACAAAATCATGAGAGGTTCATCACCTGAATGAGGAATACGGACAATCTTTTCGTTGCAAAGAATCTCTGCTTGGTGTTGGGATAACCAGTCCATCCCAATAACAACGTCGAAACTACCCAGAACGATAGGAAGGAGGTCGATAGAGAAAGTGTGACCAGCAAGAACAAGATTACAACTCTTGACTATATGTGTGACCTCTAAACTTTTACCATTAGCTAACTCTACAGTGTGCTTGGTGTTCAATAGTGTTGGGGGTACGTTTAAGCATTTGACTAACTTTTAAGGTCACGTAGCTAGTATCGGCACCCGAATCAAATAAGACAGTAACATAAAAGTCGTCCAGTAGAAACTTACCCATCACAACATTGGGATCATTCCTCGCTTCACCCTGGCCAATAACGAACACACGACCCCTTGCACCATTGCCGTTGTTACCCCCGTTGTTTCCATTCCCCTGGTTGTTATTATTGTTGTTGTTGTTCTGGTTCCGGTTCAGTTGGGGATAATCTCTCTTGAAGTGGCCTTCAGCTCCACACTGAAAGCACCCTTTGTTGTTACCTTGCTGCTGCTGCTGGCGTTGATTCTGTGGGGCTTGCTGTTGATGACAATTCTGATTTGCGGGGTATAAACTTCTGCAATCCTTTGCGGCGTGGCCTGGCCTGTTGCACCGATGACAGTTACTCCTGGTGCATGGCCCGCTGTGGTGTAGGTTACAGCGATTGCATTTGGGGTGAATTCCCTTGTACCCACCTTGACTTTGGTTACCAGTTGATTGCTGACTAGGGCTCTTGTAGTCGTCAGTCCTTCTCTGCTGAGACTGTGACTGAACAGAAGTTGAACCTTTGCTTGAGGCTCCATCCCATTTTCGCTTGTTGTCACTGGGAGCATCTGAAGTAGCTGTATCACTAATACGCTTTGGTAACCTGTTCTGCTCCACCGCCTGATCCGTGAGACGATGAGCCAACTTGATGATCTGCTGAATGGTGCCTAGATTTGCTGAGGTCACGTGACTTTGAATCTCTGGCACTAAACCCTTGAGATACAGTTCGATACGTTTAATGGGAGGGTCTACCATCGTAGGACATAGGATGGCCAACTCGTTCGATCTTTTAGTATAAGCTTCAATTTCCGACCCCGTCATCTTTAAGTTGTAAAATTCTACCTCCAGCTTATGAATATCATCACGGCTACAGTATTCTTCCTTGATCAATTCCTTGAAATCGTTCCATGGGGTGGCGTTAGCAGCAACTAACCCCAACATTTGGACCTGAGCGTTCCACCACGTGAGCGCTATACCCTCAAGAGTACCAGTAGCATATTTCACCCTGCGAGCCTCAGGGCATTCACACATCTCAAAGACGGATTCGAGCTTCTCAAACCAGTGGAGGAGACCGACAGCTCCTTCAGTACCACTGAAGGTACCAGGTCGATAGTCCATAAAGGTCTTGAAAGTGCACACAGGAGGCTGTGCAGGTTGACCTGTCGTGAGAGTAAGAAAGGACAAAGTTTAACACAAAGGTTGGTTCACGAGAGTAGGATCTAGGGATCCTAGAATGAGTTTCGACTGCAGGGTATACCTCCTGCTTGTGCGGCTGCAAGTGCCACGGCAACTTGTTGGTTAATCAAAGCCGTCAACTGGGCTTGAGTCATGTTAACGCGTCCACTCATGATCTTCATATCAAAGGAAAACATGAGTGAGAGAGGTTCGTGAAAGTGCGATGACAGAAGAGAGTAAGCACACATGTGTTCTCAAACTATAGTTGCTACGTTTATCTAAGCATACCATAAGCAAAGTTCTGTGTATCTAGCAAGTAGGCAATATAAACACAAATCATATCACCTAGAATGTCGAGTCTTGCACGTGGAGCGAAGCGTCGTTGTGGATCGTTGAGCACTGTGCAGGTTATAGTTTGGTTTTAACAAAAACTTTTCCCTTATTAAAACCAAGTTCACTATAACCAATGGCTCTGATACCAATCTGTCACACCCCCAAAATCCATATGCGGAGTATCACCGCTTGGAGGCGTGACTGACCAGGATCAAACCACCAATCATATTGAACAAGCAGGTAAGTAATGATAAAATCCAACACAATACAATTGGTGTCCAAACAAACATAGTTTAAGTTATCAGCGGAAGCAAATAGTTTAAAACCCAAATAGTAAATTCAAAGTATTTAAGTTTATCATGAACACTAAATGTCCATGCTCCACAACGACTCCTCCCCATGCAAGCTCCTGCTAAACCTAATGACCTGCAAAGCATGTAGTAACGAGTCAACAACAAAGTTGAGCAAGTTCACAGTTGGGTGTTTATTTTAAGTTGTTCCAAAAACAGTTTCCTTTAACTGGCATCCCTACCGTGGGGGTTACCCCATAGTTGAAAACGTGTTTAGTTTATTCCCGTTTATTCTGGCAATCCAGCCGTGGGGGCTACCCCATGTTCAATTATCTGGCTCTATGGCCGTGGGGGCTACCCCATGTATATACTACTAGACTCGTTACCATATCGACTGCTGACTGTAGTCATGTTTATGTGCCCTGAACTGTCAATGTCTATCATCATTGACGTGCCCAGATCCATTAGTTCACGCCCGTCCACTGTGGCACGGTGTGAGGCTTGTCAGACCTAAATAGCGCTATCTAACTAATGACCCGCTCGCCATTGGCCCGGCGATTAAGTCGATATAAAAAGGAGGGACTTCGTGATAGTGTTTTGGTCTAGTGAAGTTTAAACTGTCCAAGAGGCCGAGGAATTATATTCCTGAACCCGTACTGTCCTACCCAAGAAGGACGAGGAATCCATGTTCCTTAACCCATTCCCAACCCCTGGGAATCCCATGCTTTGTAGAAAGTGTGAACTCACCTTAGATTAGCTCGGCAGATACACGAAAAGGTTACTTGAGCTATAAGTGGTCAACCACGTCCTAACATGGTTACCATACAAGTCAGGTCTAGGTTCAAGTAATGCACGTATGTTTACACATAACTTAACAAGTTATGAACCCATATTGATCATAATAAACACGTTATACATGTCAAGCAAAACAGTTAAACACGAAATGTCCAAACTTGTGCGGTTAGAATGCATTGGACTGAATTGTAAGTCCACTAACATCTTGTGCGAGTGGATCGTTGAAACTCAAACACTACCTGGGCCAATATAATAAAACTAGTCCAACATGCATACGACCCACTAACCAACCATTGGTCTTGAGCGATCCGGATGGACTTGTGTGATCCGGATGGCTTGTGCGATTGTGTTTTGGGCTAATCGGCCCAACAGCATAAGTGAAGTCCAATTAATGTGTGTGGCCCAAGCCTTCTGCGATCAGCACCATCTTGTGCGATCCACAAGGTCTTGTGCGATCATGCAATGTGATGTTGTACCTAGTGTTTAATCAGTTGTACCCTAGCATGTTCCAGCTTGTGCGATTCACTTGTGCGACTGGGCTCTTGTGCGATCAGAACCCTTGTGCGATTGCTATCGTATGCTCAGTTATGGAAATCTCTAATTTTAAGGAAATCAGTTACATTCTTTATTTGTCACAATCAATTCTAACAGTTTCAAACTTAACAAATACTCGATCAAACCAAGCAATCATCACTAATTCATATGAACTCGAATCATATTCAAAACATAACAACAACCTACACATTAACTATTAGATCATGGGATTAAAATCATACAATACATCATACTCGATCATGGCTTTAATCCGAGCATCCAAACACACAGCCGATTACTTGCAATCGATTCTAGATCATTAACAACATCAAATGATTAACAATCCTATATTGATCTACAATATTATACATGTGAACCGATTTCATACGAAGCATCCTAAGGCTATCATGTAGAATCACTTCCATCAACACATCGTTCAAATCACATAACCAATAATAAGAACACTTACCGATTAGAAGATAAAACAGAAAGGGTGATCCGAAACAAGAAACTCCTCGATGAAGAATGGGTGTTGTTGCCGTCGGGTTCGAGAGAGAGAGAGAGATATTAGGGTTTTGTGTGTGTGTTATGTTTTGCAATAAATGAGAAACAAACTCCCTAAGGATATGTGTATGTGTAAGAGGGAGTGGGCCGAACCCAACTTTGGGCTGCCCTTGGTTCGGATACAAAGAGTATGGCCTAAATGGGCTTGTGCGATCAGGTTGTTGTGGTGCGATTACATAATTCATACATTCACATAACATATAACAACATAACATTTCATTAAATCAACATATCAGATAATCACACCAAGTTCACCTACGTTACATTAAGCACATAGATAAGTTCGGAAATATGGGCTTGTGCGATCAGGTTGTTTTTGTCTAATCCGCATAAGTATCACCATTGCCCTTGATTTTCTTGACTGTATATCTCTTAAATGTCAACATATACACGTGTGATTTAGTTTACGAAGATTTTTCAATGCCGAGAACCTCTATCAGAGAGTAAAAAAGGCATAAGGTTCACAATGGTGTAAAATTAAAATGGGATATAACTGGCTAGGATTCGAGTTACAGGAACAAGGTCCAAACCAACCCCCCGAGAATGGAATCGTCAAGCGAAAACACATGACAACCTCTTAGAAGCAGCTTTTCTTGCCACCAGACCTTTCTCCATCAATTAGGAATCTGATGCCGTCACTAAACACATTCCTTAAATTGTAGCCATTTGTTGAGTGTTTTTTTTGGTGTCTAATCCGCATTTATATCACCATTGCCCTTGATTTTCTTGACTGTATATCTCTTAAATATCAACATATACACGTGTGATTTAGTTTACGAAGATTTTTCAATGCCGAGAACCTCGATCAGAGAGTAAAAAAGGGGTAAGATTCACAATGGGGTAAAATTAAAATGGGATATACCTGGCTAGGATTCAAGTTACAGGAACAAGGGCAAAACCAACCACCCAGGAATGGAATCATCAAGCGAAAACACTTGACAACCTCCTAGAAGCAGCTTTTCTTGCCACCAGACCTTTCTCCATCAATCAGGAATCTGATGCCGTCACTAAACATATTCCTTAAATTGTAGCCATTTGTTGGGTGTACTTTTTTGGTGTCTAAACCGCATATATATCACCATTGCCCTTGATTTTCTTTACTGTATATCTCTTAAATGTCAACATATACACGTTTGATTTAGTTTACGAAGATTTTTCAATGCCGAGAATCTCGATCAGAGAGTAAAAAAGGCGTAAGGTTCACAATGGTGTAAAATTAAAATGGGATATACCGGGCTAGGATTCGATTTACAGGAACAAGGGCCAAACCAACCACCCAAGAATGGAATCGTCGAGCGAAAACACTTGACAACCTCCTAGAAGCAGCTTTTCTTGCCACCAGACCTTTCTCCATCAATTAGGAATCTGATGCCGTCACTAAACACATTCCTTATATTGTAGCCATTTGTTGAGTGCTTTTTTTATGTCGAATCCGCATATATATCACCATTTCCCTTGATTTTCTTGACTGTATATCTCTTAAATATCAACATATACACGTGTGATTTAGTTTACGAAGATTTTTCAATGCCGAGAACCTCGATCAGTGAGTAAAAAAGGCATAAGGTTCACAATGGTGAAAAATTAAAATGGGATATACCTGGCTAGGATTCGAGTTATAGGAACAAGGGCCAAACCAACCACCCAAGAATGGAATCGTCGAGCGAAAACACTTGAGAACCTCCTAGAAGAAGCTTTTCTTGCCACCAGACCTTTCTACCTCAATTAGGAATCTGATGCCGTCACAAAACACTTTCCTTAAATTGCATCCATTTGTTGAGTGTTTTTTTTGGTGTCTAATCCGTAAATATATCACCATTGCCTTTGATTTTCTTGACTGTATATCTCTTAAATGTCAATATATACACGTGTGATTTAGTTTACGAAGATTTTTCAATGCCAAGAACCACGATCAGAGAGTAAAAAAGGCGTAAGGTTCACAATGGTGTAAAATTAAAATGGGATATACCGGGCTAGGATTCGAGTTATAGGAACAAGGGCCAAACCAACCACCCAAGAATGGAATCGTCGAGCGAAAACACTTTACAACCTCCTAGAAGCAGCTTCTCTTGCCACCAGACCTTTCTCCATCAATTAGGAATCTGATGCCGTCACTAAACACATTCCTTAAATTGTAGCCATTTATTGAGTGTTTTTTTTGGTGTCTAATCCGCATATATATCACTGTTGGACCCAGTATGGCCTTAAACAACTTCTTTTCACGTAATATGGCAAGTGATTTCAGTAGATGTGAAAAAGATGTGCGAAAATGGAAATCAGACTTTCAGAAACAAGACCTACAGAATTATCAAGTTTATATCACTTTGAAACAAAATGGTTTACAAGGTGATTGTAAGATTATTATCTAATACAAATTAATCTTGAATTCTGTGGGTGAGAGGGCAATGGAGTTTTGATGTATGTGTGAATGCTAAGCTTCAAACTCAATTGTCTTCTGCTGGTTGGGCCTTCTATTTATAGAAGGCTGGGTGCATGAATAAACAATAGTTTATTCATGCAATAAGTCCTGCAAAAAGTGGCCAATTGACATATTCATTGAATCCAACGTTCAAGTTGCCTTCTCTGGTATCTCTAGCTTCCTCCCCTCAACCTCTGCTCAAATTTTTTGGTGAGCAGTGCTATTGCTTCAGCAAAAGAAGAAAAATATGATGAAGTATCAGAAATTTCACAACTTTGGCTGTTTGATGGTTGTGGATCATTGGTAGTTGTTGATCTTTGTGAGTTTGAGATAAGAGCTAAAGATCCCCCTCTTTGAATGGTTTCTTCAAATATTTCTTCCTCTCTGGGGACCAAGATGCTGTATAAGTCATGGAGACTCATGTTTCCTAGTTCTAAGGTTGAGGACAAAGTCATGGTTAGACTTCTCCATTCTCTAGGAAGGGCATCAAGAAATTTTATGTTTCTTTCATCATTTGACTTAGTTATTCCAAATTTCTTTAGCTCGTTTAAAAGTTTTGTGAATCTTTGATATGTATCATTTAATCTTTCATTTGGAAAACTTTTAAACCTTTCATAAGATGAGACATTGTTTGTTCTCTTGTTTCTTCTCATCCTTTCTCCTCCTTCACAAAGATTTTCCAACTGATCCCAGATTTCCTTGGTTGATGCACATGCATCAACTTGTGAAAATATGCCATTGGGGTGGCCATTATTAAAAGTGACTTTGCTCTTTCATCCCCAGCCACCTTTTCCTTGTCTTCCTCACTCCAAAGTATTTCACTTTTGGGAGCTTGGGAGGCAGGGATAGCAGGTGATTGGTCAGTTGCTGGAATAGCTGGTATTGAAGTCATTGGTATATGTGGACCCCTTTCAATGGATTGAAACAGAGCTCGGTCATGACCATTAAGGAAATTGACCATCCTGATTTTCAATTGGGGGTATTCCTCTCTGACCAGAGTCAGAGGTTTGGACATAGAACCAATATTAAAAGCATTATTCTAGGATTGAAAGCTGGCCATATTTATAGAAAAGAAGATGAGCGATTGATCGTTTGAAAATAGTTTATTCAATCTGCTCTGATACCAATTGTTGGACCCAGTATGGACTTAAACAACTTCTTTTCACGTAATATGGCAAGTGATTTCAGTAGATGTGAAAAAGATGTGCGGAAATGGAAATCAGACTTTCAGAAACAAGACCTACAGAATTATCAACTTTATATCATTTTGAAACAAAATGGTTTACAAGGTGATTGTAAGATTATTATCTAATACAAATGAATCTTGAATTCTGTGGGTGAGAAGGCAATGGAGTTTTGATGTATGTGTGAATGGTAAGCTTCAAACTCAATTGTCTTCTGCTGGTTGGGCCTTCTATTTATAGAAGGCTGGGTGCATGAATAAATAATAGTTTATTCATGCAATAAGTCCTGCAAAAAGTGGCCAATTGACATATTCATTGAATCCAACGTTCAAGTTGCCTTTTTCATCAAGATATCCAATAATGTCAACTTGCTTCGGTAATTGTGGCAGGATAGAGCTGATTTCAGACAAGTGGGGTATTTCATCAGAATTTCTGATAAACCACTTCATTAGAAATTCTGGTGAATAAATCATCAGAAAAATCCTGATGATCAGAATCGTCAGAAACTGATGATATTTCATCAGAAATATCATTAGATCCATCAGAAATGACCTTCTCTGATAATCCAATTCAGCTCTTGATCAACTTGTGATTCTTTGAAGTAGATGCTGTGCATTTCAGTTGTCCTATCTGATCTTCTTTTTCTTGTTGTGATCTTCAGGACTGTGATCTCTTCATAGATCTAGTTGATTGTGATTTTCTTCAATACTTACAAATAAAGATTCCTAACAGTTTCCCCCTAAGTATTGTAAGAAAATGAACTATCTTATGAACAGAAAATTTCCAAATAGTGGAAACATAATACTTGCAAAATTTAAACCAGTTACTGATGTTTTTGAAAAACAAATTACATAAAAGATGAAAAATCAAATAAACAGGTTCTTCAATTCAGCTTCACTCTCTTGTGCACATCTCCTTCCTTTAACTGCTTTTTGTAGGAGATATATTTGTTGCAGCTGACATACATGTCTTTGTACCATTCTCTTGCTTGGATCCATTCTTCAATCATTTGCTCAATTTCTTTCCTGTGTCCCTCCAAGTTCTTTCCTATCTTCTGAAGATGTTCTTGTCTCCTGTTCATGGTTTTCAGGATATGTTTCAGAGTTTGATTTGAGTACTTGCAGATATCAACGCTTCTGAACAGAGCTTTGTTATTATCAATATCTCTGAAGATGACACCATAGTTGTGACTGTGAGTTTTGCTTGTTAATTCAATGATGTCTCCAGATCTTGCGTCTTCCAATATTTCTGAGGGAACTTTTGTCTTTGGAGATCTGACATACACCTTTTTGTTGTGTACATGCTCATAATTGATGCATAGATCAAAGTATGAAAAAGCAATTCTTTCAAACAGCAGTATTCCAGCCTTTGATATGCTATTCAACGCCCTTCTGACTTCTTGATTATTTTTCTTTTCCTTTTCATAATGATCCTTCATAATCAGAATGTCTATAGGATGCAATTTGTCAGCTATTTCTTCATCAATCACCTTTTGTTCTTCCCCATTTTTTCTCAGAAGTGTGTATCTGTTTTGCACATGAGTTCCTCCAACATCATCGGTTGCAACTTTCACTTCATCCACCTTTAAAATTTTCTTTACTGGATTCTCATTCTTGTAGTGAATGCTACTTGAACCTCTTTTTATTCTTTCTTCTCTTAAACCCAATTAGAAAGGAGACAGTGATCTTCTTTGTTCATCTTCTTTTGTTAAATAATAGCTCACCAGATTGTACTCAGGGAATATCATCACATCCCTGGCAATCTCTTTAACCATGACAGACTTGGTTTCAGAGATTTTTCTTTTAACAATCTTTGATTTTCTTGATGAATCACCTTCTTGTTCCCATTCATTCATTGTTTGCATATTCATGAATTCACTTATGGCTGAGTCATCAGACACTGTTGGGTTTGGGACAGATGCTAGCAATTTCAAATTTGTAATAACTTGAGGTTTTTCGCAGTTGCTAACCTTTTCAGCATTTCATCTCTTGGGATACTTGGAGGTGGACCCATTGGTATGGTTCCAACCTTGATGCTTGGTGTAGCTGAAGATTGTTGTTGGGTTGACTTTGGAGCTTCTTGGTTTGAGCTTTCAGCAGGTATTTCTTTCATGAGTTCTTTGGGATCCACTTAGGCCAATCTTGCAATGTTGAATTGCATCTTCTCCATCAGTTGTTGCACCTCTCTTACCTGTTTTGAGTTGCTGGTTATGTTTTTCTGAACTTTGGTGAATTCAGTTTGAGCTTTCGTCTGAATTGCAGCCAATTCTTTTGACAGCTTCTCAAGGGCATCTGTGATACTGTTATTGCTTGCCCTTAGCATGGTAACTTCCTCCAAAACTCTGTTTGAACTACTTGACTGCCTTGATTCCACCGCATTTGCAACTTGTGCCTTGATCTTTTCTATTTCTGTTAGAATCTTCTGGATTTCTGATGCAGAGATGTTGGATTCTGGTGCCTTTTCTTTCATCTTTTGAAGAGACTTTAGTGCTTTAATGTTTTCTTCAGTTTGTTTCTTTATTCCCTCCACTGATTCTAACAAAGTCTTCATATCAGCCCTTTGACCTTGTATTTCTGACAGCAACATATCAAGTTTTTCTTCAACTGGATTTCTTTTGCAGACTATGTAAACAATTTCCAGCACTGTTTCTAAATTTTCTTGGTTCATGGGTGTTTCAGAGATATTGGGAACAACACATGTTCCTTGTAACTTTCTAGCTGCAAACACATTCACTGCTATTTTGGAAATGATAGGGTCACTTTTGGCTTTACCAGATTTTGGTGCAGCTTTAAGTTTACCAGAATCATCTCCACCAGTGATGAAAAACTCATTTTCACCCTGGATTTCCTTATGTCCTTGAATCATATCAACATATGATTCTCCATAAGTTTTTGAGGTAAACGGATTACCTTTAGCCAGATTTCCTTGATCAGTTTCTTGATCTCTATCTGTTGGGATCTCATCCTCTTCCTCATTTTCTGATTCAGAGTTGAGATTAATGGAACTAGTAACCTCTTCATCAACATTAGTTGTTCTGTATTCTAACTTGTAAGAAACATTAACTGAACTTTCTGATTTTGTTTCTTCTTTGTGAGAGTAAACTAAGACATTGTTTAAAAGAGATGTACCAGCAATCTGAGATTCATCATAATGTACGACTTCAGTTGCTTCAATTGTAGCAGCATCAAAGTGTGTTTCTCCAGCAACATGTGATTCTGCATAATGTTCATGTATTTCCTTTTGATGAATCTCAAATTCATGATGAATTCCTACCTCATGAATCTGTTGGCTTTCAGCATGTTGTGTCTTGTTTTCTGGTGAGTTAGCTATCTCCAGAATTCTTTTTCCTCCTGCACCCTCTTTTTCTGATGGCGAGGACTTCTCATCATCTCCTTTTTCTGTTGATGAAGAACAGTTCACAACTTCTCTGCTGGGCTCTTCTGTTGGAGAATCTGATTTGGTCAGAAGTTCTTCATGTTGTATTCTGTATTGTGAGTTTGGTGCAATGAGGCATAACATGCTTTCTGGTAACACAGGGATATCTTGTCTGATTCCCATCCATGATTGGAACTCCAGGCCTTCATGGTATTTGAAATCCAAACTTCTTCCAAAATTGGAATTTCTATGTTCCTTATAGCAAATGTGTCAGAGATGAAAATAGAGATTAACCTTGGATATGGCAGATGTGAGATTATTTTTCCATTTCTGGTGATGATTGACCTTTTGAGTAGGTTGAAAATTTCTGACCCATAATCAATTTTGAACCCAGTTATGAGCCCATACATGATTGTCAGAATAGCTTGACTGATTTGATCAGTTCCCCCTATCTTTGAGGTGAGACATTTGTTTAGCACTTCCATCATCACTTGCCAGATGACTGGTAATTCACTTCTTCTAATTGCTCCAATTTTGTTGATATCCTTTTTCTTGTAACCAAGCCCAATGATGAAGCTTATTAATTCTTCTTTGCTTGGAGCTTCAATGTAACTATCAAGAATAGGCAGTTCAAGCCATTCTCTTACTCTTGCAGGGGTTAATGTTACATAAACACTTCCCCATACATGGGCAGAGACCCGATTTTCTTCAACTTCATTAAAAGTGTGAACAAATTGCTGTAGTAGCCTTTCTGGTACCTCTCTTCCTTTTCTTAGTGCTCCTGAGATTGGACATTTTGTGAGATATTCAACCAGAAGTTGACATCTTACGTCACACTCCGAATGCTCTGTATTTATCAGCAAATTGTTTTCCTTCATTGGTAGAAATTCTGCATCTTCAACAAAAGGTACTTCATGTTGAACAATTGGAATGTTGAGGTTTACTTCTGCCATTGTTGATCTTTGTGAGTTAGGGTTTGAAATTTAGGGACTTTTTGAATTATGAGTGAGAAACAGGGGATTTTCAGGGTTGAAGTTTTTGTGAGAAAGGTGAGTGAAATTTGAATTTCTGCTAAGTGTGTGTTATATAGGAGTGTTTCAGCAGAGGATTGTGGGTGTATGGAGTTAAGGGGGTTTAGAACGTGGCATGTAATGGTGGTTAAGAGCTCATTAAATGTCTTTATAACCGTTAGATCGTGTAACGTGGTTCAGAATGTAACCGTTGGATCGTGGGTATCAAGATATTAATGAGATGGTTTATTATGTAATCGTGGTTATGCCTTTTCAACTTGTCCCTTCAATTTGTAGTTTTTTCAATCATTTCTTCACGAAAGTGTTGAACTGATTTTTGATTGGAGAAAACTATCGATTCTATGACACCTTTTCATCTTTGTTGACCCCATTAGATAGGAGGTCCAATTACCTTCTTTCATATGCATCCTCTTTTCTTTGTAAGTCAAAAGTCCCATTCTGATGATGTCATCAGAAATTCAACATAAATTCTGTTGAACATATGTTTTGCCTTTTGTTCCATCTTCTGTTGACCTTTTAGATGTGGTCAACAGAAGTCAACAGAATTTCTTGGTTGAGTTTTCCCCCTAAGCTTGTGATCCTTTTTTTTTTTTTTTTTTTTTTTTTTTGAGATGAGAGGGAATGAGATAAGATCAGAAGACTCACATTTGTTTTTCTGGTGGTATCCATGTCTCTTGGCGTTTTCTGATATTTTCTAAAACATTTTATTATTGAAGTTTTACCAGAAAAAATTTAGACCCATTTTTGAATTACCAGATTTTGTCTCCTGTCATCAGAAACTTAGAGTTTTGAGCCAAAGTTTTGATTTCTGATGATCATGTTCCATATTTACCCATTTCCCTAAATATAAACCATAAGCCAGATAACAAAGCAATAAAGCAACACCTAATATAAACATATTAACACAAAAAAAAAATTACACAGTCAAAACAAAGAAAAACCCAATCAATATCTATGCCTTCTTCGTGTTCCATCTCAAGGAGCAACAACAGGTCAGTTATCAACCCATAGTTCTGGTTGGTGGGTACAAGCATGCTGAGATCCATGTTCTCTTGAAGTCTCATATCTGCCCTTGGATAAATTGCAGGGATACCTGCAAAGTCTAGCTAGCTCGTGATTAGCTTCGTCAGAAAACGAGGATACATTAAGAACGGCTTGCCAACCCACATGTTGCTTGCAAAATCTCTCATGAGATAATAAGAGAAGTTGTAAGGTACATTGAGTACAAGTGCACGTATCGGCTCCATCAATCTAAGAGATACTTCATGATGATTGATGACCTTGTTTGAAAAGTATGCACCCATCTGTGTGACCAGATATTGCCATGGCTTGATAAAGCCATGTTTGTTGATTGCTCGTTGTTGGGTTTCCGTATGGTAACCCATTTGCCTCAGGACGTCATCCTTTTGAGGCCTTGAGAACATCAGGACATCATTATCATCATTGAGTTGAAGAGCCGTCCTGATGGTGGCTTCATTTAACAGATTTTTTTGATTTAGCACCATACTCTCTATGGCCATCTGTTCCCTGTTCTCATACTCAGATAATGTTGCATTTTTTCAGAAGATTTGAAGAATCTTTGGATGAACAGTTATATGAGCAGTGAAGGCATAGCTCAAGTTACTACTCATGAGCATTTTAAGCACAACTTGACACCCTTCCCATTGAGGACCTTCCAGATTGGTCCTCAATCGTAGATTGTGATATGGATGAAGAATAAGTGGGAAGCATTCAGCTTTGATGGTGTTCATTTTGTGTGTGTGGGAGAGTATGAGGTGAAGGTGAAGAAGAAGATTTAGAGTGCCCTTTTTTTGGTGTGTGAGGATGACAGATTTTCAACACAAAGTGGTGAACATTTATAGTTAACTTAATATTTGCCATAAATGGAATGCACCTACTTGTAGATTTTCTTCACCGCAATCTCTATTATTTAATTGATTATCAGAGGACAGAAAGTGTAACAGAGATAAGCTTCTTCTCCACTTCACTTGCATTAAATGATTTAGGCGGCCAATTTCTTGTAATATATCATGATAGCCTACCAATATGTCACTTCAACCTTCTTAATACATGATGGGGTGTAATTAATAAAGGAGAGAGAAAGTTCCATATTAACGAGTTCCCAAAAATTTTCTGTTGAATGACATTAGCAGCACTAAAAAAAATTTGTTAAACAAATATCTCTTTTTTTTAAAGATTAAAAGAAAAAAAATGCCAATGTACAGTTTATGAATATGCTGTCAAGAGATATGAATAAGGATGATGACATGCAGGAATTTGTTCTAATGATCTATGATAATTCTGATTATCCAGCATATTTTTCTGATGATTCACCAGAATTTCTGATGATTTATCAGGTGTTCTGATGTTGTATCAGATTTTCTGATGATTATATCAGATTTTCTGATAACTTATCAGATTTTCTAGTGATTTATCATAAAAATATGATTTTTCTTTGATTATCACAAAAGCAATTTATCAAGCATTTTTCTGGTGATAAGATTATCTGAGAGATTTTTATCATAGAACCGACCATAACATAGCAGATTATTTGTTAAGCCTTCAACATAGGCTACTTTTTCTATGGTCAAACATCCATACCTTATGCATCCATATCCCATGATCCTCCCTTTTACTCCATTTCCAAAATTTACCATTCTACCCAGCTTTGAAACAAAGTTGCTGAGTAAGCTCCTGTCCCCAGTCATGTGCTTGGAGCTTCCTGAGTCGCAGTACCAGATCTGCTGCACATGATGGTCCTTTTGTTCTGAAGTTTCTGGTAGACCTTCAGAAAGTGCCATGAGGCAGAAATTTGCCAATTCTTCTTCTTTATCATCAGAAGAATCATCAGATAACCATGTATCTGTTCCTGCAATTAAGCTAACTTGTTGCTGCTTCTTCAAGCTTTTTCTCATAGTAAGCAACAACTTTAAGCTTTTTTGTCTTGCATTCTGATGCATAGTGACCTCTCTGCTTGCACTTGTAACACACAACTTCAGTCTTCCCTTTATCCTCAGATCTAATTTCCTCTTTAGATCTCCCATCCATCCTTCCTCTGTCACTTCTCTGGTATCTCTAGCTTCCTCCCCTCAACCTCTGCTCAAATGTTTTGGTGAGCAGTGCTATTGCTTCAGCAAAAGAAGAAAAATCTGATGAAGTATCAGAAATTTCACAACTTTGGCTGTTTGATGGCTGTGGATCATTGGTAGTTGTTAATCTTTGTGAGTTTGAGATAAGAGCTAAAGATCCCCCTCTTTGAATGGTTTCTTCAAATATTTCTTCCTCTCTGGGGACCAAGATGTTGTATAAGGCATGGAGACTCATGTTTCCTAGTTCTAAGGTTGAGGACAAAGTCATGGTTAGACTTCTCCATTCTCTAGGAAGGGCATTAACAAATGTTATGTTTCTTTCATCATTTGACTTAGTTATTCCAAATTTCTTTAGCTCGTTTAAAAGTTTTGTGAATCTTTGATATGTATCATTTAATCTTTCATTTGGCAAACTTTTAAACCTTTCATAAGATGAGACATTGTTTGTTCTCTTGTTTCTTCTCATCCTTTCTCCTCCTTCACAAAGATTTTCCAACTGATCCCAGATTTCCTTGGTTGATGCACATGCATCAACTTGTGAAAATATGCCATTGGGGTGGCCATTATTAAAAGTGACTTTGCTCTTTCATCCCCAGCCACCTTTTCCTTGTCTTCCTCACTCCAAAGTATTTCACTTTTGGGAGCTTGGGAGGCAGGGATAGCAGGTGATTGGTCAGTTGCTGGAATAGCTGGTATTGAAGTCATTGGTATATGTGGACATAGAACCAATGTTAAAAGCATTATTCCAGGATTGAAAGCTAGCCATATTTATAGAAAAGAAGATGAGCGATTGATCGTTTGAAAATAGTTTATTCAATCTGCTCTGATACCAATTGTTGGACCCAGTATGGCCTTAAACAACTTCTTTTCACGTAATATGGCAAGTGATTTCAGTAGATGTGAAAAAGATGTGCGGAAATGGAAATCAGACTTTCAGAAACAAGACCTACAGAATTATCAAGTTTATATCATTTTGAAACAAAATGGTTTACAAGGTGATTGTAAGATTATTATCTAATACAAATGAATCTTGAATTCTGTGGGTGAGAGGGAAATGGAGTTTTGATGTATGTGTGAATGCTAAGCTTCAAACTCAATTGTCTTCTGCTGGTTGGGCCTTCTATTTATAGAAGGCTGGGTGCATGAATAAACAATAGTTTATTCATGCAATAAGTCCTGCAAAAAGTGGCCAATTGACATATTCATTGAATCCAACGTTCAAGTTGCCTTTTTCATCATGATATCCAATAATGTCAACTTGCTTCGGTAATTGTGGCATGATAGAGCGGATTTCAGAAAAGTGGGGTATTTCATCAGAACTTCTGATAAACCACTTCATCAGAAATTCTGGTGAACAAATCATCAGAAAAATCCTGATGATCTGAATCGTCAGAAACTGATGATATTTCATCAGAAATATCATTAGATCCATCAGAAATGACCTTCTCTGATAATCCAATTCAGCTCTTGATCAACTAGTGATTCTTTGAAGTAGATGCTGTGCATTTTGGTTGTCCTATCCGATCTTCTTTTTCTTGTTGTGATCTTTAGGACTGTGATCTCTTCATAGATCCAGTTGATTGTGATTTTCTTCAATACTTACAAATAAAGGTTCCTAAGAATCACCATTGCTCTTGATTTTCTTGACTGTATATCTCTTAAATGTCAACATAGACACGTGTGATTTAGTTTACGAAGATTTTTCAATGCCGAGAACCTCTATCAGAGAGTAAAAAAGGCGTAAGGTTCACAATGGTGTAAAATTAAAATGGGATATACCGGGCTAGGATTCGAGTTACAGGAACATGGGCCAAACCAACCCTCCAAGAATGGAATCGTCGAGCGAAAACACTTGACAACCTCCTAGAAGCAGCTTTTCTTGCCACCAGATGTGTCTCCATCAATTAGGAATCTGATGCCGTCACTAAACACATTCCTTAAATTGTAGCTATTTGTTGAGTGTTATTTTTTTTGGTGTCTAATCCGCATATATATCACCATTGCCCTTGATTTTCTTGACTGTATATCTCTTAAATGTCAACATATACACGTGTGATTTAGTTTACGGAGATTTTTCAATGCCGAGAAACTCGATCAGAGAGTAAAAAAGGCGTAAGGTTCACAATGGTGTAAAATTAAAATGGGATATACCAGGCTAGGATTCGAGTTACAGGAACAAGGGCTAAACCAACCACCGAAGAATGAAATCGTCGAGCGAAAACATATGACAACCTCCTAGAAGCAGCTTTTCTTGCCACCAGACCTTTCTCCATCAACTAGGAATCTGATGCCGTCACTAAACACATTCCTTAAATTGTAGCCATTTGTTGAGTGTTTTTTTTTTGGTGTCTAATCCACATGTATATCACCATTGCCCTTGATTTTCGTGACTGTATATCCCTTAAATGTCAACATATACATATGTGATTTAGTTTACGAAGATTTTTCAATGCCTAGAACCTCGATCAGAGAGTAAAAAACGTGTAAGGTTCACAATGGTGTAAAATTAAAATGGGATATATCGGGCTAGGATTCGAGTTACCGGAACAAGGGCCAAACCAACCACCCAAGAATGGAATCGTCGAGCGAACACACTTGACAAACTCGTAGAAGCAGCTTGTCTTGCCACCAGACCTTTCTCCATCAATTAGGAATCTGATGCCGTCACTAAACACATTCCTTAAATTGAAGCCATTTGTGGAATTTTTTTTTTTGGTATCTAATCCGTATATATATCACCATTGCCCTTGATTTTCTTGACTGTATATCTCTTAAATGTCAACATATACACGTGTGATTTAGTTTACGAAGATTTTTCAATGCTGAGAACCTCGTTTAGAGAGTAAAAAAGGCGTAACGTTCACAATGGTGTTAAATTAAAATGGGATATATCGGGCTAGGATTCGAGTTACAGGAACAAGGGCCAAACCAACCATCCAAGAATGGAATCGTCGAGCGAAAACACTTGACAAACTCCTAGAAGCAGCTTGTCTTGCCACCAGACCTTTCTCCATCAATTAGGAATCTGATGCCGTCACTAAACACATTCCTTAAATTGTAGCCATTTGTGGAGTGTTTTTTTTTTGGTATCTAATCCGCATATATATCACCATTGCCCTTGATTTTCTTGACTGTATATCTCTTAAATGTCAACATATACACGTGTGATTTAGTTTACGAAGATTTTTCAATGCCGAGAACCTCGTTTAGAGAGTAAAATAGGCGTAACGTTCACAATGGAGTTAAATTAAAATGGGACATACCTGGCTAGGATTCGAGTTACAGGAACAAGGGCCAAACCAACCACCCAAGAATGGAATCGTCGAGCGAAAACACTTGACAACCTCCTAGAAGCAGCTTTTCTTGCCACCAGACCTTTCTCCATCAATTAGGAATCTGATGCCGTCACTAAACACATTCCTTAAATTGTAGCCATTTGTTGAATGTTTATTTTGGTGTCTAATCCACATGTATATCACCATTGCCCTTGATTTTCTTGACTGTATATCTCTTAAATGTCAACATATACACGTGTGATTTAGTTTACGAAGATTTTTCAATGCCGAGAACCTTGTTTAGAGAGTAAAAAAGGCGTAAGGTTCACAATGGTGTTAAATTAAATTGGGATATACCTGGCTAGGATTCGAGTTACAGGAACAAGGGCCAAACCAACCACCCAAGAATGGATTCGTCGAGCGAAAACACTTGACAACCTCCTAGAAGAAGCATTTCTTGCCACCAGACCTTTCTCCATCAATTAGGAATCGGATGCCGTCACTAAACACATTCCTTAAATTGTAGCCATTTGTTGAGTTTTTTTTGGTGTCTAATCCGCATATATATCACCATTGCTCTTGATTTTCTTGACTGTATATCTCTTAAATTTCAACATATACACGTGTGATTTAGTTTACGAAGATTTTTCAATGCCGAGAACCTCGATCAGAGAGTTAAAAAGGCGTAAGGATCACAATGGCGTAAAATTAAAATGGGATATATCGGGCTAGGATTCGAGTTAGAGGAACATGAGCCAAACCAACCACCCAAGAATGGAATCCTCGAGCGAAAACACTTGACAACCTCCTAGAAGCAGCTTTTCTTGCCACCAGACCTTTCTCCATCAATTAGGAATCTAATGCCGTCACTAAACACATTCCTTAAATTGTAGCCATTTGTTGAGTGTTTTTTTTGGTGTCTAATCCGAATATATATCACCATTGCCCTTGATTTTCTTGACTGTATATCTCTTAAATGTCAACATATACACGTGTGATTTAGTTTACGAAGATTTTTCAATGCCGAGAACCTTGTTTAGAGAGTAAAAAAGGCGTAAGGTTCACAAAGGTGTTAAATTAAAATGGGATATACTTGGCTAGGATTCGAGTTACAGGAACAAGGGCCAAACCAACCACCCAAGAATGGAATCGTCGAGCGAAAACACTTGACAACCTCCTAGAAGCATCATTTCTTGCCACCAGACCTTTCTCTATCAATTAGGAATCTGATGCCGTCACTAAACACATTCCTTAAATTGTAGCCATTTGTTGAGTGTTTTTTGGTGTCTAATCCGCATATATATCACCATTGCCCATGATTTTCTTGACTCTATATCTCTTAAATTTCAACATATAGACGTGTGATTTAGTTTACGAAGATTTTTCAATGCCGAGAACCTCGATCAGAGACTAAAAAAGGCATAAGGTTCACAATGGTGTGAAATTAAAATGGGATATACCGGGCTAGAATTCGAGTTACAGGAACAAGGGCCAAACCAACCACCCAAGAATGGAATCGTCGAGGGAAAACAGTTGACCACCTCCTAGAAGCAGCTTTTCTTGCCACCAGACCTTTCTCCATCAATTAGGAATCTGATGCCGTCACTAAACACATTCCTTAAATTGTAGCCATTTGTTGAGTGTTTTTTTTTGGTGTCTAATCCGCATATATATCACCATTGCCTTTGATTTTCTTAACTGTATATCTCTTAAATGTCAACATATACACCTGTGATTTAGTTTAAGAAGATTTTTCAATGTCGAGAACCTAGATTAGAGAGTAAAAAAGGCGTAAGGTTCACAATGGTGTTAAATTAAAATGGGATATATCTTGCTAAGATTCAAGTTACAGGAAAAAGAACAAACCAACCACCCAAGAATGGAATCGTCGAGCGAAAACACTTGACAACCTCCTAGAAGCAGCTTTTCTTGCCACCAGACCTTTCTCCATCAATTAGAAATCTGATGCCGTCACTAAACACATTCCTTAAATTGTAGCCATTTGTTGAGTGTTTTTTTTTTTTTGTGTCTAATCCGCATATATATCACCATTGCCCTTGATTTTCTTGACTGTATATCTCATAAATGTCAACATATACACGTGTGATTTAGTTTACGAAGATTTTTCAATGCCGAGAACCTCGATCAGAGAGTTAAAAAGGTGTAAGGATCACAATGGCATAAAATTAAAATGGGATATACCGGGCTAGGATTCGAGTTATAGGAACATGGGCCTAACCAACCACCCAAGAATGGAATCGTCGAGCAAAACCAGTTGACAACCTCCTAGAAGCAGCTTTTCTTGCCACCAGACCTTTCTCCATCAATTAGGAATCTGATGCCGTCACTAAACACATTCCTTAAATTGTGGCCATTTGTTGAGTGTTTTTTTTGGTGTCTAATCCGAATATATATCACCATTGCCCATGATTTTCTTGACTGTATATCTCTTAAATGTCAACATATACACGTGTGATTTAGTTTACGAAGATTTTTCAATGCCGAGAACCTTGTTTAGAGAGTAAAAAAGGCGTAAGGTTCACAATGGTGTTAAATTAAATTGGGATATACCTGGCTAGGATTCGAGTTACAGGAACAAGGGCCAAACCAACCACCCAAGAATGGATTCGTCGAGCGAAAACACTTGACAACCTCCTAGAAGAAGCATTTCTTGCCACCAGACCTTTCTCCATCAATTAGGAAACGGATGCCGTCACTAAACACATTCCTTAAATTGTAGCCATTTGTTGAGTTTTTTTTGGTGTCTAATCCGCATATATATCACCATTGCTCTTGATTTTCTTGACTGTATATCTCTTAAATTTCAACATATACACGTGTGATTTAGTTTACGAAGATTTTTCAATGCCGAGAACCTCGATCAGAGAGTTAAAAAGGCGCAAGGATCACAATGGCGTAAAATTAAAATGGGATTTACCGGGCTAGGATTCGAGTTACATGAACATGGGCCAAACAAACCACCCAAGAATGGAATCGTCGAGCGAAAACACTTGACAACCTCCAAGAAGCAGCTTTTCTTGCCACCAGACCTTTCTCCATCAATTAGGAATCTGATGCTGTCACTAAACACATTCCTTAAATTGTAGCCATTTGTTGAGTATTTTTTTTTGGTGTCTAATCCGAATATATATCACCATTGCCCTTGATTTTCTTGACTGTATATCTCTTAAATGTCAACATATACACGTGTGATTTAGTTTACGAAGATTTTTTAATGCCGAGAACCTTGTTTAGAGAATAAAAAAGGCGTAAAGTTCACAATGGTGTTAAATTAAAATGGGATATACCTGGCTAGGATTCGAGTTACAGGAACAAGGGCCAAACCAACCACCCAAGAATGGATTCGTCGAGCGAAAACACTTGACAACCTCCGAGAAGCAGCATTTCTTACCACCAGACCTTTCTCCATCAATTATGAATCGGATGCCGTCACTAAACACATTCCTTAAATTGTAGCCATTTGTTGAGTGTTTTTTTGGTGTCTAATCCGCATATATATCACCATTGCCCATGATTTTCTTGACTCTATATCTCTTAAATTTCAACATACAGACGTGTGATTTAGTTTACGAAGATTTTTCAATGCCGAGAACCTCGATCAGAGACTAAAAAAGGCATAAGGTTCACAATGGTGTGAAATTAAAATGGGATATACAGGGCTAGAATTCGAGTTACAGGAACAAGGGCCAAACCAACCACCCAAGAATGGAATCGTCGAGGGAAAACAGTTGACAACCTCCTAGAAGCAGCTTTTCTTGCCACCAGACCTTTCTCCATCAATTAGGAATCTGATGCCGTCACTAAACACATTCCTTAAATTGTAGCCATTTGTTGAGTGTTTTTTTTTTGGTGTCTAATCCGCATATATATCACCATTGCCCTTGATTTTCTTAACTGCATATCTCTTAAATGTCAACATATACACGTGTGATTTAGTTTAAGAAGATTTTTCAATGTCGAGAACCTAGATTAGAGAGTAAAAAAGGCGTAAGGTTCACAATGGTGTTAAATTAAAATGGGATATATCTTGCTAGGATTCGAGTTACAGGAAAAAGGAACAAACCAACCACCCAAGAATGGAATCGTCGAGCGAAAACACTTGACAATCTCCTAGAAGCAGCTTTTCTTGCCACCAGACCTTTCTCCATCAATTAGAAATCTGATGCCGTCACTAAACACATTCCTTAAATTGTTGCCATTTGTTGAGTGTTTTATTTTTTGTGTCTAATCCGCATATATATCACCATTTCCCTTGACTTTCTTGACTGTATATCTCATAAATGTCAACATATACACGTGTGATTTAGTTTACGAAGATTTTTCAATGCCGAGAACCTCGATCAGACAGTTAAAAAGGCGTAAGGATCACAATGGCATAAAATTAAAATGGGATATACCGGGCTAGGATTCGAGTTATAGGAACATGGGCCTAACCAACCACCCAAGAATGGAATCGTCGAGCGAAACCACTTGACAACCTCCTAGAAGCAGCTTTTCTTGCCACCAGACCTTTCTCCATCAATTAGGAATCTGATGCCGTCACTAAACACATTCCTTAAATTGTGGCCATTTGTTGAGTGTTTTTTTTGGTATCTAATCCGAATATATATCACCATTGCCCTTGATTTTCTTGACTGTATATCTCTTAAATGTCAACATATACACGTGTGATTTAGTTTACCAAGATTTTTCAATGCCGAGAACCTTGTTTAGAGAGTAAAAAAGGCGTAAGGTTCACAATGGTGTTAAATTAAATTGGGATATACCTGGCTAGGATTCGAGTTACAGGAACAAGGGCCAAACCAACCACCCAAGAATGGATTCGTCGAGCGAAAACACTTGACAACCTCCTAGAAGCAGCATTTCTTGCCACCAGACCTTTCTCCATCAATTAGGAATCGGATGTCGTCACTAAACACATTCCTTAAATTGTAGCCATTTGTTGAGTTTTTTTGGTGTCTAATCCGCATATATATCACCATTGCTCTTGATTTTCTTGACTGTATATCTCTTAAATTTCAACATATACACGTGTGATTTAGTTTACGAAGATTTTTCAATGCCGAGAACCTCGATCAGAGAGTTAAAAAGGCGCAAGGATCACAATGGCGTAAAATTAAAATGGGATTTACCGGGCTAGGATTCGAGTTACATGAACATGGGCCAAACAAACCACCCACGAATGGAATCGTCGAGCGAAAACACTTGACAACCTCCAAGAAGCAACTTTTCTTGCCTCCAGACCTTTCTCCATCAATTAGGAATCTGATGCCGTCACTAAACACATTCCTTAAATTGTAGCCGTTTGTTGAGTATTTTTTTTTGGTGTCTAATCCGAATATATATCACCATTGCCCTTGATTTTCTTGACTGTATATCTCTTAAATGTCAACATATACACGTGTGATTTAGTTTACGAAGATTTTTTAATGCCGAGAACCTTGTTTAGAGAATAAAAAAGGCGTAAAGTTCACAATGGTGTTAAATTAAAATGGGATATACCTGGCTAGGATTCGAGTTACAGGAACAAGGGCCAAACCAACCACCCAAGAATGGATTCGTCGAGCGAAAACACTTGACAACCTCCTAGAAGCAGCATTTCTTACCACCAGACCTATCTTCATCAATTATGAATCGGATGCCATCATTAAACACATTCCTTAAATTGTAGCCATTTGTGGAGTGTTTTTTTGGTGTCTAATCCGCATATATATCACCATTGCCCATGATTTTCTTGACTCTATATCTCTTAAATTTCAACATATAGACGTGTGATTTAGTTTACAAAGATTTTTCAATGCCGAGAACCTCGATCAGAGACTAAAAAAGGCATAAGGTTCACAATGGTGTGAAATTAAAATGGGATATACCGGGCTAGAATTCGTGTTACAGGAACAAGGGCCAAACCAACCACCCAAGAATGGAATCGTCGAGGGAAAACAGTGGACAATCTCCTAGAAGCAGCTTTTCTTGCCACCAGACCTTTCTCCATCAATTAGGAATCTGATGCCGTTACTAAACACATTCCTTAAATTGTAGCCATTTGTTGAGTGTTTTTTTTTTGGTGTCTAATCCGCATATATATCACCATTGCCCTTGATTTTCTTAACTGTATATCTCTTAAATGTCAACATATACACGTGTGATTTAGTTTAAGAAGATTTTTCAATGTCGAGAACCTAGATTAGAGAGTAAAAAAGGCGTAAGGTTCACAATGGTGTTAAATTAAAATGGGATATATCTTGCTAGGATTCGAGTTACAGGAAAAAGGAACACACTAACCACCCAAGAATGGAATCGTGGAACGAAAACACTTGACAACCTCCTAGAAGCAGCTTTTCTTGCCACCAGACCTTTCTCCATCAATTAGAAATCTGATGCCGTCACTAAACATATTCCTTAAATTGTAGCCATTTGTTGAGTGTTTTTTTTTTGGTGTCTAATCCGCATATATATCACCATTGCCCTTGATTTTCTTGACTGTATATCTCATAAATGTCAACATATACACGTGTGATTTAGTTTACGAAGATTTTTCGATGCCGAGAACCTCGATCAGAGAGTTAAAAAGGCGTAAGGATCACAATGGCATAAAATTAAAATGGGATATACCGGGCTAGGATTCGAGTTATAGGTACATGGGCCTAACCAACAACCCAAGAATGGAATCGTCGAGCGAAACCACTTGACAACCTCCTAGAAGCAGCTTTTCTTTCCACCAGACCTTTCACCATCAATTAGGAATCTGATGCCGTCACTAAACACATTCCTCAAATTGTGGCCATTTGTTGAGTGTTTTTTTGGGTGTCTAATCCGAATATATATCACCATTGCCCTTGGTTTTCTTGACTGTATATCTCTTAAATGTCAACATATACACGTGTGATTTAGTTTACGAAGATTTTTCAATGACGAGAACCTTGTTTAGAGAGTAAAAAAGGCGTAAGGTTCACAATGGTGTTAAATTAAATTGGGATATACCTGGCTAGGATTCGAGTTACAGGAACAAGGGCCAAACCAACCACCCAAGAATGGATTCGTCGAGCGAAAACACTTGACAACCTCCTAGAAGCAGCATTTCTTACCACCAGACCTTTCTCCATCAATTAGGAATCGGATGCCGTCACTAAACACATTCCTTAAATTGTAGCCATTTGTTGAGTTTTTTTTGGTGTCTAATCCGCATATATATCACCATTGCTCTTGATTTTCTTGACTGTATATCTCTTAAATTTCAACATATACACGTGTGATTTAGTTTACGAAGATTTTTCACTGCCGAGAACCTCGATCAGAGAGTTAAAAAGGCGTAAGGATCACAATGGCGTAAAATTAAAATGGGATTTACCGGGCTAGGATTCGAGTTACATGAACATGGGCCAAACAAACCACCCAAGAATGGAATCGTCGAGCGAAAACACTTGACAACCTCCTAGAAGCTGCTTTTCTTGCCACCAGACCTTTCTCCATTAATTAGGAATCTGATGTCGTCACTAAACACATTCCTTAAATTGTAGCCATTTGTTGAGTGTTTTTTTTTTGGTGTCTAATCCGCATATATATCACCATTGGCCTTGATTTTCTTAACTGTATATCTCTTAAATGTCAACATATACACGTGTGATTTAGTTTAAGAAGATTTTTCAATGTCGAGAACCTAGATTAGAGAGTAAAAAAGGCGTAAGGTTCACAATGGTGTTAAATTAAAATGGGATATATCTTGCTAGGATTCGAGTTACAGGAAAAAGGAACAAACCAACCACCCAAGAATGGAATCGTCGAGCGAAAACACTTGACAACCTCCTAGAAGCAGCTTTTCTTGCCACCAGACCTTTCTCCATCAATTAGAAATCTGATGCCGTCACTAAACACATTCCTTAAATTGTAGCCATTTGTTGAGTTTTTTTTTGGTGTCTAATCCGCATATATATCACCATTGCTCTTGATTTTCTTGACTGTATATCTCTTAAATTTCAACATATACACGTGTGATTTAGTTTACGAAGATTTTTCAATGTCGAGAACCTAGATTAGAGAGGAAAAAAGGCGTAAGGTTCACAATGGTGTTAAATTAAAATGGGATATATCTTGCTAGGATTCGAGTTACAGGAAAAAGGAACAAACCAACCACCCAAGAATGGAATCGTCGAGCGAAAACACTTGACAACCTCCTAGAAGCAGCTTTTCTTGCCACCAGACCTTTCTCCATCAATTAGAAATCTGATGCCGTCACTAAACACATTCCTTAAGTTGTAGCCATTTGTTGAGTTTTTTTTGGTGTCTAATCCGCATATATATCACCATTGCTCTTGATTTTCTTGACTGTATATCTCTTAAATTTCAACATATACACGTGTGATTTAGTTTACGAAGATTTTTCAATGCCGAGAACCTCGATCAGAGAGTTAAAAAGGCGTAAGGATCACAATGGCGTAAAATTAAAATGGGATTTACCGGGCTAGGATTCGAGTTACATGAACATGGGCCAAACAAACCACCCAAGAATGGAATCGTCGAGCGAAAACACTTGACAACCTCCTAGAAGCAGCTTTTCTTGCCACCAGACCTTTCTCCATCAATTAGTAATCTGATGCCGTCACTAAACACATTCCTTAAATTGTAGCCATTTGTTGAGTGTTTTTTTTTGGTGTCTAATCCGCATATATATCGCCATTGCCCTTGATTTACTTAACTGTATATCTCTTAAATGTCAACATATACACGTGTGATTTAGTTTACGAAGATTTTTCAATGTCGAGAACCTAGATTAGAGAGTAAAAACGGCGTAAAGTTCACAATGGTGATAAATTAAAATGGGATATATCTTGCTAGGATTCGAGTTACAGGAAAAAGGAGCAAACCAACCACCCAAGAAAGGAATCGCCGAGCGAAAACACTTGACAACCTCCTAGAAGCAGCTTTTCTTTCCACCGGACCTTTCTCCATCAATTAGAAATCTGATGTCGTTACTAAACACATTCCTTAAATTGTAGTCATTTGTTAAGTGTTTTTTTTTTGTGTCTAATCCGCATATATATCACCATTGCCCTTGATTTTCTTGACTGTATATCTCTTAAATGTCAACATATACACGTGTGATTTAGTTTACGAAGATTTTTCAATACCGAGAACCTCGATCAGAGAGTTAAAAAGGCGTAAGGATCACAATGGCGTAAAATTAAAATGGGATATATCGGGCTAGGATTCGAGTTAGAGGAACATGGGCCAAACCAACCACCCAAGAATGGAATCGTCGAGCGAAAACACTTGACAACCTCCTAGAAGCAGCTTTTCTTGCCACCAGACCTTTCTCCATCAATTAGGAATCTGATGCCGTCACTAAACACATTCCTTAAATTGTATCCATTTGTTGAGTGTTGTTTTGGTGTCTAATCCGCATATATATCACTATTGCCCATGATTTTCTTGACTCTATATCTCTTAAATTTCAACATATAGACGTGTGATTTAGTTTACAAAGATTTTTCAATGCCGAGAACCTCGATCAGAGACTAAAAAAGGCATAAGGTTCACAATGGTGTGAAATTAAAATGGGATATACAGGGCTAGAATTCGAGTTACGGGAACAAGGGCCAAACCAACCAACCCAAGAATGGAATCGTCGAGGGAAAACAGTTGACAACCTCCTAGAAGCAGCTTTTCTTGCCACCAGACCTTTCTCCATTAATTAGGAATCTGATGCCGTCACTAAAAACATTCCTTAAATTGTAGCCATTTGTTGAGTGTTTTTTTTTTTTGGTGTCTAATCCGCATATATATCACCATTGCCCTTGATTTTCTTAACTGTATATCTCTTAAATGTCAACATATACACGTGTGATTTAGTTTAAGAAGATTTTTCAATGTCGAGAACCTAGATTAGAGAGTAAAAAAGGCGTAAGGTTCACAATGGTGTTAAATTAAATTGGGATATATCTTGCTAGGATTCGAGTTACAGGAAAAAGGAACAAACCAACCACCCAAGAATGGAATCGTCGAGCAAAAACACTTGACAACCTCCTTGAAGCAGCTTTTCTTGCCACCAGACCTTTCTCCATCAATTAGAAATCTGATGCCGTCACTAAACACATTCCTTAAATTGTAGCCATTTGTTGAGTGTTTTTTTTGGTGTCTAATCCGCACATATATCACCATTGCCCTTGATTTTCTTGACTGTATATGTCATAAATGTCAACATATACACGTGTGATTTAGTTTACGAAGATTTTTCAATGACGAGAACCTCGATCAGAGAGTTAAAAAGGCGTAAGGATCACAATGGCATAAAATTAAAATGGGATATACCGGGCTAGGATTCGAGTTACAGGAACATGGGCCAAACCAACCACCCAAGAATGGAATCGTCGAGCGAAACCACTTGACAACCTCCTAGGAGCTGCTTTTCTTGCCACCAGACCTTTCTCCATCAATTAGGAATCTGATGCCGTCACTAAACACATTCCTTAAATTGTGGCCATTTGTTGAGTGTTTTTTTTTGGTGTCTAATCCGAATATATATCACCATTGCCCATGATTTTCTTGACTGTATATCTCTTAAATGTCAACATATACACGTGTGACTTAGTTTACGAAGATTTTTCAATGCCGAGAACCTTGTTTAGAGAGTAAAAAAGGCGTAAGGTTCACAATGGTGTTAAATTAAATTGGGATATACCTGGCTAGGATTCGAGTTACAGGAACAAGGGCCAAACCAACCACTCAAGAATGGATTCGTCGAGCGAAAACACTTGACAACCTCCTAGAAGCAGCATTTCTTGCCACCAGACCTTTCTCCATCAATTAGGAATCGGATGCCGTCACTAAACACATTCCTTAAATTGTAGCCATTTGTTGAGTTTTTTTTGGTGTCTAATCCGCATATATATCACCATTGCTCTTGATTTTCTTGACTGTATATCTCTTAAATTTCAACATATACACGTGTGATTTAGTTTACGAAGATTTTTCAATGCCGAGAACCACGATCAGAGAGTTAAAAAGGCGTAAGGATCACAATGGCGTAAAATTAAAATGGGATTTACCGGGCTAGGATTCGAGTTACATGAACATGGGCCAAACAAACCACCCAAGAATGGAATCGTCGAGCGAAAACAATTGACAACATCCTAGAAGCAGCTTTTCTTGCCACCAGACCTTTCTCCATCAATTAGGAATCTGATGCCGTCACTAAACACATTCCTTAAATTGTAGCCATTTGTGGAGTGTTTTTTTTTTGGTGTCATATCCGCATATATATCACCATTGCCCTTGATTTTCTTGACTGTATATCTCTTAAATGTCAACATATACATGTGTGACTTAGTTTATGAAGATTTTTCAATGCCGAGAACCTCGATCAGAGAGTAAAAAAGGCGTAAGGTTCACAATGGTGTAAAATTAAATTGTGATATACCTTGCTAGGATTCGAGTTACAGGAACAAGGGACAAACCAACCACCCAAAAATGGAATCGTCGGGCGAAAACTCTTAACAACCTCCTAGAAGCAGCTTTTCTTGCCACCAGACCTTTCTCCATCAATTAGGAATCTGATGCCGTCACTAAACACATTCCTTAAATTGTAGCCATTTGTGGAGTGTTTTTTTTTTTTGGTGTCAAATCCGCATATATATCACCATTTCCCTTGATTTTCTTGACTGTATATCTCTTAAATGTCAACATATACATGTGTGACTTAGTTTACGAAGATTTTTCAATGCCGAGAACCTCGATCAGAGTGTAAAAAAGGCGTAAGGTTCACAATGTTGTAAAATTAAATTGTGATATACCTGGCTAGGATTCGAGTTACAGGAACAAGGGACAAACCAACCACCCAAAAATGAAATCGTCGGGCGAAAACTCTTAACAACCTCCTAGAAGCAGCTTTTCTTGCCACCAGACCTTTCTCCATCAATTAGGAATCTGATGCCGTCACTAAACACAATCCTTAAATTGTAGCCATTTGTTGAGTGTTTTTTTTTGTGACTAATCCGCATATATATCACCATTGCCCTTGATTTTCTTGATTGTATATCTCTTAAATGTCAACATATACACGTGTGATTTAGTTTACGAAGATTTTTCAATGCCGAGAACCTCAATCAGAGAGTAAAAAAGGCGTAAGGTTCACAATGGTGTAAAATTAAAATGGGATATACCTGGCTAGGATTCGAGTTACAGGAACAAGGGCCAAACCAACCACCCAAGAATGGAATAGTCGAGCGAAAACACTTGACAACCTCCTAGAAGCAGCTTTTTTTGCCACCAGACCTTATCCATCAATTAGGAATCTGATGCCGTCACTAAACACATTCCTTAAATTGTAGCCATTTGTTGAGTGTTTTTTTTTGGTGTCTAATCCGCATATATATCACCATTGCCCTTGATTTTCTTGACTGTATATCTCTTAAATGTCAACATATACACGTGTGATTTAGTTTACGAAGATTTTTCAATGCCGAGAACCTCGATCAGAGAGTAAAAAAGGCGTAAGGTTCACAATGGTGTAAAATTAAAATCGGATATACCGGGCTAGAATTCGAGTTACAGGAACAAGGGCCAAACCAACCACCCAAGAATGGAATCGTCGAGCGAAAACACTTGACAACCTCCTAGAAGCAGCTTTTTTTGCCACCAGACCTTATCCATCAATTAGGAATCTGATGCCGTCACTAAACACATTCCTTAAATTGTAGCCATTTGTTGAGTGTTTTTTGTTGTTGTCTAATCCGCATATATATCACCATTGCCCTTGATTTTCTTGACTGTATATCTCTTAAATGTCAACATATACACGTGTGATTTAGTTTACGAAGATTTTTCAATGCCGAGAACCTCGATCAGAGAGTAAAAAAGGCGTAAGGTTCACAATGGTGTAAAATTAAAATCGGATATACCGGGCTAGAATTCGAGTTACAGGAACAAGGGCCAAACCAACCACCCAAGAATGGAATCGTCGAGGGAAAACACTTGACAACCTCTTAGAAGCAGCTTTTCTTGCCACCAGACCTTTCTCCATCAATTAGGAATCTGATGCCGTCACTAAACACATTCCTTGAATTGTAGCCATTTGTTGAGTGTTTCTTTTTTTGGTGTCTAATCCTCATATAGATTACAATTGCCCTTGATTTTCTTGACTATATATCTCTTAAATGTCAACATATACAGGTGTGATTTAGTTTACGAAGATTTTTCAATGTCGAGAACCTCGATCAGAGAGTAAAAAAGGCCTAAGGTTCACAATGGTGTAAAATTAAAATGGGATATATCTTGCTTGGATTCGAGTTACAGGAAAAAGGGTCAAACCAACCACCCAAGAATGGGATCGTCGAGCGAAAACACTTGACAACCTCCTAGAAGCAGCTTTTTTTGCCACCTGACCTTTCTCCATCAATTAGGAATCTGATGCCATCACTAAACACATTCCTTAAATTGTAGCCATTTGTTGAGTGTTTTTTTTGGTGTCTAATCCGCATATATATCACCATTGCCCTTGATTTTCTTCACTGTATATCTCTTAAATGTCAACATATACACGTGTGGTTTAGTTTACGAAGATTTTTCAATGCCGAGAACCTCGATCAGAGAGTAAAAAAGGCATAAGGTTCACAATGGTGTAAAATTAAAATGGGATATACCTGGCTAGGATTCGAGTTACAGGAACACGGGCCAAACCAACCACCCAAGAATGGAATCGTCGAGCGAAAACACTTGACAACCTCCTAGAGGCAGTTTTTCTTGCCACCAGACTTTTCTCCATCAATTAGGAATCTGCTGCCGTCACTAAACACATTCCTTAAATTGTAGCCATTTGTTGAGTGCTTTTTTTTGTGTCTAATCTGCATATATATCACAATTGCCCTTGATTTTCTTGACTGTATATCTCTTAAATGTCAACATATACACGTGTGATTTAGTTTACGAAGATTTTTCAATGCCGAGAACCTCGATCAGAGAGTAAAAAAGGCGTAAGGTTCACAATGGTGTAAAATTAAAATCGGATATACCGGGCTAGGATTTGAGTTAGAGGAACAAGGGCCAAACCAACCACCCAAGAATGGAATCGTCGAGCGAAAATAATTGACAACCTCCTTGAAGCTGCTTTTCTTGCCACCAGACCTTTCTCCATCAATTAGGAATCTGATGCCGTCACTAAACACATTCCTTAAATTGTAGCCATATGTGGAGTGTTTTTTTTGGTGTCAAATCCGCATATATATAACCATTGCCCTTGATTTTCTTGACTGTATATCTCTTAAATGTCAACATATACACGTGTGATTTAGTTTACGAAGATTTTTCAATGCCGAGAACCTCGATCAGAGTGTAAAAAAGGCGTAAGGTTCACAATGGTGTAAAATTAAAATGGGATATACCTGGCTATGATTCGAGTTATAGGAACAATGGCCAAACCAACCACCCAAGAATGGAATCGTCAGGCGAAAACACTTGACAACCTCCTAGAAGCAGCATTTCTTGCCACCAGACCTTTCTCCATCAATTAGGAATCTGATGCCGTCACTAAACACATTCCTTAAATTGTAGCCATTTGTTGAGTGTTTTTTTTTTGTGACTAATCCGCATATATATCACCATTGCCCTTGATTTTCTTGATTGTATATCTCTTAAATGTCAACATATACACGTGTGATTTAGCTTACGAAGATTTTTCAATGCCGAGAACCTCGATCAGAGAGTAAAAAAGGCGTAAGGTTCACAACGGTGTAAAATTAAAATGGGATATACCGGGCTACGATTCGAGTTACAGGTACAAGGGCCAAACCAACCACCAAAGAATGGAATCGTCGAGCGAAAACACTTGACAACCTCCTACAAGCAACTTCTCTTGCCACTAGACCTTTCTCCATCAATTAGGAATCTGATGCCGTCACTAAACACATTCCTTAAATTGTAGCCATTTGTTGAGTGTTTTTTTTGGTGTCTAATCCGCATATATATCACCATTGCCCTTGATTTTCTTGATTGTATATCTCTTAAATGTCAACATATACACGTGTGATTTAGTTTACGAAGATTTTTCAATGCCGAAAACCTCGATCAGAGTGTAAAAAAGGCGTAAGCTTCACAATGGTGTTTAATTAAAATGGGATATACCTGGCTAGGATTCGAGTTACGAGAACAAGGGCCAAACCAACCACCCAAGAATGGAATCGTCGAGTGAAAACACTTGACAACCTCATAGAAGCAGCATTTCTTGCCACCAGACCTTTCTCAATCAATTAGGAATCTGCTGCCACCACTAAACACATTCCTTAAATTGTAGCCATTTGTTGAGTGTTTTTTTGGTGTCTAATCCGCATATATCACCATTGCCCTTGATTTTCTTGACTGTATATCACTTAAATTTCAACATATACACGTGTGATTTAGTTTACGAAGATTTTTCAATGCCGAGAACCTCGATCAGAGAGTAAAAAATGCGTAAGGTTCACAATAGTGTAAAATTAAAATGGGATATACCGGGCTAGGATTCGAGTTACAGGAACAAGGGCCAAACCAAACACCCAAGAATGGAATCATAAAGGGAAAACACTTGACAACCTCCTTGAAGCAGCTTTTCTTGCCACCAGACCTTTTTCCATCAATTAGGAATCTGATGCCGTCACTAAACACATTCTTTGAATTGTAGCCATTTGTTGAGTGTTTTTTTTTTTGGTGACTAATTCGCATATATATCACCAATGTCCTTGATTTTCTTAACTGTATATCTCTTAAATGTCAACATATACATGTGTGATTTAGTTTACGAATATTTTTCAATGTCGAGAACCTCGATCAGAGAGTAAAAAAGGCGTAAGGTTCACAATGGTGTAAAATTAAAATGGGATATATCTTGCTAGGATTCAAGTCACAGGAAAAAGGGCCAAACCAACCACCCAAGAATGGAATCGTCAAGCGAAAACACTTGACAACCTCTTAGAAGCAGCATTTCTTGCCACCAGACCTTTCTCCATCAATTAAGAATCTGATGCCGTCACTAAATACATTCCTTAAATTGTAGCCATTTGTTGAGTGTTTTTTTTTTTCGTGTCAAATCCGCATATATATCAACATTGCCCTTGATTTTCTTTAGTGTATATCTCTTAAATGTCAACATATACACATGTGATTTAGTTTACGAAGATTTTTCAATGCCGAGAACCTCGATCAGAGAGTTAAAAAGGCGTAAGGTTCACAATGCTGTAAAATTAAAATGGGATATACCGGGCTAGTATTCGAGTTATAGGATCAAGGGCCAAACCAACCACCCAAGAATAGAATCGTCGAGCGAAAACACTTGACAACCTCCAAGAAGTAGCTTTTCTTGCCACCAGACCTTTCTCCATCAATTAGGAATCTGATGCCGTCACTAAACACATTCCTTAAATTGTAGCCATTTGTTGAGTGTTTTTTGTGTCTAATCTGCATATATATCACCATTGCCCTTGATTTTCTTGACTGTATATCTCTTAAATGTCAACATATACACGTGTAATTTAGTTTACGAAGATTTTTCAATGCCGAGAACCTCGATCAGAGAGTAAAAAAGGCTTAAGGTTTACAATGGTGTAAAATTAAAATTGGATATACCTGGCTAGGATACGAGTTACAGGAACAAGGGCCAAACCAACCACCCAAGAATGGAATCGTCGAGCGAAAACACTTGACAACCTCCTAGAAGCAGCTTTTCTTTCCACCAGACATTTCTCCATCAATTTGGAATCTGATGCCGTCACTAAACACATTCCTTAAATTGTAGCCATTTGTTGAGTGTTTTTTTGTGTCTAATCCGCATATATATCACCATTGCCCTTGATTTTCTTAACTGTATATATCTCTTAAATGTCAACATATACACGTGTGATTTAGTTTACGAAGATTTTTCAATGTCGAGAACCTCGATCAGAGAGTAAAAAAAGGCGTAAGGTTCACAATGGTGTAAAATTAAAATGGGATATACCGAGCTAGGATTCGAGTTACAGGAACCAGGGCCAAACCAACCACCGAAGAATGGAATCGTCGAGCGAAAACACTTGACAATCTCCTAGAAGCAGCTTTTCTTGCCACCAGACCTTTCTCCATCAATTAGGAATCTGATGCCGTAACTAAACACATTCCTTAAATTGTAGCCATTTGTTGAGTGTTTTTTTTTGTGTCTAATCCGCATATATATCACCATTGCCCTTGATTTTCTTGACTGTATATCTCTTAAATGTCAATATATACGCGTGTGATTTAGTTTACGAAGATTTTTTAATGCCGAGAACCTCGATCAGAGAGTAAAAAAGTAGTAAGGTTCACAATGGTGTAAAATTAAAATGGGATATACCGGGCTAGGATTCGAGTTACAGGAACAAGGGCCATACCAACCACCCAAGAATGGAATCGTCGAGCGAAAACACTTGACAACCTCCTAGAAGCAGCTTTTCTTGCCACCAGACCTTTCTCCATCAATTAGGAATCTAATGCCGTCACTAAACACATTACTAAAATTGTAGCCATTTGTTGAGTGTTTTGTTTTTTGGTGTCTAATCCGCATATATATCACCATTGCCCTTGATTTTCTTGACTGTATATCTCTTAAATGTCAATATATACACGTCTGATTTAGTTTACGATGATTTTTTAATGCCGAGAACCTCGATCAAAGAGTAAAAAAGGCGTAAGGTTCACAATGGTGTAAATTTAAAATGGGATAACCGGGCTAGGATTCGAGTTAAGGGCCAAACCAACCACCCAATAATGGAATCGTTGAGCGAAAACACTTGACAACCTCCTAAAAGCAGTTTTTCTTGCCACCAGACCTTTCTCCATTAATTAGGAATCTGATGCCGTCACTAAACACATTCCTTAAATTGTAGCCATTTGTTGAGTGTTTTTTTTTGGTGTCTAATCCTCACATATATCACCATTGCCCTTGATTTTCTTGACTGTATATCTCTTAAATGTCAACATATACACATGAGATTTAGTTTACGAAGATTTTTCAATGCCGAGAACCTGGATCAGAGAGTAAAAAAGGCGTAAGGTTTACAATGGTGTAAAATTAAAATGGGTTATACCGGGCTAGGATTAGAGTTACAAGAACAAGGGCCAAACCAACCACCCAAAAATGGAATCGTCGGGCGAAAACACTTGACAACCACCTAGAAGCAGTTTTTCTTGCCACCAGACCTTTCTCCATCAATTAGGAATCTGATGCCGTAACTAAACACATTCCTTAAATTGTAGCCATTTGTTGAGTGTTTTTTTTTTAATATCTAATCCGCATATATATCACCATAGCCCTTGATTTTCTTAACTGTATATCTCTTAAATGTCAACATATACACACGTGATTTAGTTTACGTAGATTTTTCAATGCCGAGAACCTCGATCAGAGAGTAAAAAAGGCGTAAGGTTCACAATGGTGTAAAATTAAAATGGGATATACCGGGAGAGGATTCGAGTTACAGGAACAAGAGCCAAACCAACCACCCAAGAATGGAATCGCCGAGCGAAAACACTTGACCACCTCCTAGAAGCAGCTTTTCTTGCCATCAGACCTTTCTCCATCAATTTGGAATCTGATGCCGTCACTTAACACATTCCTTAAATTGTAGCCATTTGTTGAGTGTTTTTTTTTTGTGTCTAATCCGCATATATATATAACTATTTCCCTTGATTTTCTTGACTGTATATCTCTTAAATGTCAACATATATACGTGTGATTTAGTTTACGAAGATTTTTCAATGCCGAGAACCTTGACCAGAGAGTATAAAAGGCGTAAGGTTCACAATGGTGTAAAATTAAAATGAGATATACCGGGCTAGGATTCGAGTTAAAGGAACAAGGGCCAAACCAACCACCCAAGAATGGATTTGTCGAGCAAAAACACTTGACAGCCTCCTAGAAGCAGCTTTTCTTGCCACCTGCCATACTCCATCAATTAGGAATTCGATGCCGTCACTAAATACATTCCTTAAATTGTAGCCATTTATTGAGTGTTTTTTGGGTGTCTAATTCGCATATATATCATCATTGCCCTTGATTTTCTTGACTGTATATCTCTTAAATGTCAACATATATATGTGTGATTTAGTTTACGAAGACTTTTCAATGTCGAGAACCTCGATCAGAGAGTAAAAAAGGCGTAAGGTTCACAACGGTGTAAAATTAAAATGGGATATACCGGGCTAGGATTTGAGTTACAGGAACAAGGGCCATACCAACCACCCAAGAATGGAATCGTCGAGCGAAAACACTTGACAACCTCCTAGAAGCCGCTTTTCTTGCCCACAGACCTTTCTCCATCAATTTGGAATCTAATGCCGTCACTAAACACATTACTAAAATTGTAGCCATTTGTTGAGTGTTTGTTTTTTGGTGTCTAATCCGCATATATATCACCATTGCCCTTGATTTTATTGACTGTATATCTCTTAAATGTCAACATATACACGTCTGATTTAGTTTACGATGATTTTTTAATGCCGAGAACCTCGATCAGAGAGTAAAAAATGCGTAAGGTTCACAATGGCGTAAAATTAAAATGGGATAACCGGGCTAGGATTCGAGTTACAGGAACAAGGGCCAAACCAACCATCCTAGAATGGAATCGTCAAGCGAAAACACTTCACAACCTCCTAGAAGCAGTTTTGCTTGCCACCAGATCTTTCTCCATCAATTAGAAATCTGATGCCGTCACTAAACACATTCCTTACATTGTAGCCATTTGTTGAGTGTTTTTTTTTGGTGTCTAATCCACATATATATCACCATTGCCCTTGATTTTCTTGACTGTATATCTCTTAAATGTCAACATATACACGTCTAATTTAGTTTACGAAGATTTTTCAATGCTGAGAACCTCGATCAGAGAGTAAATAAGGCGTAAGGTTCACAATGGTGTAAAATTAAAATCGGATATACCGGGCTAGGATTCGAGTTACAGGAACAAGGGCCAAACCAACCACCCTAGAATGGAATCATCGAGCGAAAACACTTGACAACCTCCTAGAAGCAGCTTTTCTTGCCACCAGACCTTTCTCCATCAATTAGGAATCCGATGCCGTCACTAAATACATTCCTTAAATTGTAGCCATTTGTTGAGTTTTTTTTTTTTTTGGTGTCTAATCCGCATATATAACATCATCGCCCTTCATTTTCTTGACTGTATATCTCTTAAATGTCAACATATATACGTGTGATTTAGTTTAAGAAGATTTTTCAATGTCGAGAACCTCGATCAGAGAGTAAAAAAGGCGTAAGGTTCACAATGGTGTAAAATTAAAATGGGATATACCGGGCTAGGATTTGAGTTAAAGGAACAAGGGCCAAACCAACCACCCAAGAATGGAATCGTTGAGCGAAAACACTTGACAACCTCCTAGAAGCAGCTTTTCTTGCCACCAGACCTTTCTCCATCAATTAGGAATCTAATGCCGTCACTATACACGTTACTTAAATTGTAGCCATTTGTTGAGTGTTTTTTTTTTTTGGTGTCTAATCCACATATATATCACCATTGCCCCTGATTTTCTTGAATGTGTATCTCTTAAATGTCAACATATACACGTGTGATTTTGTTTACGAAGATTTTTCAATGCTGAGAACCTCGATCAGAGAGTAAAAAAGGCGTAAGGTTCACAATGGTGTAAAATTAAAATGGGATATACCGGGCTAGGATTCGAGTTAGAGGAACAAGGGCCAAACCAACCACCCAAGAATGGAATCGTCGAGCGAAAACACATGACAACCTCCTAGAAGCTGCTTTTCTTGCCACCAGAACTTTCTCCATCAATTAGGAATCTGATGCCGTCACTAAACACATTCTTTAAATTGTAGCCATTTGTTGAGTGTTTTATTTTTGTGTCTAATCCACATATATATCACCATTGCCCTTGATTTTCTTGAATGTATATCTCTTAAATGTCAACATATACACGTCTGATTTAGTTTACGAAGATTTTTCAATGCCGAGAACCTCGATCAAAGAGTAAAAAAGGCGTAAGGTTCATAATGGTGTAAAATTAAAATCGGATATACCGGGCTAGGATTCGAGTTACAGGAACAAGGACCAAACCAACCACCCTAGAATGGAATCGTCGAGCGAAAACACTTAACAACCTCCTAGAAGCAACTTTTCTTGCCACCAGACCTTTCTCCATCAATTAGGAATCCGATGCCATCACTAAATACATTCCTTAAATTGTAGCCATTTGTTGAGTGTTTTTTTTTGGTGTCTAATCCGCATATATAACATCATTGCCCTTCATTTTCTTGACTGTATATCTCTTAAATGTCAACATATACACGTGTGATTTTGTTTACGAAGCTTTTTCAATGCCGAGAACCTCGATCGGAGAGTAAAAAAGGCATAAGGTTCACTATGGTCTAAAATTAAAATGGGATATACCGGGCTAGGATTCGAGTTACAGGAACAAGGGCCAAACCAACCACCCTAGAATGGAATCGTCGAGCGAAAACACTTGACAACCTCCTAGAAGCAGCTTTTCTTGCCACCAGACCTTTCTCCATCAATTAGGAATCCGATGCCGTCACTAAATACATTCCTTAAATTGTAGCCATTTGTTGAGTGTTTTTTTTTGGTGTCTAATCCGCATATATAACATCATTGCCCATCATTTTCTTGACTGTATATCTCTTAAATGTCAACATATATACGTGTGATTTAGTTTAAGAAGATTTTTCAATGTCGAGAACCTCGATCAGAGAGTAAATAAGGCGTAAGGTTCACAATGGTGTAAAATTAAAATGGGATATACCGGGCTAGGATTTGAGTTAAAGGAACAAGGGCCAAACCAACCACCCAAGAATGGAATCGTTGAGCGAAAACACTTGACAACCTCCTAGAAGCTGCTTTTCTTGCCACCAGACCTTTCTCCATCAATTAGGAATCTGATGCCGTCACTAAACACATTCCTTAAATTGTAGCCATTTGTTGAGTGTTTTTTTTTTGTGTCTAATCCGCATATATATCACCATAGCCCTTGATTTTCTTGACTGTATATCTCTTAAATGTCAACATATACACACGTGATTTAGTTTACGTAGATTTTTCAATGCCGAGAACCTCGATCAGAGAGTAAAAAGGCGTAAGGTTCACAATGGTGTAAAATTAAAATGGGATATACCGGGCTAGGATTCGAGTTACAGGAACAAGGGCCAAACCAACCACCAAAGAATGGAATCGTCGAGCGAAAACAATTGACAACCTCCTAGAAGCAGCTTTTCTTGCCACCAAACCTTTCTCCATCAATTAGGAATCTGATGCCGTCACTAAACACATTCCTAAAATTGTAGCCATTTGTTGAGTGCTTTTTTTTTGTGTCTAATCCACATATATATCACCATTGCCCTTGATTTTCTTGAATGTATATCTCTAAAATGTCAACATATACACGTCTGATTTAGTTTACGAAGATTTTTCAATGCCGAGAACCTCGATCAGAGAGTAAAAATGGCGTAAGGTTCATACTGGTGTAAAATTAAAATCGGATATACCGGGCTAGGATTCGAGTTACAGGAAAAAGGACCAAACCAACCACCCTAGAATGGAATCGTCTTGCGAAAACACTTAACAACCTCCTAGAAGCAACTTTTTTTGCCACCAGACCTTTCTCCATCAATTAGGAATCCGATGCCGTCACTAAATACATTCCTTAAATTGTAGCCATTTGTTGAGTGTTTTTTTTTTGGTGTCTAATCCGCATATATAACATCATTGCCCTTCATTTTCTTGACTGTATATCTCTTAAATATCAACATATACACGTGTGATTTAGTTTACGAAGATTTTTCAATGCCGAGAACCTCGATCGGAGAGTAAAAAAGGCATAAGGTTCACTATGGTCTAAAATTAAAATGGGATATACCGGGCTAGGATTCGAGTTACAGGAACAAGGGCCAAACCAACCACCCTAGAATGGAATCGTCGAGCGAAAACACTTGACAACCTCCTAGAAGCAGCTTTTCTTGCCACCAGACCTTTCTCCATCAATTAGGAATCCGATGCCGTCACTAAATACATTCCTTAAATTGTAGCCATTTGTTGAGTGTTTTTTTTTGGTGTCTAATCCGCATATATAACATCATTGCCCATCATTTTCTTGACTGTATATCTCTTAAATGTCAACATATATACGTGTGATTTAGTTTAAGAAGATTTTTCAATGTCGAGAACCTCGATCAGAGAGTAAATAAGGCGTAAGGTTCACAATGGTGTAAAATTAAAATGGGATATACCGGGCTAGGATTTGAGTTAAAGGAACAAGGGCCAAACCAACCACCCAAGAATGGAATCGTTGAGCGAAAACACTTGACAACCTCCTAGAAGCTGCTTTTCTTGCCACCAGACCTTTCTCCATCAATTAGGAATCTGATGCCGTCACTAAACACATTCCTTAAATTGTAGCCATTTGTTGAGTGTTTTTTTTTTTGTGTCTAATCCGCATATATATCACCATAGCCCTTGATTTTCTTGACTGTATATCTCTTAAATGTCAACATATACACACGTGATTTAGTTTACGTAGATTTTTCAATGCCGAGAACCTCGATCAGAGAGTAAAAAAGGCGTAAGGTTCACAATGGTGTAAAATTAAAATGGGATATACCGGGCTAGGATTCGAGTTACAGGAACAAGGGCCAAACCAACCACCAAAGAATGGAATCGTCGAGCGAAAACAATTGACAACCTCCTAGAAGCAACTTTTTTTCTTGCCACCAAACCTTTCTCCATCAATTAGGAATCTGATGCAGTCACTAAACACATTCCTAAAATTGTAGCCATTTGTTGAGTGCTTTTTTTTTGTGTCTAATCCACATATATATCACCATTGCCCTTGATTTTCTTGAATGTATATCTCTAAAATGTCAACATATACACGTCTGATTTAGTTTACGAAGATTTTTCAATGCCGAGAACCTCGATCAGAGAGTAAAAATGGCGTAAGGTTCATACTGGTGTAAAATTAAAATCGGATATACCGGGCTAGGATTCGAGTTACAGGAAAAAGGACCAAACCAACCACCCTAGAATGGAATCGTCTTGCGAAAACACTTAACAACCTCCTAGAAGCAACTTTTTTTGCCACCAGACCTTTCTCCATCAATTAGGAATCCGATGCCGTCACTAAATACATTCCTTAAATTGTAGCCATTTGTTGAGTGTTTTTTTTTTGGTGTCTAATCCGCATATATAACATCATTGCCCTTCATTTTCTTGACTGTATATCTCTTAAATATCAACATATACACGTGTGATTTAGTTTACGAAGATTTTTCAATGCCGAGAACCTCGATCGGAGAGTAAAAAAGGCATAAGGTTCACTATGGTCTAAAATTAAAATGGGATATACCGGGCTAGGATTCGAGTTACAGGAACAAGGGCCAAACCAACCACCCTATAATGGAATCGTCGAGCGAAAACACTTGACAACCTCCTAGAAGCAGCTTTTCTTGCCACCAGACGTTTCTCCATCAATTAGGAATCCGATGCCGTCACTAAATACATTCCTTAAATTGTAGCCATTTGTTGAGTGTTTTTTTTTGGTGTCTAATCCGCAGATATAACATCATTGCCCTTCATTTTCTTGACTTTATATCTCTTAAATGTCAACATATATACGTGTGATTTAGTTTAAGAAGATTTTTCAATGTCGAGAACCTCGATCAGAGAGTAAAAAAGGCGTAAGGTTCACAATGGTGTAAAATTAAAATGGGATATACCGGGCTAGGATTTGAGTTAAAGGAACAAGGGCCAAACCAACCACCCAAGAATGGAATCGTTGAGCGAAAACACATGACAACCTCCTAGAAGCAGCTTTTCTTGCCACCAGACCTTTCTCCATCAATTAAGAATCTAATGCCGTCACTATACACATTACTTAAATTGTAGCCATTTGTTGAGTGTTTTTTTTTTGTGTCTAATCCACATATATATCACCATTGCCCTTGATTTTCTTGACTGTATATCTCTTAAATGTCAACATATACACGTGTGATTTTGTTTACGAGGATTTTTTAATGCTGAGAACCTCGATCAGAGAGTAAAAAAGGCGTAAGGTTCACAATGGTGTAAAATTAAAATGGGATATACCGGGCTAGGATTCGAGTTAGATGAACAAGGGCCAAACCAACCACCCAAGAATGGAATCGTCGAGCGAAAACACTTGACAACCTCCTAGAAGCTGCTTTTCTTGCCACCAGATCTTTCTCCATCAATTAGGAATCTGATGCCGTCACTAAACACATTCCTTAAATTGTAGCCATTTGTTGAGTGTTTTTTTTGTGTCTAATCCGCATATATATCACCATTGCCCTTGATTTTCTTGACTGTATATCTCTTAAATATCAACATATACACGTGTGATTTAGTTTACGAAGATTTTTCAATGCCGAAAACCTCGATCGGAGAGTAAAAAAGGCGTAAGGTTCACAATGGTGTAAAATTAAAATGGGATATACCGGGCTAGGATTCGAGTTACAGGAACAAGGGCCAAACCAACCACCCAAGAATGGAATCGTCGAGCGAAAACACTTGACAACCACCTAGAAGCAGTTTTTTCTTGCCACCAGACCTTTCTCCATCAATTAGGAATCTGATGCCGTAACTAAACACATTCCTTAAATTGTAGCCATTTGTTGAGTGTTTTTTTTGGTGTCTAATCCGCATATATATCACCATAGCCCTTGATTTTCTTGACTGTATATCTCTTAAATGTCAACATATACACACGTGATTTAGTTTACGTAGATTTTTCAATGCCGAGAACCTCGATCAGAGAGTAAAAAAGGCGTAAGGTTCACAATGGTGTAAAATTAAAATGAGATATACCGGGCTAGGATTCGAGTTACAGGAACAAGGGCCAAACCAACCACCAAAGAATGGAATCGTCGAGCGAAAACAATTGACAACCTCCTAGAAGCAGCTTTTCTTGCCACCAAACCTTTCTCCATCAATTAGGAATCTGATGCCGTCACTAAACACATTCCTTAAATTGTAGCCATTTGTTGAGTGTTTTTTTTGGTGTCTAATCCACATATATATCACCATTGCCCTTGATTTTCTTGAATGTATATCTATAAAATCTCAACATATACACGTCTGATTTAGTTTACGAAGATTTTTCAATGCCGAGAACCTCGATCAGAGAGTAAAAAAGGCGTAACGTTCATACTGGTGTAAAATTAAAATCGGATATACCGGGCCAGGATTCGAGTTACAGGAACAAGGACCAAACCAACCACCCTAGAATGGAATCGTCTTGCGAAAACACTTAACAACCTCCTAGAAGCAACTTTTCTTGCCACCAGACCTTTCTCCATCAATTAGGAATCCGATGCCGTCACTAAATACATTCCTTAAATTGTAGCCATTTGTTGAGTGTTTTTTTTTTGGTGTCTAATCCGCATATATAACATCATTGCCCTTCATTTTCTTGACTGTATATCTCTTAAATGTCAACATATACACGTGTGATTTAGTTTACGAAGATTTTTCAATGCCGAGAACCTCGATCGGAGAGTAAAAAAGGCATAAGGTTCACTATGGTCTAAAATTAAAATGGGATATACCGGGCTAGGATTCGAGTTACAGGAACAAGGGCCAAACCAACCACCCAAGAATGGAATCGTTGAGCGAAAACACTTGACAACCTCCTAGAAGCTGCTTTTCTTGCCACCAGATCTTTCTCCATCAATTAGGAATCTGATGCCGTCACTAAACACATTCCTTAAATTGTAGCCATTTGTTGAGTGTTTTTTTTTGTGTCTAATCCGCATATATATCACCATTGCCCTTGATTTTCTTGACTGTATATCTCTTAAATATCAACATATACACGTGTGATTTAGTTTACGAAGATTTTTCAATGCCGAAAACCTCGATCGGAGAGTAAAAAAGGCGTAAGGTTCACAATGGTGTAAAATTAAAATGGGATATACCGGGCTAGGATTCGAGTTACAGGAACAAGGGCCAAACCAACCACCCAAGAATGGAATCGTCGAGCGAAAACACTTGACAACCACCTAGAAGCAGTTTTTTCTTGCCACCAGACCTTTCTCCATCAATTAGGAATCTGATGCCGTAACTAAACACATTCCTTAAATTGTAGCCATTTGTTGAGTGTTTTTTTTGGTGTCTAATCCGCATATATATCACCATAGCCCTTGATTTTCTTGACTGTATATCTCTTAAATGTCAACATATACACACGTGATTTAGTTTACGTAGATTTTTCAATGCCGAGAACCTCGATCAGAGAGTAAAAAAGGCGTAAGGTTCACAATGGTGTAAAATTAAAATGAGATATACCGGGCTAGGATTCGAGTTACAGGAACAAGGGCCAAACCAACCACCAAAGAATGGAATCGTCGAGCGAAAACAATTGACAACCTCCTAGAAGCAGCTTTTCTTGCCACCAAACCTTTCTCCATCAATTAGGAATCTGATGCCGTCACTAAACACATTCCTTAAATTGTAGCCATTTGTTGAGTGTTTTTTTTGGTGTCTAATCCACATATATATCACCATTGCCCTTGATTTTCTTGAATGTATATCTATAAAATCTCAACATATACACGTCTGATTTAGTTTACGAAGATTTTTCAATGCCGAGAACCTCGATCAGAGAGTAAAAAAGGCGTAACGTTCATACTGGTGTAAAATTAAAATCGGATATACCGGGCCAGGATTCGAGTTACAGGAACAAGGACCAAACCAACCACCCTAGAATGGAATCGTCTTGCGAAAACACTTAACAACCTCCTAGAAGCAACTTTTCTTGCCACCAGACCTTTCTCCATCAATTAGGAATCCGATGCCGTCACTAAATACATTCCTTAAATTGTAGCCATTTGTTGAGTGTTTTTTTTTTGGTGTCTAATCCGCATATATAACATCATTGCCCTTCATTTTCTTGACTGTATATCTCTTAAATGTCAACATATACACGTGTGATTTAGTTTACGAAGATTTTTCAATGCCGAGAACCTCGATCGGAGAGTAAAAAAGGCATAAGGTTCACTATGGTCTAAAATTAAAATGGGATATACCGGGCTAGGATTCGAGTTACAGGAACAAGGGCCAAACCAACCACCCAAGAATGGAATCGTTGAGCGAAAACACTTGACAACCTCCTAGAAGCTGCTTTTCTTGCCACCAGATCTTTCTCCATCAATTAGGAATCTGATGCCGTCACTAAACACATTCCTTAAATTGTAGCCATTTGTTGAGTGTTTTTTTTTGTGTCTAATCCGCATATATATCACCATTGCCCTTGATTTTCTTGACTGTATATCTCTTAAATATCAACATATACACGTTACGAAGATTTTTCAATGCCGAAAACCTCGATCGGAGAGTAAAAGAGGCGTAAGGTTCACAATGGTGTAAAATTAAAATGGGATATACCGGGCTAGGATTCGAGTTACAGGAACAAGGGCCAAACCAACCACCCAAGAATGGAATCGTCGAGCGAAAACACTTGACAACCACCTAGAAGCAGTTTTTCTTGCCACCAGACCTTTCTCCATCAATTAGGAATCTGATGCCGTAACTAAACACATTCCTTAAATTGTAGCCATTTGTTGAGTGTTTTTTTTTTGGTGTCTAATCCGCATATATATCACCATAGCCCTTGATTTTCTTGACTGTATATCTCTTAAATGTCAACATATACACACGTGATTTAGTTTACGTAGATTTTTCAATGCCGAGAACCTCGATCAGAGAGTAAAAAAGGCGTAAGGTTCACAATGGTGTAAAATTAAAATGAGATATACCGGGCTAGGATTCGAGTTACAGGAACAAGGGCCAAACCAACCACCAAAGAATGGAATCGTCGAGCGAAAACAATTGACAACCTCCTAGAAGCAGCTTTTCTTGCCACCAAACCTTTCTCCATCAATTAGGAATCTGATGCCGTCACTAAACACATTCCTTAAATTGTAGCCATTTGTTGAGTGTTCTTTTTTGGTGTCTAATCCACATATATATCACCATTGCCCTTGATTTTCTTGAATGTATATCTCTAAAATGTCAACATATACACGTCTGATTTAGTTTACGAAGATTTTTCAATGCCGAGAACCTCGATCAGAGAGTAAAAAAGGCGTAACGTTCATACTGGTGTAAAATTAAAATCGGATATACCGGGCCAGGATTCGAGTTACAGGAACAAGGACCAAACCAACCACCCTAGAATGGAATCGTCTTGCGAAAACACTTAACAACCTCCTAGAAGCAACTTTTCTTGCCACCAGACCTTTCTCCATCAATTAGGAATCCGATGCCGTCACTAAATACATTCCTTAAATTGTAGCCATTTGTTGAGTGTTTTTTTTTTGGTGTCTAATCCGCATATATAACATCATTGCCCTTCATTTTCTTGACTGTATATCTCTTAAATGTCAACATATACACGTGTGATTTAGTTTACGAAGATTTTTCAATGCCGAGAACCTCGATCGGAGAGTAAAAAAGGCATAAGGTTCACTATGGTCTAAAATTAAAATGGGATATACCGGGCTAGGATTCGAGTTACAGGAACAAGGGCCAAACCAACCACCCAAGAATGGAATCGTTGAGCGAAAACACTTGACAACCTCCTAGAAGCTGCTTTTCTTGCCACCAGATCTTTCTCCATCAATTAGGAATCTGATGCCGTCACTAAACACATTCCTTAAATTGTAGCCATTTGTTGAGTGTTTTTTTTTGTGTCTAATCCGCATATATATCACCATTGCCCTTGATTTTCTTGACTGTATATCTCTTAAATATCAACATATACACGTTACGAAGATTTTTCAATGCCGAAAACCTCGATCGGAGAGTAAAAGAGGCGTAAGGTTCACAATGGTGTAAAATTAAAATGGGATATACCGGGCTAGGATTCGAGTTACAGGAACAAGGGCCAAACCAACCACCCAAGAATGGAATCGTCGAGCGAAAACACTTGACAACCACCTAGAAGCAGTTTTTCTTGCCACCAGACCTTTCTCCATCAATTAGGAATCTGATGCCGTAACTAAACACATTCCTTAAATTGTAGCCATTTGTTGAGTGTTTTTTTTTTGGTGTCTAATCCGCATATATATCACCATAGCCCTTGATTTTCTTGACTGTATATCTCTTAAATGTCAACATATACACACGTGATTTAGTTTACGTAGATTTTTCAATGCCGAGAACCTCGATCAGAGAGTAAAAAAGGCGTAAGGTTCACAATGGTGTAAAATTAAAATGAGATATACCGGGCTAGGATTCGAGTTACAGGAACAAGGGCCAAACCAACCACCAAAGAATGGAATCGTCGAGCGAAAACAATTGACAACCTCCTAGAAGCAGCTTTTCTTGCCACCAAACCTTTCTCCATCAATTAGGAATCTGATGCCGTCACTAAACACATTCCTTAAATTGTAGCCATTTGTTGAGTGTTCTTTTTTGGTGTCTAATCCACATATATATCACCATTGCCCTTGATTTTCTTGAATGTATATCTCTAAAATGTCAACATATACACGTCTGATTTAGTTTACGAAGATTTTTCAATGCCGAGAACCTCGATCAGAGAGTAAAAAAGGCGTAACGTTCATACTGGTGTAAAATTAAAATCGGATATACCGGGCCAGGATTCGAGTTACAGGAACAAGGACCAAACCAACCACCCTAGAATGGAATCGTCTTGCGAAAACACTTAACAACCTCCTAGAAGCAACTTTTCTTGCCACCAGACCTTTCTCCATCAATTAGGAATCCGATGCCGTCACTAAATACATTCCTTAAATTGTAGCCATTTGTTGAGTGTTTTTTTTTTGGTGTCTAATCCGCATATATAACATCATTGCCCTTCATTTTCTTGACTGTATATCTCTTAAATGTCAACATATACACGTGTGATTTAGTTTACGAAGATTTTTCAATGCCGAGAACCTCGATCGGAGAGTAAAAAAGGCATAAGGTTCACTATGGTCTAAAATTAAAATGGGATATACCGGGCTAGGATTCGAGTTACAGGAACAAGGGCCAAACCAACCACCCAAGAATGGAATCGTTGAGCGAAAACACTTGACAACCTCCTAGAAGCTGCTTTTCTTGCCACCAGATCTTTCTCCATCAATTAGGAATCTGATGCCGTCACTAAACACATTCCTTAAATTGTAGCCATTTGTTGAGTGTTTTTTTTTGTGTCTAATCCGCATATATATCACCATTGCCCTTGATTTTCTTGACTGTATATCTCTTAAATATCAACATATACACGTTACGAAGATTTTTCAATGCCGAAAACCTCGATCGGAGAGTAAAAAAGGCGTAAGGTTCACAATGGTGTAAAATTAAAATGGGATATACCGGGCTAGGATTCGAGTTACAGGAACAAGGGCCAAACCAACCACCCAAGAATGGAATCGTCGAGCGAAAACACTTGACAACCACCTAGAAGCAGTTTTTCTTGCCACCAGACCTTTCTCCATCAATTAGGAATCTGATGCCGTAACTAAACACATTCCTTAAATTGTAGCCATTTGTTGAGTGTTTTTTTTTTGGTGTCTAATCCGCATATATATCACCATAGCCCTTGATTTTCTTGACTGTATATCTCTTAAATGTCAACATATACACACGTGATTTAGTTTACGTAGATTTTTCAATGCCGAGAACCTCGATCAGAGAGTAAAAAAGGCGTAAGGTTCACAATGGTGTAAAATTAAAATGGGATATACCGGGCTAGGATTCGAGTTACAGGAACAAGTTCTAAACCAACCACCCAAGAATGGAATCGTCGAGCAAAAGCACTTGACAACCTCCTAGAAGCAGCTTTTCTTGCCACCAAACCTTTCTCCATCAATTAGGAATCTGATGCCGTCACTAAACACATTCCTTAAATTGTAGCCATTTGTTGAGGGTTTTTTTTGGTGGTCTAATCCGCATATATATCACCATTGCCCTTGATTTTCTTAACTGTATATCTCTAAAATATCAACATATACACGTGTGATTTAGTTTACGAAGATTTTTCAATGACGAGAACCTCGATCGGAGAGTAAAAAAGGGGTAAGGTTCACAATGGTGTAAAATTAAAATGGGATATACCGGGCTAGGATTCGAGTTACAGGAACAAGGGCCAAACCAACCACCCAAGAATGGAATCGTCGAGCGAAAACACTTGACAACCACCTAGAAGCAGTTTTTCTTGCCACCAGACCTTTCTCCATCAATTAGGAATCTGATGCCGTAACTAAACACATTCCTTAAATTGTAGCCATTTGTTGAGTGTTTTTTTTTTGGTGTCTAATCCGCATATATATCACCATAGCCCTTGGTTTTCTTGACTGTATATCTCTTAAATGTCAACATATACACACGTGATTTAGTTTACGTAGATTTTTCAATGCCGAGAACCTCGATCAGAGAGTAAAAAAGGCGTAAGGTTCACAATGGTGTAAAATTAAAATGGGATATACTGGGCTAGGATTCGAGTTACAGGAACAAGGGCCAAACCAAAAACCCAAGAATGGAATCGTCGAGCGAAAACACTTGACAACCTCCTAGAAGCAGCTTTTCTTGCCACCAGACCTTTCTCCATCAATTAGGAATCCGATGCCATCACTAAATACATTCCTTAAATTGTAGCCATTTGTTGAGTGTTTTTTTTTTTTTTGGCGTCTAATCCGCATATATAACATCATTGCCTTTCATTTTCTTGACAGTATATCTCTTAAATGTCAACATATACACGTGTGATTTAGTTTACGAAGATTTTTCAATGCCGATAACCTCGATCGGAGAGTAAAAAAGGCGTAAGGTTCACAATGGTGTAAAATTAAAATGGGATATACCGGGCTAGGATTTGAGTTAAAGGAACAAGGGCCAAACCAACCACCCAAGAATGGAATCGTTGAGCGAAAACACTTGACAACCTCCTAGAAGCAGCTTTTCTTGCCACCAGACCTTTCTCCATCAATTAGAATCTAATGCCGTCACTATACACATTACTTAAATTGTAGCCATTTGTTGAATGTATTTCTTTGGTGTCTAATCCACATATATATCACCATTGCCCTTGATTTTCTTGACTGTATATCTCTTAAATGTCAACATATACACGTGTGATTTTTTTTACGAAGATTTTTCAATGCTGAGAACCTCGATCAGAGAGTAAAAAAGGCGTAAGTTTCACAATGGTGTAAAATTAAAATGAGATATACCGGGCTAGGATTCGAGTTAGAGGAACAAGGGCCAAACCAACCTCCCAAGTATGGAATCGTCGAGGGAAAACACTTGACAACCTCCTAGAAGCAGCTTTTCTTGCCACCAGATCTTTCTCCATCAATTAGGAATCTGATGCCGTCACTAAACACATTCCTTAAATTGTAGCCATTTGTTGAGTGTTTTTTTTGGTGGTCTAATCCGCATATATATCACCATTGCCCTTGATTTTCTTAACTGTATATCTCTAAAATATCAACATATACACGTGTGATTTAGTTTACGAAGATTTTTCAATGCCGAGAACCTCGATCGGAGATTAAAAAAGGGGTAAGGTTCACAATGGTGTAAAATTAAAATGGGATATACCGGGCTAGGATTCGAGTTACAGGAACAAGGGCCAAACCAACCACCCAAGAATGGAATCGTCTAGCGAAAACACTTGACAACCACCTAGAAGCAGTTTTTCTTGCCACCAGACCTTTCTCCATCAATTAGGAATCTGATGCCGTAACTAAACACATTCCTTAAATTGTAGCCAATTGTTGAGTGTTTTTTTTTTGGTGTCTAATCCGCATATATATCACCATAGCCCTTGGTTTTCTTGACTGTATATCTCTTAAATGTCAACATATACACACGTGATTTAGTTTACGTAGATTTTTCAATGCCGAGAACCTCGATCAGAGAGTAAAAAAGGCGTAAGGTTCACAATAGTGTAAAATTAAAATGGGATATACCGGGCTAGGATTCGAGTTACGGGAACAAGGGCCAAACCAACCACCCAAGAACGGAATCGTCGAGCGAAAACACTTGACAACCTCCTAGAAGCAGCTTTTCTTGCCACCAGACCTTTCTCCATCAATTAGGAATCCGATGCCATCACTAAATACATTCCTTAAATTGTAGCCATTTGTTGAGTGTTTTTTTTTTGGCGTCTAATCCGCATATATAACATCATTGCCCTTCATTTTCTTGACAGTATATCTCTTAAATGTCAACATATACACGTGTGATTTAGTTTACGAAGATTTTTCAATGCCGAGAACCTCGATCGGAGAGTAAAAAAGGCGTAAGGTTCACAATGGTGTAAAATTAAAATGGGATATACCGGGCTAGGATTCGAGTAACAGGAACAAGGGCCAAACCAACCACTCTAGAATGGAATCGTCGAGCGAAAACACTTGACAACCTCCTAGAAGCAGCTTTTCTTGCCACCAGACCTTTCCCCATCAATTAGGAATCCGATGCCTTCACTAAATACATTCCTTAAATTGTAGCCATCTGTTGAGTGTTTTTTTTTTTTTTGGTGTCTAATCCGCATATATAACATCATTGCCCTTCATTTTCTTGACTGTATATCTCTTAAATGTCAACATATATACGTGTGATTTAGTTTAAGAAGATTTTTCAATGTCGAGAACCTCGATCAGAGAGTAAAAAAGGCGTAAGGTTCACAATGGTGTAAAATTAAAATGAGATATACCGGGCTAGGATTTGAGTTAAAGGAACAAGGGCCAAACCAACCACCCAAGAATGGAATCGATGAGCGAAAACACTTGACAACCTCCTAGAAGCAGCTTTTCTTGCCACCAGACCTTTCTCCATCAATTAGGAATCCGATGCCATCACTAAATACATTCCTTAAATTGTAGCCATTTGTTGAGTGTTTTTTTTTTGGCGTCTAATCCGCATATATAACATCATTGCCCTTCATTTTCTTGACAGTATATCTCTTAAATGTCAACATATACACGTGTGATTTAGTTTACGAAGATTTTTCAATGCCGAGAACCTCGATCGGAGAGTAAAAAAGGCGTAAGGTTCACAATGGTGTAAAATTAAAATGGGATATACCGGGCTAGGATTCGAGTAACAGGAACAAGGGCCAAACCAACCACCCTAGAATGGAATCGTCGAGCGAAAACACTTGACAACCTCCTAGAAGCAGCTTTTCTTGCCACCAGACCTTTCTCCATCAATTAGGAATCCGATGCCTTCTCTAAATACATTCCTTAAATTGTAGCCATCTGTTGAGTGTTTTTTTTTTGGCGTCTAATCCGCATATATAACATCATTGCCCTTCATTTTCTTGACAGTATATCTCTTAAATGTCAACATATACACGTGTGATTTAGTTTACGAAGATTTTTCAATGCCGAGAACCTCGATCGGAGAGTAAAAAAGGCGTAAGGTTCACAATGGTGTAAAATTAAAATGGGATATACCGGGCTAGGATTTGAGTTAAAGGAACAAGGGCCAAACCAACCACCCAAGAATGGAATCGTTGAGCGAAAACACTTGACAACCTCCAAGAAGCAGCTTTTCTTGCCACCAGACCTTTCTCCATCAATTAGAATCTAATGCCGTCACTATACACATTACTTAAATTGTAGCCATTTGTTGAATGTATTTCTTTGGTGTCTAATCCACATATATATCACCATTGCCCTTGATTTTCTTGACTGTATATCTCTTAAATGTCAACATATACACGTGTGATTTTTTTTACGAAGATTTTTCAATGCTGAGAACCTCGATCAGAGAGTAAAAAAGGCGTAAGTTTCACAATGGTGTAAAATTAAAATGGGATATACCGGGCTAGGATTCGAGTTAGAGGAACAAGGGCCAAACCAACCTCCCAAGTATGGAATCGTCGAGGGAAAACACTTGACAACCTCCTAGAAGCAGCTTTTCTTGCCACCAGATCTTTCTCCATCAATTAGGAATCTGATGCCGTCACTAAACACATTCCTTAAATTGTAGCCATTTGTTGAGTGTTTTTTTTGGTGGTCTAATCCGCATATATATCACCATTGCCCTTGATTTTCTTAACTGTATATCTCTAAAATATCAACATATACACGTGTGATTTAGTTTACGAAGATTTTTCAATGCCGAGAACCTCGATCGGAGATTAAAAAAGGGGTAAGGTTCACAATGGTGTAAAATTAAAATGGGATATACCGGGCTAGGATTCGAGTTACAGGAACAAGGGCCAAACCAACCACCCAAGAATGGAATCGTCTAGCGAAAACACTTGACAACCACCTAGAAGCAGTTTTTCTTGCCACCAGACCTTTCTCCATCAATTAGGAATCTGATGCCGTAACTAAACACATTCCTTAAATTGTAGCCAATTGTTGAGTGTTTTTTTTTTGGTGTCTAATCCGCATATATATCACCATAGCCCTTGGTTTTCTTGACTGTATATCTCTTAAATGTCAACATATACACACGTGATTTAGTTTACGTAGATTTTTCAATGCCGAGAACCTCGATCAGAGAGTAAAAAAGGCGTAAGGTTCACAATGGTGTAAAATTAAAATGGGATATACCGGGCTAGGATTCGAGTTACGGGAACAAGGGCCAAACCAACCACCCAAGAACGGAATCGTCGAGCGAAAACACTTGACAACCTCCTAGAAGCAGCTTTTCTTGCCACCAGACCTTTCTCCATCAATTAGGAATCCGATGCCATCACTAAATACATTCCTTAAATTGTAGCCATTTGTTGAGTGTTTTTTTTTTGGCGTCTAATCCGCATATATAACATCATTGCCCTTCATTTTCTTGACAGTATATCTCTTAAATGTCAACATATACACGTGTGATTTAGTTTACGAAGATTTTTCAATGCCGAGAACCTCGATCGCAGAGTAAAAAAGGCGTAAGGTTCACAATGGTGTAAAATTAAAATGGGATATACCGGGCTAGGATTCGAGTTACGGGAACAAGGGCCAAACCAACCACCCAAGAACGGAATCGTCGAGCGAAAACACTTGACAACCTCCTAGAAGCAGCTTTTCTTGCCACCAGACCTTTCTCCATCAATTAGGAATCCGATGCCATCACTAAATACATTCCTTAAATTGTAGCCATTTATTGAGTGTTTTTTTTTTGGCGTCTAATCCGCATATATAACATCATTGCCCTTCATTTTCTTGACAGTATATCTCTTAAATGTCAACATATACACGTGTGATTTAGTTTACGAAGATTTTTCAATGCCGAGAACCTCGATCGGAGAGTAAAAAAGGCGTAAGGTTCACAATGGTGTAAAATTAAAATGGGATATACCGGGCTAGGATTCGAGTAACAGGAACAAGGGCCAAACCAACCACCCTAGAATGGAATCGTCGAGCGAAAACACTTGACAACCTCCTAGAAGCAGCTTTTCTTGCCACCAGACCTTTCTCCATCAATTAGGAATCCGATGCCTTCTCTAAATACATTCCTTAAATTGTAGCCATCTGTTGAGTGTTTTTTTTTTGGCGTCTAATCCGCATATATAACATCATTGCCCTTCATTTTCTTGACAGTATATCTCTTAAATGTCAACATATACACGTGTGATTTAGTTTACGAAGATTTTTCAATGCCGAGAACCTCGATCGGAGAGTAAAAAAGGCGTAAGGTTCACAATGGTGTAAAATTAAAATGGGATATACCGGGCTAGGATTTGAGTTAAAGGAACAAGGGCCAAACCAACCACCCAAGAATGGAATCGTTGAGCGAAAACACTTGACAACCTCCTAGAAGCAGCTTTTCTTGCCACCAGACCTTTCTCCATCAATTAGGAATCTAATGCCGTCACTATACACATTACTTAAATTGTAGCCATTTGTTGAATGTATTTCTTTGGTGTCTAATCCACATATATATCACCATTGCCCTTGATTTTCTTGACTGTATATCTCTTAAATGTCAACATATACACGTGTGATTTTGTTTACGAAGATTTTTCAATGCTGAGAACCTCGATCAGAGAGTAAAAAAGGCGTAAGTTTCACAATGGTGTAAAATTAAAATGGGATATACCGGGCTAGGATTCGAGTTAGAGGAACAAGGGCCAAACCAACCTCCCAAGTATGGAATCGTCGAGGGAAAACACTTGACAACCTCCTAGAAGCAGCTTTTCTTGCCACCAGATCTTTCTCCATCAATTAGGAATCTGATGCCGTCACTAAACACATTCCTTAAATTGTAGCCATTTGTTGAGTGTTTTTTTTGGTGGTCTAATCCGCATATATATCACCATTGCCCTTGATTTTCTTAACTGTATATCTCTAAAATATCAACATATACACGTGTGATTTAGTTTACGAAGATTTTTCAATGCCGAGAACCTCGATCGGAGAGTAAAAAAGGGGTAAGGTTCACAATGGTGTAAAATTAAAATGGGATATACCGGGCTAGGATTCGAGTTACAGGAACAAGGGCCAAACCAACCACCCAAGAATGGAATCGTCGAGCGAAAACACTTGACAACCACCTAGAAGCAGTTTTTCTTGCCACCAGACCTTTCTCCATCAATTAGGAATCTGATGCCGTAACTAAACACTTTCCTTAAATTGTAGCCATTTGTTGAGTGTTTTTTTTTTTTGGTGTCTAATCCGCATATATATCACCATAGCCCTTGGTTTTCTTGAATGTATATCTCTTAAATGTCAACATATACACACGTGATTTAGTTTACGTAGATTTTTCAATGCCGAGAACCTCGATCAGAGAGTAAAAAAGGAGTAAGGTTCACAATGGTGTAAAATTAAAATGGGATATACCGGGCTAGGATTCGAGTTACGGGAACAAGGGCCAAACCAAACACCCAAGAATGGAATCGTCGAGCGAAAACACTTGACAACCTCCTAGAATCAGCTTTTCTTGCCACCAGACCTTTCTCCATCAATTAGGAATCTGATGCCATCACTAAATACATTTCTTAAATTGTAGCCATTTGTTGAGTGTTTTTTTTTTGGCGTCTAATCCGCATATATAACATCATTGCCCTTCATTTTCTTGACAGTATATCTCTTAAATGTCAACGTATACACGTGTGATTTAGTTTACGAAGATTTTTCAATGCCGAGAACCTCGATCGGAGAGTAAAAAAGGCGTAAGGTTCACAATGGTGTAAAATTAAAATGGGATATACCGGGCTAGGATTCGAGTAACAGGAACAAGGGCCAAACCAACCACTCTAGAATGGAATCGTCGAGCGAAAACACTTGACAACCTTCTAGAAGCAGCTTTTCTTGCCACCAGACCTTTCTCCATCAATTAGGAATCCGATGCCTTCACTAAATACATTCCTTAAATTGTAGCCATCTGTTGAGTGTTTTTTTTTTTGGTGTCTAATCCGCATATATAACATCATTGCCCCTCATTTTCTTGACTGTATATCTCTTAAATGTCAACATATATACGTGTGATTTAGTTTAAGAAGATTTTTCAATGTCGAGAACCTCTATCAGAGAGTAAAAAAGGCGTAAGGTTCACAATGGTGTAAAATTAAAATGAGATATACCGGGCTAGGATTTTAGTTAAAGGAACAAGGGCCAAACCAACCACCCAAGAATGGAATCGATGAGCGAAAACACTTGACAACCTCCTAGAAGCAGCTTTTCTTGCCACCAGACCTTTCTCCATCAATTAGGAATCCGATGCCATCACTAAATACATTCCTTAAATTGTAGCCATTTGTTGAGTGTTTTTTTTTGGCGTCTAATCCGCATATATAACATCATTGCCCTTCATTTTCTTGACAGTATATCTCTTAAATGTCAACATATACACGTGTGATTTAGTTTACGAAGATTTTTCAATGCCGAGAACTCGATCGAAGAGTAAAAAAGGCGTAAGGTTCACAATGGTGTAAAATTAAAATGGGATATACCGGGCTAGGATTCGAGTTACAGGAACAAGGGCCAAACCAACCACCCTAGTATGGAATCGTCGAGCGAAAACACTTGACAACCTCCTAGAAGCAGCTTTTCTTGCCACCAGACCTTTCTCCATCAATTAGGAATCCGATGCCGTCACTAAATACGTTCCTTAAATTGTAGCCATTTGTTGAGTGTTTTTTTTTTGGTGTCTAATCCACTTATATAACATCATAGCCCTTCATTTTCTTGACTGTATATCTCTTAAATGTCAACATATATACGTGTGATTTAGTTTAAGAAGATTTTTCAATGTCGAGAACCTCGATCAGAGAGTAAAAAAGGCGAAAGGTTCACAATGGTGTAAAATTAAAATGGGATATACCGGGCTAGGATTTGAGTTAAAGGAACAAGGGCCAAACCATCCACCCAAGAATGGAATCGTTGAGCGAAAACACTTGACAACCTCCTAAAAGCAGCTTTTCTTGCCACCAGACCTTTCTCCATCAATTAGGAATCTAATGCCGTCACTATACACATTACTTAAATTGTGGCCATTTGTTGAGTGTTTTTTTTTTGGGTGTCTCATCCACATATATATCACCATTGCGCTTGATTTTCTTGACTGTATATCTCTTAAATGTCAACATATACACGTGTGATTTAGTTTACGAAGATTTTTCAATGCTGAGAACCTCGATCAGAGAGTAAAAAAGGCGTAAGGTTCACAATGGTGTAAAATTAAAATGGGATATACCGGGCTAGGATTCGAGTTAGAGGAACAAGGGCCAAACCAACCAGCCAAGAATGGAATCGTCGAGCGAAAACACTTGACAACCTCCTAGAAGCAGCTTTTCTTGCCACCAGACCTTTCTCCATCAATTAGGAATCCGATGCCGTCACTAAATACATTCCTTAAATTGTAGCCATTTGTTGAGTGTCTTTTTTTGGTGTCTAATCCGCATATATAACATCATTGCCCTTCATTTTCTTGATTGTATATCTCTTAAATGTCAACATATACACGTGTGATTTAGTTTATGAAGATTTTTCAATGCCGAGAACCTCGATCGGAGAGTAAAAAAGGCGTAAGGTTCACAATGGTGTAAAATTAAAATGGGATATACCGGGCTAGGATTCGAGTTACAGGAACAAGGGCTAAACCAACCACCCTAGTATGGAATCGTCGAGCGAAAACACTTGACAACCTCCAAGAAGCTGCTTTTCTTGCCATCAGACCTTTCTCCATCAATTAGGAATCCGATGCCGTCACTAAATACATTCCTTAAATTGTAGCCATTTGTTGAGTGTTTTTTTTGGTGTCTAATCCGCATATATATCACCATTGCCCTTGATTTTCTTAACTGTATATCTCTTAAATATCAACATATACACGTGTGATTTAGTTTACGGAGATTTTTCAATACCGAGAACCTCGATCGGAGAGTAAAAAAGGCGTAAGGTTCACAATGGTGTAAAATTAAAATGGAATATACCGGGCTAGGATTTGAGTTACAGGAACAAGGGCCAAACCATCCACCCAAGAATGGAATCGTCGAGCTAAAACACTTGACAACCAACTAGAAGCACTTTTTCTTGCCACCAGACCTTTCTCCATCAATTAGGAATCTCATGCCGTAACTAAACACATTCTTAAATTGTAGCCATTTGTTGAGTGTTTTATTTTTTGGTGTCTAATCCGCATATATATCACCATAGCCCTTGTTTTTCTTGACTGTATATCTCTTAAATGTCAACATATACACACGTGACTTAGTTTACGTAGATTTTTCAATGCCGAGAACCTCGATCAGGGAGTAAAAAAGGCGTAAGGTTTACAATGGTGTAAAATTAAAATGGGATATACCGGGCTAGGATTCGAGTTACAGGAACAAGGGCCAAACCAACCACCCAAGAAAGGAATCGTCGAGCGAAAACACTTGACAACCTCCTAGAAGCAGCTTTTCTTGCCACCAAACATTTCTCCATCAATTAGGAATCTGATGCCGTCACTAAACACATTCCTTAAATTGTAGCCATTTGTTGAGTGTTTTTTTTTTTGGTGTCTAATCCGCATATATAACATCATTGCCCTTCATTTTCTTGATTGTATATCTCTTAAATGTCAACATATACACGTCTGATTTAGTTTACGAAGATTTTTCAATGCCGAGAACCTCGACCAGAGAGTAAAAAAGGCGTACGGTTCATAATGGTGTAAAATTAAAATCGGATATACCGGGCTAGGATTCAAGTTACAGGAACAAGGGCCAAACCAACCACCCTAGAATGGAATCGTCGAGCGAAAACAATTGACAACCTCCTAGAAGCAGCTTTTCTTGCCACCAGACCTTTCTCCATCAATTATGAATCCGATGCCGTCACTAAATACATTCCTTAAATTGTAGCCATTTGTTGAGTGTTTTTTTTTTGTGTCTAATCCGCATATATATCACCATTGCCATTGATTTTCTTAACTGTATATCTCTTAAATATCAACATATACACATGTGATTTAGTTTACGAAGATTTTTCAACGCCGAGAACCTCGATCGGAGAGTAAAAAAGGCGTAAGGTTCACAATGGTGTAAAATTAACATGGGATATACCGGGCTAGGATTCGAGTTACGGGAACAAGGGCCAAACCAACCACCCAAGAATGGAATCCTCGAGCGAAAACACTTGACAACCTCCTAGAAGCAGCTTTTCTTGCCACCAGACCTTTCTCCATCAATTAGGAATCTGATGCCTTCACTAAACACATTCCTTAAATTGTATCCATTTGTTGAGTGTTTTTTTTTTTGGTGTCTAATCCACATATATATCCCATTGCCCTTGATTTTCTTGACTGTATATCCCTTAAATGTCAACATATACACGTCTGATTTAGTTTACGAAGATTTTTCATTGCCGAGAACCTCGATCAGAGAGTAAAAAAGGCGTAAGGTTCACAATGGTGTAAAATTAAAATGGGATATAACGGGCTAGGATTCGAGTTACAGGAACATGGGCCAAACCAACCTCCCTAGAATGAAATCGTCGAGCGAAAACACTTGACAACCTCCTAGAAGCAGCTTTTCTTGCCACCAAACCTTTCTCCATCAATTAGGAATCTGATGCCGTCACTAAACACATTCCTTAAATTGTAGTCATTTGTTGAGTGTTTTTTTTGGTGTCTAATCCGCATATATGTCACCATTGCCCTTGATTTTTCTTGACTGTATATCTCTTAAATGTCAACATATACACGTGTGATTTATTTTACGAAGATTTTTCAATGCCAAGAACCTCGATCAGAGACTAAAAAACGTGTAAGGTTCACAATGGTGTAAAATTAAAATGAGATATACTGGGCTAGGATTCGAGTTACAGGAACAAGGGCCAAACCAACCTCCCTAGAATGGAATCGTCAAGCGAAAACACTTGACAACCTCCTAGAAGCAGCTTTTCTTTCCACCAGACCTTTCTCCATCAATTAGGAATCTGATGCCGTTGCTAAACACATTCCTTAAATTGTAGCCATTTGTTGAGTGTTTTTTTTGGCGTCTAATCCGCATATATATCACCATTGCCCTTGATTTTCTTGACTGTATATCTCTTAAATATCAACATATACACGTGTGATTTAGTTTACAAAGATTTTTCAATGCCGAGAACCTCGATCGGAGAGTAAAAAAGGCACAATGTTCACAATGGTGTAAAATTAAAATGGGATATACCGGGCTAGGATTCGAGTTACAGGAACAAGGGCCAAACCAACCACCCAAGAATGAAATCGTCGAGCTAAAACACTTGACAACCACCTAGAAGCAGTTTTTCTTGCCACCAGACCTTTCTCCATCAATTAGGAATCTGATGCCGTCAATAAACACATTCCTTAAATTGTAGCCATTTGTTGAGTGTTTTTTTTTGGCGTCTAATCCGCATATATATCACCATTGCCCTTGATTTTCTTGACTGTATATCTCTTAAATGTCAACATATACACACGTGATTTAGTTTACGTAGATTTTTAAATGCCGAGAACCTCGATCAGAGAGTAAAAAAAGGCGTAAGGTTCACAATGGTGTAAAATTAAAATGGGATATACCGGGCTAGGATTCGAGTTACAGGAAAAAGGGCCAAACCAACCACCCAAGAATGGAATCGTCGAGCGAAAACACTTGACAACCTCCTAGAAGCAGCTTTTCTTGCCACCAAACCTTTCTCCATCAATTAGGAATCTGATGCCGTCACTAAACACATTCCTTAAATTGTAGCCATTTGTTAAGTGTTTTTTTTTTTGGTGTCTACTCCACATATATATCACCATTGCTCTTGATTTTCTTGACTCTATATCTCTTAAATGTCAACATATACACGTCTGATTTAGTTTACGAAGATTTTTCAATGCCGAGAACCTCGATCAGATAGTAAAAAAGGCGTAAGGTTCACAATGGTGTAAAATTAAAATGGGATATAACGGGCTAGGATTCAAGTTACAGGAACAAGGGCAAAATCAACCACCCTAGAATGGAATCGTCAAGCGAAAACACTTGACAACCTCCTAGAAGCAGCTTTTCTTTCCACCAGACCTTTATCCATCAATTAGGAATCTGATGCCGTCACTAAACACATTCCTTAAATTGTAGCCATTTGTTGAGTGTGTTTTTTTTTTGTCTAATCCGCATATATATCACCATTGCCTTTGATTTTCTTGACTGTATATCTCTTAAATGTCAACATATACACGTGTGATTTAGTTTACGAAGATTTTTCAATGCCGAGAACCTCGATAAGAGACTAAAAAAGGCGTAAGGATCACAATGGTGTAAAATTAAAATGTGATATACCGGGCTAGGATTCGAGTTACAAGATAAAGGGCCAAACCAACCACCCAAGAATGGAATCGTCAAGCGAAAACACTTGACAACCTTCTAGAAGCAGCTTTTTTTGCCACCAGACCTTTCTCCATCAATTAGGAATCGGATGCCGTCACTAAACACATTCCTTAAATTGTAGCCATTTGTTGAGTGTTTTTTTTTTGTGTCTAATCCGCATATATATCACCATTGCCCTTGATTTTCTTGACTGTATATCTCTTAAATATCAACATATACACATGTGATTTACTTTACGAAGATTTTTCTATGCCGAGAACCTCGATCAGAGAGTAAAAAAGGGGTAAGGTTCACAATGGTGTAAAATTAAATTGGGATATACCGGGCTAGGATTCGAGTTACAGGAACAAGGGCCAAACCAATCACCCAAGAATGGAATCGTCGAGCGAAAACACTTGAAAACCTCCTAGAAGCAGCTTTTCTTGCCACCAGACCTTTCTCCATCAATTAGGAATCTGATGCCGTCACTAAACACATTCCTTAAATTGTAGCCATTTTTTGAGTGTTTTTTTTTTGTGTCTAATCCACATATATATCACCATTGCCCTTGATGTTATTGACTGTATATCTCTTAAATGTCAACATATACACGTGTGATTTAGTATACGAAGATTTTTCAATGCAGAGAACCTCGATCAGAGAGTAAAAAAGGCGTAAGGTTCACAATGGTGTAAAATTAAAATGGGATATACCGGGCTAGGATTCGAGTTACAGGAACAACGGCCAAACCAACCACCCAAGAATGGAATCGTCGAGCGAAAACACTTGACAACCTCCTAGAAGCAGCTTTTCTTGCCACCAGACCTTTATCCTTCAATTAGGAATCCGATTTCCTTAAATTGTAGCCATTTGTTGAGTATTTTTTTTTTGGTGTCTAATCCGCATATATACCATCATTGCCCTTGATTTTCTTGACTGTATATCTCTTAAATGTCAACATATACACGTGTGATTTAGTTTACGAAGATTTTTCAATGCCGAGAACCTCGATCAGAGATTAAAAAAGGCGTATGGTTCACAATGGTGTAAAATTAAAATGGGTTATACCGGGCTAGGATTTGAGTTACAGGAACAAAGGCCATACCAACCACCCAAGAAAGGAATAGTCGAGCGAAAACACTTGACAACCTCCTAGAAGCAGCTTTTCTTGCCACCAGACCTTTCTCCATCAATTAGGAATCTGATGCCGTCACTAAAAACATTACTTAAATTGGAGCCATTTGTTGAGTGTTTTTTTTTGTGTCTAATCCGCATATATATCACCATTGCCCTTGATTTTCTTGACTGTATATCTCTTAAATGTCAACATATACACGTGTGAATTAGTTTACGAAGATTTTTTAATGCCGAGAACCTCGATCAGAGAGTAAAAAAGGCGTAAGGTTCACAAAGGTGTAAAATTAAAATGGGACATACCGGGCTAGGATTCGAGTTAGAGGAACAAGGACCAAACCAACCACCCAAGAATGGAATCGTCGAGTGAAAACACTTGATAACCTCCTAGAAGCAGCTTTTCTTGCCATCAGACTTTTCTCCATCAATTAGGAATCTGATGCCGTCACTAAACACATTCCTTAAATTGTAGCCATTTGTTGACTGTGTTTTTTTTTGTGTCTAATCCGCATATATATCACCAGTACCCTTGATTTTCTTGACTGTATAAATCTTAAATGTCAACATATACACGTGTGATTTAGTTTACGAAGATTTTTCAATGCCGAGAACCTCGATCAGAGAGTAAAAAACGCATAAGGTTCACAATGGTGTAAAATTAAAATGGGATATACCGGGCTAGGATTCGAGTTACAGGAACAAGGGCCAAACCAACCACCCAAGAATGGAATCGTCGAGCGAAAACACTTGACAACCTCCTAGAAGCAGGTTTTATTGCCACCAGACCTTTCTCCATCAATTAGGAATCTGATGCCGTTACTACCCACATTACTTAAATCGTAGCCATTTGTTGAGTTTTTTTTGGTGTCTAATCTGCATATATATCACCATTGCCCTTGATTTTCTTGATTGTATATCTCTTAAATGTCAACATATACACATGTGATTTAGTTTACGAAGATTTTTCAATGCCGAGAACCTCAATCAGAGAGTAAAAAAGGCGTAAGGTTCACAATGGAGTAAAATTAAAATGGGATATACCGGGCTAAGAATCGAGTTATAGGAACAAGGGCCAAACCAACCACCCATGAATGGAATCGTCGAACGAAAACACTTGACAACCTCCTAGAAACAGCTTTTCTTGCCACCAGACCTTTCTCCATCCATTAGGAATCTGATGCCGTCACTAAACACATTCCTTAAATTGTAGCCATTTGTTGAGTGTTTTTTTTTTTGTGTAATCCACATATATATATCACCATTGCCCTTGATTTTCTTGATTGTATATATCTCTTAAATATCAACATATACACCTGTGATTTAGTTTACGAAGATTTTTCAATGCCGAGAACCTCGATCAGAGAGTAAAAAAGGCATAAGGTTCACAATGGTGTAAAATTAAAATGGGATATACCGGGCTAGGATTCAAGTTACAGGAACAAGGGCCAAACCAACCAACCACCCAAGAATAGAATCGTCGAGCGAAAACACTTGACAACCTCCTAGAAGCAGCTTTTCTAGCCACCAGACCTTTCTCCATCAATTAGCAATCTGATGCCGTCACTAAACACATTCCTTAAATTGAAGCCATTTGTTTAGTGTCTTTTTTTTTTGGTGTCTAATCCGCATATATATCATCATTGCCCTTGATTTTCATGACTGTATATCTCTTAAATGTCAACATATATACGTGTGATTTGGTTTACGAAGATTTTTCAATGCCGAGAACCTCGATCCGAGAGTAAAAAAGGTATAAGGTTCACAATGGTGTAAAATAAAAATGGGATATACCTGGCTAGGATTTGAGTTACAGGAACAAGGGCCATACCAACCACCCAAGAAGGGAATAGTCGAGCGAAAACACTTGACAACCTCCTAGAAGCAGCTTTTCTTGCCACCAGACCTTTCTCCATCAATTAGGAATCTGATGCCGTCACTAAAAACATTACTTAAATTGTAGCCATTTGTTGAGTATTTTTTTTTTTTGGTGTCTAATCCGCATATATACCATCATTGCCCTTGATTTTCTTGACTGTATATCTCTTAAATGTCAACATATACACGTGTGATTTAGTTTACGAAGATTTTTCAATGCCGAGAACCTCGATCAGAGATTAAAAAAGGCGTAAGGTTCACAATGGTGTAAAATTAAAATGGGATATACCGGGCTAGGATTTGAGTTACAGGAACAAGGGCCATACCAACCACCCAAGAAGGGAATAGTCGAGCGAAAACACTTGACAACCTCCTAGAAGCAGCTTTTCTTGCCACCAGACCTTTCTCCATCAATTAGGAATCTGATGCCGTCACTAAAAAATTACTTAAATTGTAGCCATTTGTTGAGTGTTTTTTTTTGTGTCTAATCCGCATATATATCACCATTGCCCGTGATTTTCTTGACTGTATATCTCTTAAATGTCAACATATACACATGTGATTTAGTTTACGGAGATTTTTTAATGCCGAGAACCACGATCAGAGAGTAAAAAAGGCGTAAGGTTCACAATGGTGTAAAATTAAAATGGGACATACCGGGCTAGGATTCGAGTTAGAGGAACAAGGGCCAAACCAACCACCCAAGAATGGAATCGTCGAGTGAAAACACTTCATAACCTCCTAGAAGCAGCTTTTCTTGCCATCAGAGTTTTCTCCATCAATTAGGAATCTGATGCCGTCACTAAACACATTCCTTAAATTGTAGCCATTTGTTGACTGTGGTTTTTTTTGTGTGTCTAATCCGCATATATATCACCAGTACCCTTGATTTTCTTGACTGTATAAATCTTAAATGTCAACATATACACGTGTGATTTAGTTTACGAAGATTTTTCAATGCCGAGAACCTCGATCAGAGAGTAAAAAAGGCGTAAGGTTCACAATGGTGTAAAATTAAAATGGGATATAACGGGCTAGGATTCGAGTTACAGGAACAAGGGCCAAACCAACCACCCAAGAATGGAATCGTCGAGCGAAAACACTTGACAACCTCCTAGAAGCAGGTTTTCTTGCCACCAGACCTTTCTCCATCAATTAGGAATCTGATGCCGTTACTACACACATTACTTAAATCGTAGCCATTTGTTGAGTTTTTTTTTTGGTGTCTAATCTGCATATATATCACCATTGCCCTTGATTTTCTTGATTGTATGTCTCTTAAATGTCAACATATACACATGTGATTTAGTTTACGAAGATTTTTCAATGCCGAGAACCTCAATCAGAGAGTAAAAAAGGCGTAAGGTTCACAATGGTGTAAAATTAAAATGGGATATACCGGGCTAGGAATCGAGTTATAGGAACAAGGGCAAAACCAACCACCCAAGAATGGAATCGTCGACCGAAAACACTTGACAACCTCCTAGAAGCAGCTTTTCTTGCCACCAGACCTTTCTCCATCAATTAGGAATCTGATGCCGTCACTAAACACATTCCTTAAATTGTAGCCATTTGTTGAGTGTTTTTTTTTTGTGTGTAATCCACATATATATATCACCATTGCCCTTGATTTTCTTGATTGTATATATCTCTTAAATATCAACATATACACCTGTGATTTAGTTTACGAAGATTTTTCAATGCCGAGAACCTCGATCAGAGAGTAAAAAAGGCATAAGGTTCACAATGGTGTAAAATTAAAATGGGATATACCGGGCTAGGATTCGAGTTACAGGAACAAGGGCCAAACCAACCACCCAAGAATGGAATCGTCGAGCGAAAACACTTGACAACCTCCTAGAAGCAGCTTTTCTAGCCACCAGACCTTTCTCCATCAATTAGCAATCTGATGCCGTCACTAAACACATTCCGTAAATTGTAGCCATTTGTTGAGTGTTTATTTTTGTGTCTAATCCGCATATATATCACTATTGCCCATGATTTTCTTGACTGTATATCTCTTAAATGTCAACATATACACGTGTGATTTAGTTTACGAAGATTTTTCAATGGCGAAAACCTCGATCAGAGAGGTAAAAAGGCGTAAGGTTCACAATGGTGTAAAATTAAAATGGGATATACCGGGCTAGGATTCGAGTTACAGGAACAAGGGCCAAACCAACCACCCAAGAATGGAATCGTCGAGCGAAAACACTAGATAACCTATTAGAAGCAGTTTTTCTTGCCACCAGACATTTCTCCATCAATTAGGAATCCGATGCTGTCACTAAATACATTCCTTAAATTGTAGCCATTTGTTTAGTGTCTTTTTTTTTTGGTGTCTAATCCGCATATATATCATCATTGGCCTTGATTTTCATGACTGTATATCTCTTAAATGTCAACATATATACGTGTGATTTGGTTTACGAAGATCTTTCAATGCCGAGAACCTCGATCAGAGAGTAAAAAAGGTATAAGGTTCACAATGGTGTAAAATAAAAATGGGATATCCCTGGCTAGGATTTGAGTTACAGGAACAAGGGCCAAACCAACCACCCAAGAATGGAATCGTCGAGTGAAAACACTTCATAACCTCCTAGAAGCAGCTTTTCTTGCCATCAGAGTTTTCTCCATCAATTAGGAATCTGATGCCGTCACTAAACACATTCCTTAAATTGTAGCCATTTGTTGACTGTGTTTTTTTTTGTGTCTAATCCGCATATATATCACCAGTACCCTTGATTTTCTTGACTGTATAAATCTTAAATGTCAACATATACACGGGTGATTTAGTTTACGAAGATTTTTCAATGCCGAGAACCTCGATCAGAGAGTAAAAAAGGCGTAAGGTTCACAATGGTGTAAAATTAAAATGGGATATACCGGGCTAGGATTCGAGTTACAGGAACAAGGGCCAAACCAACCACCCAAGAATGGAATCGTCGAGCGAAAACACTTGACAACCTCCTAGAAGCAGGTTTTCTTGCCACCAGACGTTTCTCCATAAATTAGGAATCTGATGCCGTTACTACACACATTACTTAAATCGTAGCCATTTGTTGAGTTTTTTTTTTGGTGTCTAATCTGCATATATATCACCATTGCCCTTGATTTTCTTGATTGTATATCTCTTAAATGTCAACATATACACATGTGATTTAGTTTACGAAGATTTTTCAATGCCGAGAACCTCAATCAGAGAGTAAAAAAGGCGTAAGGTTCACAATGGTGTAAAATTAAAATGGGATATACCGGGCTAGGAATCGAGTTATAGGAACAAGGGCCAAACCAACCACCCAAGAATGGAATCGTCGACCGAAAACACTTGACAACCTCCTAGAAGCAGCTTTTCTTGCCACCAGACCTTTCTCCATCAATTAGGAATCTGATGCCGTCACTAAACACATTCCTTAAATTGTAGCCATTTGTTGAGTGTTTTTTTTTTGTGTGTAATCCACATATATATATCACCATTGCCCTTGATTTTCTTGATTGTATATATCTCTTAAATATCAACATATACACCTGTGATTTAGTTTACGAAGATTTTTCAATGCCGAGAACCTCGATCAGAGAGTAAAAAAGGCATAAGGTTCACAATGGTGTAAAATTAAAATGGGATATACCGGGCTAGGATTCGAGTTACAGGAACAAAGGCCAAACCAACCACCCAAGAATGGAATCGTCGAGCGAAAACACTTGACAACCTCCTAGAAGCAGCTTTTCTAGCCACCAGACCTTTCTCCATCAATTAGCAATCTGATGCCGTCACTAAACACATTCCTTAAATTGTAGCCATTTGTTGAGTGTTTTTTTTTGTGTCTAATCCGCATATATATCACCATTGCCCTTGATTTTCTTAACTGTATATCTCTTAAATGTCAACATATACACGTGTGATTTAGTTTACGAAGATTTTTCAATGGCGAAAACCTCGATCAGAGAGGTAAAAAGGCGTAAGGTTCACAATGGTGTAAAATTAAAATGGGATATACCGGGCTAGGATTCGAGTTGCAGGAACAAGGGCCAAACCAACCACCCAAGAATGGAATCGTCGAGCGAAAACACTTGATAACCTATTAGAAGCAGTTTTTCTTGCCACCAGACATTTCTCCATCAATTAGGAATCCGATGCTGTCACTAAATACATTCCTTAAATTGTAGCCATTTGTTTAGTGTCTTTTTTTTTTGGTGTCTAATCCGCATATATATCATCATTGCCCTTGATTTTCATGACTGTATATCTCTTAAACGTCAACATATATACGTGTGATTTGGTTTACGAAGATTTTTCAATGCCGAGAACCTCGATCAGATAGTAAAAAAGGTATAAGGTTCACAATGGTGTAAAATAAAAATGGGATATACCTGGCTAGGATTTGAGTTACAGGAACAAGGGCCATACCAACCACCCAAGAAGGGAATAGTCGAGCGAAAACACTTGACAACCTCCTAGAAGCAGCTTTTCTTACCACCAGACCTTTCTCCATCAATTAGGAATCTGATGCCGTCACTAAAAACATTACTTAAATTGTAGCCATTTGTTGAGTATTTTTTTTTTTTGGTGTCTAATCCGCATATATACCATCATTGCCCTTGATTTTCTTGACTGTATATCTCTTAAATGTCAACATATACACGTGTGATTTAGTTTACGAAGATTTTTCAATGCCGGGAACCTCGATCAGAGATTTAAAAGGCGTAAGGTTCACAATGGTGTAAAATTAAAATGGGATATACCGGGCTAGGATTTGAGTTACAGGAACAAGGGCCATACCAACCACCCAAGAAGGGAATAGTCGAGCGAAAACACTTGACAACCTTCTAGAAGCAGCTTTTCTTGCCACCAGACCTTTCCCCATCAATTAGGAATCTGATGCCGTCACTAAAAACATTACTTAAATTGTAGCCATTTGTTGAGTGTTTTTTTTTTGTGTCTAATCCGCATATATATCACCATTGCCCTTGATTTTCTTGACTGTATATCTCTTAAATGTCAATATATACACGTGTGATTTAGTTTACGAAGATTTTTTAATGCCGAGAACCTCGATCAGGGAGTAAAAAAGGCGTAAGGTTCACAATGGTGTAAAATTAAAATGGGACATACCGGGCTAGGATTCGAGTTAGAGGAACAAGGGCCAAACCAACCACCCAAGAATGGAATCGTCGAGTGAAAACACTTGATAACCTCCTAGAAGCAGCTTTTCTTGCCATCAGACTTTTCTCCATCAATTAGGAATCTGATGCCGTCACTAAACACATTCCTTAAATTGTAGCCATTTGTTGACTGTGTTTTTTTTTGTGTCTAATCCGCATATATATCACCAGTACCCTTGATTTTCTTGACTGTATAAATCTTAAATGTCAACATATACACGTGTGATTTAGTTTACGAAGATTTTTCATTGCCGAGAACCTCGATCAGAGAGTAAAAAAGGCGTAAGGTACACAATGGTGTAAAATTAAAATGGGATATACCGGGCTAGGATTCGAGTTACAGGAACAAGGGCCAAACCAACCACCCAAGAATGGAATCGTCGAGCGAAAACACTTGACAACCTCCTAGAAGCAGGTTTTCTTGCCACCAGACCTTTCTCCATCAATTAGGAATCTAATGCCGTTACTACACACATTACTTAAATCGTAGCCATTTGTTGAGTTTTTTTTTTGGTGTCTAATCTGCATATACATCACCATTGCCCTTGATTTTCTTGATTGTATATCTCTTAAATGTCAACATATACACATGTGATTTAGTTTACGAAGATTTTTGAATGCCGAGAACCTCAATCAGAGAGTAAAAAAAGCGTAAGGTTCACAATGGTGTAAAATTAAAATGGGATATACCGGGCTAGGAATCGAGTTATAGGAACAAGGGCCAAACCAACCACCCAAGAATGGAATCGTCGAGAGAAAACACTTGAGAACCTCCTAGAAGCAGCTTTTCTTGCCACCAGACCTTTCTCCATCAATTAGGAATCTGATGCCGTCACTAAACACATTCCTTAAATTGTAGCCATTTGTTGAGTGTTTTTTTTTGTGTGTAATCCACATATATATATCACCATTGCCCTTGATTTTCTTGATTGTATATATCTCTTAAATATCAACATATACATGTGTGATTTAGTTTACGAAGATTTTTCAATGCCGAGAACCTCGATCAGAGAGTAAAAAAGGCATAAGGTTCACAATGGTGTAAAATTAAAATGGGATATACCGGGCTAGGATTCGAGTTACAGGAACAAGGGCCAAACCAACCACCCAAGAATGGAATCGTCGAGCGAAAACACTTGACAACCTCCCAGAAGCAGGTTTTCTTGCCACCAGACCTTTCTCCATCAATTAGGAATCTGATGCCGTCACTAAACACATTCCTTAAATTGTAGCCATTTGTTGAGTGTTTTTTTTTTGTGTCTAATCCGGATATATGTCACCATTGCCCTTGATTTACTTGACTGTATATCTTTTAAATGTCAACATATATACGTGTGATTTAGTTTACGAAGATTTTTCAAAGCCGAGAACCTTGATCAGAAGTAAAAAAGGCGTAAGGTTCACAATGGTGTAAAATTTAAATGAGATATATCGGGCTAGGATTCGAGTTACAGGAACAAGGGCCAAACCAACCACCCAAGAATGGAATCGTCGAGCGAAAACACTTGACAACCTTCTAGAAGCAGCTTTTCTTGCCACCAGACCTTTCTTCATCAATTAGTAATCTGATGCCGTTACTAAACACATTCATTAAATTTTAGCCATTTGTTGAGTGTTTTTTTTGGTGTCTAATTCGCATATATATCACCATTGCCCTTGATTTTCTTAACTGTATATCTCTTAAATGTCAACATATACACGTGTGATTTAGTTTATGAAAATTTTTCAATGCCGAGAACCTCGATCAGAGAGTAAAAAGGGCGTAAGGTTCACAATGGTGTAAAATTAAAATGGGATATACCTGGCTAGGATTCGAGTTACAGGAACAAAGACCAAACTAACCACCCAAGAATGGAATCATGGAGCGAAAACACTTGACAACCTCCTAGAAGCAGCTTTTCTTGCCACCACCAGACCTTTCTCCATCAATTAGGAATCTGATGCAGTCACTAAACACATTCCTTAAATTGTAGCCATTTGTTGAGTCTTTTTTTTTGTGTTTAATCCGCATATATATCACCATTGCCCTTGATTTTCTTGACTGTATATCTCTTAAATGTCAACATATACACGTGTGATTTAGTTTACGAAGATTTTTCAATACCGAGAACCTCGATCAGAGAGTAAAAAAGGCGTAACGTTCACAATGGTGTAAAATTAAAATGGGATATACCTGGCTAGGATTCGAGTTACAGCCAAGAATGAAATCGTCGAGCGAAAACACTTGACAACCTCCTAGAAGCAGCTTTTCTTGCCACCAGACCTTTCTCCATCAATTAGGAATCTTATGCCGTCAATAAACACGTTCCTTAAATTGTAGCCATTTGTTGAGTGTTTTTTTTTGTGTCTAATCCTCATATATATCACCATTGCCCTTGATTTTCTTGACTGTATATCTCTTAAATGTCAACATATACACGTATGATTTAGTTTACGAAGATTTTTCAATACCGAGAACCTCGATCAGAGAGTAAAAAAGGTGTAAGATTCACAATGGTGTAAAATTAAAATGGGATATACCTGGCTAGGATTCGAGTTACAGGAACAAAGGCCAAACCAACCACCCAAGAATGTAATCGTGGAGCGAAAACACTTGACAACCTCCTAGAAGCAGCTTTTCTTGCCACCACCAGACCTTTCTCCATCAATTAGGAATCTGATGCCATCACTAAACACATTCCTTAAATTGTAGCCATTTGTTGAGTGTTTTTTTTGGTGTCTAATCCGCATATATATCACCATTGCCCTTGATTTTCTTGACTGTATATCTCCTAAATGTCAACATATACACGCGTGATTTAGTTTACGAAGATTTTTCAATGCCGAGAACCTCGATCCGAGAGTAAAAAAGGCGTAAGGTTCACAATGGTGTAAAATTAAAATGGGATATACCTGGCTAGGATTCGAGTTACAGGAAGAAAGACCAAACCAGCCACCCAACAATGGAATCGTGGAGCTTAAACACTTGACAACCTCCTAGAAGCAGCTTTTCTTGCCACCACCAGACCTTTCTCCATCAATTAGGAATCTGATGCCGTCACTAAACACATTCCTTAAATTATAGCCATTTGTTGAGTGTTTTTTTGGTGTCTAATCCGCATATATATCACCATTGCCCTTGATTTTCTTGACTGCATATCTCTTAAATGTCAACATATACACGTGTGATTTAGTTTACGAAGATTTTTCAATGCCGAGAACCTCGATCAGAGAGTAAAAAAGGCGTAACGTTCACAATGGTGTAAAATTAAAATGGGATATACCTGGCTAGGATTCAAGTTACAGCCAAGAATGAAATCGTCGAGCGAAAACACTTGACAACCTCCTAGAAGCAGCTTTTCCTGCCCCCAGACCTTTCTCCATCAATTAGGAATCTTATGCCGTCAATAAACACGTTCCTTAAATTGGGGGGGGGGGATATTCCACGGTCCTCCCAACCGCTGGAGTGATAACACTCCACCAGCAACCTAGCCTCATGGTGCCAGTGTGACAACCCGCACTAAACCGGGTATCCGTACGACTTAATTAGTAATTAATTACTGCTGAATTACTGTGCTTACTTGAACTTGTGAATAAACTGCTACTTGAATACTGATACATGTATTTACTTGCATCATACTTGCTTACTGTCACTACATTATTTACATGCTGAACCTTAGTGACAAACATGATGCACAAAAAGCACAGTAGCACTATAACGGATAACCTATTGAACATGTTGATAAAGCTAGCATCAGGCAAACACTGCCTCTAAAGGCCTATAAGAGCCTGAGATATTTTGCTACACTAGTGGTGAGTGTAGGGATACAAGGGTTGTAGAACTGCGTCTCTAGGAATAAGTCACTATGACTGGATGTGCCTAAAACGTACTCTAAGTACAAAAATTCAGCTTTTAGCTAACTAATAAAGTGCCAAAACATGAGAAAATATTGCTAGACACTTTCCAAAGTGTCAGGAATGAGTCGTGTCACTAAAAAGAGTATTAACGACACTTTAAAGCTTTGTTAACGCTTTAACGGATTACTATCCAACCAAACAACCGGACTATACCCGGAACATGAAAATATTGTCATTTACACTATTTATCTTTTTCTGAGCCAGTTAGGGTCCCCGTATACCCTAACACCCGTCATAACACACTACACATTAGTAACTGGGTTAAACACTTAACTAACTTGGTTTAACCTAACTAATACTTACCTATCTAGTTGGAATCGGACCAAGACCCCCCCTCCTAACCGTCCCCAACTAAGGGGGGACACAGTTGTCCTTACAAGATTATTAAAATCTTGTTTGCTTAATTTCTTCTAGACACATTAACCATTGGGTAATTAACATTAGAATTGTCTATAAGTAACTAAGCTTAAACCATTTGTCACTTAACACTTCACAACTCACCAAAGCTCTCTCTTTCTCTCTAAATAAGTCACGGCCGAACACCCCCCCTCCCCTACATCCATTTTCGAGTTTAGTTCACTTCATTCCAACATCATACAAGCTTCAAGGATCACGTATTAGGAGGCTTGGTGCACTCGGAGTTTGAAGGACCTCTTTATCTTGCTTTTATCCACCTCATTTGCGCGTAGATTCTTCCCTAGCCTCGAGCTAGAGGTATAATGCTTAAAACTCGTATTTGAACTAATCTAAGGTGGTTAATAAGATGTATGATGATTAAAACTCGAAATCTTACAAGTTGATGCTTTAAAGTCTACTTAAAACACTAAAAATGGTGGTTAATAACTCATATGTTGTGTAAATGATGTAGTATTCGAAATGTATGATTATTTAGGCCCGATCTATGATGTGGTAGCTCGGATCATCGTTTAACCCGGTTTGGTAAGATCATGGATCTTAACATAAGCTTGTTTTGAATGATACAAGGGTTAAAAGGTGAAACTCTACCACACGCGAATCATGAACTTGTGTAAAAGAGTTTTACTTGTAAAATTGTGTTTAAAACTAGCAGATCTACGTATCTGCAAGTGGTAATTTCAAAGGACCAAGCGTTAAAGGAATCATGCTTTCTAAAAATGGATCTTACACTAACAAGAATGATTTTTATAAACCACAAGTGTGTAAACACTTGTGAAATGAAAAGATCCGACAAAATAACAGTTTTTGTAAAAGATGACTGGAAGTTGTAAAGATGGATTTTCTCTAAAAACGAGGTTTTTACAAGATCAAATTACCTTATATGAAGATCTACTAAATTTAAGGGGATTTACACCACAGTTTTGGGAAAAACTGCAAGTTCATGTAATTTTTGGCAATTTACACATATGTTGATTAGTTGTTGTGATGAAAGTTGTTCTGATCAAATAAAGAAAATTGTTGAGTTGATTTGTTAAAGAAAATGATACGCTTGAAAGCGTGGCCACCTCCTCCAGTTACAGAGGAAACTCTGGCGAAATTTTTCTAAAAACCTAACACTTAGAACTATTTACACTACAAGTGTTAGAATTATTTTTTGACATGTTTTCGAAATATGAATTTCGCCATGACTTTATTTACTAAATATTCGGAGGTGGGATTTTCACAAACTTTAACGTGATAAATATATATTTTTCACACACTGTTTATGATTATTTTTGTGAAAATACATAAATATTATTTTTAGAGTAAAAATAATATTTACGAACGTTAACGAATCCAAAATAATACGAACGCTTTCACCATGAATATATAAGTTACACCGGTAATTATATTACCACTCGATGGTTAAAACTTAACTTACGCACTTACGGAAATATTTATGAACGCGTATTTTAACAACGTATTATTGGAGAAAAATTATGTGAAATGAAAATATAATATTTTTGAGAAAAATACTTATATTTTGGAATTGGAAATATATATATATTAAGTGAGACTTAATGATATAATTTGAACGCACATGTATTGAATCCCCCACCCTTGGGAAGGAAAATAATTACCAAGTATTTACAAAATGTAAACACGAAATAGTTGTCTAACTATTTCCCAAAAACATAAACCATGAAGCTAAGGCACGGCCGTCCGTCTAATAGAATTAGTACGTGTAGGTCGTCACACAGCTGCGTGAGCAGGAGATACTTGGTAGAGACGCTTCACTGTGAGTTCATGTCCCCCTTTTCTCTAACTGTTTTCAGTTTTCTTAACTGCGGGGGTGAAATACATGTTACTATGATTACAAGTACTTTATACACGGTATGGTTAGCGTAAGGAGGTTTACTACTTAGATCATGTGAGTGGGTAGGAGCAATATGAGGCCATTAGTCCTCATGTCGGGACCGAGGGACAGGAGCGGTAGATCTATCTGGGTGTAGCGAGCCCAGCCCCAGGCCAAACTAGAAACGGACCTTGGGGTGACTTTGTCCACATACTAATGCCGTGGCGAAATCTGCTAGGTTTGAGTCTCCCTATTTGCACTTCACATATATCAGTGGCCTTGCAAACCATTGGTGATCTCAATTCCCTTATTTGCTACATACCAAGACTATTTTTATACTCACAAAGGTTTACTTACTCACTTACACATGAACTCGCTCAACATTATTGTTGATTTTTCAACTTACATGTATTTCAGGAAATTAAAGATCTGGCGCGGTATGTTATGTTTTCCCGCTGCATATGGGTTCCAAGGTCATCCGGGTTTAGGAAATGTGACTTTTTCCTGGACGAGTCACAAATCTTAAACTGCGTTTATCTCATGTTAATGGTTATGTTTTTAAAGACAATGTTTTATGTTATGAGGTTGTAAGTCCCTAAGACAATGTTATGTTACTCTGGTTTTAAAACTTAATCGAATGGATGATCTTGCATGATTTTATTTCATATAGCTTTGTTATGGTTAAGCTATGGTATTAAGAAGTCACACCAAAATTAACCACGCTTCCGCAAAGCCAGGGTGTGACAGCTTGGTATCAGAGCTCTGATCATAGCGAACTAGGATTCTTTCTCGAGTCTAGACTATGATCACTAGGGCTCTCACGAAAACATTTTACTGCATACCACTTAAGTCCAGATCCAAAACTTTTTACAAACAAATGTTGAGCACGTTGATTTATTATAGGCTCAGCCTGGAGGGCTGAGGCTCGGTCTGGAGGATCGAGGCTCGGTCTAGGTGACCGAGGTAGTTGGCTAGTGAGGCTAGGAAGAGTAGGCTCAGTCATGAAGGCTGAGGCTCGGTCAAGGGGACCGAGGCTCGATCTAAGAGGTCGAGGTGGAGGATAGAGCAGTCTTAGAGACTGGGAGGAATTTGGCCAGTGGGACTAGGAGAATTATGTGATACCTTACTTGGTGACTTATGTGATTATATGATTATATGATTGATTATTATACGTATATGCGTTTGTGTTACAAACATCATGCTTTCATCATGTACTAGAAAGATGGACACTACGAATCCCATGGCCATAGTATCAGACGACATAGTTTCATCGAAGCACGAGGTGTACATTTACGATACTACCGGCACAGACAATGACGACTTTCAGCCCTTGTTGTGCTGCCTGAAGTCGTAGCAGAGCCTACTGATGGCCATCTTGTTGGGAGTTTGCCACTCACGGTAATCCCTGCTCATGTGCCCCCTTGCCGCTTATCCTGTTGATGATATGCCCCCCCCCCAACGTGGCCTCTAACGACGATAACGACCTACTAGAGGAGGACCCATTCGAGGGCAGGACCCTATTGCTGCTGGTATTAGACTACTGCATGCGGACGCTTCTGCAGGGGAAACTCATGCCAATTCCCCTATCCCAGACTCATTTGAGTTTCTGACATCCGCATCTTTGCACATACAGGGAGTGCAGCACCACTCACACGACGCCGACCCTGATATGGCGTCATCAGCTGCCCCAGTTCCCACACACAGATTTGAGTTTGATCGCGATATTGAGGACGATTCTGTTTTTCCACCTGGTTTTAATCCAGACCATGACATTGAGTTCATGCACTTAGACCAGCCTTTGGAGGATCCTGTAACCCCTGTGTTTGTTGATCCAGCTGATCTTGAGATGGAGTTTTTGATCCGGAGCCAGCCGTGGCCCCTGAGCCAGGTGTTGCTCCTGACCCCGCATTGGAGCATGACCCTGTTCATGCCAATGCACCTGCTGTTGCTCCTTGATTGATCATCTGCTTGGACGAGAGAAAATTTGGGGTAACTGTGCAAGACAATTTATTATTACGGGGGCCCACGTAATAACGACTTGTAGTGCACAGAAATCCTGGTGGACTCTGCGGGTCAAGCTAATGAAAACCAATGTAGCAGGAAATATCTAAAACACGAATGACCAAGGCGAGGCGATGTAGCCTCGAGTTCATTCTATTACAAGCAACAAGCCAAATTGGTAAGCCTATGTGAAGGCTCAGAAATTTATTTCCCCACTCATAGATTGAGTATATTTGCGTCTGAAATTGGGTGATTACATGATGGCTTATGTAGCTATATACCTCATAGACAATTGAAACGTTGTCTAACCCGCTTCACACCACTTCGACAAAAGGGAATGTCACCCAGGCGTGACACAAACACCAATACGTTGCCAAGGACAGAAGCTGAGCTGCAAGGACGCATCTCACAGATAAATGCACGACATAAAGCCCTCGGCTCTAAGTACAACGATGGCATTACTAGAGATAACCCTCCAAACTGGCTGCACCTATAAACGGTCCCTGAACTGCAAGCCTTTGAACTTTGACGGAACAGGAGGCGCCGTTGCATTTGTTCGTTGGTCCAAAAAGATTGACTCCATTCCAAGAATGAGTGACTGTCCGTCCCAACAGAGTGTTACCTACACCCCGGGGTTATTTCTAGATAACTCACTCTCATGGTGAGACCTTCAGTCTCAGATCCTTGGCACAGACGCTGCTTATGCACTGAGCTGGGATGAGCTCAAGGAAACGATTGAGAAGAAATGTTGTTTTAGGACTGGAATTTAGAAGCTTGAGGTGGAGTTCTGGAATTGAAAATGGACAGACCAAAGATTCCTGAATACGTCCAGCAATCTCCCGACTTGTCTAGGGTCGCCCCCTACTTAGTCAAACCGAAGTTCAAAAGGATTGAACGATTCATTTGGACACTTGCACCCCAGATCAGGGGTATGGTTACTACCTCGAAGCCCTCAACCATTGCAGAGGCTATCAATATGGGTGATTTATTTATAACATGAGATGTTATGTGATCGATAACATGAGATGTTATGTGTTGATATTGTTGTATACTTACGTACACTCTACTTACTATGACCTGACCAACGTAAACCATCTTTTAGAAGATGCCACCGAGACGTGAGACACGCATGCCTACCAATGAGGCAGAACTCCAGCAAATTATCACTGCTGCCATCGCACAATACGCCGCTTCACAAGGAGAACCCAGCGGAAGCAGCACGAACAACAATGGCAACAATAATCCACCTCATGGGTGCACCTACAAGCAGTTCTTAGACTGCAAGCCCGTAAACTTTGATGGCACAGGAGGTGTTGTTACCTTTGTTCGTTGGGCTGAGAAAACCGAATCTGTTCTTCGCACGAGCAAGTGCGCGCTGGATCAGCAAGTCACCTATATCTCAGGGTTGTTTCTAGATGGAGCCCTATCCTGGTGGAATCTACAAGTTCAGACACTAGGCGAAGCTGCTACCTACGCGCTGACCTGGACCGAACTAAAGGAACTTATGCGCAAAAAGTATTGTTCCCGCGCAGAAATCCAGAGATTGGAGACCGAGTTTTGGCATTTGAAAATGGACGGTCCAAAGATCGCAGAGTACGTTCAAAGGTTCCATGACTTATCGCATGTGGTACCCTACATGGTCACTCCTGAGTTCAAGAGAATTGAACGCTTCATTTGGGGACTAGCTCCTCAAATCATAAGCATGGTAACCTCATCCAAGCCTGCGACCATTACTGAGGCGATTGATTTGAGCGTGGCTCTCACAGAGGAGGCCATTCGCCTGAACAAGTTTGATGATGCTGAGCATAAGAAGAAAGAGACTCACGTCGAGTCGTCAGGAGGTAACAAGCGGAAGTTCTCAAACTTCAAGCAGGGCGCCAGTGTGGCGGTTAAGAAAGGAGGATCAGGCACGCCAGCTCAGGTTACAGCTGGTAGTGGGAAGAAAGGAAAAGGATATCAGGGCACCCAGCCCAAGTGTAATACCTGTCAACGCCATCATACTGGCCATTGTAGTGTGAAAGTATGCCAAGCATGTGGAAAGCCGGGCCACTTGAAGGATTCTTGTTGGGCTAGTGCTGGCCGGGGAGGCCAAGGAGGATTTGGGAATCGAAATAATAATCATGGTGGAAATCGCCCACAAGGAAACTATGGGGGAAACGGGAATCGAGGCAACTTCGCGAATCAGGCTGGCAATGCAAACCAAAACAACAACCAAGCTGGAAATGGAGGTGGAAACGGGCAAAGACTTGGATGCTATAACTGCGGTGATATCGGGCATTTTAAGAAGAATTGCCCGGAATTGAACCAAGCCCGTGGAAGAGTGTTCCAAATCGAAGCTAGGGAAGCGCGCCAGGACCCCAATGTTGTTACTGGTACGTTCCCTGTAAATCAACGCTATGCATCCGTTTTATTTGATACTGGTGCCGATTATAGCTTCGTGTCGTTAGAATTTAAGAATATGCTTGGGTTAGCCGCTAATAAGTTAGATATTCCCTACTCAATCGAATTGGCCAATGGGAAGTTAGTAGAAGCCAATGAAGTTATCAGAGGTTGTGTGATCGAATTGGGAGAACGTGAGTTCGCTCTAGATCTACTACCAGTCCAGTTGGGAAGCTTCGACGTGGTGGTAGGAATGGATTGGTTATCAGGCAACAAGGCTGAGATAGTTTGTCACGAAAAGGTTGTTCGTATCCCAACCAATGATGGAGAGACCATTGTTGTTCATGGAGAGAAGCGTGAGACGCCGTTGAGGATTATCAGCTGCTTGAAAGCAAGGAAGTGTTTGCAGAAAGGATGTATTGCTTTTCTAGCACACATTGTGGATAAGAAGGCTGCTGAGCCAAAGATCGAAGACATCCCTGTCGTGAGGGAGTATCCAGAAGTCTTCCCAGAAGACTTGCCTGGACTGCCACCTCAGAGGCAAGTAGAGTTTCGCATCGACTTAGTTCCAGGCGCCGCGCCTGTGGCTAAGGCACCGTACAGACTTGCTCCGTCTGAGATGCAGGAACTGTCGACACAGCTTCAAGAGTTGTTAGACAAGGGTTTTATCCAACCAAGCTTCTCGCCTTGGGGAGCTCCGGTCTTGTTTGTCAAGAAGAAGGACGGTAGTTTTCGAATGTGCATCGACTACCGGGAGCTGAACAAGCTGACGATCAAGAATAGGTACCCTCTGCCAAGAATCGATGATCTGTTTGATCAACTGCAAGGCTCAAGCTTTTATTCAAAGATCGATCTTCGATCTGGATACCATCAGTTAAGGATACAAGAGGAGAGTATCCCCAAGACAGCCTTCAGAACTCGTTATGGACACTACGAGTTCCTTGTTATGCCATTTGGTTTGACAAACGCACCTGCAGTCTTTATGGATTTGATGAATAGAGTTTGCAAGCCGTACTTGAACAAGTTCGTGATTGTGTTTATCGACGACATCTTGATCTATTCAAGAACAAAGGCCGAGCACGAACAACATCTAAGAGCTATTTTGGAGCTGCTAAAGAAGGAACAGCTGTATGCCAAATTCTCCAAGTGCGAATTTTGGCTACGTGAAGTCCAATTCCTTGGGCACGTGGTAAATGGAGATGGAATCCACGTGGATCCAACAAAGATCGAGGCGATCAAGAATTGGGAAACGCCAAAGACGCCAACCGAGATCCGACAATTCTTGGGTTTGGCTGGCTACTATCGAAGGTTCATTGAGGATTTCTCAAAAATCGCTCAACCATTGACGCTCCTCACCCAGAAAGATAAGAAGTTTGATTGGGGAATCAAACAGGAAGAAGCGTTCCAGATACTGAAGGATAAGCTCTGCAATGCGCCAATCTTAGCACTACCGGAAGGTACAGATGATTTTGTGGTATACTGTGACGCTTTGCGTCAAGGATTAGGTTGTGTGTTGATGCAACGCCAAAAGGTTATTGCTTACGCATCACGTCAACTGAAAGTGCACGAGAAGAACTATACCACACATGATTTGGAACTTGGCGCAGTGGTATTTGCACTAAAGATCTGGAGACACTACCTTTATGGTACAAAGTGTACAATCTTTACAGATCACAAGAGCCTACAACACATATTCAATCAGAAGGAGCTGAATATGAGGCAAAGACGATGGGTTGAGTTGCTAAACGATTACGACTGCGAGATAAAGTATCATCCAGGGAAGGCGAATGTAGTCGCCGATGCCCTAAGTCGTAAGGAAAGGATCAAGCCCATGAGGGTTAGGGCTTTAGAAATGATTATCCAAACCGATCTTTCCTTGCGCATTCGTGCCGCGCAAAAGGAAGCTCTTAAGGAAAGGAATCTTGAAGAAGAATATCTCCATGGGATGGAGAAGCTACTGGTACCAAACGAGGAAGGAACGTTATGCTTCGAGAAAAGGATTTGGGTTCCTCTGTTTGGTGGTTTAAGGAAAGTTATTTTTCATGAAGCTCACAAATCACGGTACTCTATCCATCCTGGAGCGGATAAGATGTACCAGGATCTCAAAGAATATTATTGGTGGCCTAGGATGAAAGGCGATGTTGTTGTGTATGTGAACAAATGTTTAACGTGCGCTAAGGTTAAAGCCGAATACCAGAAGCCTTCAGGACTTCTACAACAACCTGAGATTCCCAAGTGGAAATGGGAACAAATCTCCATGGATTTTATTACAAAGTTGCCAAGAACGCCAAGAGGCCATGACACTATCTGGGCGATAGTGGATCGATTAACAAAGTCAGCACACTTCTTACCCATCAGGGAGAAGGATAACACTAGCAAATTGGCTGAAATTTACATGAGAGAGATTGTCGCGCGCCATGGAGTACCTCTCTCAATCATCTCTGATAGAGACGGAAGGTTTGTGTCAAGGATATGGCAATCCTTCCAAGAAGCCTTTGGCTCCCAATTGAATCTAAGCACTGCGTTTCATCCGCAAACTGACGGTCAGAGCGAGCGAACGATACAAACTTTGGAAGACATGCTGAGAGCGTGTGTTATGGATTTGGGCGGTAGCTGGGATAAACATTTACCTTTGGTCGAATTTTCATACAACAACAGCTACCACACCAGTATTGGTGTCGCGCCATTTGAAGCCCTTTACGGACGCAAGTGTCGATCACCCCTATGTTGGGCTGACGCAGGTGATAGGCAGCTTGCTGGTCCCGAAATCGTCCAAGTGACGACAGACAAGATCGCGCAGATTCTTAAACGCATCGAAGCAGCTCGCCACAGACAAAAGGCCTATGCGGATCCAAACCGGAAACATGTGGAATTCCAGGTTGGAGAAATGGTGTTATTGAAAGTTTCACCCTGGAAGGGTGTGGCACGCTTCGGAAAGCGTGGGAAGTTAAATCCGCGCTACATTGGTCCCTTCAGAATTCTGGATAGAATAGGACTAGTAGCATACAAGTTGGACCTACCTGCTGAACTGAATGGTGTTCACGACACCTTTCATGTATCCAATCTAAAGAAAAGTCCAACTCAAGTCACCGTTGCCATTCCCACCGACGAGATTCATGTTGACGACACGCTCCACTTCGTTGAAGAACCTGTTGAGGTCACGGATTGGAAAGTTAACAAGACCCGCCGGAGCAGTGTCAAGCTCGTCAAAGTTCGTTGGAATGCCAGACATGGTCCTGAATACACCTGGGAACGTGAGGACCGGATGAAAGAGAAATACCCCCACCTTTTTCCTAAGAACCCTGCATCTACAAGCAGAACTTAAATTTCGGGACGAAATTTATTTAACGGGGGGAGAATGTGACAACCCGCACTAAACCGGGTATCCGTACGACTTAATTAGTAATTAATTACTGCTGAATTACTGTGCTTACTTGAACTTGTGAATAAACTGCTACTTGAATACTGATACATGTATTTACTTGCATCATACTTGCTTACTGTCACTACATTATTTACATGATGAACCTTAGTGACAAACATGATGCACAAAAAGCACACTAGCACTATAACGGATAACCTATTGAACATGCTGATAAAGCCAGCATCAGGCAAACACTGCCTCTAAAGGCCTATAAGAGCCTGAAATATTTTGCTACACTAGTGGTGAGTGTAGGGATACAAGGGTTGTAGAACTGCGTCTCTAGGAATAAGTCACTATGACTGGATGTGCCTAAAACGTACTCTAAGTACAAAAATTCAGCTTTTAGCTAACTAATAAAGTGCCAAAACATGAGAAAATATTGCTAGACACTTTCCAAAGTGTCAGGAATGAGTCGTGTCACTAAAAAGAGTATTAACGACACTTTAAAGCTTTGTTAACGCTTTAACGGATTACTATCCAACCAAACAACCGGACTATACCCGGAACATGAAAATATTGTCATTTACACTATTTATCTTTTTCTGAGCCAGTTAGGGTCCCCGTATACCCTAACACCCGTCATAACACACTACACATTAGTAACTGGGTTAAACACTTAACTAACTTGGTTTAACCTAACTAATACTTACCTATCTAGTTGGAATCGGACCAAGACCCCCCCTCCTAACCGTCCCCAACTAAGGGGGGACACACTTGTCCTTACAAGATTATTAAAATCTTGTTTGCTTAATTTCTTCTAGACACATTAACCATTGGGTAATTAACATTAGAATTGTCTATAAGTAACTAAGCTTAAACCATTTGTCACTTAACACTTCACAACTCACCAAAGCTCTCTCTTTCTCTCTAAATAAGTCACGGCCGAACACCCCCCCTCCCCTACATCCATTTTCGAGTTTAGTTCACTTCATTCCAACATCATACAAGCTTCAAGGATCACGTATTAGGAGGCTTGGTGCACTCGGAGTTTGAAGGACCTCTTTATCTTGCTTTTATCCACCTCATTTGCGCGTAGATTCTTCCCTAGCCTCGAGCTAGAGGTATAATGCTTAAAACTCGTATTTGAACTAATCTAAGGTGGTTAATAAGATGTATGATGATTAAAACTTGAAATCTTACAAGTTGATGCTTTAAAGTCTACTTAAAACACTAAAAATGGTGGTTAATAACTCATATGTTGTGTAAATGATGTAGTATTCGAAATGTATGATTATTTAGGCCCGATCTATGATGTGGTAGCTCGGATCATCGTTTAACCCGGTTTGGTAAGATCATGGATCTTAACATAAGCTTGTTTTGAATGATACAAGGGTTAAAAGGTGAAACTCTACCACACGCGAATCATGAACTTGTGTAAAAGAGTTTTACTTGTAAAATTGTGTTTAAAACTAGCAGATCTACGTATCTGCAAGTGGTAATTTCAAAGGACCAAGCGTTAAAGGAATCATGCTTTCTAAAAATGGATCTTACACTAACAAGAATGATTTTTATAAACCACAAGTGTGTAAACACTTGTGAAATGAAAAGATCCGACAAAATAACAGTTTTTGTAAAAGATGACTGGAAGTTGTAAAGATGGATTTTCTCTAAAAACGAGGTTTTTACAAGATCAAATTACCTTATATGAAGATCTACTAAATTTAAGGGGATTTACACCACAGTTTTGGGAAAAACTGCAAGTTCATGTATTTTTTGGCAATTTACACATATGTTGATTAGTTGTTGTGATGAAAGTTGTTCTGATCAAATAAAGAAAATTGTTGAGTTGATTTGTTAAAGAAAATGATACGCTTGAAAGCGTGGCCACCTCCTCCAGTTACAGAGGAAACTCTGGCGAAATTTTTCTAAAAACCTAACACTTAGAACTATTTACACTACAAGTGTTAGAATTATTTTTTGACATGTTTTCGAAATATGAATTTCGCCATGACTTTATTTACTAAATATTCGGAGGTGGGATTTTCACAAACTTTAACGTGATAAATATATATTTTTCACACACTGTTTATGATTATTTTTGTGAAAATACATAAATATTATTTTTAGAGTAAAAATAATATTTACGAACGTTAACGAATCCAAAATAATACGAACGCTTTCACCATGAATATATAAGTTACACCGGTAATTATATTACCACTCGATGGTTAAAACTTAACTTACGCACTTACGGAAATATTTATGAACGCGTATTTTAACAACGTATTATTGGAGAAAAATTATGTGAAATGAAAATATAATATTTTTGAGAAAAATACTTATATTTTGGAATTGGAAATATATATATATATTAAGTGAGACTTAATGATATAATTTGAACGCACATGTATTGAATCCCCCACCCTTGGGAAGGAAAATAATTACCAAGTATTTACAAAATGTAAACACGAAATAGTTGTCTAACTATTTCCCAAAAACATAAACCATGAAGCTAAGGCACGGCCGTCCGTCTAATAGAATTAGTACGTGTAGGTCGTCACACAGCTGCGTGAGCAGGAGATACTTGGTAGAGACGCTTCACTGTGAGTTCATGTCCCCCTTTTCTCTAACTGTTTTCAGTTTTCTTAACTGCGGGGGTGAAATACATGTTACTATGATTACGAGTACTTTATACACGGTATGGTTAGCGTAAGGAGGTTTACTACTTAGATCATGTGAGTGGGTAGGAGCAATATGAGGCCATTAGTCCTCATGTCGGGACCGAGGGACAGGAGCGGTAGATCTATCTGGGTGTAGCGAGCCCAGCCCCAGGCCAAACTAGAAACGGACCTTGGGGTGACTTTGTCCACATACTAATGCCGTGGCGAAATCTGCTAGGTTTGAGTCTCCCTATTTGCACTTCACATATATCAGTGGCCTTGCAAACCAATGGTGATCTCAATTCCCTTATTTGCTACATACCAAGACTATTTTTATACTCACAAAGGTTTACTTACTCACTTACACATGAACTCGCTCAACATTATTGTTGATTTTTCAACTTACATGTATTTCAGGAAATTAAAGATCTGGCGCGGTATGTTATGTTTTCCCGCTGCATATGGGTTCCAAGGTCATCCGGGTTTAGGAAATGTGACTTTTTCCTGGACGAGTCACAAATCTTAAACTGCGTTTATCTCATGTTAATGGTTATGTTTTTAAAGACAATGTTTTATGTTATGAGGTTGTAAGTCCCTAAGACAATGTTATGTTACTCTGGTTTTAAAACTTAATCGAATGGATGATCTTGCATGATTTTATTTCATATAGCTTTGTTATGGTTAAGCTATGGTATTAAGAAGTCACACCAAAATTAACCACGCTTCCGCAAAGCCAGGGTGTGACAGCCAGGGGGTGAATACCCCATCTCGAGAGTGTTTTTTTTGTGTCTAATCCTCATATATATCACCATTGCCCTTGATTTTCTTGACTGTATATCTCTTAAATGTCAACATATACACGTGTGATTTAGTTTACGAAGATTTTTCAATCCCGAGAACCTCGATCAGAGAGTAAAAAAGGCGTAAGGTTCACAATGGTGTAAAATTAAAATGGGATATACCTGGCTAGGATTCGACTTACAGGAACAAGGGCCAAACCAACCACCCAAGAATGGAATCGTCGAGTGAAAACACTTGACAAACTCCTAGAAGTAGCTTTTCTTGCCACTAGACCTTTCTCCATCAATTAGGAATCTGATGTCGTCACTAAACACATTCCTTAAATTGTAGCCATTTGCTGAGTGTTTTTTTTGGTGTCTAATCCGCATATATATCACCATTGCCCTTGATTTTCTTGACTGTATATCTCTTAAATGTCAACATATACACGTGTGATTTAGTTTACGAAGATTTTTCAATACCGAGAACCTCGATCAGAGAGTAAAAAAGGCGTAAGGTTCACAATAGTGTAAAATTAAAATGGGATATACCTGGCTAGGATTCGACTTTCAGGAACAAGGGCCAAACCAACCACCCAAGAATGGAATCGTCGAGTGAAAACACTTGACAAACTCCTAGAAGTAGCTTTTCTTGCGATCAGACCTTTCTCCATCAATTAGGAATCTGATGCCGTCACTAAACACATTCCTTAAATTTTAGCCTTTTGTTGAGTGTTTTTTTTTTTTTGGTGTCTAATCCGCATATATATCACCATTGCCCTTGATTTTCTTGACTGTATATCTCTTAAATGTCAACATATACACCTGTGATTTAGTTTACAAAGATTTTTCAATGCCGATAACCTTGATCAGAGAGTAAAAAAGGCGTAAGGTTCACAATTGTGTAAAATTAAAATGGGATATACCGGGCTAGGATTCGAGTTACAGAAACAAGGGCCAAACCAACCATCCAAGAATGGAATCGTCGAGCAAAAACACTTGACAACCTCCTAGAAGCAGGTTTTCTTGCCACCAGACCTTTCTCCATCAATTAGGAATCTGATGCCGTCACTAAACACATTCCTTAAATTGTAGCCATTCGTTGAGTGTTTTTTTTTTGTGTCTAATCCGCATATATGTCACCGTTGCCCTTGATTTACTTGACTGTATATCTTTTAAATGTCAACATATATACGTGTGATTTAGTTTACGAAGATTTTTCAATGCCGAGAACCTTGATCAGAGAGTAAAAAAGGCGTAAGGTTCACAATGGTGTAAAATTTAAATGAGATATATGGGGCTAGGATTCGAGTTACAGGAACAAGGGCCAAACCAACCACCCAAGAATGGAATCGTCGAGCGAAAACACTTGACAACCTCCTAGAAGCAGCTTTTCTTGCCACCAGACCTTTCTTCATCAATTAGTAATCTGATGCCGTCACTAAACACATTCATTAAATTGTAGCCATTTGTTGAGTGTTTTTTTTGGTGTCTAATTCGTATATATATCACCATTGCCCTTGATTTTCTTAACTGTATATCTCTTAAATGTCAACATATACACGTGTGATTTAGTTTAAGAAATTTTTTCAATGCCGAGAACCTCGATCAGAGAGTAAAAAGGGCGTAAGGTTCACAATTGTGTAAAATTAAAATGGGATATACCTGGCTAGGATTCGAGTTACAGGAACAAAGACCAAACTAACCACCCAAAAATGGAATCGTGGAGCGAAAACACTTGACAACCTCCAAGAAGCAGCTTTTCTTCCCACCACCAGACCTTTCTCCATCAATTAGGAATCTGATCCCGTCACTAAACACATTCCTTAAATTGTAGCCATTTGTTGAGTGTTTTTTTTGGTGTCTAATCCGCATATATATCACCATTTCCCTTGATTTTCTTGACTGTATATCTCTTAAATGTCAACATATACACGTGTGATTTAGTTTACGAAGATTTTTCAATGCCGAGAACCTCGATCCGAGAGTAAAAAAGGCGTAAGGTTCACAATGGTGTAAAATTAAAATGGGATATATCTGGCTAGGATTCGAGTTACAGGAAGAAAGACCAAACCAGCCACCCAACAATGGAATCGTGGAGCTTACACACTTGACAACCTCCTAGAAACAGCTTTTCTTGCCACCACCAGACCTTTCTCCATCAATTAGGAATCTGATGCCGTCACTAAACACATTCCTTATATTATAGCCATTTGTTGAGTGTTTTTTTTTGTGTCTAATCCGCATATATATCACCATTGCCCTTGATTTTCTTGACTGCATATCTCTTAAATGTCAACATATACGCGTGTGATTTAGTTTACGAAGATTTTTCAATACCGAGAACCTCTATCAGAGAGTAAAAAAGGCGTAAGGTTCACAATGGTGTAAAATTAAAATGGGATATACCTGGCTAGGATTCGACTTACAGGAACAAGGGCCAAACCAACCACCCAAGAACGGAATCGTCGAGTGAAAACAGTTGACAAACTCCTAGAAGTAGCTTTTCTTGCCACTAGACCTTTCTCCATCAATTAGGAATCTGATGTCGTCACTAAACACATTCCTTAAATTGTAGCCATTTGCTGAGTGTTTTTTTTGGTGTCTAATCCGCATATATATCACCATTGCCCTTGATTTTCTTGACTGTATATCTCTTAAATGTCAACATATACACGTGTGATTTAGTTTACGAAGATTTTTCAATACCGAGAACCTCGATCAGAGAGTAAAAAAGGCGTAAGGTTCACAATGGTGTAAAATTAAAATGGGATATACCTGGCTAGGATTCGACTTACAGGAACAAGGGCCAAACCAACCACCCAAGAATGGAATCGTCGAGTGAAAACACTTGACAAACTCCTAGAAGTAGCTTTTCTTGCGATCAGACCTTTCTCCATCAATTAGGAATCTGATGCCGTCACTAAACACATTCCTTAAATTTTAGCCTTTTGTTGAGTGTTTTTTTTTTTGGTGTCTAATCCGCATATATATCACCATTGCCCTTGATTTTCTTGACTGTATATCTCTTAAATGTCAACATATACACCTGTGATTTAGTTTACAAAGATTTTTCAATGCCGATAACCTTGATCAGAGAGTAAAAAAGGCGTAAGGTTCACAATTGTGTAAAATTAAAATGGGATATACCGGGCTAGGATTCGAGTTACAGAAACAAGGGCCAAACAAACCATCCAAGAATGGAATCGTCGAGCGAAAACACTTGACAACCTCCTAGAAGCAGGTTTTCTTGCCACCAGACCTTTCTCCATCAATTAGGAATCTGATGCCGTCACTAAACACATTCCTTAAATTGTAGCCATTTATTGAGTGTTTTTTTTTTGTGTCTAATCCGCATATATGTCACCGTTGCCCTTGATTTACTTGACTGTATATCTTTTAAATGTCAACATATATACGTGTGATTTAGTTTACGAAGATTTTTCAATGCCGAGAACCTTGATCAGATAGTAAAAAAGGCGTAAGGTTCACAATGGTGTAAAATTTAAATGAGATATATGGGGCTAGGATTCGAGTTACAGGAACAAGGGCCAAACCAACCACCCAAGAATGGAATCGTCGAGCGAAAACACTTAACAACCTCCTAGAAGCAGCTTTTCTTGCCACCAGACCTTTCTTCATCAATTAGTAATCTGATGCCGTCACTAAACACATTCATTAAATTGTTGTCATTTGTTGAGTGTTTTTTTTGGTGTCTAATTCGCATATATATCACCATTGCCCTTGATTTTCTTAACTGTATATCTCTTAAATGTCAACATATACACGTGTGATTTAGTTTAAGAAATTTTTTCAATGCCGAGAACCTCGATCAGAGAGTAAAAAGGGCGTAAGGTTCACAATGGTGTAAAATTAAAATGGGATATACCTGGCTAGGATTCGAGTTACAGGAACAAAGACCAAACTAACCACCCAAGAATGGAATCGTGGAGCGAAAACACTTGACAACCTCCAAGAAGCAGCTTTTCTTGCCACCACCAGACCTTTCTCCATCAATTAGGAATCTGATGCCGTCACTAAACACATTCCTTAAATTGTAGCCATTTGTTGAGTGTTTTTTTTGGTGTCTAATCCGCATATATATCACCATTGCCCTTGATTTTCTTGACTGTATATCTCTTAAATGTCAACATATACACGTGTGATATAGTTTACGAAGATTTTTCAATTCCGAGAACCTCCATCAGAGAGTAAAAAAGGCGTAACGTTCACAATGGTGTAAAATTAAAATGGGATATACCTGGCTAGGATTTGAGTTACAGCCAAGAATGAAATCGTCGAGCGAAAACACTTGACAACTTCCTAAAAGCAGCTTTTCTTGCCACCAAACCTTTCTCCATCAATTAGGAATCTTATGCCGTCAATAAACACGTTCCTTAAATTGTAGCCATTTGTTGAGTGTTTTTTTTGTGTCTAATCCTCATATATATCACCATTGCCCTTGATTTTCTTGACTGTATATCTCTTAAATGTCAACATATACACGTGTGATTTAGTTTACGAAGATTTTTCAATACCGAGAACCTCGATCAGAGAGTAAAAAAGGCATAAGATTCACAATGGTGTAAAATTAAAATGGGATATACCTGGCTAGGATTCGAGTTACAGGAACAAAGGCCAAACCAACCACCCAAGAATGGAATCGTGGAGCGAAAACACTTGACAACCTCCTAGAAGCAGCTTTTCTTGCCACCACCAGACCTTTCTCCATCAATTAGGAATCTGATGCCGTCACTAAACACATTCCTTAAATTGTAGCCATTTGTTGAGTGTTTTTTTTGGTGTCTAATCCGCATACATATCACCATTGCCCTTGATTTTCTTGACCGTATATCTCTTAAATGACAACATATACACGTGTGATTTAGTTTACGAAGATTTTTCAATGCCGAGAACCTCGATCCGAGAGTAAAAAAGGCGTAAGGTTCACAATGGTGTAAAATTAAAATGGGATATACCTGGCAGGGATTCGAGTTACAGGAAGAAAGACCAAACCAGCCACCCAACAATGGAATCGTGGAGCTTAAACACTTGGCAACCTCCTAGAAGCAGCTTTTCTTGCCACCACCAGACCTTTCTCCATCAATTAGGAATCTGATGCCGTCACTAAACACATTCCTTAAATTATAGCCATTTGTTGAGTGTTTTTTTGGTGTCTAATCCGCATATATATCACCATTGCCCTTGATTTTCTTGACTGCATATCTCTTAAATGTCAACATATACACGTGTGATTTAGTTTACGAAGATTTTTCAATGCCGAGAACCTCGATCAGAGAGTAAAAAAGGCGTAACGTTCACAATGGTGTAAAATTAAAATGGGATATACCTGGCTAGGATTCAAGTTACAGCCAAGAATGAAATCGTCGAGCGAAAACACTTGACAACCTCCTAGAAGCAGCTTTTCTTGCCCCCAGACCTTTCTCCATCAATTAGGAATCTTATGCCGTCAATAAACACGTTCCTTAAATTGGGGGGGGGGGATATTCCATGGTCCTCCCAACCGCTGGAGTGATAACACTCCACCAGCAACCAAGCCTCATGGTGCCAGGGGGTGAATACCCCATCCCGAGAGTGTTTTTTTTGTGTCTAATCCTCATATATATCACCATTGCCCTTGATTTTCTTAACTGTATATCTCTTAAATGTCAACATATACACGTGTGATTTAGTTTACGAAGATTTTTCAATACCGAGAACCTCGATCAGAGAGTAAAAAAGGCGTAAGGTTCACAATGGTGTAAAATTAAAATGGGATATACCTGGCTAGGATTCGACTTACAGGAACAAGGGCCAAACCAACCACCCAAGAATGGAATCGTCGAGTGAAAACACTTGACAAACTCCTAGAAGTAGCTTTTCTTGCCACTAGACCTTTCTCCATCAATTAGGAATCTGATGTCGTCACTAAACACATTCCTTAAATTGTAGCCATTTGCTGAGTGTTTTTTTTTTGGTGTCTAATCCGCAAATATATCACCATTGCCCTTGATTTTCTTGACTGTATATCTCTTAAATATCAACATATACACGTGTGATTTAGTTTACGAAGATTTTTCAATACCGAGAACCTCGATCAGAGAGTAAAAAAGGCGTAAGGTTCACAATGGTGTAAAATTAAAATGGGATATACCTGGCTAGGATTCGACTTACAGGAACAAGGGCCAAACCAACCACCCAAGAATGGAATCGTCGAGTGAAAACACTTGACAAACTCCTAGAAGTAGCTTTTCTTGCGATCAGACCTTTCTCCATCAATTAGGAATCTGATGCCGTCACTAAACACATTCCTTAAATTTTAGCCTTTTGTTGAGTGTTTTTTTTTTTTGGTGTCTAATCCGCATATATATCACCATTGCCCTTGATTTTCTTGACTGTATATCTCTTAAACGTCAACATATACACCTGTGATTTAGTTTACAAAGATTTTTCAATGCCGATAACCTTGATCAGAGAGTAAAAAAGGCGTAAGGTTCACAATTGTGTAAAATTAAAATGGGATATACCGGGCTAGGATTCGAGTTACAGAAACAAGGGCCAAACCAACCATCCAAGAATGGAATCGTCGAGCGAAAACACTTGACAACCTCCTAGAAGCAGGTTTTCTTGCCACCAGACCTTTCTCCATCAATTAGGAATCTGATGCCGTCACTAAACACATTCCTTAAATTGTAGCCATTTGTTGAGTGTTTTTTTTTTGTGTCTAATCCGCATATATGTCACCGTTGCCCTTGATTTTCTTGACTGCATATCTCTTAAATGTCAACATATACACGTGTGATTTAGTTTACGAAGATTTTTCAATGCCGAGAACCTCGATCAGAGAGTAAAAAAGGCGTAACGTTCACAATGGTGTAAAATTAAAATGGGATATACCTGGCTAGGATTCAAGTTACAGCCAAGAATGAAATCGTCGAGCGAAAACACTTGACAACCTCCTAGAAGCAGCTTTTCTTGCCCCCAGACCTTTCTCCATCAATTAGGAATCTTATGCCGTCAATAAACACGTTCCTTAAATTGGGGGGGGGGTATTCCATGGTCCTCCCAACCGCTGGAGTGATAACACTCCACCAGCAACCAAGCCTCATGGTGCCAGGGGGTGAATACCCCATCCCGAGAGTGTTTTTTTTGTGTCTAATCCTCATATATATCACCATTGCCCTTGATTTTCTTAACTGTATATCTCTTAAATGTCAACATATACACGTGTGATTTAGTTTACGAAGATTTTTCAATACCGAGAACCTCGATCAGAGAGTAAAAAAGGCGTAAGGTTCACAATGGTGTAAAATTAAAATGGGATATACCTGGCTAGGATTCGACTTACAGGAACAAGGGCCAATCCAACCACCCAAGAATGGAATCGTCGAGTGAAAACACTTGACAAACTCCTAGAAGTAGCTTTTCTTGCCACTAGACCTTTCTCCATCAATTAGGAATCTGATGTCGTCACTAAACACATTCCTTAAATTGTAGCCATTTGCTGAGTGTTTTTTTTGGTGTCTAATCCGCAAATATATCACCATTGCCCTTGATTTTCTTGACTGTATATCTCTTAAATATCAACATATACACGTGTGATTTAGTTTACGAAGATTTTTCAATACCGAGAACCTCGATCAGAGAGTAAAAAAGGCGTAAGGTTCACAATGGTGTAAAATTAAAATGGGATATACCTGGCTAGGATTCGACTTACAGGAACAAGGGCCAAACCAACCACCCAAGAATGGAATCGTCGAGTGAAAACACTTGACAAACTCCTAGAAGTAGCTTTTCTTGCGATCAGACCTTTCTCCATCAATTAGGAATCTGATGCCGTCACTAAACACATTCCTTAAATTTTAGCCTTTTGTTGAGTGTTTTTTTTTTTGGTGTCTAATCCGCATATATATCACCATTGCCCTTGATTTTCTTGACTGTATATCTCTTAAACGTCAACATATACACCTGTGATTTAGTTTACAAAGATTTTTCAATGCCGATAACCTTGATCAGAGAGTAAAAAAGGCGTAAGGTTCACAATTGTGTAAAATTAAAATGGGATATACCGGGCTAGGATTCGAGTTACAGAAACAAGGGCCAAACCAACCATCCAAGAATGGAATCGTCGAGCGAAAACACTTGACAACCTCCTAGAAGCAGGTTTTCTTGCCACCAGACCTTTCTCCATCAATTAGGAATCTGATGCCGTCACTAAACACATTCCTTAAATTGTAGCCATTTGTTGAGTGTTTTTTTTTTGTGTCTAATCCGCATATATGTCACCGTTGCCCTTGATTTACTTGACTGTATATCTTTTAAATGTCAACATATATACGTGTGATTTAGTTTACGAAGATTTTTCAATGCCGAGAACCTTGATCAGAGAGTAAAAAAGGCGTAAGGTTCACAATGGTGTAAAATTTAAATGAGATATATGGGGCTAGGATTCGAGTTACAGGAACAAGGGCCAAACCAACCACCCAAGAATGGAATCGTCGAGCGAAAACACTTGACAACCTCCTAGGAGCAGCTTTTCTTGCCACCAGACCTTTCTTCATCAATTAGTAATCTGATGCCGTCACTAAACACATTCATTAAATTGTAGCCTTTTGTTGCGTGTTTTTTTTGGTGTCTAATTCGCATATATATCACCATTGCCCTTGATTTTCTTAACTGTATATCTCTTAAATGTCAACATATACACGTGTGATTTAGTTTACGAAGATTTTTCAATGCCGAGAACCTCGATCAGAGAGTAAAAAGGGCGTAAGGTTCACAATGGTGTAAAATTAAAATGGGATATACCTGGCTAGGATTCGAGTTACAGGAACAAAGACCAAACTAACCACCCAAGAATGGAATCGTGGAGCGAAAACACTTGACAACCTCCAAGAAGCAGCTTTTCTTGCCACCACCAGACCTTTCTCCATCAATTAGGAATCTGATGCCGTCACTAAACACATTCCTTAAATTGTAGCCATTTGTTGAGTTTTTTTTTGGTGTCTAATCCGCATATATATCACCATTGCCCTTGATTTTCTTGACTGTATATCTCTTAAATGTCAACATATACACGTGTGATTTAGTTTACGAAGATTTTTCAATTCCGAGAACCTCGATCAGAGAGTAAAAAAGGCGTAATGTTCACAATGGTGTAAAATAAAAATGGGATATACCTGGCTAGGATTTGAGTTACAGCCAAGAATGAAATCGTCGAGCGAAAACACTTGACAACTTCCTAAAAGCAGCTTTTCTTGCCACCAGACCTTTCTCCATCAATTAGGAATCTTATACCGTCAATAAACACGTTCCTTAAATTGTAGCCATTTGTTGAGTGTTTTTTTTGTGTCTAATCCTCATATATATCACCATTGCCCTTGATTCTCTTGACTATATATCTCTTAAATGTCAACATATACACGTGTGATTTAGTTTACGAAGATTTTTCAATACCAAGAACCTCGATCAGAGAGTAAAAAAGGCATAAGATTCACAATGGTGTAAAATTAAAATGGGATATACCTGGCTAGGATTCGAGTTACAGGAACAAAGGCCAAACCAACCACCCAAGAATGGAATCGTGGAGCGAAAACACTTGACAACCTCCTAGAAGCAGCTTTTCTTGCCACCACCAGACCTTTCTCCATCAATTAGGAATCTGATGCCGTCACTAAACACATTCCTTAAATTGTAGCCATTTGTTGAGTGTTTTTTTTGGTGTCTAATCCGCATACATATCACCATTGCCCTTGATTTTCTTGACTGTATATCTCTTAAATGTCAACATATACACGTGTGATTTAGTTTACGAAGATTTTTCAATGCCGAGAACCTCGATCCGAGAGTAAAAAAGGCGTAAGGTTCACAATGGTGTAAAATTAAAATGGGATATACCTGGCTAGGATTCGAGTTACAGGAAGAAAGACCAAACCAGCCACCCAACAATGGAATCGTGGAGCTTAAACACTTGACAACCTCCTAGAAGCAGCTTTTCTTGCCACCACCAGACCTTTCTCCATCAATTAGGAATCTGATGCCGTCACTAAACACATTCCTTATATTATAGCCATTTGTTGAGTGTTTTTTTTGGTGTCTAATCCGCATATATATCACCATTGCCCTTGATTTTCTTGACTGCATATCTCTTAAATGTCAACATATACACGTGTGATTTAGTTTACGAAGATTTTTCAATGCCGAGAACCTCGATCAGAGAGTAAAAAAGGCGTAACGTTCACAATGGTGTAAAATTAAAATGGGATATACCTGGCTAGGATTCGAGTTACAGCCAAGAATGAAATCGTCGAGCGAAAACACTTGACAACCTCCTAGAAGCAGATTTTTTTGCCACCAGACCTTTCTCCATCAATTAGGAATCTTATGCCGTCAATAAACACGTTCCTTAAATTGTAGGCGTTTGTTGAGTGTTTTTTTTTGGGTCTAATCCTCATATATATCACCATTGCCCTTGATTTTCTTGACTGTATATCTCTTAAATGTCAACATATACACGTGTGATTTAGTTTACGAAGATTTTTCAATACCGAGAACCTCGATCAGAGAGTAAAAAAGGCGTAAGGTTCACAATGGTGTAAAATTAAAATAGGATATACCTGGCTAGGATTTGACTTACAGGAACAAGGGCCAAACCAACCACCCAAGAATGAAATCGTCTAGTGAAAACACTTGACAAACTCCTAGAAGTAGCTTTTCTTGCCACTAGACCTTTCTCCATCAATTAGGAATCTGATGTCGTCACTAAACACATTCCTTAAATTGTAGCCACTCGCTGAGTGTTTTTTTTTGGTGTCTAATCCGCATATATATCACCATTGCCCTTAATTTTCTTGACTGTATATCTCTTAAATGTCAACATATACACGTGTGATTTAGTTTACGAAGATTTTTCAATGCTGAGAACCTCGATCAGAGAGTAAAAAAGGTGTAAGGTTCATAATGGTGTCAAATTAAAATGGGATATACCGGGCTAGGATTCGAGTTACAGGAACAAGTCCCAAACCAACCACCCAAGAATGGAATTGTTGAGCGAAAACACTTGACAACCTCCTAGAAGCAGCTTTTCTTGCCACCAGACCTTTCTCCATCAATTAGGAACCTGATGCCGTCACTAAACACATTCCTTAAGTTGTTGCCATTTCTTGAGTGTTTTTTCTTTTGGTGTCTAATCCGCATATATATCACCATGGCCCTTGATTTTCTTGACTGTATATCTCTTAAATGTCAACATATACACGTGTGATTTAGTTTACAAAGATTTTTCAATGCCGATAAACTCGATCATTGAGTAAAAAAGGCGTAAGGTTCACAACGGTGTAAAATTAAAATGAGATATACCGGGCTAGGATTCGAGTTACAGGAACAAGGGTCAAACCAATCACCCAAGAATGGAATCGTCGAGCGAAAACACTTGACAACCTCCTTGAAGTAGCTTTTCTTGCGATCAGACCTTTCTCCAACAATTAGGAATCTGATGCCGTCACTAAACACATTCCTTAAATTGTAGCCATTTGTTTAGTGTTTTTTTTGGTGTCTAATCCGCATATATATCACCATTGTCCTTGATTTTCTTGACTGTATATCTCTTAAATGTCAACATATACATGTGTGATTTAGTTTCCGAAGATTTTTCAATGCCGAGAACCTCGATCAGAGAGTAAAAAAGGCGCAAGGTTCACAATGGTGTAAAATTAAAATGGGATATACCGGGCTAGGATTCAAGTTACAGGAAAAAGGGCCAAACCAACCACCCAAGAATGGAATCGTCGTGCGAAAACAGTTGACAACCTCCTAGAAGCAGCTTTTCTTGCCACCAGACCTTTCTCCATCAATTAGGAATCTGATGCCGTCACTAAACACATTCCTTAAATTGTAGCCATTTGTTGAGTGTTTTTTTTTCGTGTCTAATCTGCATATATATCACCATTGCCCTTGATTTTCTTGACTGTATATCTCTTAAATGTCAACATATACACGTGTGATTTAGTTTACAAAGATTTTTCAATGCCGATAACCTTGATCAGAGAGTAAAAAAGGCGTAAGGTTCACAATGGTGTAAAATTAAAATGGGATATACCGGGCTAGGATTCGAGTTACAGGAACAAGGGCCAAACCAACCACCCAAGAATGGAATCGTTGAGAGAAAAAACTTGATAACCTCCTAGAAGTAGCTTTTCATGCCACCAGAGCTTTCTCCATCAATTAGGAATCTGATGCCGTCATTAAAAAATTCCTTCAATTGTAGCCATTTGTTGAGTGTTTTTTTGGTGTCTAATCCGCATATATATCACCATTGCCCTTAATTTTCTTGACTGTATATCTCTTAAATGTCAACATATACAGGTGTGATTTAGTTTATGAAGATTTTTCAATACCGAGAACCTCGATCAAAGAGTAAAATAGGCGTAACATTCACAATGGTGTAAAATTAAAATGGGATATACCTGGCTAGGATTCGAGTTACAGTCAAGAATGAAATCGTCGAGCGAAAACACTTGACAACCTCCTAGAAGCAGCTTTTCTTGCCACTAGACCTTTCTCCATCAATTAGGAATCTTATGCCGTCAATAAACACGTTCCTTAAATTGTAGCCATTTGTTGAGTGTATTTTTTGTGTCTAATCCGCATATATATCACCATTGCCCTTGATTTTCTTGACTGTATATCTCTTAAATGTCAACATATACACGTGTGATTTAGTTTCCGAAGATTTTTCAATGCCGAGAAGCTCAATCAGAGAGTAAAAAAGGCGCAAGGTTCACAATGGTGTAAAATTAAAATGGGATATACCGGGCTAGGATTCAAGTTACAGGAACAAGGGCCAAACCAACCACCCAAGAATGGAATCGTCGTGCGAAAACAGTTGACAACCTCCTAGAAGCAGCTTTTCTTGCCACCAGACCTTTCTCCATCAATTAGGAATCTGATGCCGTCACTAAACACATTCCTTAAGTTGTAGCCATTTGTTGAGTGTTTTTTTTTTGGTGTCTAATCCGCATATATATCACCATTGCCCTTGATTTTCTTGACTGTATATCTCTTAAATGTCAACATATACACGTGTGATTTAGTTTACGAAGATTTTTCAATGCCGATAACCTTGATCAGAGAGTAAAAAGGCGTAAGGTTCACAATGGTGTAAAATTAAAATGGGATATACCGGGCTAGGATTCGAGTTACAGGAACAAGGGCCAAACCAACCACCCAAGAATGGAATCGTTGAGCGAAAACACTTGATAACCTCCTAGAACTAGCTTTTCATGCCACCAGAGCTTTATCCATCAATTAGGAATCTGATGCCGTCATTAAACACATTCCTTCAATTATAGCCATTTGTTGAGTGTTTTTTTTTGTGTCTAATCCGCATATATATATATCACCATTGCCCTTGATTTTCTTAACTGTATATCTCTTAAATGTCAACATATACACATGTGATTTTGTTTACGAAAATTTTTCAATGCCGAGAAACTCGATCTGAGAGTAAAAAAGGAGTAATGTTCACAATGGTGTAAAATTAAAATGGGATATACCGGGCTAGGATTCGAGTTACAAGAACAAGGGCCAAACCAACCACCCAAGAATGGTATCGTCGAGCGAAAACACTTGACAACCTCCTAGAAGCAGCTTTTCTTGCCACCATACCTTTCTCCATCAATTAGGAATCTGATGACGTCACTAAACACATTCCTTAAATTGTAGCCATTTGTTGAGTGTTTTTTTTTTGTGTCTAATCCGCATATATATCACCATTGCCCTTTATTTTTTGACTGTATATCTCTTAAATGTCAACATATACACGTATGATATAGTTTGCGAAGATTTTTCAATGCCGATGTCACGGCCCCCGACCCGGTTTTACCCGTTTCAGGAGCCGCGGAACAGAAATCCCGTGGTATTTATTTAACTTAGTTTAACAGCGGAAGTTTATCATCAGGATCGTTGTAAAGCTAAAATTTTCCCGATTATTTTATTTCACAATTCGGGATAAAACCCCGGTAATTTACAGTCATATGATTTCACTGAGAAATCTTTATTTTACAAAACATCTTTCTTTGTTTTATAATGAGCCACTTTCTTAAGCTTGAAATGTTCCACAGCACTTTTCCTGAATTACAACAGATCACCTGAAACATGTTTGAAAAAGGTTTTGTCAGCGGAAAATACTGAGTGAATCATTCTATTTACTAAAATAATCTTGTTTGTTATAATTTACAGTATTAAGGAAGATTACAATGTTTCTGATATCAAACCAATCACCCACAGTACTTTATCACTTGACCCATTGGCCCATTCGTCCAATGGTGTCTGTGATTATGGTCATATCACCCCTTGGCTGCCCCAATGGTGAAGATTATCAAGTAATGTATACAAAACCCCACATACCGGCTGTAATATAGTGATTACATAAACTTAATCCCTGTAACTATAACTTTGAAATAAATAAGGTTTTGTAAAGCAATTTGATAAAAAGAGAATGACTCACATTGCAGATTTAACACGGACAGAGTCTAGTCTATGGATTAGCCTTGTTAACCTAATTTAAATAATAATGCACACAAAACTGGGTTAGTAATCAATACATCATTTACGGTAACTCACGAGATCAACCCTCACAACGAATGACAAAGTGCTATGCTTAAACATCCATCGAATTAACGACTAATGACAAAGCATCACCCTAATGTGGGCAGCACTTAAACATCCATTGAGTACATTGATCGATCGGAAAATGAATCGTAATAGCGATCGAGTTATTACCCTGTTTTGCGGCAGCAATTCGGGATTCGTGTGTGTTTTGTAGTAATTAAGCAATATCTTAACGTACGTATGGAATTTTTTACGTCGAACTGACACTCAATTGCATGAAACACACTGTTCTATTTATACTTGAAAATGGTTTCCCCCGCGTGTCGCGAAGGGTGACCTTGTTTCTGTCACGTGTCGCGGGAGGTAACAATCTACCCTAGGGTAGCCTTGTGTCCCAGTAGGCTTGCTGAGTTGGTTTCGTGTTATTTCGTATTTTTGACAACGAACTGTATAGATATTACCGATTAGGGTTTACCTCCCCTGTGTTTTAGGGGCCCTGATCCTGATTCCGATTGTTCTGAAAATTTTAGGGATTATGTAGAATTACTTGGGTGTCTCAATTAGGGTTTCCTTTTGGATAGACTAATACAATAAATAGAAATTTTGATACGAGTTGTTACATTCTCCCCACCTTAATAAAAATCTCGTCCTCTAGATTTACTGGAATAAATGAGGATACTTTTGCTTCATTTTTTATTCCAGCTCCCAAGTATATTCAGCTCCTCTCTTTGAATCCCACTTGACTTTAACTAGAACTAGTCGCTTGTGCTTGAGAAATTTCACCTTTCGATCTTCTATTTGAAGAGGTTTCTCAACAAATTTTAACTTTTCGTTTACCTCTATATCTTGAAGAGGTACTACCAGTGATTCGTCTGATAAACATTTCTTGAGATTGGATACATGAAATACATCATGTACTCCAGCTAGTTCTTCTGGAAGTTGTAAACGATAAGCAACTGGTCCTATACGTTGGATCACTGGAAATGGTCCTACGTATCTGGGACTTAGCTTTCCTTTCTTACCGAATATAACAACTCCTTTCCAGGGAGAAACTTTCAATAATACTCTGTCTCCAACTTGGAATTCTAATGGCTTGCATCTATTGTCTGCATAACTCTTCTGACGATCTCTAGCTGTCTTTAGTCTTTCCTTGATTTATGTGATCTTATCAGTCGTTTCTTGTACAATCTCCGGACGTGATAATTGATTTTCTCCTATTTCTGCCCAACAAACTGGAGTTCTGCACTTTCTTCCATACAGTGCTTCAAATGGGGCAGTTTCAATACTTGAATGATAACTATTGTTATAAGAGAATTCGATCAAAGGTAAGTGATCGTCCCAATTTCCACCAAAATCTATTACACATGCTCGGAGCATGTCTTCTAGAGTTTGGATTGTCCTTTCACTTTGTCCGTCTGTTTGTGGATGATATGCAGTACTTAAGTTTAGTCGAGTTCCCATTGCTTTTTGGAAACTTGTCCAAAAATGAGAAGTGAACCGACTATCTCTATCTGATACAATGGAGAGTGGAACTCCATGTAAGGATACTACTTCGTCTACATACAATTTGGCTAACCTTTCCATACTAAAGGTTTCCTTCATGGGTAGAAAATGAGCTGATTTGGTTAATCGATCTACAATTACCCAAATCGCATCATTACCTTTTCTGGTTTTGGGCAACTTAGTAACAAAATCCATTGTTATGAGTTCCCATTTCCAAACCGGCATCTCTAATTGTTGTAGTAGACCTGAAGGTTTCTGATGTTCTGCTTTAACTTGTGAACAAGTAAGACACTTTGATACATATCTAGCTATATCCTTCTTCATGCCTATCCACCAGAAATTCTTTCTTAAATCTTGGTACATCTTATTGTTTCCTGGGTGTATGGTATACCTAGATTTATGAGCTTCCTCCAAGATTTTATTTCTTAATTCTCCCTGTTTTGGTACCCAGATCCTTTTCTTATGGAATCTCCAAATTCCATCAGCTCCTTGTTCTAAATCTTTTATTCGTCCCTTCATTCCTTCAGCAACATCTTCTATTGCTATTTCTTGAAAATAGTTCAGTTGTTCCATTAAATCTAACTGTAGATTTAATCTGAGAGCACGAACCCGTCGTTGTTTCTCATGGTATTTACGACTTAAGGCATCTGCAACTACATTTGCCTTTCCTTCGTGATATTGAATATCACAGTCGTAATCACTTAAGATTTCCATCCATCTCCTTTGTCTCATGTTTAACTCTTTTTGCCCAAAAATATATTTTAAACTTTTGTGGTCTGTGTAGACAATAAATTTACTTCCGTAAAGATAATGTCTCCAAATCTTAAGGGCAAAAATTATAGAACCTAACTCTAAGTCATGAGTTGTATAATTTTCCTCGTGCTTTTTCAACTGTCTTGAAGCATACGCAATTACCTTCTTGCGTTGCATAAGCACACATCCAAATCCTAGTTTTGAAGCATCACAATATACTTCAAAATTTTCAGTTCCTTCTGGTAAGGCTAAGATTGGAGCATTGGTTAATTTCTGCTTCAATATTCTAAAGGCTTCTTCTTGTTTAGGTCCCCATTCAAACTTAATGGCTTTACAGGTTAGCTTAGTTAATGGTACAGCTATTTTGGAAAAATCCTTAATAAACCGTCTATAATACCCAGCTAAACCTATAAAACTTCTAATTTCCATTGCGGTTTGCGGAACCTTCCAATTGGTAATTGCCTCTATTTTAGCAGGATCTACATGAATACCTTCGTGATTCACCATGTGTCCTAAGAATTGTACTTCTTGTAGCCAAAATTCACATTTTGAGAATTTGGCATACAGCTTTTCTTTTCTTAACAATGTTAAGAGTGCATGCAAGTGCTGACAATGTTCGTCTTGACTTTTTGTATAAATAAGTATATCATCTATGAAGACAATTACAAATTTATCCAAATACGGTTTACAGATCCTATTCATCATGTCCATGAATGCGGCAGGAGCATTCTTTAACCCAAAGGGCATGACTGTAAACTCGTAATGACCATATCTAGTTCTAAAAGCATCCTAGGTATGTCTTCCTCTTGTACTTTTAATTGATGATATCCAGAGCGTAAATCGATCTTAGAAAAATATCTAGCTCCTTGAAGTTGATCAAACAGATCATCAATCCTAGGTAATTGGTATCGATTCTTAATTGTAACCTTATTCAATTCTCTATAATCAATACACATTCTCATTGAACCATCCTTTTTCTTTACAAACAACACTGGAGCTCCCCAAGGGGATGAGCTAGGTTGTATGAATCCTTTACTTAGTAATTCATCTAATTGCTTCTTCAGTCCTACCATTTCGGTAGGAGCTAACCGATAAGGTGCCTTGGCTATCGGTGTAGTTCCTGGAATTAGATGAATCCTAAATTCTACCTCCCTATCTGGTGGTAATCCTGGTAATTCTTCTGGGAATACATCTGGGTATTCTGAGACTACAGGAATTTCCTTAAGTTCTTTACCCTTAGTACTAATGATTACCGAAATCATATATATTATTCCTTGTTTTCGTTCATAACTAGCAACTTTCGTTACTGATATGAATTTCATGGGTTTACGTGGTTTATCTCCTGTAATCATGATTACTTCTCCAGTAGGTGCTTGAATTTCTATAGAGTTTTTATCACAAATGATTTGAGCATGGTTGGCTATTAACCAATCCATTCCTAACACAACATCAAATTCAGCTAAATTCATAGGTAACAGATTTGCAGCAAATTTATGACCTGAAAGTTCTATTTTTACTTTTTGCAAAACCTGATCTATTTTAACCGAATTCCCATCTGCGGTTTCGACTGTAAAAATCTGCCTAATGTTGGTTAAAGGTAACTTAAGAGCTTGACAGAATAAAGTATTTATAAAACTTTGGTTTGCACCAGAGTCAAATAATACTTTTGCGTATACGTTGTGAACAAGGAACGTACCAGCTATAACATCTGGAATGAGTTCTGCTTCTTGAGTGGTTAGCTAGAATGCTCTGACATTCTTCTTAGTAGCTCCGTCTGTCGCCTTGGTTTTGTTGTCTGCTGGTTTGGCCAATTTAGGACATTCTGTTTTATAATGCCCCGCTTCTCCACAGTTAAAACAGATTATGGTTTTCTTTCTGCAGTTTTCTTCACGATGTCCTACAGCTTTGCAAAGGTTGCAGGTTACATTACATCTTCCATAATGTTTCCTTTTGCAATTCCTACAGAAAGGTGGATTTGAAGATTGCCCTGCTCCTCTTTTCTTGAAGTTATTACTATTACCCATACGAAATCCTTGGGTAATTTTCTGAGCCAGTTCCTTTTTCCTATTTTCATCTTGCATGCGTACTAGTTCATCAGTTAGGGTGTTGGCTAGTTCCCCTGCATCGTCAATAGTGCGAGGTCTCGCAGCTTTAACGATATTGCGGATTTCGCTAATTAATCCCCAAATATAGCGAGAAATGAGTACCGGTTCTGGCGAAACCAGCGTTGGTACCACTCTAGCATATTCGAAAAATGTCGAAGTATAACCGCGACAATCTACACCCGTCATCCGATGATTTAGGAATTTATTTGCCATTTGATCTTTTTCATATTTGGGACAGAATTTTCTTTCTACAAGAATCTTAAATTCTTCCCAGTTCATGGCGTAAGCCCTATTTCTTCCTTTAGCTTGTAACACCGTGTTCCACCATTCGAGCGCCCCTTCTTTGAAAAGATTTGACGCATACATGACTTAATCGTTTTTGTCACATTTACTTATTGCAATTACTGCCTCGGTTTTCTCTAACCAACGCAGTGATGTAGTTGCTCCTTCATTGCCTGCAAATTCAATGGGTTTACAGGCAAGAAATTCTTTGAAGGTGCAACCAGGTGTTGCGGCTTTCATTTTCTTAGGGAGCGAAGCTTGCCGTGGTTCATTATCGTGATTATCGCCTCCATTTATGCTATTACTGAAGTTATCTTCAGAAATACGTTTACTAGGAATAATTTGTTGAGGTTCGGCAGGTTTTTGAACAGCAGCAACGATTGCTGGAATAGCATTGGCTATTCCTTGTGCAATGATATCCTCGATATATTGCCTAGTTAATAATTGCTCTTCCTGGATTTGCTCGGATTCATTTACTTCATTTACAGGCTCATTACCAATGTTCGCCATCTGATAATTAATATATAATTTATTAGTATTGATTAAATAACAATACAAAACAATCATACAAATTCCAAATACGCACATATATATATATATATAGCCAAAACTATTAATTTCTTGATTTCTATTTATATTTTATAGTATGCATTAATACACACTATCTTACAAAGTTTTATTCGTAGTTATTTTACAGACTGATTTTGTTATTACTATTACACAACCACAGTTTCACCATCCCACTATCTCTCACTATTTGTCTTTCTAAAAACGAAGCTCCCTTTCATCATACTTCCAGGCAATTTGTCCCCCTATCTCCCGGATTCTATTTCCCGCATCCATCAGCTCCTCACCAAAATGGCGAAGTTCAGCCATATTCTCGTTACTCATTGGTGGATTGGGTAGAGGTTCTGGATCAAACTGGGGATGAAAGGAATAAGGATCGTTGACAATGTTTTGGAATTGCCAATCATTCGTCCACCATTCATCCATTCCTAAAGGTTGGGAGTGGACTATGGGTTCTGGAATTGCTGGATCAAGATTTATAGGGAGTTGATTTTCAATAGGACGAGTAAAAATATTTGTATTGACAGGCTGAATAGTATCACAGCTTGCCAATAAAAAATCTATTTCCTCCTGAAAAGTCATTCCCTGATTTTGTTTGGAGCTTTCTCCAATTTCCATCTGAGTTGGTCTAGAACCTCTTCCAACCTCCATTTCTATTTCCTTAGAATATTTCTCAAACTGCATTTCCATTTGCCTAGAATCTTCCTTGACTTCAGTCTCCATCTCCTGCTTAGAACTTTCACCGGTTTCAATTTCTTTTCCTTTTAATAAGGGATTGTTTATTTTAGGAAGTTTCGTAGCTGGCTTTTTCCTACGTATACGACTCCCCCATACATATTTCCTTCTTTTCTTTGGTTTTGGCTTTTTCAAAGGTGGAGCGTTGAATTCTACAGGTTGTTCCAGGTCAGGAAAATACCCAGTAAATTCTTTAGAAACTTCTAGGTTTACAGGGTATAGGTTGAGATTCTCTAGGGCTTCCGATAACTCATTCATGCTGTTTAACATACTAGTTTTTATTTATTTATTAGATGATATTTCGAGTTTATAAGTGATAAGGTTGCTATTACGAAGTCATGGTATTCTAAATATTAGCATTTACTGCTACAGTGGCTAGCATATAAAGATCCGCCCACTTTTCATCTAATTTGTCCTCCCAAGGTGTTTTACTGGTTAATTCCTGGGTTTCCTGTTTAACTTTCTTCTCTCGGGCTTTCTTTATTTTCTCTTGACTTTTCTTAAGAATCAAACTTCTTTTATTCGGAGAAAGTGGTTTCTCGTATTGGGCTTTTCGAACAAATATTCCTTCTTCAGGAATTGCAGGAAGTTTTGAGGATTTGGTTTGGGATGAACTTCCCTTCTCGTTGGATGACCTATCTAATTTAAGATAGATGTTTGAAAGCTTTTGCTTACCCATACTGTAACTAACAAATAGTCAGTTAATAAAACACATAATCACATAATAGTAATCAGGAAAAATTAAGTATTTCTAAATACTTAATTAGCTTAACTCAGTGGCTCTGATACCACCTTTTTCTGTCACGGCCCCCGACCCGGTTTTACCAGTTTCAGGAGCCGCGAAACAGAAATCCCGTGGTATTTATTTAACTGAGTTTAACAGCGGAAGTTTATCTTCAGGATCGTTGTAAAGCTAAAATTTTCCCGATTATTTTATTTCATAATTCGGGATAAAACCCCGGTAATTTACAATCATATGATTTCACTGAGAAATCTTTATTTTACAAAACATCTTTCTTTATTTTATAATGAGCCAATTTCTTAAGCTTGAAATGCTCCACAGCACTTTTCTTGAATTACAACAGATCACCTGAAACATGTTTGAAAAAGGTTTTGTCAGCGGAAAATACTGAGTGAATCATTCTATTTATTAAAATAATCTTGTTTGTTATAATTTACAGTATTAAGGAAGATTACAATGCTTCTGATATCAAACCAATCACCCACAGTACTTTATCACTTGACCCATTGGCCCATTCGTCCAATGGTGTCTGTGATTATGGTCATATCACCCCTTGGCTGCCCCAATGGTGAAGATTATCAAGTAATGTATACAAAACCCCACATACCGGCTGTAATATGGTGATTACATAAACTTAATCCCTGTAACTATAACTTTGAAATAAATAGGGTTTTGTAAAGCAATTTGATAAAAAGAGAATGACTCACATTGCAGATTTAACACGGACAGAGTCTAGTCTATGGATTAGCCTTGTTAACCTAATTTAAATAATAATGCACACAAAACTGGGTTAGTAATCAATACAGCATTTATGATAACTCACGAGATCAACCCTCACAACGAATGACAAAGTGCTATGCTTAAACATCCATCGAATTAACGACTAATGACAAAGCATCACCCTAATGTGGGCAGCACTTAAACATCCATTGAGTACATTGATCGATCGGAAAATGAATCGTAATAGCGATCGAGTTATTACCCTGTTTTGCGGCAGCAATTCGGGATTCGTGTGTGTTTTGTAGTAATTAAGCAATATCTCAACGTACGTATGGAATTTTTTACGTCGAACTGACACTCAATTGCATGAAACAGACTGTTCTATTTATACTTGAAAATGGTTTCCCCCGCGTGTCGCGAAGGGTGACCTTGTTTTTGTCGCGTGTCGCGGGAGGTAACAATCTACCCTAGGGTAGCCTTATGTCCCAGTAGACTTGCTGAGTTGGTTTCGTGTTATTTCGTATTTTTGACAACGAACTGTATAGATATTACCGATTAGGGTTTACCCCCCCTGTGTTTTAGGGGCCCTGATCCTGATTCCGATTGTTCTGAAAATTTTAGGGATTATGTAGAATTACTTGGGTGTCTCAATTAAGGTTTCCTTTTGGATAGACTAATACAATAAATAGAAATTTTGATACGAGTTGTTACAGTCAAGAACCTCGATCAGAGAATAAGAAAGGGGTAAGGTTCACAATGGTGCAAAATTAAAATGGGATATACCTGGCTAGGATTCGGTTTACAGGAACAAGGGCCAAACCAAACACCCAAGAATGGAATCGCCGAGCGAAAACACATGACAACCTCCTAGAAGCAGCTTTTCTTGCCACCAGACCTTTCTCCATCAGTTAGGAATCTGATGCCGTCACTAAACACATTCCTTAAATTGTAGCCATTTGTTGGGTGTTTTTTTGGTGTCTAATCCGCATCTATATCACCATTGCCCTTGATTTTCTTGACTGTATATCTCCTAAATGTCAATATATACACGTGTGATTTAGTTTACGAAGATTTTTCAATGCCGAGAACCTCGATCAGAGAGTAAAAAAGGCTTAAGGTTCACAATGGTGCAAAATTAAAATGAGATATACCGGGCTAGGATTCGAGTTACAGGAACAAGGGCCAAACCAACCACCCAAGAATGAAATCGTCGAGTGAAAACACTTGACAACCTCCTAGAAGCAGCTTTTCTTGCCACCATACCTTTCTCCATCAATTAGGAATCTGATGACGTCACTAAACACATTCCTTAAATTGTAGCCATTTGTTGAGTGTTTTTTTTGGTGTCTAATCCGCATCTATATCACCATTGCCCTTGATTTTATTGACTGTATATCTCTTAATTGTCAACATATACACGTGTGATTTAGTTTACGAAGATTTTTAATGTCGATAACCTCGATTAGAGAGTAAAAAAGGCGTAAGGTTCACAATGGTGTAAAATTAAAATGGGATGTACCGGGCTAGGATTCGAGTTACAGGAACAAGGGCCAAACCAACCACCCAAGAATGGAATCGTCGAGCGAAAACACTTGATAACCTCCTAGAGGTAGCTTTTCATACCTCCAGACCTTTCTCCATCAATCAGGAATCTGATGCCGTCACTAAACACATTCCTTCAATTGTAGCCATTTGTTGAGTGTTTCTTTTTTGTGTCTAATCCGCATATATATATCACTATTGCCCTTGATTTTCTTAACTGTATATCTCTTAAATGTCAACATATACAAGTGTGATTTAGTTTACGAAGATTTTTCAAAGCCGAGAACCTCGATCAGAGAGTAAAAAAGGCGTAAGGTTCACAATGGTGTAAAATTAAAATGGGATATCCCGGGCTAAGATTCGAGTTACAGGAACAAGGGCCAAACCAACCACCCAAGAATGGAATCGTCGAGCGAAAACACTTGACAACCTCCTAGAAGCAGCTTTTCTTGCCACCATACCTTTCTCCATCAATTAGGAATCTGATGACGTCACTAAACACATTCCTTAAATTGTAGCCATTTGTTGAGTTTTTTTTTTGTCTAATCCGCATATATATCACCATTGCCCTTGATTTTCTTGACTGTATATCTCTTAAATGTCAACATATACACGTGTGATTTAGTTTATGAAGATTTTTCATTGCCGAGAACCACGATCAGAGAGTAAAAAAGGCGTAAGGTTCACAATGGTGTAAAATTAAAATGGGATATACCTGGCTAGGATTCGGTTTACAGGAACAAGGGCCAAACCAACCACCCAAGAATGGAATCGTCGAGCGAAAACATTTGACAACCTCCTAGAAGCAGCTTTTCTTGCCACCAGACCTTTCTCCATCAATTAGGAATCTGATGTCGTCAATAAACACATTCCTTAAATTGTAGCCATTTGTTGAGTGTTTTTTTTTTGGTGTCTAATCCGCATGTATATCCCCATTGCCCTTGATTTTCTTGACTGTATATCTCTTAAATGTCAACATATACACGTGTGATTTAGTTTACGAAGATTTTTCAATGCCGAGAACCTCGATCAGAGAGTAAAAAAGGCTTAAGGTTCACAATGGTGTAAAATTAAAATGGGATATACCGGGATAGGATTCGAGTTACAGGAACAAGGGCCAAACCAACCACCCAAGAATGAAATCGTCGAGTGAAAACACTTGATAACCTCCTAGAAGCAGCTTTTCTTGCCACCATACCTTTCTCCATCAATTAGCAATCTGATGACGTCACTAAACACATTCCTTAATGTAAGGACTCTCAAAAATGTCCTAAATTGACCCGCAAGTAAGAACCCGGACCCCTGAAATCATAATGTGCATGAAAAATCAAGAAATCTAAATTTATGGTCTTCAGGCGGGCCGTGTAAAGGATGACCAGACCCTTACGCGGGCCGCGTCAACTTGAATTTCAATAGGATAAGGATCCGGGCCACGTGTAACCCATCAGGCAACCCTAACTCATGACCCAGCATACCTACACCTAGACTAGGCGGCCTCGCGGGCCGCGTAAAGATCAGGGGGGGTTTACGCAGGCCGCGTGAACCTCCAATTTCAGCTATAAATAGGTTTGGTCATGGGCAGGCTCTGGTGTCGAAATCAAATATCAAAAACGAAGTTAGGTTGCTCCAAAGTCGAATTTACTTTCAATTTTAGTAGGGTACTGCTTCGATACCGGGTATTAACTCAATCGCTGCTACGATTCATTGTCCGATCGATTGAAACTATCCAATGAATGTTTAAGTGCTGCCCACATTAGGGTTATGCTTTGTCATTCGTCGTGAATTCGATGGATGTTGAAGTATCGCACTTTGTCATTCGTTGTGAAGGGTTTAATCTCGTGAGTTATCGTAAATGCTGTATTAGTTACTGACCTAGTTCGTGTGCATGTTGTTTAAATTTAGGTTAAAAGGCTAATCAGTAGGCTAAGCTCTGTCCACATAAATCTGCAATGTGAGTCATTCTCTTTTTATCAAATTATTTCCAAAAACCCTATTTATTTCAAAGTTATAATTACAGGGATTAAGTCTTTGTAATCTCCAAATTACCGCCGGTATGTGGGGTTTTGTATACATTACTTGATAGCCGTCACCATTGGACAACGGGTTAGCCAAGGGGTGATATGACCATAGTCACAGACACCATTGGACAACGAGGTAGCCAATGGATGGTCGAGTGACAAAAAATACCGTGGGTAGTTGGTTGATATATGGAACCATTGTAATCGTTCTTAATACTGTAAATTATAACAAAACATGGTACTAGTAAAAAGAATGATTCACCAGTATTTCCCCGTTGACAAAACCTTTTTTCAAACATGTTTCAGGTGATCTGTTATGATCCAGGAAAAGTGCCGTGAAGCACTACAAGCTTAAGGAAGTGGCTCAATATAAATAAAGAAACATGTTTTGTAAAATAGGGGTTTCCCAGTGAAATCGCCTTGATTGTAAATTACGAGGTTATTCCGAATTATGAAATAAAATAATCTGGCATTTTCAATTTTAAAAAGATCCTGTTAAAAATCTTCCGCTGTCAACTCGAATAAATAAATACCACGGGATTTTCTGTCCCGCGGCTCCTGAACCGGGTCAAACCGGTACGGGGGCCATGACAGAAAAAGGTGGTATCAGAGCCACTGAGTTAAGCCAATTAAGTATTTAGAAAATACTTAATTTTACTGATTGCCATTTTTGTGACTATGTGTTTTATTAACTAACTACTTGTTAATTACAGTATGGGTAAGCAAAAGCTTTCGAACATCTATCTTAAATTAGATAGTTCACTAAAAGAGAAGGGAAGTTCATCCCAATCAAAATCCTTAAGATATTCAGTAAATACTGAGGAGGGAATATTTGTTCGTAAAGCCCATTATGAGGAACCACTTTCTCCTAATAAAAGAAGTTTGATTATTAGGAAAAGTCAGGAGAAAATAAAGAAATCTCAACCAAAAGAAATGAAAGTTAATCAGGAAATCCAGAAACCAGACAGTAACCCACCATGGGAAGACAAGTTAGATGAAAACTGGATAGATCTCTATATGCTAGCCACTGTAGCAGTAAATGCAAATCTTTAAAATACCCTGACTCAGTATTAGCACTCTTATCACTTACAAGCCAGAAACTTTACCCAGTAAATAAATAAGTTACAATAAACCCTAGTATGTTTAAATTTCAGTTGTCCTTTGTATTAAATTAGTCACACCGTATGTAATAATACTTGAAGGTTATCTGTGAAATTTTGTTATAAAATTTTAACTTAGTATTTTTACATATATGCTAAACAGCATGAATGAGTTATCTGAAGCCCTTCAGAATCTCAATCTCTATCCGGTGAAAATAGAAGTTTCTAAAGACTTTACTGGTTACATACCCGATGTGGAAGAACCTATGGAATTCCATGCTCCACCTCTGGAAAAACCAAAGGCTAAGAAATGAAGAAGATTCGTAGGCTGGAGCCGTGTACGCAAGAGGAAACCAACTACTCGGAGAGTTCCCAAAATAGAAAATCCTAATGATAAAGGAAAAGGGATCGAGATTGAGGAAAATACCAGGCAAGTAGAAATGGAAATTGGGGAAGGTTCTAGGCAAGTCGAGGAGTTGCCATTGCAGGAGGAATTGGATCGCATATTAGCAAGCTGTGATATCATTAGGCCTATCAATAATAACCTCTTTCCTTATCCTGCCGAAACTCAACTTCCAATAAATTTGGAACCAGCCATCCCAGAACCTTTAATCCATACCCAACCTCAAGGAGAAATGGATGAATGGTGGACCAATGATTGGCAGTTTCAAAACCTCCTCAATAATCCTTATACCTTTCTCCCTCAGTTCGACCCAGAACCTATACCAAATCCTCCAATGAGCAATGAAAATTTTGCTGAACTTCGCCTTTTTGGCGAGGAGCTAATAAGTGCAGGGAATAGGATTCGGGAGGTGGGAGAGCAAATCTCCTGGAAGTACGACGAGAGGGAACGTCACTTCTAAAAGTACCCAGGGATAGGATTGTGATGAACCAGTGATTGTATAATAGTAATAATAAATAAGTCTGTAAAATAACCTATAAACAAAATCTTTGTAAGATAACGGTGTGTACTGATGCATATATATATATAAAAAGGGAAAATCGAGAAATCGATAATTTTGGATATATATATATGTGTGTTGTGAAAATTGTATGATTTTTTTGTGTATAATTGTTATTTACTCTATACTAATAAATTATATATATTAATTATCAGATGGAAAACGCTAATAATGAACCAGTTAACGAGGTTAACCAATCTGAGCAACACCAGGATGATCAATTTATGACTAAGCAAGATAAAGAAAATATTGTTGCTCAAGGAATAGCCAATGCTATTCCAGCAATCCTTGCTGCTGCCCAGAAACCTGTTGAACCTCAACAAATTATTCCTAGCAAACGCACACAAGGCGACAACTTTAGCAATAGTGTAAACGGAGGCGGCGACCATATTAATAATGACAATGATGGATTGCAAGCTCCACTCCTTAAGAAAATGAAAGCGGCAACACCCGGTTGCACTTACAAAGAGTTTCTTGCCTGTAAACCGGTTGAGTTTGCAGGAGACGAAGGAGCAACTGCTGCACTGCGTTGGTTAGAAAAAACCGAGGCAGTAATTGCAATAAGTAAATGTGCCGAGAAAGATAAAGTGATGTACACCTCGCATTTGTTTAAAGAAGGGGCGCTAGAATGGTGGAATACAGCACTTCAAGCCAAAGGAAGAAATGTGGCCTATGCCATGAATTGGGAAGAATTTAAAAGTCTGATGGAAAGAAAATTCTGTCCCGAGTATGAAAAGGAACAAATGGTGAATAAGTTCTTGAACCATCGGATGATGGGTGTAGACTGTCGAGGATATACTTTGACATTCTTCGAATATGCTAGAGTGGTACCAACGCTGGCTTCGCGAGAACCAGTTCTTATTTCTCGCTATATTTGGGGATTAATTAGCGAAATTCGTAATATCGTTAAAGCTGCGAGACCTCGCACTATTGACAATGCGGTAGAATTAGCTAACACCCTAACTAACGAGCTGGTACGTACAAGAGATGAAAATAGGAAAAAGGAACTGGCTCAGAAAATTACTCAAGGGTTTCGTGTGGATAATAATAACCACTTCAAGAAAAGAGGAACGGGGCAGTCTTCAACTCCGCCCTTCTGCAGGAATTGCAGAAAGAAACATTTTGGAAAATGCAATATAACCTGCAACTTTTGCAAAGTTGTAGGCCATCGTGAAGAAGACTGCAGAAAGAAAACAAGGATCTGCTATAACTGTGGAGACACGGGACATTTCAAATCAGAATGCCCTAAATTGGTTAAACCAGCAGACAATAAAGTGAAGACAGCCGACGGAGTTACTAAGAAGAATGTTCGAGCCTTCCAGTTAACTACTCAGGAGGCAGAACTCATTCCAGACATGATAGCTGGTACGTTCCTAGTTCACAACGTTTACGCAAAAGTATTATTTGACTCTGGTGCAAACCAAAGTTTTATCAATACTTCATTCTGCCAAGCTCTTAATTTACCTTTGACCAACCTTAGGTAAATTTTTACAGTTGAAACGGCAGATGGGAATTCAGTCAAAATAGATAAGGTTTTTCAAAATGTAGAAATAGAACACTCGGGTTATAAATTTTCTGCAAACCTGTTACCTATGAAATTAGCCGAATTCGATATTGTATTAGGAATGGATTGGTTGATAGCCAACCATGCTCTAATCCTTTGTGATAAGAATTCTATAGAAATTTGTGCACACCCTGGAGAAGTAATTATGATTACAGGGAATAAACCACGTAAACCCACGAAGTTCATTTTAGCAATGAAAGTTGCTAGTTATGAACGAAAGCAAGGAATAGTGTATATGATTTCGGTAATCATTAGCACTAAGAATAAGGAACTTAAGGAGATTCCTGTAGTCTCAGAATACCCAGATATATTCCCAGAAGAACTTTCGGGATTACCACCAGATAGGGAAGTGGAATTTAGAATTCATTTAATTCCTGGAACTACACCGATAGCCAAGGCACCTTATCGGTTAGCACCCACCGAAATGCTAGAACTGAAAAAGCAATTAGATGAATTACTATGCAAAGGTTTTATAGAACATAGTTCATCCCCTTGGGGAGCACCAGTGTTGTTTGTAAAGAAAAAGGATGGTTTGATGCAAATGAGTATCGATTATAGAGAATTAAATAAAGTTACAATTAAGAATCGATACCCATTACCTAGAATTGATGATCTTTTTTATCAACTTCAAGGAGCTAGATATTTTTCTAAGATAGATTTACGCTCTGGATATCATCAGTTGAAGGTACAAGAAGAAGACATACCTAAAACAGCTTTCAGAACTAGGTATGGTCATTATGAGTTTACAGTCATGCCCTTCGGACTAACGAATGCACCTGCGGCATTCATGGACATGATGAATAGAATCTGTAAACCGTACTTGGATAAATTTGTAATTGTCTTCATTGACGATATACTTATTTATTCCAAAAGCCAGGATGAACATTGTCAGCACTTGCATGCACTCTTAACTTTGTTAAGAAAAGAAAAGCTTTATGCTAAATTCTCGAAGTGTGAATTTTGGCTACAGGAAGTGCAATTTTTAGGACACATGGTGAATCATGAAGGTATTCATGTAGATCCTGCTAAGATAGAAGCAATCACCAAATGGAAGGTTCCACAAACAGCTATGGAAATTAGAAGCTTTTTAGGATTAGCTGGATATTATAAGCGCTTTATTAAAGATTTTTCTAAAATAGCTGTACCATTAACTAAGCTAACCTGTAAAGCTGTTAAGTTTGAATGGGGACCTAGGCAAGAAGAGTCTTTTAAAATATTAAAGAAAAAGTTAACCAATGCTCCAATCTTAGCTTTACCAGAAGGAACAAAAGATTTTGAAGTATACTGTGATGCTTCAAAACTGGGATTAGGATGTGTGCTTATGCAACGCAAGAAGGTAATTGCATATGCATCAAGGCAATTGAAAAAGCACGGGGAAAATTTTACGACTCATTACTTAGAATTAGGAGCCATAATTTTTGCCCTTAAAATTTGGAGACATTATCAGTATGGAAGTAAGTTTACTGTCTATACGGATTATAAGAGTTTAAGGTACATATTTGGGCAAAAAGAGTTGAACATGAGACAAAGGAGATGGATGGAGATCCTAAGTGACTACGACTGTGATATTCAATATCACGAAGGAAAGGCAAATGTAGTTGCAGATGCCTTAAGTCGTAAGTATCATCAGAAACAACGACGAGTTCGTGCTCTTAGATTAAATCTACAGTTAGATTTAATAGCACAACTTAAAAATGTCTAGGAAACAGCAATCAAGGATGATGCTGAACGAATGAAAGGAAGAATAAAAGAATTAGAGCAAGGAAGTGATGGAATTTGGAGATTCCATAAGAAACGAATTTGGGTACCTAAGCAGGGAGAATTAAGAAATCAAATCCTAGAAGAAGCTCATAAATCTAGGTATACCATGCATCCTGGTAATAATAAAATGTACAAAGATTTAAGAAATAATTTCTGGTGGATAGGAATGAAAAAGGACATAGCTAGATATGTTTCTAAATGTCTTACTTGTTCACAAGTTAAAGCAGAACACCAGAAACCTTCAAGTCTACTACAACAACTAGAAATGCCTGTATGGAAATGGGAACTCATAACAATGGACTTTGTTACTAAATTACCCAAAACCAGAAAAGGTAATGACGCGGTTTGGGTAATTGTGGATCGATTAACCAAGTCAGCTCATTTTCTACCCATGAAGGAAACCTTTAGCATGGAAAGGTTAGCCAAGTTGTATGTAGACGAAGTAGTATCCTTACATGGAGTTCCACTCTCCATTGTATCGGATAGGGATAGTCGTTTCACTTCCCATTTCTGGACAAGTTTCCAGAAAGCAATCGGAACCTGACTAAATTTAAGCACGGCGTTTCATCCTCAAACAGACGGACAAAGTGAAAGGACGATACAAACCCTGGAAGACATGCTCCGAGCATATGTGATAGATATTGGTGGAAACTGGGACGATCATCTACCTTTGATCGAATTCTCCTATAATAATAGTTATTATTCAAGCATTGACGCTGCCCCATTCGAAGTACTGTATGGACGCAAGTGCAGAACTCCACTTTGCTGGGCAGAAATAGGAGAAAGTCAATTATCAGGTCCTGAAATTGTGCAAGAGACCACTGATAAGATTACTCAAATCAAGGAAAGACTGAAAACAGCTCGAGATCGTCAGAAAAGCTATGCCGATAATCGACGTAAGCCACTAGAATTTCAAATCGGAGACAAAGTACTATTGAATGTTTCTCCTTGGAAAGGAATAGTACGGTTCGGTAAGAAAGGAAAGCTAAGTCCATGATACGCCGGGCCATTTTTAGTGATCCAACGTATAGGACCAGTTGCCTATCGCTTACAACTACCAGAAGAACTAGCCGGAGTACATGATGTATTTCATGTATCCAATCTCAAGAAGTGTTTATCAGACGAATAACTGGTAGTACCTCTTCAGGATATAGAGGTAAATGAAAGGTTAAAATTTGTGGAGAAACCGCTACAGATAGAAGACAGAAAGATTAAATTTCTCAAGCACAAGCGACTAGTGCTAGTCCAAGTCAAGTGGGATTGAAAGAGAGGATCCGAATATACATGGGAGCTGGAATCGGAGATGAAGCGAAAGTATCCTCACTTATTTCAGTGAATATCGAGGACGAGATTTTAAATAAGGTAGGGAGGATGTAAGGACTCTCAAAAATGTCCTAAATTGACCTGCAAGTAAGAACCCGGACCCCTGAAATCATACTGTGCATGAAAAATCAAGAAATCTAAATTTATGGTCTTCAGGCGGGCCACGTAAAGGATGACCAGACCCTTACACGAGCCACGTCAACTTGAATTTCAAACGGATAAGGATCCGGGCCACGTATAACCCATCTGGAAACCCTAACTCGTGACCCAGCATACCTACGCCTAGATTAGGAGGCCTCGCGGGCCACGTAAAGATCAGGGGGGGTTTACGCGGGCCACGTGAGCCTCCAATTTCAGCTATAAATAGGTTTGGTCATGGGCAGTCCTCTGGTGTCGAAATCAAATATCAAAAACGAAGTTAGGCTGCTCCAAAGTCGAATTTACTTTCAATTTTAGTAGGGTACTGCTTCGATACCGGGTATCAACTCAATCGCTGCTACGATTCAATGTCTGATCGATTGAAACTATCCTATGAATGTTTAAGTGCTGCCCACATTAGGGTTATGCTTTGTCATTCGTCGTGAATTCGATGGATGTTTAAGTATCGCACTTTGTCATTCGTTGTGAAGGGTTTAATCTCGTGAGTTATCGTAAATGCTGTATTAGTTACTGACCTAGTTCGTGTGCATGTAGTTTAAATTTAGGTTAAAAGGCTAATCAGTAGGCTAAGCTCTGTCCACATAAATCTGCAATGTGAGTCATTCTCTTTTTATCAAATTATTTCCAAAAACCCTATTTATTTCAAAGTTATAATTACAGGGATTAAGTCTTTGTAATCTCCAAATTATAGCCGGTATGTGGGGTTTTGTATACATTACTTGATAACCGTCACCATTGGACAACGGGTTAGCCAAGGGGTGATATGACCATAGTCACAGACACCATTGGACAACGAGGTAGCCAATGGATGGTCGAGTGACAAATACCGTGGGTTGTTGGTTGATATATGGAAACATTGTAATCGCTCTTAATACTGTAAATTATAACAAAACATGGTACTAGTAAAAAGAATGATTCACCAGTATTTCCCTGGTGACAAAACCTTTTTCAAACATGTTTCAGGTGATCTGTTATGATCTTGGAAAAGTGCCGTGAAGCACTACAAGCTTAAGGAAGTGGCTCAATATAAATAAAGAAACATGTTTTGTAAAATAGGGGTTTCCCTGTGAAATCGCCTTGATTGTAAATTACGAGGTTATTCCGAATTATGAAATAAAATAATCAGGCAATTTCAGTTTTAAAAAGATCCGGTTAAAAATATTCCGCTGTCAACTCGAATAAATAAATACCACGGGATTTTCTGTCCCGCGGCTCCTGAACCGGGTCAAACCGGTACGGGGGCCGTGACACTTAAATTGTAGCCATTTGTTGAATGTTTTTTTTTTGGTGTGTAATCCGCATATATATCACCATCGCCTTTGATTTTCTTGACTGTATATCTCTTAAATGTCAAGATATACACGTGTGATTTAGTTTACGAAGATTTTTCAATGCCGAGAACCTCGATCAGAGAGTAAAAAAGGCGTAAGGTTCACAATGGTGTAAAATTAAAATGGGATATAACGGGCAAGGATTCAAGTTACAGGAACAAGGGCCAAACCAACCACCCAAGAATGGAATCGACGAGCGAAAACACTTGACAACCTCCTAGAAGCAGCTTTTCTTGCCACCACCAGCCCTTTCTCCATCAATTAGGAATCTGTTGCCGTCACTAAACACATTCCTTAAATTGTAGCCATTTGTTGAGTATTTTTTTTTGTGTCTAATCCGCATATATATCACCATTGCCCTTAGTTTTCTTGACTGTATATCTCTTAAATCTCAACATATACACGTGTGATTTAGTTTACGAACATTTTTCAATGCCGATAACCTCGATCAGAGAGTAAAAAATGAGTAAGGTTCACAATGGTGTGAAATTAAAATGGGATATACCGGGCTAAGATTGAAGTTACAGGAACAAGGGCCAAACCAACCACCCAAGAATGGAATCGTCGAGCGAAAACACTTGACAACCTCCTAGAAGCAGCTTTTCTTGCCACCAGACCTTTCTCCATCAAATAGGAATCTGATGCCGTCACTAAACACATTCCTTAAATTGTAGCCATTTGTTGAGTGTTTTTTTTTTGGTGTCTAATCCGCATATAAATCACCATTGCAATTGATTTTCTTAACTGTATATCTCTTAAATGTCAACATATACACGTGTGATTTAGTTTACGAAGATTTTTTAATGCCGAGAAGCTCGATCAGAGAGTAAAAAAGGCGTAAGGTTCCCAATGGTGTAAAATTAAAATGGGATATACCGGGCTAGGATTCGAGTTAGAGGAACAAGGGCCAAACCAACCACCCAAGAATGGAATCATCGAGCGACAACACTTGACAACCTCCTAGAAGCAGCTTTTCTTGCCACCATACCTTTCTCCATCAATTAGGAATCTGATGATGTCACTAAACACATTCCTTAAATTTTAGCCATTTGTTGAGTGTTTTTTTGGTGGTTAATCCGCATATATATCACCATTGCCCTTGATTTTCTTGACTGTATATCTCTTAAATGTCAACATATACACGTGCGATTTAGTTTACAAAGATTTTTCAATGCTGAGAACCTCTATCAGAGAGTAAAAAAGGCGTACGGTTCACAATGGTGTAAAATTAAAATGGGATATACCGGGCTAGGATTCGAGTTACAGGAACAAGGGCCAAACAAACCACCATTGAATGGAATCGTCGAGCGAAAACACTTGACAACCTCCTAGAAGCAGCTTTTCTTGAGACCAGACCTTTCTCCATCAATTAGGAATTTGATGTAGTCACTAAACACATTCCTTAAATTGTAGCCATTTGTTGAGTGTTTTTTTTTTTGTGTCTAATCCGCATTTATATAACCATTGCCCTTGATTTTCTTAATTGTATATCTCTTAAATGTCAACATACACACGTGTGATTTAGTTTACGAAGATTTTTCAATGCCGAGAACCTCGATCAGAGAGTAAAAAAGGCGTAAGGTTCACAATGTTGTAAAATTAAAATAGGATATACCGAGCTAGGATTCGAGTTACAGGAACAAGGGCCAAACCAACCAACCAAGAATGGAATCGTCAAGTGAAAAGACTTGACAACCTCCTAGAAGCAGCTTTTCTTGCCACCATACATTTCTCCATCAATTAGGAATCTGATGACATCACTAAACACATTCCTTAAATTGTAGCCATTTGTTGAGTATTTTTTTTTTTTGGTGTCTAATCCGCATATATATCACCAATTCCCTTGATTTTCTTGACTGTATATCTCTTAAATGTCAACATATACACGTGTGATTTAGTTTTCGAAGATTTTTCAATGCCGAGAACCTCGATTGGAGAGTAAAAAAGGCGTAAGATTCACAATGGTGTAAAATTAAAATGAGATATACCGGTCTAGGATTCGAGTTACAGGAACAAGGGCCAAACCAACCACCCAAGATTGGAATCGATGAGCGAAAACACTTGACAACCTCCTAGAAGCAGCTTTTCTTGCCACCACCAGACCTTTCTCCATCAATTAGGAATCTGCTGCCGTCACTAAACACATTCCTTAAATTGTAGCCATTTGCTGAATATTTTTTTTTTTGGTGTCTAATCCGCATATATATCACCAATTCCCTTGATTTTCTTGACTGTATATCTCTTAAATGTCAACATATACACGTGTGATTTAGTTTTCGAAGATTTTTCAATGCCGGTAACCTCGATCAAAGAGTAAAAAAGGCGTAAGCTTCACAATGGTGTAAAATTAAAATGAGATATACTGGGCTAGGATTCGAGTTACAGGAACAAGGGCCAAACCAACCACCCAGGAATGGAATCGTCGAGCGAAAACACTTGACAACCTTCTAGAAGTAGCTTTTCTTACCTCCAGACCTTTCTCCATCAATTAGGAATCTGATGCTGTCACTAAACACATTCCTTAAATTGTAGCCATTTGTTGAGTGTTTTTTTTTGGTGTCTAATCCGCATGTATATCACCATTGCAATTGATATCCTTAACTGTATATCTCTTAAATGTCAACATATACACGTGTGATTTAGTTTACGAAGATTTTTCAATGCCGAGAAGCTCGACCAGAGAGTAAAAAAGGCATAAGGTTCACAATGGTGTAAAATTAAAATGGGATATACCGGGCTAGGATTCGAGTTACAGGAACAAGGCCCAAACCAACCACCCAATAATGGAATAGTTGAATGAAAACACTTGACAACCTCCTAGAAGCAGCTTTTCTTGCCACCAGACCTTTCTCTATCAATTAGGAATCTGATGCCGTCACTAAACACATTCCTTAAATTGTAGCCATTTGTTGAGTGTTTTTTTTTTTGGTGTCTAATCCGCATATATATCACCATTGCCCTTGATTTTCTTGACTGTATATCACTTAAATGTCAACATTTACACGTGTGATTTAGCTTACGAAGATTTCTCAATGCCGAGAATCTCGATCAGAGATAAAATAGGCGTAAGGTTCACAATGGTGTAAAATTAAAATGGGCTATACCGGGCTAGGATTCGAGTTACAGGAACAAGGGCCAAGCCAACCACCAAAAAAACGGAAAATTCGAGCGAAAACACTTGACAACCACCTAGATAAAACTTTTCTTACCACCAGACATTTTTACATCAATTAGGAATCTGATGCCGTCACTAAACACATTCCTTAAATTGTAGCCATTTGTTAAGTGTTTTTTTTTGTGTCTAATCCGCATATATATCACCATTGCCCTTGATTTTCTTGACTGTATATCTCTTAAATGTCAACATATACACGTGTGATTTAGTTTACGAAGATTTTTCAATGCCAAGAACCTCGATCAGAGAGTAAAAAAGGCGTAAGGTTCACAATGTTGTAAAATTAAAATGGGATTTACCTGGCTAGGATTCGAGTAACAGGAACAATGGCCAAACCAACCACCCAAGAATGGAATCGTCGAGCGAAAACACTTGACAACCTCCTAGAAACAGCTTTTCTTGCCACCAGACCTTTCTCCATCAATTAGGAATCTGATGCCGTCTCTAAACACTTTCCTTAAATTGTATCCATTTGTTGAGTGTTTTTTTTTGGTGTCTAATCCGCATATATATCACTGCTGCCCTTGATTTTCTTAACTGTATATCTCTTAAATATCAACATATACACGTGTGATTTAGTTTACGAAGATTTTTCAATGCCGAGAACCTCGATCAGAGAGTAAAAAAGGCGTAAGGTTCTCAATGGTGTAAAATTAAAATGGGATATACTGGGCTACAATTTGAGTTACAGGCACAAGGGCCAAACCAACCACCCAAGAATGGAATCGTCGAGCGAAAACACTTGACAACCTCCTAGAAGCAGCTTTTCTTGCCACCAGACCTTTCTCCATCAATTATGAATCTGATGCCGTCACTAAACACATTCCTTAAATTGTAGCCATTTATTCAGTGATTTTTTTTTGTGTCTAATTCGCATATATATCATCATTGCCCTTGATTTTCTTAATTGTATATCTCTTAAATGTCAACATATACACGTGTGATTTAGTTTACGAAGATTTTTCAATGCCGAGAACCTCGATCAGAGAGTAAAAAAGGCCTAAGGTTCACAATGGTGTAAAATTAAAATAGGATATACCGAGCTAGGATTCGAGTTACAGGAACAAGGGCCAAACCAACCACCCAAGAATGGAATCGTCGAGCGAAAAGACTTGACCACCTCCTAGAAGCAGCTTTTCTTGCCACCATACATTTCTCCATCAATTAGGAATCTGACACATTCCTTAAATTGTAGCCATTTGTTGAGTATTTTTTTTTGTTGTCTAATCCGCATATATATCACCATTGCCCTTGATTTTCTTGACTGTATATCTCTTAAATGTTAACATATACACGTGTGATTTAGTTTACGAAGATTTTTCAATGCCGAGAACCACGATTGGAGAGTAAAAAAGGCGTAAGATTCACAATGGTGTAAAATTAAAATGGGATATACCGGGCTAGGATTCGAGTTACAGGAACAAGGGCCAAACCAACCTCCCAAGATTGGAATCGACGAGCGAAAACACTTGACAACCTCCTAGAAGCAGCTTTTCTTGCCACCACCAGACCTTTCTACATTAATTAGGAATCTGCTGCCGTCACTAAACACATTATTTAAATTGTAGCCATTTGCTGAGTATTTTTTTTGGTGTCTAATCAGCATATATATCACCAATGCCCTTGATTTTCTTGACTGTATATCTCTTAAATGTCAACATATACACGTGTGATTTAGTTTACGAAGATTTTTCTATGCCGGTAACCTTGATCAAAGAGTAAAAAAGGCGTAAGGTTCACAATTGTCACGGCCCCCGACCCGGTTTTACCCGTTTCAGGAGCCGCGGAACAGAAATCCCGTGGTATTTATTTAACTGAGTTTAACAGCGAAAGTTTATCATCAGGATCGTTGTAAAGCTAAAATTTTCCCGATTATTTTATTTCACAATTCGGGATAAAACCCTGGTAATTTACAATCATATGATTTCACTGAGAAATCTTTATTTTACAAAACATGTTTCTTTATTTTATAATGAGCCACTTTCTTAAGCTTGAAATGTTCCACAACACTTTTCCTGAATTACAACAGATCACCTGAAACATGTTTGAAAAAGGTTTTGTCAGCGGAAAATACTGAGTGAATCATTCTATTTATTAAAATAATCTTGTTTGTTATAATTTACAGTATTAAGGAAGATTACAATGTTTCTGATATCAAACCAATCACCCACAGTACTTTATCACTTGACCCATTGGCCCATTCGTCCAATGGTGTCTGTGATTATGGTCATATCACCCCTTGGCTGCCCCAATGGTGAAGATTATCAAGTAATGTATACAAAACCCCACATACCGGCTGTAATATGGTGATTACATAAACTAAATCCCTGTAACTATAACTTTGAAATAAATAGGGTTTTGTAAAGCAATTTGATAAAAAGAGAATGACTCACATTGCAGATTTAACACGGACGGAGTCTAGTCTATGGATTAGCCTTGTTAACCTAATTTAAATAATAATGCACACAAAACTGGGTTAGTAATCAATACAGCATTTACGATAACTCACGAGATCAACCCTCACAACGAATGACAAAGTGCTATGCTTAAACATCCATCGAATTAACGACTAATGACAAAGCATCACCCTAATGTGGGCAGCACTTAAACATCCATTGAGTACATTGATCGATCGGAAAATGAATCGTAATAGCGATCGAGTTATTACCCTGTTTTGCGGCAGCAATTCGGGATTCGTGTGTGTTTTGTAGTAATTAAGCAATATCTCAACGTACGTATGGAATTTTTTACGTCGAACTGACACTCAATTGCATGAAACAGACTGTTCTATTTATACTTAAAAATGGTTTCCCCCGCGTGTCGCGAAGGGTGACCTTGTTCTGTCGCGTGTCGCGGGAGGTAACAATCTACCCTAGGGTAGCCTTGTGTCCCAGTAGGCTTGCTGAGTTGGTTTCGTGTTATTTCGTATTTTTGACAACGAACTGTATAGATATTACCGATTAGGGTTTACCCCCTCTGTGTTTTAGGGGCCCTGATCCTGATTCCGATTGTTCTGAAAATTTTAGGGATTATGTAGAATTACTTGGGTGTCTCAATTAGGGTTTCCTTTTGGATAGACTAATACAATAAATAGAAATTTTGATACGAGTTGTTACATTCTCCCCACCTTAATAAAAATCTATTTTGGAAAAATCCTTAATAAACCGTCTATAATACCCAGCTAAACCTATAAAACTTCTAATTTCCATTGCGGTTTGCGGAACCTTCCAATTGGTAATTGCCTCTATTTTAGAAGGATCTACATGAATACCATCGTGATTCACCATGTGTCCTAAGAATTGTACTTCTTGTAGCCAAAATTCACATTTTGAGAATTTGGCATACAGCTTTTCTTTTCTTAACAATGTTAAGAGTGCATGTAAGTGCTGACAATGTTCGTCTTGACTTTTTGAATAAATAAGTATATCATCTATGAAGACAATTACAAATTTATCCAAATACGGTTTACAGATCCTATTCATCATGTCCATGAATGCGGCAGGAGCATTCGTTAACCCAAAGGGCATGACTGTAAACTCGTAATGACCATATCTAGTTCTAAAAGCAGTCTTAGGTATGTCTTCCTCTTGTACTTTTAATTGATGATATCCAGAGCGTAAATCGATCTTAGAAAAATATCTAGCTCCTTGAAGTTGATCAAACAGATCATCAATCCTAGGTAATGGGTATCGATTCTTAATTGTAACCTTCAATTCTCTATAATCAATACACATTCTCATTGAACCATCCTTTTTCTTTACAAACAACACTGGAGCTCCCCCAAGGGGATGAGCTAGGTTGTATGAATCCTTTACTTAGTAATTCATCTAATTGCTTCTTCAGTTCTAACATTTCGGTAGGAGCTAACCGATAAGGTGCCTTGGCTATCGGTGTAGTTCCTGGAATTAGATGAATCCTAAATTCTACCTCCCTATCTGGTGGTAATCCTGGTAATTCTTCTGGGAATACATCTGGGTATTCTGAGACTACAGGAATTTCCTTAAGTTCTTTACCCTTAGTACGAATGATTACCGAAATCATATATACTATTCCTTGTTTTCGTTCATAGCTAGCAACTTTCATTACTGATATGAATTTCATGGGTTTACGTGGTTTATCTCCTGTAATCATGATTACTTCTCCAGTAGGTGCTTGAATTTCTATAGAGTTTTTATCACAAATGATTTGAGCATGGTTGGCTATTAACCAATCCATTCCTAACACAACATCAAATTCAGCTAAATTCATAGGTAACAGATTTGCAGCAAATTTATGACCTGAAAGTTTTATTTTTACTTTTTGCAAAACCTGATCTATTTTAACCGAATTCCCATCTACGGTTTCGACTGTAAAAATCTGCCTAATGTTGGTTAAAGGTAACTTAAGAGCTTGACAGAATAAAGTATTTATAAAACTTTGGTTTGCACCAGAGTCAAATAATACTTTTGCGTATACGTTGTGAACTAGGAACGTACCAGATATAACATCTGGAATGAGTTCTGCTTCTTGAGTGGTTAGCTGGAATGCTCTGACATTCTTCTTAGTAGCTCCGTCTGTCGCCTTGGTTTTGTTGTCTGCTGGTTTGGCCAATTTAGGACATTCTGTTTTATAATGCCCCGCTTCTCCACAGTTAAAACAGATTATGGTTTTCTTTCTGCAGTTTTCTTCACGATGTCCTACAGCTTTGCAAAGGTTGCAGGTTACATTACATCTTCCATAATGTTTCCTTTTGCAATTCCTACAGAAAGGTGGATTTGAAGATTGCCCTGCTCCTCTTTTCTTGAAGTTATTACTATTACCCATACGAAATCCTTGGGTAATTTTCTGAGCCAGTTCCTTTTTCTTATTTTCATCTTGCGTGCATACTAGTTCATCAGTTAGGGTGTTGGCTAGTTCCACTGCATCGTCAATAGTGCGAGGTCTCGCAGCTTTAACGATATTGCGGATTTCGCTAATTAATCCCCAAATATAGCGAGAAATGAGTACCGGTTCTGACGAAGCCACCGTTGGTACCACTCTAGCATATTCGAAAAATGTCGAAGTATAACCGCGACAATCTACACCCGTCATCCGATGATTTAGGAATTTATTTGCCATTTGATCTTTTTCATATTCGGGACAGTGTTTTCGCTCGACAATTACACTCTTGGGTGGTTGGTTTGGCCCTTGTTCCTGTAACTCGAATTCTAGCCCTGTATATCCCATTTTAATTTTACACCATTATGAACCTTACGCCTTTTTTACTCTCTGATCGAGGTTCTCGGCATTGAAAAATCTTTGTAAACTAAATCACACGTGTATATGTTGGCATTTAAGAGATATACAGTCAAGAAAATCAAGGGCAATGGTGATATATATGCGGATTAGACACAAAAAAAAACTCAACAAATGGCTACAATTTAAGGAATGTGTATAGTGATGGCATCAGATTCTTAATTGATGGAGAAAGGTCTGGTGGCAAGAAAAGCTGCTTCTAGGAGGTTGTCAAGTGTTTTCGCTCGACGATTCCATTCTTGGGTGGTTGGTTTGGCCCTCGTTCCTGTAACTCGAATCCTAACCCGATATATCCCATTTTAATTTTACACCATTGTGAACCTTACACCTTTTTTACTTTCTGATCGACGTTCTCGGCATTGAAAAATCTTCGTAAACTAAATCACACGTGTATATGTTGACATTTAAGAGATATACAGTCAAGAAAATCAAGGGCAATGGTGATATATATGCGGATTAGACACCAAAAAAAAACACACTTAATAAATGGCTACAATTTAAGGAATATGTTTAGTGACGGCATCAGATTCCTAATTGAAGGAGAACGGTCTGGTAGCAAGAAAAGCAACTTCTAGGAGGTTGTCAAGTGTTTCCGCTCGACGATTCCATTCTTGGGTGGTTGGTTTGGCCCTTGTTCCTGTAACTCGAATCCTAGCCCGGTATATCTCATTTTAATTTTACACGATTGTGAACCTTACGCCTTTTTTACTCTCCGATCGAGGTTCTCGGCATTGAAAAATCTTTGTAAAGTAAATCACACGTGTATATGTTGACATTTAAGAGATATACAGTCAAGAAACTCAAGGGCAATGGTGATATATATGCGGATTAGACACCAAAAAAAAACACACTCAACAAATGGCTACAATTTAAGGAATGTGTTTTGTGACGGCATTAGATTCCTAATTGATGAAGAAAGATCTGGTGGCAAGAAAAGCTGCTTCTAGGAGGTTGTCAAGTGTTTTCGCTCGACGATTCCATTCTTGGGGGGTTGGTTTGGCCCTTTTTCCAGTAACTCGAATCCTAGCCTGGTATATCCCATTTTAATTTTACACCATTGTGAACCATACGCCTTTTTTACTCTTTGATCGACGTTCTCGGCATTGAAAAATCTTCGTAAACTAAATCACACGTGTATATTTTGACATTTAAGAGATATACAGTCAAGAAAATCAAGGGCAATGGTGATATATATGCGGATTAGACATCAAAAAAAAAACACTCAACAAATGGCTACAATTTAAGGAATGTGTTTAGTGACGGCATCAGATTCCTAATTGATGGAGAACGGTCTGGTGGCAAGAAAAGTAACTTCTAGGAGGTTGTCAAGTGTTTTCGCTCGACGATTCCGTTCTTGGGTGGTTGGTTTGGCCCTTGTTCCTGTAACTCGAATCCTAGCCCGGTATATCTCATTTAAATTTTACACGATTGTGAACCTTACGCCTTTTTTACTCTCCGATCGAGGTTCTCGGCATTGAAAAATCTTTGTAAACTAAATCACACGTGTATATGTTGACATTTAAGAGAAATACAGTCAAGAAAATCAAGGGCAATGGTGATATATATGCGGATTAGACACAAAAAAAAAACACACTCAACAAATGGCTACAACTTAAGGAATGTGTTTTGTGACGGCATCAGATTCCTAATTGATGGAGAAAGGTCTGGTGGCAAGAAAAGTTGTTTCTAGGAGGTTGTCAAGTGTTTTCGCTCGATGATTCCATTCTTGGATGGTTGGTTTGGCCCTCGTTCCTATAACTCGAATCCTAACCCGATATATCCCATTTTAATTTTACACCATTGTGAACCTTACGCTTTTTTTACTTTCTAATCGAGGTTCTTGGCATTGAAAAATCTTCGTAAACTAAATCACACGTGTATATGTTGACATTTAAGAGATATACAGTCAGGAAAATCAAGGGCGATGGTGATATATATGAGGATTAGACACCAAAAAAAAAAACCCTCAACAAATGGCTACAATTTAAGGAATGTGTTTAGTGACGGCATCAAATTCCTAATTGATGGAGAAAGGTCTGGTGGCAAGAATAGCTGCTTCTCGGAGGTTGTCAAGTGTCTTCGCTCGACGATTCCATTCTTGGTTGGTTGGTTTGGCCCTTGTCCCTGTAACTCGAATCCTAGCCCGGTATATCCCATTTTAATTTTACACCAATGTAAACCTTACGCCTTTTTTACTCTCTGATCGAGGTTCTCGGCATCGAAAAATCTTCGTAAACTAAATCACACGTGTATATGTTAACATTTAAGAGATATACAGTCAAGAAAATCAAGGGCAATGGTGATATATATGCGGATTAGACACAAAAAAAAAACCACTCAACAATTGGCTACAATTTAAGGAATGTGTTTAGTGACGAGATCAGATTCCTAATTGATGGGGAAAGTTCTGGAGGCAAGAAAAGCTGCTTCTAGGAGGTTGTCAAGTGTTTTCACTCGACAATTCTATTCTTGGGTGGTTGGTTTGGCCCTTGTTCCTGTAACTCGAATCCCAGCCAGGTATATACCATTTTAATTTTACACCATTGTGAACCTTACGGCTTTTTAATCCTCTTATCGAGGTTCTCGGCATTGAAAAATTTTCGTAAACTAAATCACACGTGTATATATTTACATTTAAGAGATATACAGTCAGAAAATCAAGGGCAATGGTCATATATATGCGGATTAGACACCAAAAAAAAACACTCAACAAATGACTACAATTTAAGGAATGTGTTTAGTGACGACATCAGATTCCTAATTGATGGAGAAAGGTCTGGTGGCAAGAAAAGCTGCTTCTAGGAGGTTGTCAAGTGTTTTCGCTTGACGATTCCATTCTTGGGTGGTTAGTTTGGCCCTTGTTCCTGTAACTTGAATCCTAGCCCGGTATATCCCATTTTAATTTTACACCATTGTGAACCATGCGCCTTTTTTACACTCTGATCGAGGTTCTCGGCGTTGAAAAATCTGCGTAAACTAAATCACACGTGTATATGTTTACATTTAAGAGATATACATTCAAGAAAATCAAGGGCAATGGTGATATATATGCAGATTAGACACCAAAAAAAACACTCAACAAATGGCTACAAATTATGGAATGTGTTTAGTGACGACATCAGATTCCTAATTGATGGAGAAAGGTCTGGTGGCAAGAAAAGCTGCTTCTAGGAGGTTGTCAAGTGTTTTCGCTCGACGATTCCATTCTTGGGTGGTTGGTTTGGCACTTGTTCCTGTAACTCGAATCCTAGCCCGGTATATCTCATTTTAATTTTACACCATTGTGAATCTTACGCCTTTCTTATTCTCTGATCGAGGTTCTCGGCATTGAAAAATATTCGTAAACTAAATCACACGTGTATATGTTGACATTTAAGAGATATGCAGTCAAGAAAATCAAGGGCAATGGTGATATATATGCGGATTAGACACCAAAAAAACACATTCAACAAATGGCTACAATTTAAGGAATGTGTTTACTGACGACATCAGATTCCTAATTGATGGAGAAAGGTCTGGTGGCAAGAAAAGCTGCTTCTAGGAGGTTGTGAAGTGTTTTCGCTCGGCGATTCCATTCTTGGATGGTTGGTTTGGCCCTTGTTCCTGTAACTCGAATCCTAGCCCGGTATATCCCATTTTAATTTTACACCATTGTGAACCTTACGCCTTTTTTACTCTCTGATCGAGGTTCTCGGCATTGAAAAATCATCGTAAACTAAATCACACGTGTATATGTTGACATTTAAGAGATATACAGTCAAGAAAATTAAGGGCAATGGTGATATATATGCGGATTAGACACCAAAAAAACACTCAACAAATGGCTACAACTTAAGGAATGTGTTTAGTGACGGCATCAGATTCCTAATTGATGGAGAAAGGTCTGGTGGTGGCAAGAAAAGCTGTTTCTAGGAGGTTGTCAAGTGTTTTCGCTCGACGATTCCATTCTTGGGTGGTTGGTTTGGCCCTTGTTCCTGTAACTCGAATCCTAGCCCGGTATATCCTATTTTAATTTTACACCATTGTGAACCTTACGCCTTTTTTACTCTCTGATTGAGGTTCTCGGATTTGAAAAATCTTTGTAAACTAAATCAGACGTGTATATGTTGACATTTAAGAGATATACAGTCAAGAAAATCAAGGGCAATGGTGATATATATGCGGATTAGACACCAAAAAAAAACACTCAACAAATGGCAACAATTTTAGGAATGTGTTTAGTGGCGGCATCAGATTCCTAATTGATGGAGAAAGGTCTTGTGGCAATAAAAGCTGCTTCTAGGAGGTTGTCAAGTGTTTTCACTCGAGGATTCCATTCTTGGGTGGTTGGTTTGGCCCTCGTTCCTGTAACTCGAATCCTAACCCGATATATCCCATTTTAATTTTACACCATTGTGAACCTTACACCTTTTTTTCTTTCTGATCGACGTTCTCGGCATTGAAAAATCTTCGTAAACTAAATCACACGTGTATATGTTGACATTTAAGAGATATACAGTCAAGAAAATCAAGGGCAATGGTGATATATATGCGGATTAGACACCAAAAAAAAACACACTTAATAAATGGCTACAATTTAAGGAATATGTTTAGTGACGGCATCAGATTCCTAATTGATGGAGAACGGTCTGGTAGCAAGAAAAGCAACTTCTAGGAGGTTGTCAAGTGTTTCCGCTCGACGATTCCATTCTTGGGTGGTTGGTTTGGCCCTTGTTCCTGTAACTCGAATCCTATCCCGGTATATCTCATTTTAATTTTACACCATTGTGAACCTTACGCCTTTTTTACTCTCCGATCGAGGTTCTCGGCATTGAAAAATCTTTGTAAACTAAATCACACGTGTATATGTTGACATTTAAGAGATATACAGTCAAGAAAATCAAGGGCAATGGTGATATATACGCGGATTAGACACCAAAAAAAACACACTCAACAAATGGCTACAATTTAAGGAATGTGTTTTGTGACGGCATCAGATTCTAATTGATGGAGAAAGATCTGGTGGCAAGAAAAGCTGCTTCTAGGAGGTTGTCAAGTGTTTTCGCTCGACGATTCCATTCTTGGGGGGTTGGTTTGGCCCTTGTTCCAGTAACTCGAATCCTAGCCTGGTATATCCCATTTTAATTTTACACCATTGTGAACCTTACGCCTTTTTTACTCTCTGATCGAGGTTCTAGCATTGAAAAATCTTCATAAACTAAATCACACGTGTATATTTTGACATTTAAGAGATATACAGTCAAGAAAATCAAGGGCAGTGGTGATATATATGCGGATTAGACACAAAAAAAAAACACTCAACAAATGGCTACAATTTAAGGAATGTGTTTAGTGACGGCATCGGATTCCTAATTGATGGAAAACGGTCTGGTGGCAAGAAAAGTAACTTCTAGGAGGTTGTCAAGTGTTTTCGCTCGACGATTCCATTCTTGGGTGGTTGGTTTGGCCCTTGTTCCTGTAACTCGAATCCTAGCCCGGTATATCTCATTTTAATTTTACACGATTGTGAACCGTACGCCTTTTTTACTCTCCGATCGAGGTTCTCGGCATTGAAAAATCTTTGTAAACTAAATCACGCGTGTATATGTTGACATTTAAGAGATATACAGTCAAGCAAATCAAGGGCAATGGTGATATATATGCGGATTAGACACCAAAAAAAACATTCTCAACAAATGGCTACAATTTAAGGAATGTGTTTTGTGACGGCATTAGATTCCTAATTGATGAAGAAAGATCTGGTGGCAAGAAAAGCTGCTTCTAGGAGGTTGTCAAGTGTTTTCGCTCGACGATTCCATTCTTGGGGGGTTGGTTTGGACCTTTTTCCAGTAACTCGAATCCTAGCCTGGTATATCCCATTTTAATTTTACACCATTGTGAACCACACGCCTTTTTTACCCTCTGATCGACGTTCTCGGCATTGAAAAATCTTCGTAAACTAAATCACACGTGTATATTTTGACATTTAAGAGATATACAGTCAAGAAAATCAAGGGCAATGGTGATATATATGCGGATTAGACACAAAAAAAAACACTCAACAAATGGCTACAATTTAAGGAATGTGTTTAGTGACGGCATCAGATTCCTAATTGATGGAGAACGGTCTGGTGGCAAGAAAAGTAACTTCTAGGAGGTTGTCAAGTGTTTTCGCTCGACGATTCCATTCTTGGGTGGTTGGTTTGGCCCTTGTTCCTGTAACTCGAATCCTAGCCCGGTATATCCCATTTTAATTTTACCCCATTGTGAACCTTACCCCTTTTTTACTCTCTGATTGAGGTTCTCGGCATTGAAAAATCTTCTTAAACTAAATTACACGTGTAAATGTTGATATTTAAGAGATATACAGTCAAGAAAATCAAGGGCAATGGTGATATATATGCGGATTAGACACACAAAAAAAACACTCAACAAATGGCTACAATTTAAGGAATGTGTTTAGTCATGGCATTAGATTCCTAATTGATGGAGAAAGGTCTGGTGGTGGCAAGAAAAGCTACTTCTAGGAGGTTGTCTTGTGTTTTCGCTCGACGATTCCATTCTTGGGTGGTTTGTTTGGCCCTTGTTCCTGTATCTCGAATCCTAGCCCGTTATATCCCATTTTAATTTTACACCATTGTAAACCTTACGCATTTTTTACTCTCTGATCGAGGTTCTCGGCATTGAAAAATCTTCGTAAACTAAATCACACGTGTATATGATAACATTTTAGAGATATACAGTCAAGAAAATCAAGGGCAATGGTGATATATATACGGATTAGACACCAAAAAAAAAAAACACTCAACAAATGGCTACAATTTAAGGAATGTGTTTAGTGACGGCATCAGATTCCTAATTGATGGAGAAAGGTCTGGTGGCAAGAAAAGCTGCTTCTAGGAGGTTGTCAAGTGTTTTCGCCTTGACGATTCCATTCTTGGGTTGTTGGTTTAGCCCTTGTTCCGGTAACTCGAATCCTAGCCCGGTATATCCCATTTTAATTTTACACCATTGTGAACCTTACGTCTTTTTTACTCTCTGATCGAGGTTCTCGGCATTGAAAAATCTTCGTAAACTAAATCATACGTGTATATGTTGACGTTTAAGAGATATACAGTCAAGAAAATCAAGGGCAATGGTGTTATATATGCGGATTAGACACGAAAAAAAAAACACTCAACAAATGGCTACAATTTAAGGAATGTGTTTAGTGACGGTATCAGATTCCTAATTGATTGAGAAAGGTCTGGTGGCAAGAAAAGCTGCTTCTAGGAGGTTGTCAAGTGTTTTCGCTCGACAATTCCACTCTTGGGTGGTTGGTTTGGCCCTTGTATCTGTAACTCGAATTCTAGCCCGGTATATCCCAATTTAATTTTACACCATTATGAACCTTACGCCTTTTTTACTCTCTGATCGAGGTTCTCGGCATTGAAAAATCTTTGTAAACTAAATCACACGTGTATATGTTGACATTTAAGAGATATACAGTCAAGAAAATCAAGGGTAATGGTGATATATATGAAGATTAGACACCAAAAAAAAAACACTCAACAAATGGCTACAATTTAAGGAATGTGTTTAGTGACGGCATCGGATTCGTAATTGATGGAGAAAGGTCTGGTGGTAAGAAAAGCTGCTTCTAGGAGGTTTTCAAGTGTTTTCGCTCGACGATTTCATTCTTGGGTGGTTGGTTTGGCCCTTGTTCTTGTAACTCGAATCCTAGCCCGATATATCCCATTTTAATTTTACACCATTGTGAACCTTACGCCTATTTTACTCTGTGATCGAGGTTCTCGGCATTGAAAAATCTTCGTAAACTAAGTCACACGTGTATATGTTGACATTTAAGAGACATACAGTTGAGAAAATCAAGGGCAATGGTGATATATATACGCGGATTAGACACAAAAAAAACACTCAACAAATGGCTACAACTTAAGGAATGTGTATAGTGACGGCATCAGATTCTTAATTGATGGAGAAACGTCTGGTGGCAAGAAAAGCTGCTTCTAGGAGGTTGTCAAGTGTTTTCGCCTTGACGATTCCATTCTTGGGTTGTTGGTTTAGCCCTTGTTCCGGTAACTCGAATCCTAGCCCGGTATATCCCATTTTAATTTTACACCATTTTGAACCTTACGTCTTTTTTACTCTCTGATCGAGGTTCTCGGGATTGAAAAATCTTCGTAAACTAAATCACACGTGTATATGTTGACGTTTAAGAGATATACAGTCAAGAAAATCAAGGGCAATGGTGTTATATATGCGGATTAGACACGAAAAAAAAAACACTCAACAAATGGCTACAATTTAAGGAATGTGTTTAGTGACGGTATCAGATTCCTAATTGATTGAGAAAGGTCTGGTGGCAAGAAAAGCTGCTTCTAGGAGGTTGTCAAGTGTTTTCGCTCGACAATTCCACTCTTGGGTGGTTGGTATGGCCCGTGTTCCTGTAACTTGAATTCTAGCCCGGTATATCTCATTTTAATTTTACACCATTATGAACCTTACGCCTTTTTTACTCTCTGATCGAGGTTCTCGGCATTGAAAAATCTTTGTAAACTAAATCACACGTGTATATGTTGACATTTAAGAGATATACAGTCAAGAAAATCAAGGGCAATGGTGATATATATGCGGATTAGACACAAAAAAAAACTCAACAAATGGCTACAATTGAAGGAATGTGTATAGTGACGGCATCAGATTCTTAATTGATGGAGAAACGTCTGGTGGCAAGAAAAGCTGCTTCTAGGAGGTTGTCAAGTGTTTTCGCTCGACGATTCCATTCTTGGGTGGTTGGTTTGGCCCTCGTTCCTGTAACTCGAATCCTAACCCGATATATCCCATTTTAATTTTACACCATTGTGAACCTTACACCTTTTTTACTTTCTGATCGACGTTCTCGGCATTGAAAAATCTTCGTAAACTAAATCACACGTGTATATGTTGACATTTAAGAGATATACAGTCAAGAAAATCAAGGGCAATGGTGATATATATGCGGATTAGACACAAAAAAACAAAAACACACTTAATAAATGGCTACAATTTAAGGAATGTGTGTAGTGACGGCATCAGATTCCTAATTGATGGAGAACGGTCTGGTGGCAAGAAAAGCAACTTCTAGGAGGTTGTCAAGTGTTTCCGCTCGACGATTCCATTCTTGGGTGGTTGGTTTGGCCCTTGTTCCTGTAACTCGAATCCTAGCCCGGTATATCTCATTTTAATTTTACACCATTGTGAACCTTACGCCTTTTTTACTCTCCGATCGAGGTTCTCGGCATTGAAAAATCTTTGTAAACTAAATCACACGTGTATATGTTGACGTTTAAGAGATATACAGTCAAGAAAATCAAGGGCATTGGTGATATATATGCGGATTAGACACCAAAAAAAAACACACTCAACAAATGGCTACAATTTAAGGAATGTGTTTTGTGACGGCATCAGATTCCTAATTGATGGAGAAAGATCTGGTGGCAAGAAAAGCTGCTTCTAGGAGGTTGTCAAGTGTTTTCGCTCGACGATTCCATTATTGGGGGGTTGGTTTGGCCCTTGTTCCAGTAACTCGAATCCTAGCCTGGTATATCCCATTTTAATTTTACCCCATTGTGAACCTTACGCCTTTTTTACTCTCTGATCGAGGTTCTAGCATTGAAAAATCTTCGTAAACTAAATCACACGTGTATATTTTGACATTTAAGAGATATACAGTCAAGAAAATCAAGGGCAATGGTGATATATATATATATATGCGGATTAGACACAAAAAAAAAACACTCAACAAATGGCTACAATTTAAGGAATGTGTTTAGTGACGGCATCAGATTCCTATTTGATGGAGAAAGGTTTGGTGGAAAGAAAAGCTACTTCTAGGAGGTTGCCAAATGTTTTCGCTCGACGATTCCATTCTTGGGTGGTTGGTTTGGCCCTTGTTCCTGTAACTCGAATCCTAGCCCGGTATATCCCATTTTAATTTTACACCATTGTGAACCTTACGCCTTTTTTACTCTCTGATCGAGGTTCTCGGCATTGAAAAATCTTCTTAAACTAAATTAAACGTGTAAATGTTGATATTTAAGAGATATACAGTCAAGAAAATCAAGGGCAATGGTGATATATATGCGGATTAGACACACAAAAAAAACACTCAACAAATGGCTACAATTTAAGGAATGTGTTTAGTGATGGCATTAGATTCCTAATTGATGGAGAAAAGTCTGGTGGGGGCAAGAAAAGCTACTTCTAGGAGGTTGTCTTGTGTTTTCGCTCGACGATTCCATTCTTGGGTGGTTGGTTTGGCCCTTGTTCCTGTATCTCGAATCCTAGCCCGTTATATCCCATTTTAATTTTACACCATTGTGAACCTTACGCATTTTTTACTCTCTGATCGAGGTTCTTGGCATTGAAAAATCTTCGTAAACTAAATCACACGTGTATATGTTGACATTTTAGAGATATACAGTCAAGAAAATCAAGGGCAATGGTGATATATATACGGATTAGACACCAAAAAAAAAAACACTCAACAAATGGCTACAATTTAAGTAATGTGTTTAGTGACGGCATCAAATTCCTAATTGATGGAGAAAGGTCTGGTGGCAAGAAAAGCTGCCTCTAGGAGGTTGTAAAGTGTTTTCGCCTTGACGATTCCATTCTTGGGTTGTTGGTTTAGCCCTTGTTCCGGTAACTCGAATCCTAGCCCGATATATCCCATTTTAATTTTACACCATTGTGAACCTTAAGTCTCTTTTGCTCTCTGATCGAGGTTCTCGGCATTGAAAAATCTTCGTAAACTAAATCACACGTGTATATGTTGACGTTTAAGAGATATACAGTCAAGAAAATCAAGGGCAATGGTGTTATATATGCAGATTAGACACGAAAAAAAAAAACACTCAACAAATGGCTACAATTTAAGGAATGTGTTTAGTGACGGTATCAGATTCCTAATTGATTGAGAAAGGTCTGGTGGCAAGAAAAGCTGCTTCTAGGAGGTTGTCAAGTGTTTTCGCTCGACAATTACACTCTTGGGTGGTTGGTTTGGCCCTTGTTCCTGTAACTCGAATTCTAGCCCTGTATATCCCATTTTAATTTTACACCATTATGAACCTTACGCCTTTTTTACTCTCTGATCGAGGTTCTCGGCATTGAAAAATCTTTGTAAACTAAATCACACGTGTATATGTTGACATTTAAGAGATATACAGTCAAGAAAATCAAGGGCAATGGTGATATATATGCGGATTAGACACAAAAAAAAACTCAACAAATGGCTACAATTTAAGGAATGTGTATAGTGACGGCATCAGATTCTTAATTGATGGAGAAAGGTCTGGTGGCAAGAAAAGCTGCTTCTAGGAGGTTGTCAAGTGTTTTCGCTCGACGATTCCATTCTTGGGTGGTTGGTTTGGCCCTCGTTCCTGTAACTCGAATCCTAACCCGATATATCCCATTTTAATTTTACACCATTGTGAACCTTACACCTTTTTTACTTTCTGATCGACGTTCTCGGCATTGAAAAATCTTCGTAAACTAAATCACACGTGTATATGTTGACATTTAAGAGATATACAGTCAAGAAAATCAAGGGCAATGGTGATATATATGCGGATTAGACACCAAAAAAAAAACACACTTAATAAATGGCTACAATTTAAGGAATATGTTTAGTGACGGCATCAGATTCCTAATTGATGGAGAATGGTCTGGTAGCAAGAAAAGCAACTTCTAGGAGGTTGTCAAGTGTTTCCGCTCGACGATTCCATTCTTGGGTGGTTGGTTTGGCCCTTGTTCCTGTAACTCGAATCCTAGCCCGGTATATCTCATTTTAATTTTACACCATTGTGAACCTTACGCCTTTTTTACTCTCCGATCGAGGTTCTCGGCATTGAAAAATCTTTGTAAAGTAAATCACACGTGTATATGTTGACATTTAAGAGATATACAGTCAAGAAACTCAATGGCAATGGTGATATATATGCGGATTAGACACCAAAAAAAACACACTCAACAAATGGCTACAATTTAAGGAATGTGTTTTGTGACGGCATTAGATTCCAAATTGATGAAGAAAGATCTGGTGGCAAGAAAAGCTGCTTCTAGGAGGTTGTCAAGTGTTTTCGCTCGACGATTCCATTCTTGGGGGGTTGGTTTGGCCCTTTTTCCAGTAACTCGAATCCTAGCCTGGTATATCCCATTTAAATTTTACACCATTGTGAACCATACGCCTTTTTTACTCTCTGATCGACGTTCTCGGCATTTAAAAATCTTCGTAAACTAAATCACACGTGTATATGTTGACATTTAAGAGATATACAGTCAAGAAAATCAAGGGCAATGGTGATATATATGCGGATTAGACACCAAAAAAAAAACACTCAACAAATGGCTACAATTTAAGGAATGTGTTTAGTGACGGCATCAGATTCCTAATTGATGGAGAACGGTCTGGTGGCAAGAAAAGTAACTTCTAGGAGGTTGTCAAGTGTTTTCGCTCGACGATTCCGTTCTTGGGTGGTTGGTTTGGCCCTTGTTCCTGTAACTCGAATCCTAGCCCAGTATATCTCATTTTAATTTTACACGATTGTGAACCTTACGCCTTTTTTACTCTCCGATCGAGGTTCTCGGCATTGAAAAATCTTTGTAAACTAAATCACACGTGTATATGTTGACATTTAAGAGAAATACAGTCAAGAAAATCAAGGGCAATGGTGATATATATGCGGATTAGACACAAAAAAAAACACACTCAACAAATGGCTACAATTTAAGGAATGTGTTTAGTGACGGCATCAGATTCCTAATTGATGGAGAAAGGTCTGGTGGCAAGAAAAGCTGCTTCTAGGAGGTTGTCAAGTGTTTTCGCCTTGACGATTCCATTCTTGGGTTGTTGGTTTAGCCCTTGTTCCGGTAACTCGAATCCTAGCCCGGTATATCCCATTTTAATTTTACACCATTTTGAACCTTACGTCTTTTTACTCTCTGATCGAGGTTCTCGGCATTGAAAAATCTTCGTAAACTAAATCACACGTGTATATGTTGACGTTTAAGAGATATACAGTCAAGAAAATCAAGGGCAATGGTGTTATATATGCGGATTAGACACGAAAAAAAAAACACTCAACAAATGGCTACAATTTAAGGAATGTGTTTAGTGACGGTATCAGATTCCTAATTGATTGAGAAATGTCTGGTGGCAAGAAAAGCTGCTTCTAGGAGGTTGTCAAGTGTTTTTGCTCGACAATTCCACTCTTGGGTGGTTGGTATGGCCCTTGTTCCTGTAACTCGAATTCTAGCCCGGTATATCCCATTTTAATTTTACACCATTATGAACCTTACGCCTTTTTTACTCTCTGATCGAGGTTCTCGGCATTGAAAAATCTTTGTAAACTAAATCACACGTGTATATGTTGACATCTAAGAGATATACAGTCAAGAAAATCAAGGGCAATGGTGATATATATGCGGATTAGACACAAAAAAAAAACTCAACAAATGGCTACAATTTAAGGAATGTGTATAGTGACGGCATCAGATTCTCAATTGATGGAGAAACGTCTGGTGGCAAGAAAAGCTGCTTCTAGGAGGTTGTCAAGTGTTTTCGCTCGACGATTCCATTCTTGGGTGGTTGGTTTGGCCCTCGTTCCTGTAACTCGAATCCTAACCCAATATATCCCATTTTAATTTTACACCATTGTGAACCTTACACCTTTTTTACTTTCTGATCGACGTTCTCGGCATTAAAAAATCTTCGTAAACTAAATCACACGTGTATATGTTGACATTTAAGAGATATACAGTCAAGAAAATCAAGGGCAATGGTGATATATATGCGGATTAGACACAAAAAAACAAAAACACACTTAATAAATGGCTACAATTTAAGGAATGTGTTTAGTGACGGCATCAGATTCCTAACTGAATGAGAACGGTCTGGTGGCAAGAAAAGCAACTTCTAGGAGGTTGTCAAGTGTTTCCGCTCGACGATTCCATTCTTGGGTGGTTGGTTTGGCCCTTTTTCCTGTAACTCGAATCCTAGCCCGGTATATCTCATTTTAATTTTACACCATTGTGAACCTTACGCCTTTTTTACTCTCCGATCGAGGTTCTCGGCATTGAAAAATCTTTGTAAACTAAATCACACGTGTATATGTTGACATTTAAGAGATATACAGTCAAGAAAATCAAGGGCAATGGTGATATATATGCGGATTAGACACCAAAAAAAACACACTCAACAAATGGCTACAATTTAAGGAATGTGTTTTGTGACGGCATCAGATTCCTAATTGATGGAGAAAGATCTGGTGGCAAGAAAAGCTGCTTCTAGGAGGTTGTCAAGTATTTTCGCTCGACGATTCCATTATTGGGGGGTTGGTTTGGCCCTTGTTCCAGTAACTCGAATCCTAGCCTGGTATATCCCATTTTAATTTTACCCCATTGTGAACCTTACGCCTTTTTTACTCTCTGATCGAGGTTCTAGCATTGAAAAATCTTCGTAAACTAAATCACACGTGTATATTTTAACATTTAAGAGATATACAGTCAAGAAAATCAAGGGCAATGGTGATATATATATATATATGCGGATTAGACACAAAAAAAAAACACTCAACAAATGGCTACAATTTAAGGAATGTGTTTAGTGACGGCATCAGATTCCTATTTGATGGAGAAAGGTTTGGTGGAAAGAAAAGCTACTTCTAGGAGGTTGCCAAATGTTTTCGCTCGACGATTCCATTCTTGGGTGGTTGGTTTGGCCCTTGTTCCTGTAACTCGAATCCTAGCCCGGTTTATCCCATTTTAATTTTACACCATTGTGAACCTTACGCCTTTTTTACTCTCTGATCGAGGTTCTGGGCATTGAAAAATCTTCTTAAACTAAATTAAACGTGTAAATGTTGATATTTAAGAGATATACAGTCAAGAAAATCAAGGGCAATGGTGTTATATATGCGGATTAGACACACAAAAAAAACACTCAACAAATGGCTACAATTTAAGGAATGTGTTTAGTGATGGCATTAGATTCCTAATTGATGGAGAAAAGTCTGGTGGGGGCAAGAAAAGCTACTTCTAGGAGGTTGTCTTGTGTTTTCGCTCGACGATTCCATTCTTGGGTGGTTGGTTTGGCCCTTGTTCCTGTATCTCGAATCCTAGCCCGTTATATCCCATTTTAATTTTACACCATTGTGAACCTTACGCATTTTTTACTCTCTGATCGAGGTTCTCGGCATTGAAAAATCTTCGTAAACTAAATCACACGTGTATATGTTGACATTTTAGAGATATACAGTCAAGAAAATCAAGGGCAATGGTGATATATATACGGATTAGACACCAAAAAAAAAAAAACACTCAACAAATGGCTACAATTTAAGGAATGTGTTTAGTGACGGAATCAAATTCCTAATTGATGGAGAAAGGTCTGGTGGCAAGAAAAGCTGCCTCTAGGAGGTTGTAAAGTGTTTTCGCCTTGACGATTCCATTCTTGGGTTGTTGGTTTAGCCCTTGTTCCGGTAACTCGAATCCTAGCCCGATATATCCCATTTTAATTTTACACCATTGTGAACCTTACGTCTCTTTTGCTCTCTGATCGAGGTTCTCGGCATTGAAAAATCTTCGTAAACTAAATCACACGTGTATATGTTGACGTTTAAGAGATATACAGTCAAGAAAATCAAGGGCAATGGTGTTATATATGCGGATTAGACACGAAAAAAAAAACACTCAACAAATGGCTACAATTTAAGGAATGTGTTTACTGACGGTATCAGATTCCTAATTGATTGAGAAATGTCTGGTGGCAAGAAAAGCTGCTTCTAGGAGGTTGTCAAGTGTTTTCGCTCGACAATTACACTCTTGGGTGGTTGGTTTGGCCCTTGTTCCTGTAACTCGAATTCTAGCCCTGTATATCCCATTTTAATTTTACACCATTATGAACCTTACGCCTTTTTTACTCTCTGATCGAGGTTCTCGGCATTGAAAAATCTTTGTAAAGTAAATCACACGTGTATATGTTGACATTTAAGAGATATACAGTCAAGAAAATCAAGGGCAATGGTGATATATATGCGGATTAGACACAAAAAAAAAAAAACTCAACAAATGGCTACAATTTAAGGAATGTGTATAGTGACGGCATCAGATTCTTAATTGATGGAGAAAGGTCTGGTGGCAAGAAAAGCTGCTTCTAGGAGGTTGTCAAGTATTTTCGCTCGACGATTCCATTCTTGGGTGGTTGGTTTGGCCCTCGTTCCTGTAACTCGAATCCTAACCCGATATATCCCATTTTAATTTTACACCATTGTGAACCTTACACCTTTTTTACTTTCTGATCGACGTTCTCGGCATTGAAAAATCTTCGTAAACTAAATCACACGTGTATATGTTGACATTTAATAGATATACAGTCAAGAAAATCAAGGGCAATGGTGATATATATGCGGATTAGACACAAAAAAAAACACACTTAATAAATGGCTACAATTTAAGGAATATGTTTAGTGACGGCATCAGATTCCTAATTGATGGAGAACGGTCTGGTAGCAAGAAAAGCAACTTCTAGGAGGTTGTCAAGTGTTTCCGCTCGACGATTCCATTCTTGGGTGGTTGGTTTGGCCCTTGTTCCTGTAACTCGAATCCTAGCCCGGTATATCTCATTTTAATTTTACACCATTGTGAACCTTACGCCTTTTTTACTCTCCGATCGAGGTTCTCGGCATCGAAAAATCTTTGTAAACTAAATCACACGTGTATATGTTAACATTTAAGAGATATACTGTCAAGAAACTCAATGGCAATGGTGATATATATGCGGATTAGACACCAAAAAAAACACACTCAACAAATGGCTACAATTTAAGGAATGTGTTTTGTGACGGCATTAGATTCCTAATTGATGAAGAAAGATCTGGTGGCAAGAAAAACTGCTTCTAGGAGGTTGTCAAGTGTTTTCGCTCGACGATTCCATTCTTGGGGGGTTGGTTTGGCCCTTGTTCCAGTAACTCGAATCCTAGCCTGGTATATCCCATTTAAATTTTACACCATTGTGAACCTTACGCCTTTTTTACTCTCTGATCGAGGTTCTAGCATTGAAAAATCTTCATAAACTAAATCACACGTGTATATTTTGACATTTAAGAGATATACAGTCAAGAAAATCAAGGGAAATGGTGATATATATGCGGATTAGACACAAAAAAAACACTCAACAAATGGCTACAATTTAAGGAATGTGTTTAGTGACGGCATCAGATTCCTAATTGATGGAAAACGGTCTGGTGGCAAGAAAAGTAACTTCTAGGAGGTGGTCAAGTGTTTTCGCTTGACGATTCCATTCTTGGGTGGTTGGTTTGGCCCTTGTTCCTGTAACTCGAATCCTTGCCCGGTATATCTCATTTTAATTTTACACGATTGTGAACCTTACGCCTTTTTTACTCTCCGATCGAGGTTCTCGGCATTGAAAAATCTTTGTAAAGTAAATCACACGTGTATATGTTGACATTTAAGAGATATACAGTCAAGAAACTCAATGGCAATGGTGATATATATGCGGATTAGACACCAAAAAAAACACACTCAACAAATGGCTACAATTTAAGGAATGTGTTTTGTGACGGCATTAGATTCCTAATTGATGAAGAAAGATCTGGTGGCAAGAAAAGCTGCTTCTGGGAGGTTGTCAAGTGTTTTCGCTCGACGATTCCATTCTTGGGGGGTTGGTTTGGCCCTTTTTCCAGTAACTCGAATCCTAGCCTGGTATATCCCATTTTAATTTTACACCATTGTGAACCATACGCCTTTTTTACTCTCTGATCGACGTTCTCGGCATTGAAAAATCTTCGTAAACTAAATCACACGTGTATATTTTGACATTTAAGAGATATACAGTCAAGAAAATCAAGGGCAATGGTGATATATATGCGGATTAGACACCAAAAAAAAACACTCAACAAATGGCTACAATTTAAGGAATATGTTTAGTGACGGCATCAGATTCCTAATTGATGGAGAACGGTCTGGTGGCAAGAAAAGTAACTTCTAGGTGGTTGTCAAGTGTTTTCGCTCGACGATTCCATTCTTGGGTGGTTGGTTTGGCCCTCGTTCCTATAACTCGAATCCTAACCCGATATATCCCATTTTAATTTTACACCATTGTGAACCTTAAGCTTTTTTTACTTTCTAATCGAGGTTCTCGGCATTGAAAAATCTTCGTAAACTAAATCACACGTGTATATGTTGACATTTAAGAGATATACAGTCAGGAAAATCAAGGGCGATGGTGATATATATGAGGATTAGACACCAAAAAAAAAACCCTCAACAAATGGCTACAATTTAAGGAATGTGTTTAGTGACGACATCAAATTCCTAATTGATGGAGAAAGGTCTGGTGGCAAGAATAGCTGCTTCTCGGAGGTTGTCAAGTGTCTTCTCTCGACGATTCCATTCTTGGTTGGATGGTTTGGCCCTTGTCCCTGTAACTCGAATCCTAGCCCGGTATATCCCATTTTAATTTTACACCATTGTAAACCTTACGCCTTTTTTACTCTCTGATCGAGGTTCTCGGCATCGAAAAATCTTCGTAAACTAAATCACACGTGTATATGTTAACATTTAAGAGATATACAGTCAAGAAAATCAAGGGCAATGGTGATATATATGCGGATTAGACACAAAAAAAAAACCACTCAACAAATGGCTACAATTTAAGGAATGTGTTTAGTGACGAGATCAGATTCCTAATTGATGGAGAAAGTTCTGGTGGCAAGAAAAGCTGCTTCTAGGAGGTTGTCAAGTGTTTTCACTCGACAATTCTATTCATGGGTGGTTGGTTTGGCCCTTGTTCCTGTAACTCGAATCCTAGCCAGGTATATACCATTTTAATTTTACACCATTGTGAACCTTACGGCTTTTTAACCCTCTTATCGAGGTTCTCGGCATTGAAAAATCTTCGTAAACTAAATCACACGTGTATATATTTACATTTAAGAGATATACAGTCAGAAAATCAAGGGCAATGGTCATATATATGCGGATTAGACACAAAAAAAAAACGCTCAACAAATGACTACAATTTAAGGAATGTGTTTAGTGACGACATCGGATTCCTAATTGATGGAGAAAGGTCTGGTGGCAAGAAAAGCTGCTTCTAGGAGGTTGTCAAGTGTTTTCGCTTGACGATTCCATTCTTGGGTGGTTAGTTTGGCCCTTGTTCCTGTAACTTGAATCCTTGCCCGGTATATCCCATTTTAATTTTACACCATTGTGAACCTTGCGCCTTTTTTACTCTCCGATCGAGGTTCCCGGCATTGAAAAATCTTTGTAAACTAAATCACACGTGTATATGTTGACATTTAAGAGAAATACAGTCAAGAAAATCAAGGGCAATGGTGATATATATGCGGATTAGACACCAAAAAAAACACACTCAACAAATGGCTACAATTTAAGGAATGTGTTTTGTGACGGCATCAGATTCCTAATTGATGGAGAAAGATCTGGTGGCAAGAAAAGCTGCTTCTAGGAGGTTGTCAAGTGTTTTCGCTCGACGATTCCATTCTTGGGGGGTTGGTTTGGCCCTTTTTCCAGTAACTCGAATCCTAGCCTGGTATATCCCATTTTAATTTTACACCATTGTGAACCACACGCCTTTTTTACTCTCTGATCGACGTTCTCGGCATTGAAAAATCTTCGTAAACTAAATCACACGTGTATATTTTGACATTTAAGAGATATACAGTCAAGAAAATCAAGGCCAATGGTGATATATATGCGGATTAGACACAAAAAAAAACACTCAACAAATGGCTACAATTTAAGGAATGTGTTTAGTGACGGCATCAGATTCCTAATTGATGGAGAACGGTCTGGTGGCAAGAAAAGTAACTTCTAGGAGGTTGTCAAGTGTTTTCGCTCGACGATTCCATTCTTGGGTGGTTGGTTTGGCCCTTGTTCCTGTAACTCGAATCCTAGCCCGGTATATCTCATTTTAATTTTACACGATTGTGAACCTTACGCCTTTTTTACTCTCCGATCGAGGTTCTCGGCATTGAAAAATCTTTGTAAACTAAATCACACGTGTATATGTTGACATTTAAGAGAAATACAGTCAAGAAAATCAAGGGCAATGGTGATATATATGCGGATTAGACACCAAAAAAAACACACTCAACAAATGGCTACAATTTAAGGAATGTGTTTTGTGACGGCATCAGATTCCTAATTGATGGAGAAAGATCTGGTGGCAAGAAAAGCTGCTTCTAGGAGGTTGTCAAGTGTTTTCGCTCGACGATTCCATTCTTGGGGGGTTGGTTTGGCCCTTTTTCCAGTAACTCGAATCCAAGCCTGGTATATCCCATTTTAATTTTCCACCATTGTGAACCTTACGCCTTATTTACTCTCTGATCGACGTTCTCGGCATTGAAAAATCTTCGTAAACTAAATCACACCTGTATATGTTGACATTTAAGAGATATACAGTCAAGAAAATCAAGGGCAATGGTGATATATATGCGGATTAGACACAAAAAAAAAACACTCAACAAATGGCTACAATTTAAGGAATGTGTTTAGTGACGGCATCAGATTCCTAATTGATGGAGAAAGGTCTGGTGGCAAGAAAAGTTGTTTCTAGGAGGTTGTCATGTGTTTTCGCTCGACGATTCCATTCTTGGGTGGTTGGTTTGGCCCTCGTTCCTATAACTCGAATCCTAACCCGATATATCCCATTTTAATTTTACACCATTGTGAACCTTACGCCTTTTTTACTCTCTGATCGAGGTTCTAGCATTGAAAAATCTTCATAAACTAAATCACACGTGTATATTTTGACATTTAAGAGATATACAGTCAAGAAAATCAAGGGCAATGGTGATATATATGCGGATTAGACACAAAAAAAAACACTTAACAAATGGCTACAATTTAAGGAATGTGTTTAGTGACGGCATCAGATTCCTAATTGATGGAAAACAGTCTGGTGGCAAGAAAAGTAACTTCTAGGAGGTTGTCAAGTGTTTTCGCTCGACGATTCCATTCTTGGGTGGTTGGTTTGGCCCTTGTTCCTGTAACTCGAATCCAAGCCCGGTATATCTCATTTTAATTTTACACGATTGTGAACCTAACGCCTTTTTTACTCTCCGATCGAGGTTCTCGGCATTGAAAAATCTTTGTAAACTAAATCACACGTGTATATGTTGACATTTAAGAGATATACAGTCAAGAAAATCAAGGGCAATGGTGATATATATGCGGATTAGACACCAAAAAAAACACACTCAACAAATGGCTACAATTTAAGGAATGTGTTTTGTGACGCCATTAGATTCCTAATTGATGAAGAAAGATCTGGTGGCAAGAAAAGCTGCTTCTAGGAGGTTGTCAAGTGTTTTCGCTCGACGATTCCATTCTTGGGGGGTTGGTTTGGCCCTTTTTCCAGTAACTCGAATCCTAGCCTGGTATATCCCATTTTAATTTTACACCATTGTGAACCACACGCCTTTTTTACTCTCTGATCGACGTTCTCGGCATTGAAAAATCTTCGTAAACTAAATCACACGTGTATATTTTGACATTTAAGAGATATACAGTCAAGAAAATCAAGGGCAATGGTGATATATATGCGGATTAGACACAAAAAAAAAAAACACTCAACAAATGGCTACAATTTAAGGAATGTGTTTAGTGACGGCATCAGATTCCTAATTGATGGAGAACGGTCTGGTGGCAAGAAAAGTAACTTCTAGGAGGTTGTCAAGTGTTTTCGCTCGACGATTCCATTCTTGGGTGGTTGGTTTGGCCCTTGTTCCTGTAACTCGAATCCTAGCCCGGTATATCTCATTTTAATTTTACACGATTGTGAACCTTACGCCTTTTTTACTCTCCGATCGAGGTTCTCGGCATTGAAAAATCTTTGTAAACTAAATCACACGTGTATATGTTGACATTTAAGAGAAATACAGTCAAGAAAATCAAGGGCAATGGTGATATATATGCGGATTAGACACCAAAAAAAAACACTCAACAAATGGCTACAATTTAAGGAATGTGTTTAGTGACGGCATCAGATTCCTAATTGATGGAGAAAGGTCTGGTGGCAAGAAAAGTTGTTTCTAGGAGGTTGTCAAGTGTTTTCGCTCGACGATTCCATTCTTGGGTGGTTGGTTTGGCCCTCGTTCCTATAACTCGAATCCTAACCCGATATATCCCATTTTAATTTTACACCATTGTGAACCTTACGCCTTTTTTACTTTCTAATCGAGGTTCTCGGTATTGAAAAATCTTCGTAAACTAAATCACACGTGTATATGTTGACATTTAAGAGATATACAGTCAGGAAAATCAAGGGCGATGGTGATATATATGAGGATTAGACACCAAAAAAAAAAACCCTCAACAAATGGCTACAATTTAAGGAATGTGTTTAGTGACGGCATCAGATTCCTAATTGATGGAGAAAGATCTGGTGGCAAGAAAAGCTGCTTCTAGGAGGTTGTCAAGTGTTTTCGCTCGACGATTCCATTCTTGGGGGGTTGGTTTGGCCCTTTTTCCAGTAACTCGAATCCAAGCCTGGTATATCCCATTTTAATTTTCCACCATTGTGAACCTTACGCCTTTTTTACTCTCTGATCGACGTTCTTGGCATTGAAAAATCTTCGTAAACTAAATCACACCTGTATATGTTGACATTTAAGAGATATACAGTCAAGAAAATCAAGGGCAATGGTGATATATATACGGATTAGACACCAAAAAAAACACTCAACAAATGGCTACAATTTAAGGAATGTGTTTAGTGACGGCATCAGATTCCTAATTGATGGAGAAAGGTCTGGTGGCAAGAAAAGTTGTTTCTAGGAGGTTGTCAAGTGTTTTCGCTCGACGATTCCATTCTTGGGTGGTTGGTTTGGCCCTCGTTCCTATAACTCGAATCCTAACCCGATATATCCCATTTTAATTTTACACCATTGTGAACCTTACGCCTTTTTTACTTTCTAATCGAGGTTCTCGGTATTGAAAAATCTTCGTAAACTAAATCACACGTGTATATGTTGACATTTAAGAGATATACAGTCAGGAAAATCAAGGGCGATGGTGATATATATGAGGATTAGACACCAAAAAAAAAACCCTCAACAAATGGCTACAATTTAAGGAATGTGTTTAGTGACGGCATCAAATTCCTAATTGATGGAGAAAGGTCTGGTGGCAAGAATAGCTGCTTCTCGGACGTTGTCAATTGTCTTCGCTCGACGATTCCATTCTTGGTTGGTTGGTTTGGCCCTTGTCCCTGTAACTCGAATCCTAGCCCGGTATATCCCATTTTAATTTTACACCATTGTAAACCTTACGCCTTTTTTACTCTCTGATCGAGGTTCTCGGCATCGAAAAATCTTCGTAAACTAAATCACACGTGTATATGTTAACATTTAAGAGATATACAGTCAAGAAAATCAAGGGCAATGGTGATATATATGCGGATTAGACACAAAAAAAAAACCACTCAACAAATGGCTACAATTTAAGGAATTTGTTTAGTGACGAGATCAGATTCCTAATTGATGGAGAAAGTTCTGGTGGCAAGAAAAGCTGCTTCTAGGAGGTTGTCAAGTCTTTTCACTCGACAATTCTATTCTTGGGTGGTTGGTTTGGCCCTTGTTCCTGTAACTCAAATCCTAGCCAGGTATATACCATTTTAATTTTACACCATTGTGAACCTTACGGCTTTTTAACCCTCTTATCGAGGTTCTCGACATTGAAAAATCTTCGTAAACTAAATCACACGTGTATAAATTTACATTTAAGAGATATACAGTCAGAAAATCAAGGGCAATGGTCATATATATGCGGATTAGACACCAAAAAAAAAACACTCAACAAATGACTACAATTTAAGGAATGTGTTTAGTGACGACATCAGATTCCTAATTGATGGAGAAAGGTCTGGTGGCAAGAAAACCTGCTTCTAGGAGGTTTTCAAGTGTTTTCGCTTGACGATTCCATTCTCGGGTGGTTAGTTTGGCCCTTGTTCCTGTAACTTGAATCCTAGCCCGGTATATCCCATTTTAATTTTACACCATTGTGAACCTTGCGCCTTTTTTACTCTCTGATCGAGGTTATGTTTACATTTAAGAGATATACATTCAAGAAAATCAAGGACAATGGTGATATATATGCAGATTAGACACCAAAAAAAACACTCAACAAATGGCTACAAATTATGGAATGTGTTTAGTGACGGCATCAGATTCCTAATTGATGGAGAAAGGTCTGGTGGCAAGAAAAGCTGCTTCTAGGAGGTTGTCAAGTGTTTTCGCTCGACGATTCCATTCTTGGGTGGTTGGTTTGGCACTTGTTCCTGTAACATATCTCATTTTAATTTTACACCATTGTGAACCTTACGCCTTTCTTATTCTCTGATCGAGGTTCTCGGCATTGAAAAATATTCGTAAACTAAATCACACGTGTATATGTTGAGTCAAGAAAATCAAGGGCAATGGTGATATATATGCGGATTAGACACCAAAAAAAACACATTCAACAAATGGCTACAATTTAAGGAATGTGTTTACTGACGACATCAGATTCCTAATTGATGGAGAAAGGTCTGGTGGCAAGAAAAGCTGCTTCTAGGAGGTTGTGAAGTGTTTTCGCTCGGCGATTCCATTCTTGGATGGTTGGTTTGGCCCTTGTTCCTGTAACTCGAATCCTAGCCCGGTATATCCCATTTTAATTTTACACCATTGTGAACCTTACGCCTTTTTTACTCTCTGATCGAGATTCTCGGCATTGAAAAATCATCGTAAACTAAATCACACGTGTATATGTTGACATTTAAGAGATATACAGTCAAGAAAATTAAGGGCAATGGTGATATATATGCGGATTAGACACCAAAAAAAACACTCAACAAATGGCTACAACTTAAGGAATGTGTTTAGTGACGGCATCAGATTCCTAATTGATGGAGAAAGGTCTGGTGGTGGCAAGAAAAGCTGTTTCTAGGAGGTTGTCAAGTGTTTTCGCTCGACGATTCCATTCTTGGGTGGTTGGTTTGGCCCTTGTTCCTGTAACTCGAATCCTAGCCCGGTGTATCCCATTTTAATTTTACACCATTGTGAACCTTACGCCTTTTTTACTCTCTGATTGAGGTTCTCGGCTTTGAAAAATCTTCGTAAACTAAATCAGACGTGTATATGTTGACATTTAAGAGATATACAGTCAAGAAAATCAAGGGCAATGGTGATATATATGCGGATTAGACACCAAAAAAAAACACTCAACAAATGGCTACAATTTTAGGAATGTGTTTAGTGGCGGCATCAGATTCCTAATTGATGGAGAAAGGTCTTGTGGCAATAAAAGCTGCTTCTAAGAGGTTGTCAAGTGTTTTCACTCGACGATTCCATTCTTGGGTGGTTGGTTTGGCCCTTTGACGTGTGCGTATATATACATAATTTTGCAATGAAATTACACACGATTTGGTTTTAAATTTATAAAAGTGATTTTTACTTTTACATCAAAACACACACAAAAGAGGCAAGTATACCCCGTCATATATGTAGTAAAGTATCGGTAAGAACCAAGTATCGATCCAGGCAAATGGGCGGAGAAATAATACTAGACCTTTGTCACTAAACTACCGGTAAAAACATAAGTTGTTTGGTTTTTAATAAACTAAGAGTTAACTGCCATTTTCGTCCCTGTGGTTTGGTCACTTTGGCCATTTCAGTCCATTTTTCAAAAATGCGCCATTTTCGTCCCCCACGTTCTGGAAAGGTGCCATTTCAGTCCAAAAATCATAACCCAGTTAAGTCAGTTAGTAAATAAGGACTGATTGTGTAAATTTGTAACATAAAGGACTGATTGTGTAAATTTGTAACACCACCACCACTAGCCCTGCCACCACCACCACTCCGCTGCCACCACCACCGCCACCACCACCACCACAGCCACACCGCCACCACCGTCACCACAGCCACCACCGCCAACAAACCTCTTCTCCGGTCACTTTTGTCCTCCGACCACCGTACAATCCCCGACGCCGACGTCGTTACCTGCAACAACACCGACGAACCACCTCCGACGCATTTCAATAACCACCGTCGATCACCACCTTCACCATTAATTCCATCTCCGTTTCAGATCATCTTCTCCGACCATTAACTCCATGACGACGATGAACGGAGGTGAACAATGGTGGTGAACGATGACCGAAGTGTGGTTCAGGTTAAGTTCAGGTGGTTATCGGGCACGGTGGTCTCGAGAACTCCGAACACGGCGGTGGTGATGTGCTTGGTGATCGTTGTGATCGTTGATGGAGATGATGACGATGATGAACGGTGACTGTTGGTCGACGGTGGTTATTGATGACGATCTGGGTTCTGGGAGGATTAACATTCGTGTTGCACGTGGTTTCGAACCATTCACTTAGAAAGCAGCCCGGACAGATGGTTATTGGAATGCGTCGGAGGTGGTTCGTCGGTGTTGTTGCAGGTAACGATATCTACGACGTCGACATGTCGAAAGTTTCAGACGATTCAGATCTGAAAGTGCTTCTGTTGCAAACAACGAGACGATCGGTGATCGTTGTTGAAGATCTAGATCGGTATCTTGTGGAGAAAGTTAAAATATCCGGAATTTTGAATTTTATGGACGGGCTTGTTTCATCGTGCGGTGAAGAACGCGTGATGGTTTTCACGGTTCGTAATAAAGAACAAGTTGATCCGACGGTTCTAAGGCCTGGAAGAATAGATGTTCACGTGCAGTTTCCGTTATGTGATTTTCCGGCCTTCAAAACACTTGCGAGTAGTCATTTGGGGTTGAAAGAACACAAGCTTTTCCCACAAGTTGAAGAATAGATGTTCACGTGCAGTTTCCGTTGTTGGCGGTGGTGGCTGTGGTGATGGTGGTGGCGGTGTGGCTGTGGTGGCGGTGGTGGCGGTGGTGGCAGCGGAGTGGTGGTGGTGGCAGGGCTAGTGGTGGTGGTGTTACAAATTTACACAATCAGTCCTTTATGTTACAAATTTACACAATCAGTCCTTATTTACTAACTGACTTAACTGGGTTATGATTTTTGGACTGAAATGGCACCTTTCCAGAACGTGGGGGACGAAAATGGCGCATTTTTGAAAAATGGACTGAAATGGCCAAAGTGACCAAACCACAGGGACGAAAATGGCAGTTAACTCATAAACTAAAGTAAGCATAAACTAATATTTATAAAACATAGTAAACTTCAAATACGAAAGTAGATAAATAGCCTTGCTTGATACACAATCAAAGCATGTCAACTAAGTCGGTTTTGGCACTAGAAACATTCGGTCAATTTTCCATTTTAAGACAATTAGTATCCCTTTCGGGAATCCTAACATGATAATCATTTGGAAAGTTAAAACGATAAACACACTTTAACCTCCTAAAATTGTTCTTTAACGTGCAATTGATAAATGTCTATGAAAATCTCTTAAAAATAAGTTAGTCATCCGTTAGGAGTTTTCTAACCGCACTTAATCATGGAAAGCGACACCGATAAACACAATGCAACCACCGAGACAAGCATAAAGTAGATTAAATCACAACCGAGTTCATTTTACAAATCTTACACATAAATTCACTAAGATAGCAATTTTGGCCTAAACTACTAACTAAGTTAACAAATCATGGCAAGAATTCATAACGACACCATTTAACCCGTTTAGGTCCTTACGTGATGGCAAGCTTTCTTGATTAACAATAATTACATTTTATTAAATCACTAACCATTTCTAGTATCATGATGCACACATTTAAACCAAGCTAAACTAGTTAACCAAGTTCAAAGTTTACTAATACAAGATTAATTAAGCTTCATTTTTCAACTATCTTAACTAACCAAATACCAATCATCCAACACAATTACTTATAATCAAGAAATCAATATCAATAACAAGGTTGCAAACTAATCATCAAAGATTAACATAGAAATTGCTTCCAAATGTCATTACAAACAAAGATTAACATACTAATAGCTATAATCAAGCAAGGGATTGTTGTGTTTTTGCCCAAAGGCTACAATAATACATAAACATTAATCTAAATGCTTGAAAGATTAACAAAATCATGGAAAGATTAGAAAACCAAACCATAAACAAGCATAAGATTAAGAATCTGGAAGATAACGAAGCTAATCGGCACAATGTGACTTGAATCCGGGTGAAAGCAGAAGCCTCCGGAGCCTGAAAATCGCCAGAATCGCTTCCAAAATGTCCAGAGTTACGAGCAGAATGTTTCTGCAGGTTTTTTATATTTTTTCGATCTCGCACGGTCGTGCACTTTATGGCACGACCGTTCACTTTTTGCATTATTGAAGTCACTGTGCACCATACCGCATGACGTCATCAGATCTTGACCAGATTCGATCTCGCACGGGCGTGCCATGGGGTGCACGGACGTGCATCACCAAGCTGGGGCTGGTCATCGCATCCGCACGGGGGTGCGTTCAGTCGCACGGGGGTGCGTTCTCGAGATTTCGTTGCACTCCTGATCGCACTGGGTGTGCAACGCCGAGCTGAGCTTTGTTGTCGCATCCGCACGGGGGTGCCACCAGTCGCACGGGGGTGCCACCAGTCGCACGGGGGTGCCACCAGTCACACGGGGGTGCGTTCCCAAAATTTTGTTGCACTCCTGATCGCACTGAGTGTGCAACGCCGAGCTGAGCTTTGTTGTCGCATCCGCATGGGGGTGCCACCAGTCGCACGGGGGTGCGACTTGCCCAGGTCAGCATTTTCCACAGAATGTTCGCTGTTCAGCCGTTTCGCCAGGAAAATCCTCGTTTTCACTATCATCTTGTCTGGTAAGCTGTTTTAGGCCTGTAAACACAAGTATACTTGATTAAGTATCCGAATGACGGTCTAACGGCCGAAAACGCATAAAATGGGGATAAAATGGGGGACTAAAATTTGTATAAATTAGTGAATATCACCCTTGTTCCTGTAACTCGAATCCTAGCCCGGTATATCCCATTTTAATTTTACACCATGGTTAACCTTACGCCTTTTTTACTCTCTAATTGAGGTTCTCGGCATTGAAAAATTTTCGTAAACTAAATCACATGTGTATATATTGACATTTAAGAGATATACAGTCAAGAAAATCAAGGACAATGGTGATATATATGCGGATTAGACACCGAAAAAAACACTCAACAAATGGCTACAATTTAAGGAATGTGTTTAGTGACGGCATCAGATTCCTAATTGATGGAGAAAGGTCTTGTGGAAAGAAAAGCCGCTTCTAGGAGGTTGTCAAGTGTTTTCGCTCGACGATTCCATTCTTGGGTGGTTGGTTTGGCCCGTGTTCCTGTAACTCGAATCCTAGCCCGGTATATCTCATTTTAATTTTACACCATTTTGAACCTTAAGCCTTTTTTACTCTCTGATCGAGGTTCTCGGCATTGAAAAATCTTCGTAAACTAAATCACACGTGTATATGCTGACATTTAAGAGATATACAGTCAAGAAAATCAAGGGCAATGGTGATATATATGCGGATTATACACAAAAAAAAAACACTCAACAAATGGCTACAATTTAAGGAATGTGTTTAGTGACGGCATCAGATTCCTAATTGATGGAGAAAGGTCTGGTGGCAAGAAAAGTTGCTTCTAGTAGGTTGTCAAGTGTTTTTGCTCGACGATTCCATTCTTGGGTGGTTGGTTTGGCCCTTTCTACTGTAACTCGAATCCTAGCCCGGTATATCCCATTTTAATTTTACACTATTGTGAACCTTACGCCTTTTTTACTCTCTGATCGAGGTTCTCGGCTTTGAAAAATCTTCGTAAACTAAATCACACGTGTATATGTTGACATTTAAGAGATATACAGTCAAGAAAATCAAGGGCAATGGTGATATATATGCGGATTAGACACCAAAAAAACACTAAACAAACGGCTACAATTTAAGGAATGTGTTTAGTGACGCATCAGATTCCTAACTGATGGAGAAAGGTATGGTGGCAAGAAAAGCTGCTTCTAGGAGGTTGTCAAGTCTTTTCGCTCGGCTATTCCATTCTTGGGTGGTTGGTTTGGCCCTCGTTCCTGTAACTCGAATCCTAGCCTGGTATATCCCATTTTAATTTTACACCATTGTGAACATTAAGCCTTTTTTACTCTCTGATCGAGGTTCTCAGCATTGAAAAATCTTCGTAAACTAAACACACGTGTACATGTTGACATTTAAGAGATATACAGTCAAGAAAATTAAGGGCAATGGAGATATATATGCGGATTAGACACAAAAAAAACACTCAACAAATGGTTACAATTTAAGGAATGTGTTTAGTGACGGCATTAGATTCCTAATTGATGGAGAAAGGTCTGGTGGCAAGAAAAGCTGCTTCTAGGAGGTTGTCAAGTGTTTTCGCTCGACGATTACATTCTTGGGTGGTTGGTTTGGCCCTTGTTCTTGTAACTCGAATCCTAACCCGGTATATGCCATTTTAATTTTACACCATTGTGAACCTTACGCCTTTTTTCTCTCTGATCGAGGTTCTCGGCATTGAAAAATCTTCGTAAACGAAATCACACGTGTATATGTTGACATGTAAGAGATATGCAGCCAAGAAAATAAAGGGCAATCGTGATATATATGCGGATTAGACACCAAAAAAAAACTCAACAAATGGATACAATTTAAGGAATGTGTTTAGTGACGGCATCAGATTCCTAATTGAAGGAGAAAGGTCTGGTGACAAGGAAAGTTGCTTCAAGTAGGTTGTCAAGTGTTTTTGCTCGACTATTCCATTCTTGGGTGGTTGGTTTGGCCCTTTCTCCTGTAACTCGAATCCTAGCCCGGTATATCCCATTTTAATTTTACACCATTGTGAACCTTACGCCTTTTTTACTCTCTGATCGAGGTTCTCGGCATTGAAAAATCTTCGTAAACTAAATCACACGTGTATATGTTGACATTTAAGAGATATACAGTCAAGAAAATCAAGGTCAATGGTGATATATATGCGTATTAAATACCAAAAAAAAAAAACACTCAACAAATGGCTAAAATTTAAGGAATGTGTTTAGTGACGGCATCAGATTCCTAATTGATGGAGTAAGCTCTGGTGGCAAGAAAAGCTACTTCTAGGAGGTTGTCAAGTGTTTTCCCTCGACGATTCCATTCTTGTGTGGTTGGTTTTACCCTTGTTCCTGTTACTCGAATCCTAGCCCGGTATATCCCATTTTAATTTTACACTATTGTGAACCTTACGCCTTTTTTACTCTCTGATCGAGGTTCTCGGCTTTGAAAAATCTTCGTAAACTAAATCACACGTGTATATGTTGACATTTAAGAGATATACAGTCAAGAAAATCAAGGGCAATGGTGATATATATGCGGATTAGACACCAAAAAAACACTAAACAAACAGCTACAATTTAAGGAATGTGTTTAGTGACGGCATCAGATTCCTAACTGATGGAGAAAGGTATGGTGGCAAGAAAAGCTGCTTCTAGGAGGTTGTCAAGTGTTTTCGCTCGGCTATTCCATTCTTGGGTGGTTGGTTTGGCCCTCGTTCCTGTAACTCGAATCCTAGCCTGGTATATCCCATTTTAATTTTACACCATTGTGAACATTAAGCCTTTTTTACTCTCTGATCGAGGTTCTCAGCATTGAAAAATCTTCGTAAACTAAACACACGTGTACATGTTGACATTTAAGAGATATACAATCAAGAAAATCAAGGGCAATGGAGATATATATGCGGATTAGACACAAAAAAAACACTCAACAAATGGTTACAATTTAAGGAATGTGTTTAGTGACGGCATTAGATTCCTAATTGATGGAGAAAGGTCTGGTGGCAAGAAAAGCTGCTTCTAGGAGGTTGTCAAGTGTTTTCGCTCGACGATTACATTCTTGGATGGTTGGTTTGGCCCTTGTTCCTGTAACTCGAATCCTAACCCGGTATATGCCATTTTAATTTTACACCATTGTGAACTTTACGCCTTTTTTCTCTCTGATCGAGGTTCTCGGCATTGAAAAATCTTCGTAAACGAAATCACACGTGTATATGTTGACATGTAAGAGATATGCAGCCAAGAAAATAAAGGGCAATCGTGATATATATGCGGATTAGACACCAAAAAAAAACTCAACAAATGGATACAATTTAAGGAATGTGTTTAGTGACGGCATCAAATTCCTAATTGATGGAGAAAGGTCTGGTGGTAAGAAAAGCTGCTTCTAGTAGGTTGTCAAGTGTTTTTGCGCGACTACTCCATTCTTGGGTGGTTGGTTTGGCCCTTTCTCCTGTAACTCGAATCCTAGCCCGGTATATCCCATTTTAATTTTACACCATTGTGAACCTTACGCCTTTTTTACTCTCTGGTCGAGGTTCTCGGCATTGAAAAATCTTCGTTAACTAAATCACACGTGTATATGTTGACATTTAAGAGATATACAGTCAAGAAAATCAAGGGCAATGGTGATATATATGCGGATTAGATGCAAAAAAAAAAAACACTCAACAAATGGCTACAATTTAAGGAATTTGTTTAGTGACGGCATCAGATTCCTAACTGATGGAGAAAGGTCTGGTGGTAAGAAAAGCTGCTTCTAGGAGGTTGTCAAGTTTTTTCGCTCGACGATTCCATTCTTGGGTGGTTGGTTTGGTCCTTGTTCCTGTAACTCGAATCCTAGCCCGGTATATCCCATTTTAATTTTACAACATTGTGAACCCTACGCCTTTTTTGCTCTCTAACCGAGGTTCTCGCCATTAAAAAATCTTCGTAAACTATATCACACGTGTATATGTTGACATTTAAGAGATATACAGTCAAGGAAATCAAGGGCAATGGTGATATATATGCAGATTAGACACAAAAAAAAAACACTCAACAAATGGCTACAATTGAAGGAATGTGTTTAGTGACGGCATCAGATTCCTAATTGATGGAGAAAGGTCTGGTGGCAAGAAAAGCTGTTTCTAGGAGGTTGTCAAGTGTTTTCGCTCGACGCTTCCATGTTGGTGGTCGGTTTGTCCGTTGTTCCTGTAACTCGAATTCTAGCCCGGTATATCCCATTTTAATTTTACACCATTGTGAACCGTACGCCTTTTTTACTCTCTGATCGAGATTCTCGGCATTGAAAAATATTCGTAAACTAAATCACACGTGTATATGTTGACATTTAAGAGTTATACAGTCAAGAAAATCAAGGGCAATGGTGATATATATGCGGATTAGACACCAAAAAAAACACTCAACAAATGGCTACAATTTAAGGAATGTGTTTAGTGTCGGCATCAGATTCCTAATTGATGGAGAAAGGTCTGGTGGCAAGAAAAGCTGCTTCTTGGAGGTTGTCAAGTGTTTTCGCTCGACGATTCAATTCTTGGGTGGTTGGTTTGGCCCTTGTTCCTGTAACTCGAATCCTAGCCCGGTATATCCCATTTTAATTTTACACCATTGAAAACTCTTCGTAAACTAAATCACACGTGTATATGTTGACATTTAAGAGATATACAGTTAAGAAAATCAAGGGCAATGGTGATATATATGCGAATTAGACAACAAAAAAAAACACTCAACAAATGGCTACAATTTAAGCAATGTGTTTAGTGAGGGCATCAGATTCCTAATTGATGGAGAAAGGTCAGGTAGCAAGAAAAACTGCTTCTAGGAGGTTGTCAAGTGTTTTCGCTCGACGATTCCATTCTTGGGTGGTTGGTCTGGTCCTTGTTCCTGTAACTCGAATCCTAGCCCGGTATATCCCAATTTAATTTTACACTATTGTGAACCTTACGCCTTTTTTACTCTTTGATCGAGGTTCTCGGCATTGAAAAATCTTCGTAAACTAAATCACACGTGTATATGTTGATATTTAAGAGATATACAGTCAAGAAAATCAAGGGCAATGGTGATATATATGCGGATTAGACACAAAAAAAATACTCAACAAATGACTACAATTTAAGGAATGTGTTTAGTGACGGCATCAGATTCCTAATTGATGGAGAAAGGTCAGGTGGCAAGAAAAACTGCTTCTCGGAGGTTGTCAAGTGTTTTCGCTCGACGATTCCATTCTTGGGTGGTTGGTTTGGCCCTTGTTCCTGTAACTCGAATCCTATCCCGGTATATCACATTTTAATTTTACACCATTGTGAACCTTACGCCTTTTTTACTCTCTGGTGGAGGTTCTCGGCATTGAAAACTCTTCGTAAACTAAATCACACGTGTATATGTTGACATTTAAGAGATATACAGTTAAGAAAATCAAGGGCAATGGTGATATATATGCGGATTAGACACCAAAAAAAAAAAACACTCAACAAATGGCTACAATTTATGGAATGTGTTTAGTGACGGCATCAGATTCCTAATTGATGGAGAAAGGTCTGGTGGCAAGAAAAGCTGTTTCTAGGAGGTTGTCAAGTGTTTTCGCTCGACGCTTCCATGTTGGTGGTCGGTTTGTCCGTTGTTCCTGTAACTCGAATTCTAGCCCGGTATATCCCATTTTAATTTTACACCATTGTGAACCGTACGCCTTTTTTACTCTCTGATCGAGATTCTTGTCATTGTAAAATATTCGTAAACTAAATCACACGTGTATATGTTGACATTTAAGAGATATACAGTCAAGAAAATCATGGGCAATGGTGATATATATGCGGATTAGACACCAAAAAAAACACTCAACAAATGGCTACAATTTAAGGAATGTGTTTAGTGTCGGCATCAGATTCCTAATTGATGGAGAAAGGTCTGGTGGCAAGAAAAGCTGCTTCTTGGAGGTTGTCAAGTGTTTTCGCTCGACGATTCCATTCTTGGGTGGTTGGTCTGGTCCTTGTTCCTGTAACTCGAATCCTAGCCCGGTATATCCCAATTTAATTTTACACTATTGTGAACCTTACGCCATTTTTACTCTCTGATCGAGGTTCTCGGCATTGAAAAATCTTCGTAAACTAAATCACACGTGTATATGTTGACATTTAAGAGATATACAGTCAAGAAAATCAAGGGCAATGGTGATATATATGCGGATTAGACACAAAAAAAATACTCAACAAATGACTACAATTTAAGGAATGAGTTTAGTGACGGCATCAGATTCCTAATTGATGGAGAAAGGTCAGGTGGCAAGAAAAACTGCTTCTGGGAGGTTGTCAAGTGTTTTCGCTCGACGATTCCATTCTTGGGTGGTTGGGTTGGCCCTTGTTCCTGTAACTCGAATCCTATCCCGGTATATCACATTTTAATTTTACACCATTGTGAACCTTACGCCTTTTTTACTCTCTGATCAAGGTTTTCGGCATTGAAAAATCTTCGTAAACTAAATAACAGGAGTATATGTTGACATTTAAGAGATATACAGTCAATAAAATCAGGGGCAATGGTGATATATATGCGGATTAGACACCAAAAAAAAAAACACTCAACAAATGGCTACAATGAAGGAATGTGTTTAGTGACGGCATCAGATTCCTAATTGATGGAGAAAGGCCTGGTGGCAAGAAAAACTGCTTCTAGGAGGTTGTCAAGTGTTTTCGCTCGACGATTCCATTCTTGGGTTGTTGGTTTGGCCCTTGTTCCTGTAACCCGAATCCTAGCCCGTTATATCCCATTTTAATTTTACACTATTGTGAACCTTACGCCTTTTTTACTCTCTGATCGAGGTTCTCGGCATTGAAAAATCTTCGTAAAATAAATCACACGTGTATATGTTGACATTTAAGAGATAGACAGTCAAGAAAATCAAGGACAATGGTGATATATATATGCGAATTAGACAAAAAAAAAACACTCAACAAATGGCTACAATTTAAGGAATGTGTTTAGTGACGGCATCAGATTCCTAATTGATGGTGAAAAGTCTGGTGGCCAAAAAAGCTGCTTCTAGGAGGTTGTCAAGTGTTTTCGCTAGACGATTCCATTCTTGGGTGGTTGGTTTGGCCCCTGTTCCTGTAACTCGAATCCAAGCCTGGTATATCACATTTTAATTTTACACCATTGTGAACCTTATGCCTTTTTTACTCTCTGATCGAGGTTTTCGGCATTGAAAAATCTTCGTAAACTAAATCACACGTGTATATGTTGATATTTAAGAGATATACAGTCAAGAAAATGAGGGGCAATGGTGATATATATGCGGATTAGATACCAAAAAAAATAACACTCAATAAATGGCTACAATTTATGGAATGTGTTTAGTGACCGTATCAGATTCCTAATTGATGGAGAAAGGTCTGGTGGCAAGAAAAACTGCTTCTATGAGGTTGTCAAGTGTTTTCGCTCGACGATTCCATTCTTGGGTGGTTGGTTTGGCCCATGTTCCTGTAACTCGAATCCTAGCCCGGTATATCCCATTTTAATTTTACACTATTGTGAACCTTACACCTTTTTTACTCTCTGATCGAGGTTCTCGGCATTGAAAAACCTTCGTAAACTAAATCACACGTGTATATGTTGACATTTAAGAGATATACAGTCAAGAAAATCAAGGGCAATGGTGATATACATGCGAATTAGACAAAAAAAAAACACTCAACAAATGGCTACAATTTAAGGAATGTGTTTAGTGACGGCATCGTATTCCTTATTGATGGAGAAAAGTCTGGTGGCAAAAAAAGCTGCTTCTAGGAGGTTGTCAAGTGTTTTCGCTTGACGATTCCATTCCTGGGTGGTTGGTTTAGCCCTTGTTCCTGTAACTCGAATCCTAGCCCGGTATATCACATTTTGATTTTACACAATTGTTAACCTTACGCCTTTTTTACTCTCTGATCATGGTTCTCAGCATTGAAAAATCTTCGTCAACTAAATCACACATGTATATGTTGACATTTAAGATATATACAGTCAAGAAAATCAGGGGCAATGGTGATATATATGCGGATTAGACACAAAAAAAAACACTCAACAAATGGCTACAATTTAAGGAATGTGTTTAGTGACGGCATCAGATTCCTAATTGATCGAGAAAGGTCTGGTGGCAAGAAAAACTGCTTCTAGGAGGTTGTCCAGTGTTTTCGCTCGACGATTCCATTCTTGGGTGGTTGGTTTGGCCCTTGTTCCTGTAACTCGAATCCTAGCCCGGTATATCACATTTTAATTTTACACCATTGTGAACCTTACGCCTTTTTTACTCTCTGATCGAGGTTCTCGGCATTGAAAAATCTTCGTAAACTAAATCACACGTGTATATGTTGACATTTAAGAGATCTACAGTCAAGAAAATCAAGGACAATGCTGATATATATGCGAATTAGACAAAAAAAAACACTCAACAAATGGCTACAATTTAAGGAATGTGTTTAGTGACGGCATCAGATTCCTAGTTGATGGTGAAAAGTCTGGTGGCAAAAAAAGCTGCTTCTAGGAGGTTGTCAAGTGTTTTCCCTAGACGATTCCATTCTTGGGTGGTTGGTTTGGCCCTTGTTCCTGTAACTCGAATCCAAGCCCGGTATATCACATTTTAATTTTACACCATTGTGAAACTTACGCCTTTTTTACTCTCTGATGGAGGTTTTCGGCATTGAAAAATCTTCGTAAACTAAATCACACGTGTATATGTTGATATTTAAGAGATATACAGTCAAGAAAATGAGGGGCAATGGTGATATATATGCGGATTAGACACCAAAAAAAAAACACTCAATAAATGGCTACAATTTAAGGAATGTGTTTAGTGACCGTATCAGATTCCTAATTGATGGTGAAAGGTCTGGTGGCAAGAAAAACTGCTTCTATGAGGTTGTCAAGTGCTTTCGCTCGACGATTCCATTCTTGGGTGGTTGGTTTGGAGCATGTTCCTGTAACTCGAATCCTAGCCCGGTATATCCCATTTTAATTTTACACTATTGTGAACCTTACGCCTTTTTTACTCTCTGATCGAGGTTCTCGGCATTGAAAAACCTTCGTAAACTAAATCACACGTGTATATGTTGACATTTAAGAGATATACAGTCAAGAAAATAAAGGGCAATTGTGATATATATGCGAATTAGACAAAAAAACACTCAACAAATGGCTACAATTTAAGGAATGTGTTTAGTGACGGCATCAGATTCCTAATTGATGGAGAAAAGTCTGGTGGCAAGAAAAGCTGCTTCTAGGAGGTTGTCAAGTGTTTTCGCTCGACGATTCCATTCTTGGGTGGTTGGTTTGGCCCTTGTTCCTGTAACTCGAATCCTAGCTCGGTATATCACATTTTGATTTTACACCATTGTTAACCTTACGCCTTTTTTACTCTCTGATCAAGGTTCTCAGCATTGAAAAATCTTCGTAAACTAAATCACACATGTATATGTTGACATTTAAGATATATACAGTCAAGAAAATCAGGGGCAATGGTGATATATATGCGGATTAGACACAAAAAAAAACACTCAACAAATAGCTACAATTTAAGGAATGTGTTTAGTGACGGCATCAGATCCCTAATTGATGGAGAAAGGTCTGGTGGCAAGAAAAACTGCTTCTAGGAGGTTGTCCAGTGTTTTCGCTCGACGATTCCATTCTTGGGTGGTTGGTTTGGCCCTTGTTCCTGTAACTCGAATCCTAGCCCGGTATATCACATTTTAATTTTACACCATTGTGAACCTTACGCCTTTTTTACTCTCTGATCTAGGTTTTCAGCATTGAAAAATCTTCGTAAACTAAATCACACGTGTATATGTTGACATTTAAGAGATATACAGTCAAGAAAATCTAGGGCAATGGTGATATATATGCGAATTAGACACAAAAAAAAAAACACTCAACAAATGGCTAGAATTTAAGGAATGTGTTTAGTGACGGCATCAGATTCCTAATTGATGGAGAAAAGTCTGGTGGCAAGAAAAGCTGCTTCTAGGAGGTTGTCAAGTGTTTTCGCTAAACGATTCCATTCTTGGGTGGTTGGTTTGGCCCTTGTTCCTGTAACTCGAATCCTAGCCCGGTATATCACATTTTAATTTTACACCATTGTGAACCTTACGCCTCTTTTACTCTCTGATCGAGGTTTTAGGCATTGAAAAATCTTCGTAAACTAAATCACACGTGTATATGTTGATATTTAAGAGATATACAGTCAAGAAAATCAAGGGCAATGGTGATATATATGTGGATTAGACACCAAAAAAAAGAACACTCAACAAATGGCTACAATTTAAGGAATGTGTTTAGTGACCGTATCAGATTTCTAATTGATGGAGAAAGGTCTGGTGGCAAGAAAAACTGCTTCTAGGAGGTTGTCAAGTGTTTTCGCTCGACGATTCCATTCTTGGGTGGTTGGTTTGGCCCATGTTCCTGTAACTCGAATCCTAGCCCGGTATATCCCATTTTAATTTTACACTATTGTGAACCTTACGCCTTTTTTACTCTCAGATCGAGGTTCTCGGCATTGAAAAACCTTCGTAAACTAAATCACACGTGTATATGTTGATATTTAAGAGATATACAGTCAAGAAAATCAAGGGCAATGGTGAGATATATGCGAATTAGACAAAAAAACACTCAACAAATGGCTACAATTTAAGGAATGTGTTTAGTGATGGCACCAGATTCCTAATTGATGGAGAAAAGTCTGGTGGCAAGAAAAGCTGCTTCTAGGAGGTTGTCAAGTGTTTTCGCTCGACGATTCCATTCTTGGGTGGTTGGTTTGGCCCTTGTTCCTGTAACTCGAATCCTAGCCCGGTATATCACATTTTAATTTTACACCATTGTTAACCTTACGCCTTTTTTACTCTCTGATCAACGTTCTCAGCATTGAAAAATTTTCGTAGACTAAATCACACGTGTATATGTTGACATTTAAGAAATATACAGTCAAGAAAATCAGGGGAAATGGTGATATATATGCGGATTAGACACCAAAAAAAAAACACTCAACAAATGGCTACAATTTAAGGAATGTGTTCGTTTGGCCCTTGTTCCTGTAACTCGAATCCTAGCCCGGTATATCTTTTTTTAATTTTACACCATTGTGAAACCTACACCTTTTTTACTCTCTGATCGAGGTTCTGGGCATTGAAAAATCTTCGTAAACTATATCACACGTGTATATGTTGACATTTAAGAGATATTACGTCGAGGAAATCAAGGGCAATGGTGATATATATACGGATTAGACACCAAAAAAAACACTCAACAAATGGCTACAATTGAAGGAATGTGTTTAGTGACGGCATCAGATTCCTAATTGATGGAGAAAGGTCTGGTGGCAAGAAAAGCTGCTTCTAGGAGGTTGTCAAGTGTTTTCGCTCGACGATTCCATTATTGGGTGGTTGGTTTGGCCCTTGTTCCTGTAACTCGAAACCTACTCTGTATATCCCATTTTAATTTTACACCATTGTGAACCTTACGCCTTTTTTACTCTCTGATGGAGGTTCTCGGCATTGAAAACTCTTCGTAAACTAAATCACACGTGTATATGTTGACATTTAAGATATATACAGTCAAGAAAATCAGGTGCAATGGTGATATATATGCGGATTAGACACCAAAAAAAAAAAACACTCAACAAATGGCTAGAATTTAAGGAATGTGTTTAGTGACGGCATCAGATTCCTAATTGATGGAGAAAAGTTTGGTGGCAAGAAAAGCTGCTTCCAGGAGGTTGGCAAGTGTTTTCGCTCGACGATTCCATTCTTGGGTGGTTGGTTTGGCCCTTGTTCCTGTAACTCCAATCCTATCCCGGAATATCACATTTTAATTTTACACCATTGTGAACCTTACGCCTTTTTTACTCTTCGATCAAGGTTCTCGGCATTGAAAAATCTTCGTAAACTAAATCACACATGTATATGTTGACATTTAAGATATATATAGTCAAGAAAATCAGGGGCAATGTTGATATATATGCGGATTAGACACCAAAAAAACACTCAACAAATGGCTACAATTTAAGGAATGTGTTTAGTGATGGCATCAGATTCCTAATTGATGTAGAAAGGTCTGGTAGTAAGAAAAGCTGCTTCTAGGAGGTTGTCAAGTGTTTTCAGTCAACGATTCCATTCTTGGGTGGTTGGTTTGGCCCTTGTTCCTGTAACTCGAATCCTAGCCCGGTATATCTCATTTTAATTTTACACCATTGTGAACCCTACACATTTTTTACTTTCTGATCGAGGTTCTCGGCATTGAAAAATCTTCGTAAACTATATCACACGTGTATATGTTGACATTTAAGAGATATTACGTCGAGGAAATCAAGGGAAATGGTGATATATATGCGGATTAGATACCAAAAAAACACTCAACAAATGGCTACAATTGAAGGAATGTGTTTAGTGACGGCATCAGATTCCTAATTTATGGAGAAAGGTCTGGTGGCAAGAAAAGCTGCTTCTAGGAGGTTGTCAAGTGTTTTCGCTCGACGATTCCATTATTGGGTGGTTGGTTTGGCCCTTGTTCCTGTAACTCGAAACCTGCTCGGTATATCCCATTTTAATTTTACACCATTGTGAACCTTACGCATTTTTTACTCTCTGATGGAGGTTCTCGGCATTGAAAACTCTTCGTAAACTAAATCACACGTATATGTGTTGACATTTAAGAGATATACAGTCAAGAAAATCCAGGGCAATGGTGATATATATGCGGATTAGACACCAAAAAAAAAGAACACTCAACTAATGGCTACAATTTAAGGAATGTGTTTAGTGACCGTATCAGATTCCTAATTGATGGAGAAAGGTCTGGTGGCAAGAAAAACTGCTTCTAGGAGGTTGTCAAGTGTTTTCGCTCAACGATTCCATTCTTGGGTGGTTGGTTTGGTCCATGTTCCTGTAACTCGAATCCTAGCCCGGTATATCCCATTTTAATTTTACAGTATTGTGAACCTTACGCCTTCTTTACTCTCAGATCGAGGTTCTCGGCATTGAAAAACCTTCGTAAACTAAATCACACGTGTATATGTTGATATTTAAGAGATATACAGTCAGGAAACTCAAGGGCAATGGTGAGATATATGTGAATTAGACAAAAAAACACTCAACAAATGGCTACAATTTAAGGAATGTGTTTAGTGACGGCACCAGATTCCTAATTGATGGAGAAAAGTCTGGTGGCAAGAAAAGCTGCTTCTAGGAGGTTGTCAAGTGTTTTCGCTCGACGATTCCATTCTTGGGTGGTTGGTTTGGCCCTTGTTCCTGTAACTCGAATCCTAGCCCGGTATATCACATTTTAATTTTACACCATTGTGAACCCGACAACTTTTTTACTCTCTGATCGAGGTTCTCGGCATTAAAAATTTTCGTAAACTAAATCACACGTGTATATGTTGACATTTAAGATATATACAGTCAAGAAAATCAGGGGCAATGTTGATATATATGCGGATTAGACACCAAAAAAAACACTCAACAAATGGCTACAATTTAAGGAATGTGTTTAGTGATGGCATCAGATTCCTAATTGATGGAGAAAGGCCTGGTAGTAAGAAAAGCTGCTTCTAGGAGGTTGTCAAGTGTTTTCACTCAACGATTCCATTCTTGGGTGGTTGGTTTGGCCCTTGTTCCTGTAACTCGAATCCTAGCCCGGTATATCTCATTTTAATTTTACACCATTGTGAACCCTACAACTTTTTTACTCTCTGATCGAGGTTCTCGGCATTGAAAAATCTTCGTAAACTATATCACACGTGTATATGTTGACATTTAAGAGATATTACGTCGAGGAAATCAAGGGCGATGGTGATATATATGCGGATTAGACACAAAAAAAAAACACTCAACAAATGGCTACAATTGAAGGAATGTGTTTAGTGACGGCATCAGATTCCTAATTGATGGAGAAAGGTCTGGTGGCAAGAAAAGCAGCTTCTAGGAGGTTGTCAAGTGTTTTCGCTCGACGATTCCATTATTGGGTGGTTGGTTTGGCCCTTGTTCCTGTAACTCGAAACCTGCTTGGTATATCCCATTTTAATTTTACACCAATGTGAACCTTACGCCTTTTTTACTCTCTGATGGAGGTTCTCTGCATTGAAAACTCTTCGTAAACTAAATCACTCGTATATATGTTGACATTAAGAGATATACAGTTAAGAAAATCAAGGGCAATGGTGATATATATGCGGATTAGACCCAAAAAAAAAAACACTCAACAAATGGCTACAATTTAAGGAATGTGTTTAGTGACGGCATCAGATTCCTAATTGATGGAGAAAAGTCTGGTGGCAAGAAAAGCTGCTTCTAGGAGGTTGTCAAGTGTTTTCGCTTGACGATTCCATTCTTGGGTGGTTGGTTTGACCCTTGTTCCTGTAACTCGAATCCTAGCCCGGAATATCTCATTTTAATTTTACACCATTGTGAACCTTACGCCTTTTTTACTCTCTGATCAAGGTTCTCGGCATTGAAAAATCTTCGTAAACTAAATCACACGTGTATATGTTGACATTTAAGATATATAGAGTCAAGAAAATCAAGGGCAATGGTGATATATATGCGGATTAGACACAAAAAAAAAACACTCAACAAATGGCTACAATTTAAGGAATGTGTTTAGTGACGGCATCAGATTCCTAATTGATGGAGAAAAGTCTGGGTGCAAAAATAGCTGCTTCTAGGAGGTTGTCAAGTGTTTTAGCTAGACGATTCCATTCTTGGGTAGTTGGTTTGGCCCTTTTTCCTGTAACTCGAATCCTAGCCCGGTATATCACATTTTAATTTTACACCATTGTGAACCTTACGCCTTTTTTACTCTCTGATCGAGGTTCTCGGCATTGAAAAATCTTCGTAAACTAAATCACACGTGTATATGTTGACATTTAAGAGATATGCAGTCAAGAAAATCCGGGGCAATGGTGATATATATGCGGATTAGACACAAAAAAAAAACACTCAACAAATGGCTACAATTTAATGAATGTGTTTAGTGACGGCATCAGATTCCTAATTGATGGAGAAAAGTCTGGTGGCAAGAAAAGCTGCTTCTAGGAGGTTGTCAAGTGTTTTCGCTTGACGATTCCATTCTTGGGTGGTTGGTTTGGCCCTTGTTCCTGTAACTCGAATCCTAGCCCGGAATATCTCATTTTAATTTTACACCATTGTGAACCTTACGCCTTTTTTACTCTCTGATCAAGGTTCTCGGCATTGAAAAATCTTCGTAAACTAAATCACACGTATATATGTTGACATTTAAGATATATACAGTCAAGAATATCAAGGGCAATGGTGATATATATGCGGATTAGACACAAAAAAAAAACACTCAACAAATGGCTACAATTTAGGGAATTGTCTAGTGATGGCATCAGATTCCTAATTGATGGAGAAAAGTCTGGTGGCAAAAAAAGCTGCTTCTGGGAGGTTGTCAAGTGTTTTAGCTAGACGATTCCATTCTTGGGTAGCTGGTTTGGCCCTTGTTCTTGTAACTAGAATCCTAGTCCGGTATATCACATTTTAATTTTACACCATTGTGAACCTTACGCCTTTTTTACTCTCTGATCAAGGTTCTCGGCATTGAAAAATCTTTGTAAACTAAATCACACGTGTATATGTTGACATTTAAGAGATATGCAGTCAAGAAAATCCGGGGCAATGGTGATATATATGCGGATTAGACACAAAAAAAAAACACTCAACCAATGGCTACAATTTAATGAATGTGTTTAGTGACGGCATCAGATTCCTAATTGATGGAGAAATGTCTGGTGGCAAGAAAAGCTGCTTCTAGGAGGTTGTCAAGTGTTTTCGCTCGACGATTCCATTCTTGGGTGGTTGGTTTGGCCCTTGTTCTGTTACTCGAATCCTAGCCCGGTATATTACATTTTAATTTTACACCATTGTGAACCTTACGCCTTTTTTACTCTCTGATCAAGGTTCTCGGCATTGAAAAATCTTCGTAAACTAAATCACACGTGTATATGTTGACATTTAAGAAATATACAGTCAAGAAAATCAGGGGCAATGGTGATATATATGCGGATTAGATACCAAAAAAAAAAAACACTCAACAAAGGGCTACAATTTAAGGAATGTGTTTAGTGACGGCATCAGATTCTTAATTGATGGAGAAAGGTCTGGTGGCAAGAAAAACGGCTTCTAGGAGGTTGTCCTGTTTTCGCTCGACGATTCAATTCTTGAGTGGTTGGTTTGGCCCTTGTTCCTGTAACTCGAATCCTAGCCCGGTATATCTCATTTTAATTTTACGCTATTGTGAACCTTACGCCTTTTTTACTCTCTGATCGAGGTTCTCGGCATTGAAAAATCTTCGTAAACTAAATCACACGTGTATATGTCGACATTTAAGAGATATACACTCAAGAAAATCAAGGGCAATGGTGATATATGTGCGGATTAGACACCAAAAAAAAACACTCAACAAATGGCTACAATTTAAGGAATGTGTTTAGTGACGGCATCAGATTCCTAATTGATGGAGAAAAGTCTGGTGGCAATAAAAGCTGCTTCTAGGAGGTTGTCATGTGTTTTAGCTAGACGATTCCATTCTTGGGTAGTTGGTTTGGCCCTTGTTCATGTATATCACATTTTAATTTTACACCATTGTGAACCTTACGCCTTTTTTACTCTCTGATCAAGGTTCTCGGCATTGAAAAATCTTTGTAAACTAAATCACACGTGTATATGTTGACATTTAAGAGATATGCAGTCAAGAAAATCCGGGGCAATGGTGATATATATGCGGATTAGACACAAAAAAAAAAACACTCAACCAATGGCTACAATTTAATGAATGTGTTTAGTGACGGCATCAGATTCCTAATTGATGGAGAAATGTCTGGTGGCAAGAAAAGCTGCTTCTAGGAGGTTGTCAAGTGTTTTCGCTCGACGATTCCATTCTTGGGTGGTTGGTTTGGCCCTTGTTCTGTTACTCGAATCCTAGCCCGGTATATTACATTTTAATTTTACACCATTGTGAACCTTACGCCTTTTTTACTCTCTGATCAAGGTTCTCGGCATTGAAAATTCTTCGTAAACTAAATCACACGTGTATATGTTGACATTTAAGAAATATACAGTCAAGAAAATCAGGGGCAATGGTGATATATATGCGGATTAGATACCAAAAAAAAAAACACTCAACAAAGGGCTACAATTTAAGGAATGTGTTTAGTGACGGCATCAGATTCTTAATTGATGGAGAAAGGTCTGGTGGCAAGAAAAACGGCTTCTAGGAGGTTGTCCTGTTTTCGCTCGACGATTCAATTCTTGAGTGGTTGGTTTGGCCCTTGTTCCTGTAACTCGAATCCTAGCCCGGTATATCTCATTTTAATTTTACGCTATTGTGAACCTTACGCCTTTTTTACTCTCTGATCGAGGTTCTCGGCATTGAAAAATCTTCGTAAACTAAATCACACGTGTATATGTCGACATTTAAGAGATATACACTCAAGAAAATCAAGGGCAATGGTGATATATATGCGGATTAGACACCAAAAAAAAAACACTCAACAAATGGCTACAATTTAAGGAATGTGTTTAGTGACGGCATCAGATTCCTAATTGATGGAGAAAAGTCTGGTGGCAATAAAAGCTGCTTCTAGGAGGTTGTCATGTGTTTTAGCTAGACGATTCCATTCTTGGGTAGTTGGTTTGGCCCTTGTTCATGTATATCACATTTTAATTTTACACCATTGTGAACCTTACGCCTTTTTTACTCTCTGATCGAGGTTCTCGGCATTGAAAAATCTTCGTAAACTAAATCACACGTTTATATGTTGACATTTAAGAGATATGCAGTCAAGAAAATCCGGGGCAATGGTGATATATATGCGGATTAGACACAAAAAAAAACACTCAACAAATGGCTACAATTTAATGAATGTGTTTAGTGACGGCATCAGATTCCTAATTGATGGAGAAATGACTACAATTTAAGGATTGTGTTTAGTGACGGAATCAGATTCCTAATTGATGGAGAAATGTCTGGTGGCAAGAAAAGCTGCTTCTAGGAGGTTGTCAAGTGTTTTCGCTCGACGATTCCATTCTTGGGTGGTTGGTTTGGCCCTTGTTCCTGTAACTCGAATCCTAGCCCGGTATATCACATTTCAATTTTACACCATTGTGAACCTTACTCCTTTTTTACTCTCTGATCAAGGTTCTCGGCATTGAAAAATCTTCGTAAACTAAATCACACGTGTATATGTTAACATTTAAGATATATACAGTCAAGAAAATCAGGGGCAATGGTGATATATATGCGGATTAGACACAAAAAAAAAACACTCAACAAATGGCTACAATTTAAGGAATGTGTTTAGTGACGGCATCAGATTCCTAATTGATGGAGAAAAGTCTGGTGGCAAGAAAAGCTGCTTCTAGGAGGTTGTCAAGTGTTTTTGCTCGACGATTCCATTCTTGGGTGGTTGGTTTGGCCCTTGTTCCTGTAACTCGAATCCTAGCCCGGTATATCACATTTTAATTTTACACCATTGTGAACCTTACGCCTTTTTTACTCTCTGATCGAGGTTTTCGGCATTGAAAAATCTTCGTAAACTAAATCACACGTGTCACGGCCCCCGACCCGGTTTGACCCGTTTCAGGAGCCGCGGGACAGAAATCCCGTGGTATTTAATTAACAGCGGAAGTTTCTTCAGGATCTTTTTAAAACTGAAATATTTCCCGATTATTTTATTTCACAGCTCGGGATAAAACCCCGGTAATTTACAATCATAAGATTTCACGGAGAAATCTTTATTTTTACAAAACATGTTTCTTTATTTTATATTGACCCACTTCCTTAAGCTTGTAGTGCTTCACGGCACTTTTCCTGGATCACAACAGATCACCTGAAACATGTTTGAAAAAGGTTTTGTCAACGGGAAATACTGAGTGAATCATTCTTTTTAGTAAAACGACCTGTTTGTTATAATTTACAGTATTAAGGGAGATTACAATGTTTCAGATATCAACCAACTACCCACAGTATTTGTCACTCGACCGGATCTATGACTATGGTCATATCACCATTGGCCACCCGTTTTCCAATGGCAAAGATTATCAAGTAATGTATACAAAACCCCACATACCGGCTCTGACTTGGTGATTACAAAGACTTAATCTCCGTAATTATAACTTTGACAATAAACATGATTTTGAAAGTAATTTGATAAAAAGAGAATGACTCACATTGCAGATTTATTTTGAGCAGAGCCTAGTATACTGATTATCCTTTTAACCTAAATTAATAACAGGCACACAATTCGGTTAGTAACTTAATACAGTCTTTACGATAACTCACGAGATCAAACCCTCACATCGAATGACAAAGTGCGATACTTAAACATCCATCAAATTAACGACGAATGACAAAGCATAAACCCTGATGTAGGTAGCACTTAAACATCCATTGGATAGTTTAATCGATCGGACATTGAATCGTATCAGCGATCGAGTTATTACCCTGTATTGCGGCGACGTTTTGTGATCCGTGTGTGTTTTGGACTGTTTATACTATATCTCAGTGTACGTAACGAGAATTTACGTCGTTCAAGTGCCAAACTTCGATTGCCAATGCCTGCTATTTATAGTAAAATTTTACACTTGCTTACGGACCGTAAGCCTTATCCCTTACGGTCCGTAAGGGACACCTATTCACTATAGGGTAGCCACGTCCTTGACTAGCCTAGCTGAGTTGATAACTTCGTAAAATTCGAATTTGACAGCGTTTTATTTAGATAATCATGACTAGAGTTTTACCCCCCCTGAGTTTTAGGGGCCCTGATCCTGATTCTGATTATTCTGAAAATTTTAGGGTTTGTGCAGAATCACTTGGGTGTCTCAATTAGGGTTTCCTATTGGACAATTAAAATAATAATTAAGACTTTTTGATAAGAGTTGTTACATTCTCCCCACCTTAATAAAAATCTCGTCCTCGAGATTTACTGGAATAATTGGGGATACTTTCGCTTCATTTCTGATTTCAGTTCCCAAGTGTATTCGGGTCCTCGTTTCAAATCCCACTTGACTTTAACTAGCACTAGTTGTTTGTGCTTGAGAAACTTCACTTTTCTGTCTTCTATCTGAAGAGGTTTCTCAATAAATTTTAACTTTTCGTTTACCTCTATATCTTGAAGAGGTACTACTAAAGATTCGTCTGATAGACATTTCTTGAGATTGGATACATGAAATACGTCATGTACTCCTGCCAGTTCCTCTGGTAATTGTAAATGATAAGCAACTGGTCCTATACGTTGAATAACTTGAAATGCTCCTACGTATCTTGGACTTAGCTTTCCTTTCTTACCGAATCTAACAACTCCTTTCCAAGGGGAAACTTTCAACAGTACTCTGTCTCCAACTTGGAATTCTAACGGCTTGCATCTATTGTCTGCATAACTCTTTTGGTGATCTCGAGCAGTCTTCAGCCTTTCCTTGATTTGAGTAATCTTATCAGTAGTTTCTTGTACTATCTCGGGACCTGACAATTGACTTTCTCCTATTTCTGCCCAACAAACTGGAGTTCTACACTTTCTTCCATATAGTGCTTCAAATGGGGCAGTTTCGATACTTGAATGATAACTATTGTTATAGGAGAATTCGATCAGAGGTAAGTGATCGTCCTAATTTCCACCAAAATCTATTACAAATGCTCGGAGCATGTCTTCTAGAGTTTGGATCGTCCTTTCACTTTGCCCGTCTGTTTGTGGATGATATGTCGTGCTTAGGTTTAGTCGAGTTCCCGTTGCTTCTTGGAAACTTTTCCAGAAATGAGAAGTGAAACGACTATCCCTATCTGATACAATGGAGAGTGGAACTCCATGTAGAGATACGACTTCATCTACATACAACTTTGCCAGTCTTTCCATGCTAAAGGTTTCTTTCATTGGTAGAAAGTGAGCAGATTTGGTTAATCGATCCACAATTACCTGACGGGTGGTCCGTAGGACAACCCTTTAGGATGTTAAAAGACAAGTTTATCCCTCATTTGATTGTGTAATTATCTTGAATTAGATAACTACGGTTGCTTATGTTTCAGGCGCGGTTTGGGAGCTTAAAGTGGATTAAACGCAGCTTTGGATGGTTTGGAGTTGAACGGGCCAAGTGTTGAACAAAAGATGAAATGAAGCACAAAATTCAGGCTTCCACCGTAACTTACGGTTCCACCGTAAGTTACGGTGAACCTGAATTATGCCTGGATCATACCGTAACTCAGACAACTACCACCGTAACACTTTTATGTGCACCGTAACTTACGGTAGAGCCGAAAGTTACGGTGGAGGCTGCGAGAAAATATGTAACTGCCTCATTTATTCAGTTTTATGGTGTCTTTTCACCTATTCTCATGATTGGTCAGTTAGAGAACACATTGGGGGCGATTTTGGCTATCCTTGCTTGGTTTTGAACAATTGCTAACATTCGGTTTGTGATTTCGATTTGTATGAACATTGAATTGATTGCTATGATGATTCACCAAGCTTTGTGTGGCTAAAACTTTCGGTGATCATCTTAGGTGAAGGTTTCTCTTGAACTTTTGTGTGTTTATTTCTGAATTTCTAGAATGATAACTTGCGTTGCTTGAATATCATGGTGTATGCATAATTGTTTGTAGCTTGTTAATCGATAGTGCAATTTCTAGTCTTAATCGTACGTTCTTGGTGCCGTTGGCAATCGAGATATCACGGGAAGGGGTTAGGGTTGGTTATTGATTAATTGATCATCAGGAAACAACCTCGCGTTTATAAATCCGAGTACTTTGTTCCCTTTTATCACTTCGATTATTTATGCACGAGTTATGTCTATGTAACTCTTTCTAGTTGGAATTGCACACAATTGTTTAAAGAAACTGAATCCTAAGATGGTCATTGTTTTCTCCTAATCTGTTTTACAACCAACATTTGATTTGCAATTAGTTATTAATTTAGTTTTATAAAACAACAATCCAAATTATTGATCTTTATTTTCTGCAACTTAGGTTAATTGTAGTTTAATCGCAAAGCTATAAAATCAACACACTTTCCACATACTCCCTGAGTTCGATACCCTATTACCACTATCTATAGTTGTTATTGGGATTAAATTTGCGTGTACCACGACAAACACGTCAAATTTTGGCACCGTTGCCGGGGAGTAGTGTGCAACGTGTGTTATCTTGTGTATTAGTTTGAAAAAAAAATTAATTAAAAAAAAAGCCCAAAAAGATTTCTTTTATGTTCATGATTTACACTTGGTAGTTGAGTTGTGTTGTGCAGGATGACAGGGCATTACACAAATTTCAGCTTATTTACGTGTAGATTGTGCGGGGGTCCACGACATCCATGTATTGGTTACCACGAGGCTCACTACAGGAGGGCACATGGAAAACCGGTGTCTTATGTTTCACAGCTTCCACCTCCATCATACGTTGACGATTATGAATCAGAAATGGAGGATGACTATTATTCATATGGATACGATCGGGACGAGGAAGTTTATTATGAGGCAAGGATGGATGGTCTATGTTTTTGTTGCGGTCGTGATCACACTTATGATTATGATGTGTGCCCGGTGTATTCGGAAAACCCGAAGTATTGGAATAAAAAGATGATGGAAGCGCGCATCTATAGACCGTATCAGGGATATCGACAATACCATCCCGAAGAATATTCTGAGCCCGAGGGTGTTTATGTTTATGAGACCGAGGAGGAGAAAGAGCTTGCTGTATTGGAAGTAACTTTGTCCAAACTCGAGCAATATTTAGCAACACCCAACCTGTCCGATGAAGACCGAATCAGCTGCTTAGTTTCTAAGTGTCATACTTTAAAATTGAAGATAGAGATAGAAGAACGCCTCTCACCATTACCTGATGATATTAGAGATTATTCTCACATGAAGGAGGAGGTTGTGGAGGATAATACCACACCAATGAGTCATTTATCTGATGAAGAGTCACTTGTAGATCAGATGATGTGTGCAGATTATGAGGTAGAGCAGGCTGATGGGATGGATATGTGTACCGAACCTCTTCCCATATCAATGATTCAAATTAACAAGTGTGGGGAAGAGGGTTCGAGGAACAAGATGAGAAGGGTGAAACTACCAGACATTAAGGTATATGTCATGAAGTGGACTAGCAAAGCCCGTAGGAGTAGCTTTAACATGCCAAATATACTGACAAATCTATGGAGATGGCATGTAAATTTCCGGGCATTTGTTGGAAATGCCGTGGGTAAGTGTGCATTAAGACCACCATAACGCATATCAGGTATGGTCTGGCTGAAGACCTTTAAACTTAGCGCTCTCGGGAGGCAGCCCGAGGATGTAGAGTATTGAATTTGTGTTTTGTTTTGTTTTGCTTTGCTTTGTTTGGTTTTGTTTTGGTGTTGTGTTTGTGTTTTGGCAGGTTATTACGTTTCAACCCTCGCGGATGCAATGATTCAAGTGTGGGGATGTTTGGCAACATCTCCGTTGAGATATCGGCGAATCCAAGAGATGTTTATGAACCGGTCTGATTACCGCAGCTGCATCACTACCAACACTGCTGATTTACTAATCAGGTTGTGTCTTGTTCTCATGTTGTGCACCTTTGTATATATTCATGTTTAAGTTTACGGTTGGGCGGTTGGGTGGTGTTTTGATGTGTTTGTTTGTTTGGTGGGTTGTGCTTGTGGTGGTGTGTTATTTTTAATTTTCATAAAAAAAATTAAAAAAAAAACAAAAAGAAAGTTGTGGTTTGAGATGATGAGCTTTTGGTTGAGGTTGAAGGGTTTAGCGATAAGTCTTTCCAAAACCATACATTGGGGTCAATGTATCCCAAGTGTGGGGATGGGGGGAAATTTTGAGGTTTTTAAAATTTTTTAAATCAAGCAAAACATTGTGAGAATTTGAACACCTTGGATTACACCCGAATGATGCACCGGCAACCCTTGATACCCTTTTATTCTTGGTGAGAGTTGAAACCACACATGTAAATAAATAATACTTGTCTTTGATGAGAGTGGCAACGGGTGGGGGTGCATTAGAACTTGTGCCTTAATACGGTTTGAGTCCTTAGTTGAATGTGAATGCGAAAAGGATAAGGGCATTTAGGTAGCCTCGTCATTAGTGTGTGCGAGTGTGGGATTTGGGGGGTTGGACCTCATAAATTATATATATGAGCATGGTTGCGAGAGGGGCGGGGGTTTGGACATTTAGTTGCCCATTTTGTGCCTTAAGCCTATCATTTGTTACCCCTTAGCTAGTTACCTAAAAATTCACCCGACTTGACCCGGTCTTATAGTGTTAGTAGTTTTAGTAGTGTGTAAATTTGTTCGATGTTATATTGAAGGTTTGCTTTGATATCTTTGAATGCTTTGATGAAAAAAAATGGAAAAAGCAATGAAAAAAAAAATAAAAAAAAGAGATTGATGTTGAGTTATCTTGTATATAGTAGTTAAGTTTGGTAGTTGTTTGTTTATTTTTTTTGTGTAATAAAAGACCGGGTTAAGTTTTCGCTACTTCATATATATTCCATTTCCTACCTATACACCTAGCCACGTTACAACCTTGAAAGTCCCTTTGATTTGCATTCATGTTTGGCTCTTGTTAGGAGAAGGATCGATTTAAGTACAAGCTTATAGTTGTGCAACCGCCCGTTAGCCTTTATGTGTCTAGCTCATATTGCTAGTGCTTACTTGTAGCCGAGAGGAGATATTTAGAGAGGGGTGCATTGGTTGGGTGTTAAAAAGGGGTTAGTAAAAGGATTGCTTGTTTTTGCTTGGTTTACATTGATCACTGGTTTTGAAATTGATTTGATGAGTTGCTTGGGACAAGCAACGGTTAAGTGTGGGGATGTGACGGGTGGTCCGTAGGACAACCCTTTAGGATGTTAAAAGACAAGTTTATCCCTCATTTGATTGTGTAATTATCTTGAATTAGATAACTACGGTTGCTTATGTTTCAGGCGTGCTTTGGGAGCTTAATGTGGATTAAACGCAGCTTTGGATGGTTTGGAGTTGAACGGGCAAAGTGTTGAACAAAAGATGAAATGAAGCACAAAATTCAGGCTTCCACCGTAACTTACGGTTCCACCGTAAGTTACGGTGAACCTGAATTATGCCTGGATCATACCGTAACTTAGACAACTACCACCGTAACACTTTTATGTGCACCGTAACTTACGGTAGAGCCGTAAGTTACGGTGGAGGCTGCGAGAAAATATGTAACTGCCTCATTTATTCAGTTTTATGGTGTCTTTTCACCTATTCTCATGATTGGTCAGTTAGAGAACACATTGGGGACGATTTTGGCTATCCTTGCTTGGTTTTGAACAATTGCTAACATTCGGTTTGTGATTTCGATTTGTATGAACATTGAATTGATTGCTATGATGATTCACCAAGCTATGTGTGGCTAAAACTTTCGGTGATCATCTTAGGTGAAGGTTTCTCTTGAACTTTTGTGTGTTTATTTCTGAATTTCTAGAATGATAACTTGCGTTGCTTGAATATCATGGTGTATGCATAATTGTTTGTAGCTTGTTAATCGATAGTGCAATTTCTAGTCTTAATCGTACGTTCTTGGTGCCGTTGGCAATCGAGATATCACGGGAAGGGGTTAGGGTTGGTTATTGATTAATTAATCATCGGGAAACAACCTCGCGTTTATAAATCCTAGTACTTTGTTCCCTTTTATCACTTCGATTATTTATGCACGAGTTATGTCTATGTAACTCTTTCTAGTTGGAATTGCACACAATTGTTTAAAGAAACTGAATCCTAAGATGGTCATTATTTTCTCCTAATCTGTTTTACAACCAACATTTGATTTGCAATTAGTTATTAATTTAGTTTTATAAAACAACAATCCAAATTATTGATCTTTATTTTCTGCAACTTAGGTTAATTGTAGTTTAATCGCAAAGCTATAAAATCAACACACTTTCCACATACTCCCTGAGTTCGATACCCTATTACCACTATCTATAGTTGTTATTGGGATTAAATTTGCGTGTACCACGACAAACACGTCATTACCCAAATTGTATCATTACCTTTTCTGGTTTTGGGTAACTTAGTAACAAAATCCATTGTTATGAGTTCCCATTTCCATACAGGCATCTCTAATTGTTGTAGTAGACCTGAAGGTTTCTGATGTTCTGCCTTAACTTGTGAACAAGTAAGACACTTAGAAACATATCTAGCTATGTCCTTCTTCATGCCTATCCACCAGAAATTCTTTCTTAAATCTTGGTACATCTTATTGTTTCCTGGGTGCATGGTATATCTAGACTTATGGGCTTCTTCTAATATCTTATTTCATAATTCTCCCTGCTTAGGTACCCAAATTCGGTTTTTGTGGAATCTCAAAATTCCATCAGCTCCTTGCTCTAATTCTTTTATTCGTCCCTTCATTCCTTCAGCATCATCCTTGATTGCTGTAGCTTGAACATTTTTCAATTGTTCCATTAAATCTAATTGTTGATTTAACCTCAGAGCACGAACACGTCGTTGTTTTTCATGATACTTACGACTTAAGGCATCTGCAACTACATTTGCCTTTCCTTCGTGATACTGAATATCACAGTCGTAATCACTTAGGATTTCCATCCATCTTCTTTGTCTCATGTTTAATTCTTTTTGCCCAAATATATATCTTAAACTCTTATGATCTGTATAGATAGTAAATTTACTTCCATACAGATAATGTCTCCAAATCTTAAGGGCAAAAATTACAGCTCCTAATTCTAAATCATGAGTTGTATAGTTCTCTTCGTGCTTTTTCAACTGTCTTGAAGCATACGCAATTACCTTCTTGCGTTGCATAAGCACACATCCTAATCCTAGTTTTGAAGCATCACAATATACTTCAAAATCTTCAGTTCCTTCTGGTAAGGCTAAGATTGGAGCATTTGTTAATTTCTGTTTTAAGATTCTAAAGGCTTCTTCTTGTTTAGGTCCCCATTCAAACTTAACGGCTTTACAGGTTAGTTTAGTTAATGGTACAGCTATCTTGGAAAAATCCTTAATAAACCGTCTATAATATCCGGCTAAACCTATAAAACTTCTAATTTCCATTGCTGACTGTGGAACCTTCCATTTGGTAATTGCCTCTATCTTTGCAGGATCTACATGAATCCCTTCTTGATTCACTATGTGTCCTAAAAATTGCACTTCTTGTAGCCAAAATTCACACTTCGAGAATTTGGCGTAAAGCTTTTCTTTTCTTAACAAGGTTAAGAGTGAATGCAAGTGCTCACAATGTTCATTTTGGCTTTTGGAATAAATAAGTATATCGTCGATGAAAACAATTACAAATTTATCTAAATACGGTTTACAGATCCTATTCATCATGTCCATGAATGCTGCAGGTGCATTCGTTAACCCAAAGGGCATGACTGTAAACTCGTAATGACCATACCTAGTTCTGAAAGCAGTTTTAGGTATGTCTTCTTCTTGTACTTTCAATTGATGATATCCGGAACGTAGGTCTATCTTAGAAAAATATCTAGCTCCTTGAAGTTGATCGAAAAGATCATCAATCCTAGGTAATGGGTATCGATTCTTAATTGTAACCTTATTCAATTCTCTATAATCAATACACATTCTCATCGAACCATCCTTTTTCTTAACAAACAACACTGGTGCTCCCCAAGGGGATGAACTAGGTTGTATGAAACCTTTACTTAGTAATTCATCTAATTGCTTTTTCAGTTCTAACATTTCTGTGGGAGCTAACCGATAAGGTGCCTTGGCTATCGGTATAGTTCTTGGAATTAGATGAATCCTAAATTCTACCTCCCTATCTGGTGGTAACCCTGGTAACTCTTCTGGGAATACATCTGGGTATTCTGAGACTACAGGAATTTCCTTAAGTTCTTTTCCTTTAGTATTAATGATTACTGAAATCATATATACTATTCCTTGCTTTCGTTCATAATTAGCAACTTTCATTACTGATATGAACTTCATAGGCTTACGTGGTTTATCTCCTGTAATCACAATTACTTCTCCGGTGGGTGCCTGAATTTCTATAGAGTTCTTATCACACGTGTATATGTTGACATTTAAGAGATATACAGTCAAGAAAATCAAGGGCAATGGTGATATATATGGGAATTAGACACAAAAAAAAACACTTAACAAATGGCTACAATTTAAGGAATGTGTTTAGTGACGGCATCAGATTCCTAATTGATGGAGAAAAGTCTGGTGGCAAGAAAAGCTGCTTCTAGGAGGTTGTCAAGTGTTTTTGCTCGACGATTCCATTCTTGGGTGGTTGGTTTGGCCCTTGTTCTTGTAACTCGAATCCTAGCCCGGTATATCACATTTTAATTTTACACCATTGTGAACCTTACGCCTTTTTTACTCTCTGATCGATGTTTTCAGCATTGAAAAATCTTCGTAAACTAAATCACCCGTGTATATGTTGACATTTAAGATATATACAGACAAGAAAATCAGGGGCAATGGTGATATATATGCGGATTAGACACACAAAATAAAACACTCCACAAATGGCTACAATTTAAGGAATGTGTTTAGTGACGGCATCAGATTCCTAATTGATGGTGAAAGGTCTGGTGGCAAGAAAAACTGCTTCTAGGAGGTTGTCAAGTGTTTTCGCTCGACGATTCCATTCTTGGGTGGTTGGTTTGGCCCTTGTTCCTGTAACTCGAATCCTAGCCCGGGATATCCCATTTTAATTTTACACTATTGTGAACCTTACGCCTTTTTTACTCTTTGATCGAGGTTCTCGGCATTGAAAAATCTTTGTAAACTAAATCACACGTGTATATGTTGACATTTAAGAGATATACAGTCAAGAAAATCAAGGGCAATGGTGATATATATGCGGATTAGACACAAAAAGAAAAAAACACTCAACAAATGGCTACAATTTAAGGAATGTGTTTAGTGACGGCTTCAGATTCCTAATTGATGGAGAAAAATCTGGTGGCAAGAAAAGCTGCTTCTAGGAGGTTGTCAAGTGTTTTTGCTCGACGATTCCATTCTTGGGTGGTTGGTTTGGCCCTTGTTCTTGTAATTCGAATCCTAGCCCGGTATATCACATTTTAATTTTACACCATTGTGAACCTTACGCCTTTTTTACTCTCTGATCGAGGTTTTCAGCATTGAAAAATCTTCGTAAACTAAATCACCCGTGTATATGTTGACATTTAAGATATATACAGTCAAGAAAATCAGGGGCAATGGTGATATATATGCGGATTAGACACAAAAAAAACACTCAACAAATGGCTACAATATAAGGAATGTGTTTAGTGACCGTATCAGATTCCTAATTGATGGAGAAAGGTCTGGTGGCAAGAAAACCTACTTCTAGGAGGTTGTCAAGTGTTTTCGCTCGACGATTCCATTCTTGGGTGGTTGGTTTGGCCCTTGTTCCTGTAACTCGAATCCTAGCCCGGTATATCCTATTTTAATTTTATACTATTGTGAACCTTCCGCCTTTTTTACTCTCTGATCGAGGTTCTCGGCATTGAAAAATCTTCGTAAACTAAATCACACGTGTATATGTTGACATTTAAGAGATATACAGTCAAGAAAATCAAGGGCAATGGTGATATATATGGGAATTAGACAAAAAAAACACTTAACAAATGGCTACAATTTAAGGAATGTGTTTAGTGACGGCATCAGATTCCTAATTGATGGAGAAAAGTCTGGTGGCAAGAAAAGCTGCTTCTAGGAGGTTGTCAAGTGTTTTCGCTCGACGATTCCATTCTCGAGTGGTTGGTTTAGCCCTTGTTCCTGTAACTCGAATCCTAGCCCGGTATATCACATTTTAATTTTACACCATTGTGAACCTTACGCCTTTTTTACTCTCTGATCAAGGTTCTCGGCATTGAAAAATCTTCGTAAACTAAATCACACGTGTATATGTTGACATTTAAGAGATATACAGTCAAGAAAATCAAGGGCAATGGTGATATATATGCGGATTAGACACAAAAAAAAAACACTCAACAAATGGCTACAATTTAAGGAATGTGTTTGGTGACGGCTTCAGATTCCTAATAGATGGAGAAAAGTCTGGTGGCAAGAAAAGCTGCTTCTAGGAGGTTGTCAAGTGTTTTTGCTCGACGATTCCATTCTTGGGTGGTTGGTTTGGCCCTTGTTCCTGTAACTCGAATCCTGGCCCGGTATATCACATTTTAATTTTACACCATTGTGAACCTTACGCCTTTTTTACTCTCTGATCGAGGTTTTCGGCATTGAAAAATCTTCGTAAGCTAAATCACACGTGTATATGTTGACATATAAGAGATATACAGTCAAGAAAATCAGGGGCAATGGTGATATATATGCGGATTAGACACCAAAAAAAAAACACTCAACAAATGGCTACAATTTAAGGAATGTGTTTGGTGACGGCTTCAGATTCCTAATAGATGGAGAAAAGTTTGGTGGCAAGAAAAGCTGCTTCTAGGAGGTTGTCAAGTGTTTTTGCTCGACGATTCCATTCTTCGGTGGTTGGTTTGGCCCTTGTTCCTGTAACTCGAATCCTAGCCCGGTATATCAGATTTTAATTTTACACCATTGTGAACCTTACGCCTTTTTTACTCTCTGATCGAGGTTTTCGGCATTGAAAAATCTTCGTAAGCTAAATCACACGTGTATATGTTGACATTTAAGAGATATATAGTCATGAAAATCAGGGGCAATGGTGATATATATGCGGATTAGACACCAAAAAAAAACACTCAACAAATGGCTACAATTTAAGGAATGTGTTTAGTGACCGTATCAGATTCCTAATTGATGGAGAAAGGTCTGGTGGCAAGAAAAACTGCTTCTAGGAGGTTGTCAAGTGTTTTCGCTCGACGATTCCATTCTTGGGTGGTTGGTTTGGCCCTTGTTCCTGTAACTCGAATCCTAGCCCGGTATATCCTATTTTAATTTTATACTATTGTGAACCTTACGCCTTTTTTACTCTCTGATCGAGGTTCTCGGCATTGAAAAATCTTCAAAAACTAAATCACACGTGTATATGTTGACATTTACGAGATATACAGTCAAGAAAATCAAGGGCAATGGTGATATATATGCGGATTAGACACAAAAAAAAACACTCAACAAATGGCTACAATTTAAGGAATGTGTTTAGTGACGGCATCAGATTCCTAATTGATGGAGAAAAGTCTGGTGGCAAAAAAAGCTGCTTCTAGGAGGTTGTCAAGTGTTTTCGCTAGACGATGCCATTCTTGGGTGGTTGGTTTGGCCCTTGTTCCTGTAACTCGAATCCTAGCCCGGTATATCACATTTTAATTTTACACCATTGTGAACCTTACGCCTTTTTTACTCTCTGATCGAGGTTTTCGGCATTGAAAATTCTTCGTAAACTAAATCACACGTGTATATGTTGACATTTAAGAGATATACAGTCAAGAAAATCCGGGGCAATGGTGATATATATGCGGATTAGACACAAAAAAAACACTCCAAAAATGGCTACAATTTAAGGAATGTGTTTAGTGACGGCATCAGATTCCTAATTGATGGAGAAAGGTCTGGTGGCAAGAAAAACTGCTTCTAGGAGGTTGTCAAGTGTTTTCGCTCGACGATTCCATTCTTGGGTGGTTGGTTTGGCCCTTGTTCCTGTAACTCGAATCCTAACCCGGTATATCCCATTTTAATTTTACACTATTGTGAACCTTACGCCTTTTTTACTCTCTGATCGAGGTTCTCGGCATTAAAAAATCTTTGTAAACTAAATCATACGTGTATATGTTGACATTTAAGAGATATACAGTCAAGAAAATCTGGGGCAATGGTGATATATATGCGGATTAGACACAAAAAAAAAAACACTCAACAAATGGCTATAATATAAGGAATGTGTTTAGTGACCGTATCAGATTTCTAATTGATGGAGAAAGGTCTGGTGGCAAGAAAACTGCTTCTAGGAGGTTGTCAAGTGTTTTCGCTCGACGATTCAATTCTTGGGTGGTTGGTTTGGCCCTTGTTCCTGTAACTCGAATCCTAACCCGGTACATCCCATTTTAATTTTACACTATTGTGAACCTTACGCCTTTTTTACTCTCTGATCGAGGTTCTCGGCATTAAAAAATCTTTGTAAACTAAATCATACGTGTATATGTTGACATTTAAGAGATATACAGTCAAGAAAATCAGGGGCAATGGTGATATATATGCGGATTAGACACAAAAAAAAAACACTCCACAAATGGCTACAATTTAAGGAATGTGTTTAGTGACGGCATCAGATTCCTAATTGATGGAGAAAGGTCTGGTGGCAAGAAAAACTGCTTCTAGGAGGTTGTCAAGTGTTTTCGCTCGACGATTCCATTCTTGGGTGGTTGGTTTGGCCCTTGTTCCTGTAACTCGAATCCTAGCCCGGTATATCCTATTTTAATTTTATACTATTGTGAACCTTACGCCTTTTTTACTCTCTGATCGAGGTTCTCGGCATTGAAAAATCTTCGTAAACTAAATCACACGTGTATATGTTGACATTTAAGAGATATACAGTCAAGAAAATCAAGGGCAATGGTGATATATATGCGAATTAGACACAAAAAAAACACTCAACAAATGGCTACAATTTAAGGAATGTGTTTAGTGACGGCATCAGTTTCCTAATTGATGGAGAAAAGTCTGGTGGTAAGAAATGCTGCTTCTAAGAGGTTGTCAAGTGTTTTCGCTCGACGATTCCATTCTTGGGTGGTTGGTTTGGCCCTTGTTCCTGTAACTCGAATCCTAGTCCGGTATATCACATTTTAATTTTACACCATTGTGAACCTTACGCCTTTTTTACTCTCTGATCAAGGTTCTCGGCATTGAAAAATCTTCGTAAACTAAATCACACGTGTATATGTTGACATTTAAGAGATATACAGTCAAGAAAATCAAGGGCAATGGTGATATATATGCGGATTAGACACAAAAAAAAAAAAAAACTCAACAAATGGCTGCAATTTAAGGAATGTGTTTAGTGACGGCTTCAGATTCCTAATTGATGGAGAAAAGTCTGGTGGCAAGAAAAGCTGCTTCTAGGAGGTTTTCAAGTGTTTTTGCTCGACGATTCCATTCTTGGGTGGTTGGTTTGGCCCTTGTTCCTGTAACTCGAATCCTAGGCCGGTATATCACATTTTAATTTTACACCATTGTGAACCTTACGCCTTTTTTACTCTCTGATCGAGGTTTTCGGCATTGAAAAATCTTCGTAAGCTAAATCACACGTGTATATGTTGACATTTAAGAGATATACAGTCAAGAAAATCAGGGGCAATGGTGATATATATGCGGATTAGACACCAAAAAAAACACTCAACAAATGGCTACAATTTAAGGAATGTGTTTAGTGACCGTATCAGATTCCTAATTGATGGAGAAAGGTCTGGTGGCAAGAAAAACTGCTTCTAGGAGGTTGTCAAGTGTTTTCGCTCGACGATTCCATTCTTGGGTGGTTGGTTTGGCCCTTGTTCCTCTAACTCGAATCCTAGCCCGGTATATCCTATTTTAATTTTATACTATTGTGAACCTTAGGCCTTTTTTACTATCTGATCGAGGTTCTCGGCATTGAAAAATCTTCATAAACTAAATCACACGTGTATATGTTGACATTTACGAGATATACAGTCAAGAAAATCAATGGCAATGGTGATATATATGCGGATTAGACACAAAAAAAAAACACTCAACAAATGGCTACAATTTAAGGAATGTGTTTAGTGACGGCATCAGATTCCTAATTGATGGAGAAAAGTCTGGTGGCAAAAAAAGCTGCTTCTAGGAGGTTGTCAAGTGTTTTCGCTAGACGATGCCATTCTTGGGTGGTTGGTTTGGCCCTTGTTCCTGTAACTCGAATACTAGCCCGGTATATCACATTTTAATTTTACACCATTGTGAACCTTACGGCTTTTTTACTCTTTGATCGAGGTTTTCGGCATTGAAAAATCTTCGTAAACTAAATCACACGTGTATATGTTGACATTTAAGAGATATACAGTCAAGAAAATCTGGGGCAATGGTGATATATATGCGGATTAGACACAAAAAAAAAAAAACACTCCACAAATGGCTACAATTTAAGGAATGTGTTTAGTGACGGCATCAGATTCCTAATTGATGGCGAAAGGTTTGGTGGCAAGAAAAACTGCTTCTAGGAGGTTGTCAAGTGTTTTCGCTCGACGATTCCATTCTTGGGTGGTTGGTTTGGCCCTTGTTCCTGTAACTCGAATCCTAGCCCGGTATATCCCATTTTAATTTTACACTATTGTGAACCTTACGCCTTTTTTACTCTCTGATCGAGGTTCTCGGCATTGAAAAATCTTTGTAAACTAAATCACACGTGTATATGTTGACATTTAAGAGATATACAGTCAAGAAAATCAAGGGCAATGGTGATATATGCAGATTAGACAAAAAAAAAAAACACTCAACAAATGGCTACAATTTAAGGAATGTGTTTTGTGACGGCTTCAGATTCCTAATTGATGGAGAAAATTCTGGTGGCAAGAAAAGCTGCTTCTAGGAGGTTGTCAAGTGTTTTTGCTCGACGATTCTATTCTTGGTGGATGGTTTGGCCCTTGTTCCTGTAACTCGAATCCTAGCCCGGTATATCACATTTTAATTTTACACCATTGTGAACCTTACACCTTTTTTACTCTCTGATCGAGGTTTTCAGCATTGAAAAATCTTCGTAAACTAAATCACACGTGTATATGTTGACATTTAAGTGATATACAGTCAAGAAAATCAGGGGCAATGGTGATATATATGCGGATTAGACACAAAAAAAAAACACTCAACAAATGGCTATAATATAAGGAATGTGTTTAGTGACCGTATCAGATTCCTAATTGATGGAGAAAGGTCTGGTGGCAAGAAAAACTGCTTCTAGGAGGTTGTCAAGTGTTTTCTCTCGACGATTCCATTCTTGGGTGGTTGGTTTGGCCCTTGTTCCTGTAACTCGAATCCTAGCCCGGTATATCCTATTTTAATTTTATACTATTGTGAACCTTACGCCTTTTTTACTCTCTGAACGAGGTTCTAGGCATTGAAAAATCTTCGTAAACTAAATCACACGTGTATATGTTGACATTTAAGAGATATACAGTCAAGAAAATCAAGGGCAATGGTGATATATATGCGAATTAGACACAAAAAAAACACTCAACAAATGGCTACAATTTAAGGAATGTGTTTAGTGACGGCATCAGATTCCTAATTGATGGAGAAAAGTCTGGTGGCAAGAAATGCTGCTTCTAGGAGGTTGTCAAGTGTTTTCGCTCGACGATTCCATTCTTCGGTGGTTGGTTTGGCCCTTGTTCCTGTAACTCGAATCCTAGCCTGGTATATCACATTTTAATTTTACACCATTGTGAACCTTACGCCTTTTTTACTCTCTGATCAAGGTTCTCGGCATTGAAAAATCTTCGTAAACTAAATCACACGTGTATATGTTGACATTTAAGAGATATACAGTCAAGAAAATCAAGGGCAATGGTAATATATATGCGGATTAGACACAAAAAAAAAACACTCAACAAATGGCTACCATTTAAGGAATGTGTTTAGTGACGGCTTCAGATTCCTAATTGATGGAGAAAAGTCTGGTGGCAAGAAAAGCTGCTTCTAGGAGGTTGTCAAGTGTTTTTGCTCGACGATTCCATTCTTGGGTGGTTGGTTTGGCCCTTGTTCCTGTAACTCGAATCCTAGCCCGGTATATCACATTTTAATTTTACACCATTGTGAACCTTACGCCTTTTTTACTCTCTGATGGAGGTTTTCAGCATTGAAAAATCTTGGTAAACTAAATCACACGTGTATATGTTGACATTTAAGAGATATGCAGTCAAGAAAATCAGGGGCAATGGTGATATATATGCGGATTAGACAAAAAAAAACACTCAACAAATGGCTATAATATAAGGAATGTGTTTAGTGACCGTATCAGATTCCTAATTGATGGAGAAAGGTCTGGGGGCAAGAAAAACTGTTTCTAGGAGGTTGTCAAGTGTTTTCGCTCGACGATTCCATTCTTGGGTGGTTGGTTTGGCCCTTGTTCCTGTAACTCGAATCCTAGCCCGGTATATCACATTTTAATTTTACACCATTGTGAACCTTACGCCTTTTTTACTCTCTGATCAAGGTTCTCGGCATTGAAAAATCTTCGTAAACTAAATCACACGTGTATATGTTGACATTTAAGAGATATACAGTCAAGAAAATCAAGGGCAATGGTGATATATATGCGGATTAGACACAAAAAAAAAACACTCAACAAATGGCTACAATTTAAGGAATGTGTTTAGTGACGGCTTCAGATTCCTAATTGATGGAGAAAAGTCTGGTGGAAAGAAAAGCTGCTTCTAGGAGGTTGTCAAGTGTTTTTGCTCGACGATTCCATTCTTGGGTGGTTGGTTTGGCCCTTGTTCCTGTAACTCGAATCCTAGCCCGGTATATCACATTTTAATTTTACACCATTGTGAACCTTACGCCTTTTTACTCTCTGATCGAGGTTTTCGGCATTGAAAAATCATTGTAAGCTAAATCACACGTGTATATGTTGACATTTAAGAGATATACAGTCAAGAAAATCAGGGGCAATGGTGATATATATGCGGATTAGACACCAAAAAAAACACTCAACAAATGGCTACAATTTAAGGAATGTGTTTAGTGACCGTATCAGATTCCTAATTGATGGAGAGAGGTCTGGTGGCAAGAAAAACTGCTTCTAGGAGGTTGTCAAGTGTTTTCGCTCGACGATTCCATTCTTGGGTGGTTGGTTTGGCCCTTGTTCCTGTAACTCGAATCCTAGCCCGGTATATCACATTTTAATTTTACACCATTGTGAACCTTACGCCTTTTTTACTCTCTAATGGAGGTTTTCAGCATTGAAAAATCTTCGTAAACTAAATCACACGTGTATATGTTGACATTTAAGAGATATGCAGTCAAGAAAATCAGGGGCAATGGTGATATATATGCGGATTAGACAAAAAAAAAACACTCAACAAATGGCTATAATATAAGGAATGTGTTTAGTGACCGTATCAGATTCCTAATTGACGGAGAAAGGTCTGGTGGCAAGAAAAACTGCTTCTAGGAGGTTGTCAAGTGTTTTCGCTCGACGATTCCATTCTTGGGTGGTTGGTTTGGCCCTTGTTCCTGTAACTCGAATCCTAGCCCGGTATATCACATTTTAATTTTACACCATTGTGAACCTTACGCCTTTTTTACTCTCTAATCAAGGTTCTCGGCATTGAAAAATCTTCGTAAACTAAATCACACGTGTATATGTTGACATTTAAGAGATATACAGTCAAGAAAATCAAGGGCAATGGTGATATATATGCGGATTAGACACAAAAAAAAAAACACTCAACAAATGGCTACAATTTAAGGAATGTGTTTAGTGACGGCTTCAGATTCCTAATTGATGGAGAAAAGTCTGGTGGAAAGAAAAGCTGCTTCTAGGAGGTTGTCAAGTGTTTTTGCTCGACGATTCCATTCTTGGGTGGTTGGTTTGGCCCTTGTTCCTGTGACTCGAATCCTAGCCCGGTATATCACATTTTAATTTTACACCATTGTGAACCTTACGCCTTTTTTACTCTCTGATCGAGGTTTTCGGCATTGAAAAATCATCGTAAGCTAAATCACACGTGTATATGTTGACATTTAAGAGATATACAGTCAAGAAAATCAGGGGCAATGGTGATATATATGCGGATTAGACACCAAAAAAAAACACTCAACAAATGGCTACAATTTAAGGAATGTGTTTAGTGACCGTATCAGATTCCTAATTGATGGAGAGAGGTCTGGTGGCAAGAAAAACTGCTTCTAGGAGGTTGTCAAGTGTTTTCGCTCGACGATTCCATTCTTGGGTGGTTGGTTTGGCCCTTGTTCCTGTAACTCGAATCCTAGCGCGGTATATCACATTTTAATTTTACACCATTGTGAACCTTACGCCTTTTTTACTCTCTGATCGAGGTTCTCGGCATTGAAAAATCTTCGTAAACTAAATCACACGTGTATATGTTGACATTAAAGAGATATACAGTCAAGAAAATCAAGGGCAATGGTGATACATATGCGACTTAGACACAAAAAAAAAACACTCAACAAATGGCTACAATTTAAGGAATGTGTTTAGTGACGGCATCAGATTCCTAATTGATGGAGAAAAGTCTGGTGGAAAGAAATGCTGCTTCTAGGAGGTTGTCAAGTGTTTTCGCTCGACGATTCCATTCTTGGGTGGTTGGTTTGGCCCTTGTTCCTGTAACTCGAATCCTAGCCCGGTACATCACATTTTAATTTTACACCATTGTGAACCTTACGCCTTTTTTACTCTCTGATCAAGGTTCTCGGCATTGAAAAATCTTCGTAAACTAAATCACACGTGTATATGTTGACATTTAAGATATATACAGTCAAGAAAATCAGGGGCAATGGTTATATATATGCAGATTAGACGCAAAAAAAAAACACTCAACAAATGGATACAATTTAAGGAATGTGTTTATTGACGGCATCAGATTCCTAATTGATGGAGAAAAGTCTGGTGGCAAAAAAAGCTGCTTCTAGGAGGTTGTCAAGTGTTTTCGCTAGACGATTCCATTCTTGGGTGGTTGGTTTGGCCCCTGTTCTTGTAACTCGACTCCTAGCCCGGTATATCACATTTTAATTTTACACCATTGTGAACCTTACGCATTTTTTACTCTCTGATCGAGGTTTTCGGCATTGAAAAATCTTCGTAAACTAAATCACACGTGTATATGTTGACATTTAAGAGATATACAGTCAAGAAAATCCGGGGCAATGGTGATATATATGCGAATTAGACACAAAAAAATCACTCCACAAATGGCTACAATTTAAGGAATGTGTTTAGTGACGGCATCAGATTCCTAATTGATGGAGAAAGGTCTGGTGGCAATAAAAACTGCTTCTAGGAGATTGTCAAGTGTTTTCGCTCGACGATTCCATTCTTGGGTGGTTGGTATGGCCCTATTTCCTGTAACTCGAATCCTAGCCCGGTATATCACATTTTAATTTTACACCATTGTGAACCTTACGCCTTTTTTACTCTCTGATCGAGATTCTCTGCATTGAAAAATCTTTGTAAACTAAATCACACGTGTATATGTTGACATTTAAGAGATATACAGTCAAGAAATTCAAGGGAAATGGTGATATATATGCGGATTAGACACAAAAAAAAAACACTCAACAAATGGTTACAATTTAAGGAATGTGTTTAGTGACGGCTTCAGATTCCTAATTGATGGAGAAAAGTCTGGTGTCAAGAAAAGCTGCTTCTAGGAGGTTGTCAAGTGTTTTTGCTCGACGATTCCATTCTTGGGTGGTTAGTTTGGCCCTTGTTTCTGTAACTCGAATCCTAGCCTGGAATATCACATTTTAATTTTACACCATTGTGAACCTTACGCCTTTTTTACTCTCTGATCGAGGTTTTCAGCATTGAAAAATCTTCGTAAACTAAATCACACGTGTATATGTTGATATTTAAGAGATATACAGTCAAGAAAATCAGGGGCAATGGTGATATATATGCGGATTAGACACAAAAAAAAAACACTCAACAAATGGCAACAATATAAGGAATGTGTTTACTGACCGTATCAGATTCCTAATTGATGGAGAAAGGTCTGGTGGCAATAAAAACTGCTTCTAGGAGGTTGTCAAGTGTTTTCGCTTGACGATTCCATTCTTAGGTGGTTGGTTTGGCTCTTGTTCCTGTAACTCGAATCCTAGCCCGGTATGTCCTATTTTAATTTTATACTATTGTGAACCTTACGCCTTTTTTACTCTCTGATCGAGGTTCTCGGCATTGAAAAATCTTCGTAAACTAAATCACACGTGTATATGTTGACATTTAAGAGATATACAGTCAAGAAAATCAAGCGCAATGGGGATATATATGCGAATTAGACACAAAAAAACACTCAACAAATGGCTACAATTTAAGGAATGTGTTTAGTGACGGCATCAGATTCCTAATTGATGGAGAAAAGTCTGGTGGCAAGAAATGCTGCTTCTAGGAGGTTGTCAAGTGTTTTCGCTCGACGATTCCATTCTTGGGTGGTTGGTTTGGCCCTTGTTCCTGTAACTCGAATCCTAGCCCGGTATATCCTATTTTAATTTTATACTATTATGAACCTTACGCCTTTTTTACTCTCTGATCGAGGTTCTCGGCATTGAAAAATCTTCGTAAACTAAATCACACGTGTATATGTTGACATTTAAGAGATATACAGTCAAGAAAATCAAGGGCAATGGGGATATATATGCGAATTAGACACAAAAAAAAACACTCAACAAATGGCTACAATTTAAGGAATGTGTTTAGTGACGGCTTCAGATTCCTAATTGATGGAGAAAAGTCTGGTGGCAAGAAAAGCTTCTTCTAGGAGGTTGTCAAGTGTTTTCGCTCGATGATTCCATTCTTAGGTGGTTGGATTGGCCCTTGTTCCTGTAACTCGAATCCTGGCCCGGTATATCCTATTTTAATTTTATACTATTGTGAACCTTACGCCTTTTTTACTCTCTGATCGAGGTTTTCGGCATTGAAAAATCTTCGTAAGCTAAATCACACGTGTATATGTTGACATTTAAGAGATATACAGTCAAGAAAATCAGGGGCAATGGTGATATATATGCGGATTAGACACCAAAAAAAAAACACTCAACAAATGGCTACAATTTAAGGAATGTGTTTAGTGACCGTATCAGATTCCTAATTGATGGAGAAAGGTCTGGTGGCAAGAAAAACTGCTTCTAGGAGGTTGTCAAGTGTTTTCGCTCGACGATTCCATTTTTGGGTGGTTGGTTTCGCCCTTGTTCCTGTAACTCGAATCCTAGCCCGGTATATCCTATTTTAATTTTATACTATTGTGAACCTTATGCCTTTTTTACTCTCTGATCGAGGTTCTCGGCATTGAAAAATCTTCGTAAACTAAACCACACATGTATATGTTGACATTTAAGAGATACACAATCAAGAAAATCAAGGGCAATGGTGATATATATGCGAATTAGACACAAAAAAACACTCAACAAATGGCTACAATTTAAGGAATGTGTTTAGGGACGGCATCAGATTCCTAATTGATGGAGAAAAGTCTGGTGGCAAGAAAAGCTGCTTCTAGGAGGTTGTCAAGTGTTTTCGCTCGACGATTCCATTCTTGGGTGGTTGGTTTGGCCCTTGTTCCTGTAACTCGAATCCTAGCCCGGTATATCACATTTTAATTTTACACCATTGTGAACCTTACGCCTTTTTTACTCTCTGATCAAGGTTCTCGGCATTCAAAAATCTTCGTAAACTAAATCACACGTGTATATGTTGACATTTAAGATATATACAGTCAAGAAAATCAGGTGCAATGGTGATATATATGCGGATTAGACACAAAAAAAAACACTCAACAAATGGCTACAATTTAAGGAATCTGTTTAGTGACGGCATCAGGTTCCTAATTGATGGAGAAACGTCTGGTGGCAAGAAAAACTGCTTCTAGGAGGTTATCCAGTGTTTTCGCTCGACGATTCAATTCTTGTGTGGTTGGTTTGGCCCTTGTTCCTGTAACTCGAATCGTAGCCCGGTATATCCCATTTTAATTTTACACTATTGTGAACCTTACGCCTTTTTTACTCTCTGATCGAGGTTCTCGGCATTGAAAAATCTTCGTAAACTAAATCACACGTGTATATGTTGACATTTAAGAGATATACAGTCAAGAAAATCAACGGCAATGGTGATATATATGCGAATTAGACACAAAAAAAACACTCAACAAATGGCTACAATTTAAGGAATGTGTTTAGTGAGGGCATCAGATTCCTAATTGATGGAGAAAAGTCTGGTGGCAAGAAAAGCTGCTTCTTGGAGGTTGTCAAGTGTTTTAGCTCGACGATTCCATTCTTGGGTGGTTGGTTTGGCCCTTGTTCCTGTAACTCGAATCTTAGCCCCGGAATATCACATTTTAATTTTACACCATTGTGAACCTTACGCCTTTTTTACTCTCTGATCAAGGTTCTCGGCATTGAAAAATCTTCATAAACTAATTCACACGTGTATATGTTGACATTTAAGATATATACAGTCAAAAATATTAGAGGCAATGGTGATATATATGCGGATTAGACACCAAAAAAATACACAACAAATGGCTACAATTTAAGGAATGTGTTTAGTGACGGCATCAGATTCCTAATTGATGGAGAAAGGTTTGGTGGCAAGGAAAACTGCTTCTAGGAGGTTTTCCAGTGTTTTGGCTCGACGATTAAATTCTTGGGTGGTTGGTTTGGCCCTTGTTCCTGTAACTCGAATCCTAGCCCGGTATATCACATTTTAATTTAACACCATTGTGAACTTTACGCCTTTTTTACTCTCTGATCGAGGTTCTCGGCATTGAAAACTCTTCGTAAACTAAATCACACGGGTATATGTTGACATTTAAGAGATATACATTCAAGAAAATCATTGGCAATTGTGATATATATGCGGATTAGACACAAAAAAAATCACTCAACAAATGGCTACAATTTAAGGAATGTGTTTATTGACGGCATCTGATTCCAAATTGATGGAGAAAAGTCTGGTGGCAAGTAAAGCTGCTTCTAGGTGGTTGTCAAGTGTTTTCGCTCGACGATTCCATTCTTGGGTGGTTGGTTTGGCCCTTGTTCCTGTAACTCGAATCCTAGCCCGCTATATCACATTTTAATTTTTCACCATTGTGAACCTTACGCCTTTTTTACTCTCTGATCGAGGTTCTCGGCATTGAAAAATCTTGGTAAACTAAATCACACGTGTATATGTTGACATTTAAGAGATATACAGTCAAGAAAATCAAGAGCAATGGTGATATATATGCGGATTAGACACCAAAAAAAATCACTCAACAAATGGCTACAATTTAAGGAATGTGTTTAGTGACGGTATCAGATTCCTAATCAATGGAGAAAAGTATGGTGGCAAGAAAAGCTGCCTCTAGGAGGTTGTCAATAGTTTTCACTCGACGATTACATTCTTGGGTGGTTGGTTTGGCCCTTGTGCCTGTAACTCGAATCCTAGCCTGGAATATAACATTTTAATTTTACACCATTGTGAACCTTACGCCTTTTTTACTCTCTGATCAAGGTTCTCGGCATTGAAAAATCTTCGTAAACTAATTCACACGTGTATATGTTGACATTTAGGATATATACAGTCAAGAAAATTAGGGGCAATGGTGATATATATGCGGATTAGATACCAAAAAAAACACTCAACAAATGGCTACAATTTAAGGAATGTGTTTAGTGACGGCATCAGATTCCTAATTGATGGAGAAAGGTTTGGTGGCAAGGAAAACTGCTTCAAGGAGGTTTTCCAGTGTTTTGGTTCGACGATTCCATTCTTGGGTGGTTGGTTTGGCCCTTGTTCCTGTAACTTGAATCCTAGCCCGGTATATCCCATTTTAATTTTACACTATTGTGAACTTACGTCTTTTTTACTCTCTGATCGAGGTTCTCGGCTTTGAAAAATCTTCGTAAACTAAATCACACGTGTATATGTTGACATTTAGGAGATATACAGTCAAGAAAATCAAGGGCAATGGTGATATATATGCGAATTAGACACAAAAAAAAAAAACACTCAACAAATGGCTACAATTTAAGGAATGTGTTTAGTGACGGCATCAGATTCCTATTTGATGGAGAAAAGTCTGGTGGCAAGAAAAGCTGCTTCTAGGAGCTTGTCAAGTGTTTTCGCTCAACGAATCCAGTATTGGGTGGTTGGTTTGGCCCTTGTTCCTGTAACTCGAATCCTAGCCCGGTATATCACATTTTAATTTAACACCATTGTGAACATTACGCCTTTTTACTCTCTGATCTAGGTTCTCGGCATTGAAAAATCTTCGTAAACTAAATCACACGTGTATATGTTGACATTTAAGAGATATACAGTCAAGAAAATCAAGGGCAATGGTGATATATATGCGGATTAGACACCAAAAAAAAGAACACTCAACAAATGGCTACAATTTAAGGAATGTGTTTAGTGACCGTATCAGATTCCTAATTGATGGAGAAAGGTCTGGTGGCAAGAAAAACTGCTTCTAGGAGGTTGTCAAGTGTTTTCGCTCGACGATTCCATTCTTGGGTGGTTGGTTTGGCCCATGTTCCTGTAACTCGAATCCTAGCCCGGTATATCCCATTTTAATTTTACACTATTGTGAACCTTACGCCTTTTTTACTCTCAGATCGAGGTTCTCGGCATTGAAAAACCTTCGTAAACTAAATCACACGTGTATATGTTGATATTTAAGAGATACACAGTCAAGAAAATCAAGGGCAATGGTGAGATATATGCGAATTAGACAAAAAAACACTCAACAAATGGCTACAATTTAAGGAATGTGTTTAGTGATGGCACCAGATTCCTAATTGATGGAGAAAAGTCTGGTGGCAAGAAAAGCTGCTTCTAGGAGGTTGTCAAGTGTTTTCGCTCGACGATTCCATTCTTGGGTGGTTGGTTTGGCCCTTGTTCCTGTAACTCGAATCCTAGCCCGGTATATCACATTTTAATTTTACACCATTGTTAACCTTACGCCTTTTTTACTCTCTGATCAAGGTTCTCAGCATTGAAAAATTTTCGTAAACTAAATCACACGTGTATATGTTGACATTTAAGAAATATACAGTCAAGAAAATCAGGGGCAATGGTGATATATATGCGGATTAGACACCAAAAAAAAAAAACACTCAACAAATGGCTACAATTTAAGGAATGTGTTCGTTTGGCCCTTGTTCCTGTAACTCGAATCCTAGCCCGGTATATCTTTTTTTAATTTTACACCATTGTGAACCCTACACCTTTTTTACTCTCTGATCGAGGTTCTGGGCATTGAAAAGTCTTCGTAAACTATATCACACATGTATATGTTGACATTTAAGAGATATTACGTCGAGGAAATCAAGGGCAATGGTGATATATATGCGGATTAGACACAAAAAAAAAACACTCAACAAATGGCTACAATTGAAGGAATGTGTTTAGTGACGGCATCAGATTCCTAATTGATGGAGAAAGGTCTGGTGGCAAGAAAAGCTGCTTCTAGGAGGTTGTCAAGTGTTTTCGCTCGACGATTACATTCTTGGGTGGTTGGTTTGGCCCTTGTTCCTGTAACTCCAATCCTATCCCGGAATATCACATTTTAATTTTACACCATTGTGAACCTTACGCCTTTTTTACTCACCGATCAAGGTTCTCGGCATTGAAAAATCTTCGTAAACTAAATCACACATGTATATGTTGACATTTAAGATATATATAGTCAAGAAAATCAGGGGCAATGTTGATATATATGCGGATTAGACACCAAAAAAACACTCAACAAATGGCTACAATTTAAGGAATGTGTTTAGTGATGGCATCAGATTCCTAATTGATGTAGAAAGGTCTGGTAGTAAGAAAAGCTGCTTCTAGGAGGTTGTCAAGTGTTTTCACTCAACGATTCCATTCTTGGGTGGTTGGTTTGGCCCTTGTTCCTGTAACTCGAATCCTAGCCCGGTATATCTCATTTTAATTTTACACCATTGTGAACCCTACACCTTTTTTACTTTCTGATCGAGGTTCTCGGCATTGAAAAATCTTCGTAAACTATATCACACGTGTATATGTTGACATTTAAGAGATATTACGTCGAGGAAATCAAGGGAAATGGTGATATATATGCGGATTAGACACCAAAAAAACACTCAACAAATGGCTACAATTGAAGGAATGTGTTTAGTGACGGCATCAGATTCCTAATTGATGGAGAAAGGTCTGGTGGCAAGAAAAGCTGCTTCTAGGAGGTTGTCAAGTGTTTTCGCTCGACGATTCCATTATTGGGTGGTTGGTTTGGCCCTTGTTCCTGTAACTCGAAACCTGCTCGGTATATCCCATTTTAATTTTACACCATTGTGAACCTTACGCCTTTTTTACTCTCTGATGGAGGTTCTCGGCATTGAAAACTCTTCGTAAACTAAATCACACGTATATATGTTGACATTTAAGAGATATACAGTCAAGAAAATCACGGGCAACGGTGATATATATGCGGATTAGACACCAAAAAAAAAAGAACACTCAACTAATGGCTACAATTTAAGGAATGTGTTTAGTGACCGTATCAGATTCCTAATTGATGGAGAAAGGTCTGGTGGCAAGAAAAACTGCTTCTAGGAGGTTGTCAAGTGTTTTCGCTCAACGATTCCATTCTTGGGTGGTTGGTTTGGTCCATGTTCCTGTAACTCGAATCCTAGCCCGGTATATCCCATTTTAATTTTACAGTATTGTGAACCTTACGCCTTCTTTACTCTCAGATCGAGGTTCTCGGCATTGAAAAACCTTCGTAAACTAAATCACACGTGTATATGTTGATATTTAAGAGATATACAGTCAAGAAAATCAAGGGCAATGGTGAGATATATGTGAATTAGACAAAAAACACTCAACAAATGGCTACAATTTAAGGAATGTGTTTAGTGACGGCACCAGATTCCAAATTGATGGAGAAAAGTCTGGTGGCAAGAAAAGCTACTTCTAGGAGGTTGTCAAGTGTTTTCGCTCGACGATTCCATTCTTGGGTGGTTGGTTTGGCCCTTGTTCCTGTAACTCGAATCCTAGCCCGGTATATCACATTTTAATTTTACACCATTGTTAACCTTACGCCTTTTTTACTCTCTGATCAAGGTTCTCAGCATTGAAAAATTTTCGTAAACTAAATCACACGTGTATATGTTGACATTTAAGATATATACAGTCAAGAAAATCAGGGGCAATGTTGATATATATGCGGATTAGACACAAAAAAAAAACAGTCAACAAATGGCTACAATTTAAGGAATGTGTTTAGTGATGGCATCAGATTCCTAATTGATGGAGAAAGGCCTGGTAGTAAGAAAAGCTGCATCTAGGAGGTTGTCAAGTGTTTTCACTCAACGATTCCATTCTTGGGTGGTTGGTTTGGCCCTTGTTCCTGTAACTCGAATCCTAGCCCGGTATATCTCATTTTAATTTTACACCATTGTGAACCCTACAACTTTTTTACTCTCTGATCGAGGTTCTCGGCATTGAAAAATCTTCGTAAACTATATCACACGTGTATGTGTTGACATTTAAGAGATATTACGTCGAGGAAATCAAGGGCGATGGTGATATATATGCGGATTAGACACAAAAAAAAACACTCAACAAATGGCTACAATTGAAGGAATGTGTTTAGTGACGGCATCAGATTCCTAATTGATGGAGAAAGGTCTGGTGGCAAGAAAAGCTGCTTCTAGGAGGTTGTCAAGTGTTTTCGCTCGACGATTCCATTATTGGGTGGTTGGTTTGGCCCTTGTTCCTGTAACTCGAAACCTGCTTGGTATATCCCATTTTAATTTTACACCAATGTGAACCTTACGCCTTTTTTACTCTCTGATGGAGGTTCTCTGCATTGAAAACTCTTCGTAAACTAAATCACTCGTATATATGTTGACACTAAGAGATATACAGTTAAGAAAATCAAGGGCAATGGTGATATATATGCGGATTAGACACAAAAAAAAAACACTCAACAAATGGCTACAATTTAAGGAATGTGTTTAGTGACGGCATCAGATTCCTAATTGATGGAGAAAGGTTTGCTTGCAAGAAAAGCTGCTTCTAGGAGGTTGTCAAGTGTTTTCGCTCGACGATTCCATTCTTGGTGGTCGTTTTGGCCCTTGTTCCTGTAACTCGAATCCTAGCCCGGTATATCCCATTTTAATTTTACACCATTGTGAACCGTACGCCTTTTTTACTCTCTGATCGAGATTCTCGGCATTGAAAAATCTTCGTAAACTAAATCACACGTGTATATGTTGACATTTAAGAGATATACAGTCAAGAAAATCAAGGGCAATGGTGATATATATGCGGATTAGACACCAAAAAAAAACACTCAACAAATGGCTACAATTTAAGGAATGTGTTAAGTGTCGGCATCAGATTCCTGATTGATGGAGAAAGGTCTGGTGGCAAGAAAAGCTGCTTCTAGGAGGTTGTCAAGTGTTTTCGCTCGACGATTCCATTCTTGGGTGGTTGGTTGGCCCTTGTCCCGGTAACTCGAATCCTAGCCCGGTATATCCCATTTTAAATTTACACCATTGAAAACTCTTCGTAAACTAAATCACACGTGTATATCTTGACATTTAAGAGATATACAGTTAGGAAAATCAAGGGCAATGGTGATATATATGCGGATTAGACACCAAAAAAAAAAAACACTCAACAAATGGCTACAATTTAAGGAATGTGTTTAGTGACGGCATCAGATTCCTAATTAATGGAGAAAGGTCTGGTGGCAAGAAAAACTACTTATAGGAGGTTGTCAAGTGTTTTAGCTAGACGATTCCATTCTTGGGTAGTTGGTTTGGCCCTTGTTCCTGTAACTCGAATCCTAGCCCGGTATATCACATTTTAATTTTACACCATTGTGAACCTTACGCCTTTTTTACTCTCTGATCGAGGTTCTCGGCATTGAAAAATCTTCGTAAACTAAATCACACGTGTATATGTTGACATTTAAGAGATATGGAGTAAAGAAAATCCGGGGCAATGGTGATATATTTGCGGATTAGACACAAAAAAAACACTCAACAAATGGCTACAATTTAATGAATGTGTTTAGTGACGGCATCAGATTCCTAATTGATGGAGAAAAGTCTGGTGGCAAGAAAATCTGCTTCTAGGAGGTTGTCAAGTGTTTTCGCTTGACGATTCCATTCTTGGGTGGTTGGTTTGGCCCTTGTTCCTGTAACTCGAATCCTAGCCCGGAATATCTCATTTTAATTTTACACCATTGTGAACCTTACGCCTTTTTTACTCTCTGATCAAGGTTCTCGGCATTGAAAAATCTTCGTAAACTAAATCACACGTGTATATGTTGACATTTAAGATATATACAGTCAAGAAAATCAAGGGCAATGGTGATATATATGCGGATTCAACACAAAAAAAAAAAACTCAACAAATGGCTACAATTTAAGGAATGTGTTTAGTGACGGCATCAGATTCCTAATTGATGGAGAAAAGTCTGGTGGCAAAAAAAGCTGCTTCTAGGAGGTTGTCAAGTGTTTTAGCTAGACGATTCCATTCTTGGGTAGCTGGTTTGGCCCTTGTTCCTGTAACTCGAATCCTAGCCCGGTATATCACTTTTTAATTTTACACCATTGTGAACCTTACGCCTTTTTTACTCTCTGGTTGAGGTTCTCGGCATTGAAAAATCTTCGTAAACTAAATCACACGTGTAAATGTTGACATTTAAGAGATATGCAGTCAAGAAAATCCGGGGCAATGGTGATATATATGCGGATTAGACACAAAAAAAAAACACTCAACAAATGCCTACAATTTAATGAATGTGTTTAGTGACGGCATCAGATTCCTAATTGATGGAGAAAAGTCTGGTGGCAAGAAAAGCTGCTTCTAGGAGGTTGTCAAGTGTTTTCGCTCGACGATTCCATTCTTGGGTGGTTGGTTTGGCCCTTGTTCCTGTAACTCGAATCCTAGCCCGGTATATTACATTTTAATTTTACACCATTGTTAACCTTACGCCTTTTTTACTCTCTGATCAAGGTTCTCAGCATTGAAAAATTTTCGTAAACTAAATCACACGTGTATATGTTGACATTTAAGATATATACAGTCAAGAAAATCAGGGGCAATGTTGATATATATGCGGATTAGACACCAAAAAAAACACTCAACAAATGGCTACAATTTAAGGAATGTGTTTAGTGATGGCATCAGATTCCTAATTGATGGAGAAAGGCCTGGTAGTAAGAAAAGCTGCTTCTAGGAGGTTGTCAAGTGTTTTCACTCAACGATTCCATTCTTGGGTGGTTGGTTTGGCCCTTGTTCCTGTAACTCGAATCCTAGCCGGTATATCTCATTTTAATTTTACACCATTGTGAACCCTACAACTTTTTTACTCTCTGATCGAGGTTCTCGGCATTGAAAAATCTTCGTAAACTATATCACACGTGTATATGTTGACATTTAAGAGATATTACGTCGAGGAAATCAAGGGCGATGGTGATATATATGCGGATTAGACACAAAAAAAAAAAACACTCAACAAATGGCTACAATTGAAGGAATGTGTTTAGTGACGGCATCAGATTCCTAATTGATGGAGAAAGGTCTGGTGGCAAGAAAAGCTGCTTCTAGGAGGTTGTCAAGTGTTTTCACTCGACGATTCCGTTCTTGGGTGGTTGGTTTGGCCCTTGTTCCTGTATCTCGAATCCTAGCCCGGTATATCCCATTTTAATTTTACACTATTGTGAACCTTACGCCTTTTTTACTCTCTGATCGAGGTTATCGGCATTGAAAAATCTTCGTAAACTAAATCACACGTGTATATGTTGACATTTAAGAGATATGCAGTCAAGAAAATCCGGGGCAATGGTGATATATATGCGGATTAGATACAAAAAAAAACATTCAACAAATGGCTACAATTTAATGAATGTGTTTAGTGACGGCATCAGATTCCTAATTGATGGAGAAAGGTCTGCTGGCAAGAAAAACTGCTTCTAGAAGGTTGTCAAGTGTTTTCGCTCGACGATTCCGTTCTTGGGTGGTTGGTTTGGCCCTTGTTCCTGTAACTCGAATCCTAGCCCGGTATATCCCATTTTAATTTTACACTATTGTGAACCTTACGCCTTTTTTACTCTCTGATCGAGGTTCTCGGCATTGAAAAATCTTTGTAAACTAAATCACACGTGTATATGTTGACATTTAAGAGATATACAGTCAAGAAAATCAAGGGCAATGGTGATATATATGCGGATTAGACACAAAAAAAACACTCAACAAATGGCAACAATTTAATGAATGTGTTAATTGACGGCATCAGATTCCTAATTGATGGAGAAAGGTCTGGTGGCAAGAAAAACGGCTTCTAGGAGGTTGTCCATTGTTTTCCCTCGACGATTCAATTCTTCAGTGGTTGGTTTGGCCCTTGTTCCTGTAACTCGAATCCTAGCCCGGTATATCTCATTTTAATTTTACACTATTGTGAACCTTACGCCTTTTTTACTCTCTGATCAAGGTTCTCGGCATTGAAAAATCTTCGTAAACTAAATCACACGTGTATATGTTGACATTTAAGATATATACAGTCAGGAAAATCAAGGGCAATGGTGATATATATGCGGATTAGACACCAAAGAAAATAACACTCAACAAATGGCTACAATTTAAGGAATGTGCTTAGAGACGGCATCAGATTCCTAATTGATGGAGAAAAGTCTGGTGGCAAAAATAGCTGCTTCTAGGAGGTTGTCAAGTGTTTTAGCTAGACGATTCCATTCTTGGGTAGTTGGTTTAGCCCTTGTTCCTGTAACTCGAATCCTAGCCCGGTACATCACATTTTAATTTTACACCATTGTGAACCTTACGCCTTTTTTACTCTCTGATCGAGGTTCTCGGCATTGAAAAATCTTCGTAAACTAAATCACACGTGTATATGTTGACATTTAAGAGATATGCAGTCAAGAAAATCCGGGGCAATGGTGATATATATGCGGATTAGACACAAAAAAAAAACACTCAACAAATGGCTACAATTTAATGAATGTGTTTAGTGACGGCATCAGATTCCTAATTGATGGAGAAAGGTCTGGTGGCAAGAAAAACAGCTTCTTGGAGGTTGTCAAGTGTTTTCGCTCGACGATTCCGTTCTTGGGTGGTTGGTTTGGCCCTTGTTCCTGTAACTCGAATCCTAGCCCGGTATATCACATTTTAATTTTACACCATTTTGAACCTTATGCCTTTTTTGCTCTCTGATCGAGGTTCTCGGCATTGAAAAATCTTCGTAAACTAAATCACACGTGTACATGTTGACATTTAAGAGATATGCAGTCAAGAAAATCCGGGGCAATGGTGATATATATGCGGATTAGACAAAAAAAAACACTCAACAAATGGCTACAATTTAATGAATGTGTTTAGTGACGGCATCAGATTCCTAATTGATGGAGAAAGGTCTGGTGTCAAGAAAAACGGCTTCTAGGAGGGTGTCCAGTGTTTTCGCTCGACGATTCGATTCATGAGTGGTTGGTTTGGCCCTTGTTCCTGTAACTCGAAACCTAGCCCGGTATATCACATTTTAATTTTACCCCATTGTGAACCTTACGCCTTTTTTACTCTCTGATCGAGGTTCTCGGCATTGAAAAATCTTCGTAAACTAAATCACACGTGTATATGTTGACATTTAAGAGATATGCAGTCAAGAAAATCCGGGGCAATGGTGATATATATGCGGATTAGACACAAAAAAAAAACACTCAACAAATGGCTACAATTTAATGAATGTGTTTAGTGACGGCATCAGATTCCTAATTGATGGAGAAAAGTCTGGTGGCAAGAAAAGCTGCTTCTAGGAGGTTGTCAAGTGTTTTCGCTTGATGATTCCATTCTTGGGTGGTTGGTTTGGCCCTTGTTCCTGTAACTCGAATCCTAGCCCGGAATATCTCATTTTAATTTTACACCATTGTGAACCTTACGCCTTTTTTACTCACTGATCAAGGTTCTCGGCATTGAAAAATCTTCGTAAACTAAATCACACGTGTATATGTTGACATTTAAGATATATACAGTCAAGAAAATCACGGGCAATGGTGATATATATGCGGATTAGACACAAAAAAAAACACACAACAAATGGCTACATTTTAAGGAATGTGTTTAGTGACGGCATCAGATTCCTAATTGATGGAGAAAAGTCTGGTGGCAAAAAAAGCTGCTTCCAGGAGGTTGTCAAGTGTTTTAGCTAGATGATTCCATTCTTGGGTAGCTGGTTTGGCCCTTGTTCCTGTAACTCGAATCCTAGCCCGGTATATCGCATTTTAATTTTACACCATTGTGAACCTTACGCCTTTTTTATTCTCTGATCAAGGTTCCCGGCATTGAAAAATCTTCGTAAACTAAATCACACGTGTATATGTTGACATTTAAGAGATATGCAGTCAAGAAAATCCGGGGCAATGGTGATATATATGCGGATTAGACACAAAAAAAAACACTCAACAAATGGCTACAATTTAAGGAATGTGTTTAGTGACGGCATCAGATTCCTAATTCTTAATTGATGGAGAAAAGTCTGGTGGCAAGAAAAGCTGCTTCTAGGAGGTTGTCAAGTGTTTTCGCTTGACGATTCCATTCTTGGGTGGTTGGTTTGGCCCTTGTTCCTGTAACTCGAATCCTCGCCCGGAATATCTCATTTTAATTTTACACCGTTGTGAACCTTAGGCCTTTTTTACTCTCTGATCAAGGTTCTCGGCATTGAAAAATCTTCGTAAACTAAATCACACGTGTATATGTTGTCATTTAAGAGATATGCAGTCAAGAAAATCCGGGGCAATGGTGATATATATGCGGATTAGACACAAAAAAAACACTCAACAAATGGCTACAATTTAATGAATGTGTTTAGTGACGGCATCAGATTCCTAATTGATGGAGAAATGTCTGGTGGCAAGAAAAGCTGCTTCTAGGAGGTTGTCAAGTGTTTTCGCTCGACGATTCCATTCTTGGGTGGTTGGTTTGGCCCTTGTTCCTGTAACTCGAATCCTAGCCCGGTATATCACATTTTAATTTTACCCCATTGTGAACCTTACGCCTTTTTTACTCTCTGATCGAGGTTCTCGGCATTGAAAAATCTTCGTTAACTAAATCACACGTGTATATGTTGGCATTTAAGAGATATGCAGTCAAGAAAATCCGGGGCAATGGTGATATATATGCGGATTAGACACAAAAAAAAAACACTCAGCAAATGGCTACAATTTAATGAATGTGTTTAGTGACGGCATCAGATTCCTAATTGATGGAGAAAAGTCTGGTGGCAAGAAAAGCTGCTTCTAGGAGGTTGTCAAGTGTTTTCGCTTGATGATTCCATTCTTGGGTGGTTGGTTTGGCCCTTGTTCCTGTAACTCGAATCCTAGCCCGGAATATCTCATTTTAATTTTACACCATTGTGAACCTTACGCCTTTTTTACTCACTGATCAAGGTTCTCGGCATTGAAAAATCTTCGTAAACTAAATCACACGTGTATATGTTGACATTTAAGATATATACAGTCAAGAAAATCACGGGCAATGGTGATATATATGCGGATTAGACACAAAAAAAAACACACAACAAATGGCTACATTTTAAGGAATGTGTTTAGTGGGGGCATCAGATTCCTAATTGATGGAGAAAAGTCTGGTGGCAAAAAAAGCTGCTTCTAGGAGGTTGTCAAGTGTTTTAGCTAGATGATTCCATTCTTGGGTAGCTGGTTTGGCCCTTGTTCCTGTAACTCGAATCCTAGCCCGGTATATCGCATTTTAATTTTACACCATTGTGAACCTTACGCCTTTTTTATTCTCTGATCAAGGTTTCCGGCATTGAAAAATCTTCGTAAACTAAATCACACGTGTATATGTTGACATTTAAGAGATATGCAGTCAAGAAAATCCGGGGCAATGGTGATATATATGCGGATTAGACACAAAAAAAAAACACTCAACAAATGGCTACAATTTAATGAATGTGTTTAGTGACGGCATCAGATTCCTAATTGATGGAGAAAAGTCTGGTGGCAAGAAAAGCTGCTTCTAGGAGGTTGTCAAGTGTTTTCGCTTGATGATTCCATTCTTGGGTGGTTGGTTTGGCCCTTGTTCCTGTAACTCGAATCCTAGCCCGGAATATCTCATTTTAATTTTACACCATTGTGAACCTTACGCCTTTTTTACTCACTGATCAAGGTTCTCGGCATTGAAAAATCTTCGTAAACTAAATCACACGTGTATATGTTGACATTTAAGATATATACAGTCAAGAAAATCACGGGCAATGGTGATATATATGCGGATTAGACAAAAAAAAAACACACAACAAATGGCTACATTTTAAGGAATGTGTTTAGTGACGGCATCAGATTCCTAATTGATGGAGAAAAGTCTGGTGGCAAAAAAAGCTGCTTCTAGGAGGTTGTCAAGTGTTTTAGCTAGATGATTCCATTCTTGGGTAGCTGGTTTAGCCCTTGTTCCTGTAACTCGAATCCTAGCCCGGTATATCGCATTTTAATTTTACACCATTGTGAACCTTACGCCTTTTTTATTCTCTGATCAAGGTTTCCGGCATTGAAAAATCTTCGTAAACTAAATCACATGTGTATATGTTGACATTTAAGAGATATGCAGTCAAGAAAATCCGGGGCAATGGTGATATATATGCGGATTAGACACAAAAAAAAAACACTCAACAAATGGCTACAATTTAATGAATGTGTTTAGTGACGGCATCAGATTCCTAATTGATGGAGAAATGTCTGGTGGCAAGAAAAACTGCTTCTAGGAGGTTGTCAAGTGTTTTCGCTCGACGATTCCATTTTTGGGTGGTTGGTTTGGCCCTTGTTCCTGTAACTCGAATCCTAGCCCCGTATATCACATTTTAATTTTACACCATTGTGAACCTTACACCTTTTTTACGCTCTGATCAAGGTTTTCGGCATTGAAAAATCTTCGTAAACTAAATCACACGTGTATATGTTGACATTTAAGATATATACAGTCACGAAAATCAAGGGCAATGGTGATATATATGCGGATTAGACACCAAAAAAAATAACACTCAACAAATGGCTACAATTTAAGGAATGTGCTTAGTGACGGCATCAGATTCCTAATTGATGGAGAAAAGTCTGGTGGCAAAAAAAGCTGCTTCTAGGAGGTTGTCAAGTGTTTTAGCTAGACGATTCCATTCTTGGGTAGTTGGTTTGGCCCTTGTTCCTGTAACTCGAATCCTAGCCCGGTACATCATATTTTAATTTTACACCATTGTGAACCTTAAGCCTTTTTTACTCTCTGATCGAGGTTCTCGGCATTGAAAAATCTTCATAAACTAAATCACACGTGTATATGTTGACATTTAAGAGATATGCAGTCAAGAAAATCTGGGGCAATGGTGATACATATGCGGATTAGACACAAAAAAAAAACACTCAACAAATGGCTACAATTTAATGAATGTGTTTAGTGATGGCATCAGATTCCTAATTGATGGAGAAAGGTCTGGTGGCAAGAAAAACGACTTCTAGGAGGTTGTCCAGTGTTTTCGCTCGACGATTCAATTCTTGAGTGGTTGGTTTGGCCCTTGTTCCTATAACTCGAATCCTAGCCCGGTATATCTCATTTTAATTTTACACTATTGTGAACCTTACGCCTTTTTTACTCTCTGATCGAGATTCTCGGCATTGAAAAATCTTCGTAAACTAAATCACATGTGTATATGTCGACATTTAAGAGATATACAGTCAAGAAAATCAAGGGCAATGGTGATATATATGCGAATTAGACGCACAAAAAAAACACTCAACAAATGGCTACAATTTAAGGAATGTGTTTAGTGTCGGCATCAGATTCCTAATTCTTAATTGATGGAGAAAAGTCTGGTGGCAAGAAAAGCTGCTTCTAGGAGTTTGTCAAGTGTTTTCGCTTGACGATTCCATTCTTGGGTGGTTGGTTTGACCCTTGTTCCTGTAACTCGAATCCTAGCCCGGAATATCTCATTTTAATTTTACACCATTGTGAACCTTTCGCCTTTTTTACTCTCTGATCAAGGTTCTCGGCATTGAAAAATCTTCGTAAACTAAATCACACGTGTATATGTTGACATTTAAGATATATAGAGTCAAGAAAATCAAGGGCAATGGTGATATATATGCGGATTAGACACAAAAACAAACACTCAACAAATGGCTACAATTTAAGGAATGTGTTTAGTGACGGCATCAGATTCCTAATTGATGGAGAAAAGTCTGGGTGCAAAAATAGCTGCTTCTAGGAGGTTGTCAAGTGTTTTAGCTAGACGATTCCATTCTTGGGTAGTTGGTTTGGCCCTTTTTCCTGTAACTCGAATCCTAGCCCGGTATATCACATTTTAATTTTACACCATTGTGAACCTTACGCCTTTTTTACTCTCTGATCGAGGTTCTAGGCATTGAAAAATCTTCGTAAACTAAATCACACGTGTATATGTTGACATTTAAGAGATATGCAGTCAAGAAAATCCGGGGCAATGGTGATATATATGCGGATTAGACACAAAAAAAAAACACTCAACAAATGGCTACAATTTAATGAATGTGTTTAGTGACGGCATCAGATTCCTAATTGATGGAGAAAAGTCTGGTGACAAGAAAAGCTGCTTCTAGGAGGTTGTCAAGTGTTTTAGCTAGACGATTCCATTCTTGGGTGGTTGGTTTGGCCCTTGTTCCTGTAACTCGAATCCTAGCCCGGAATATCTCATTTTAATTTTACACCATTGTGAACCTTACGCCTTTTTTACTCTCTGATCAAGGTTCTCGGCATTGAAAAATCTTTGTAAACTAAATCACACGTGTATATGTTGACATTTAAGAGATATGCAGTCAAGAAAATCAAGGGCAATGGTGATATATATGCGAATTAGACGCACAAAAAAAACACTCAACAAATGGCTACAATTTAAGGAATGTGTTTAGTGTCGGCATCAGATTCCTAATTCTTAATTGATGGAGAAAAGTCTGGTGGCAAGAAAAGCTGCTTCTAGGAGTTTGTCAAGTGTTTTCGCTTGACGATTCCATTCCTGGGTGGTTGGTTTGGCCCTTGTTCCTGTAACTCGAATCCTAGCCCGGAATATCTCATTTTAATTTTACACCATTGTGAACCTTACGCCTTTTTTACTCTCTGATCAAGGTTCTCGGCATTGAAAAATCTTCGTAAACTAAATCACACGTGTATATGTTGACATTTAAGATATATACAGTCAAGAATATCAAGGGCAATGGTGATATATATGCGGATTAGACACAAAAAAAAACACTCAACAAATGGCTACAATTTAGGGAATTGTTTAGTGATGGCATCAGATTCCTAATTGATGGAGAAAAGTCTGGTGGCAAAAAAAGCTACTTCTAGGAGGTTGTCAAGTGTTTTAGCTAGACGATTCCATTCTTGGGTAGCTGGTTTGGCCCTTGTTCTTGTAACTCGAATCCTAGTCCGGTATATCACATTTTAATTTTACACCATTGTGAACCTTACGCCTTTTTTACTCTCTGATCAAGGTTCTCGGCATTGAAAAATCTTTGTAAACTAAATCACACGTGTATATGTTGACATTTAAGAGATATGCAGTCAAGAAAATCCGGGGCAATGGTGATATATATGCGGATTAGACACAAAAAAAAAAACACTCAACCAATGGCTACAATTTAATGAATGTGTTTAGTGACGGCATCAGATTCCTAATTGATGGAGAAATGTCTGATGGCAAGAAAAGCTGCTTCTAGGAGGTTGTCAAGTGTTTTCGCTCGACGATTCCATTCTTGGGTGGTTGGTTTGGCCCTTGTTCTGTTACTCGAATCCTAGCCTGGTATATTACATTTTAATTTTACACCATTGTCAACCTTACGCCTTTTTTACTCTCTGATCAAGGTTCTCGGCATTGAAAAATCTTCGTAAACTAAATCACACGTGTATATGTTGACATTTAAGAAATATACAGTCAAGAAAATCAGGGGCAATGGTGATATATATGCGGATTAGATACCAAAAAAAAAAAAAAACACTCAACAAAGGGCTACAATTTAAGGAATGTGTTTAGTGACGGCATCAGATTCCTAATTGATGGAGAAAGGTCTGGTGGCAAGAAAAACGGCTTCTAGGAGGTTGTCCAGTGTTTTCGCTCGACGATTCAATTCTTGAGTGGTTGGTTTGGCCCTTGTTCCTGTAACTCGAATCCTAGCGCGGTATATCTCATTTTAATTTTACGCTATTGTGAACCTTACGCCTTTTTTACTCTCTGATCGAGGTTCTCGGCATTGAAAAATCTTCGTAAACTAAATCACACGTGTATATGTCGACATTTAAGAGATATACACTCAAGAAAATCAAGGGCAATGGTGATATATATGCGAATTAGACGCACAAAAAAAAAACAGTCAACAAATGGCTACAATTTAAGGAATGTGTTTAGTGACGGCATCAGATTCCTAATTCTTAATTGATGGAGAAAAGTCTGGTGGCAAGAAAAGCTGCTTCTAGGAGGTTGTCAAGTGTTTTCGCTTGACGATTCCATTCTTGGGTGGTTGGTTTGGCCCTTGTTCCTGTAACTCGAATCCTAGCCCGGAATATCTCATTTTAATTTTACACCATTGTGAACCTTACGCCTTTTTTACTCTCTGATCAAGGTTCTCGGCATTGAAAAATCTTCGTAAACTAAATCACACGTGTATATGTTGACATTTAAGATATATACATTCAAGAAAATCAAGGGCAATGGTGATATATATGCGGATTAGACACAAAAAGAAAACGCTCAACAAATGGCTACAATTTAATGAATGTGTTTAGTGACGGCATCAGATTCCTAATTGATGGAGAAAGGTCTGGTGGTAAGAAAAACTTCTTCTAGGAGGTTGTCAAGTGTTTTCGTCAAGTGTTTTCGCTCGACGATTCCGTTCTTGGGTGGTTGGTTTGTCCCTTGTTCCTGTAACACGAATCCTAGCCCGGTATATCCCATTTTAATTTTACACTATTGTGAACCTTACGCCTTTTTTACTCTCTGATCGAGGTTCTCGGCATTGAAAAATCTTTGTAAACTAAATCACACGTGTATATGTTGACATTTAAGAGATATGCAGTCAAGAAAATCAAGGGCAATGGTGATATATATGCGGAATAGACACAAAAAAAACACTCAACAAATGGCAACAATTTAAGGAATGTGTTTAGTGACGGCATCAGATTCCTAATTTATGGAGAAAAGGCTGGTGGCAAAAAAAACTGCTTCTAGGAGGTTGTCAAGTGTTTTAGCTAGACGATTCCATTCTTGGGTAGCTGGTTTGGCCCTTGTTCTTGTAACTCGAATCCTAGCCAGGTATATCACATTTTAATTTTACACCACTGTGAACCTTACGCCTTTTTTACTCTCTGATCAAGGTTCTCGGCATTGAAAAATCTTCGTAAACTAAATCACACGTGTATATGTTGACATTTAAGAGATATGCCGCCAAGAAAATCCGGGGCAATGGTGATATATATGCGGATTAGACACAAAAAAAAACACTCAACAAATGGCTACAATTTAATGAATGTGTTTAGTGACGGCATCAGATTCCTAATTGATGGAGAAATGTCTGGTGGTAAGAAAAGCTGCTTCTAGGAGGTTGTCAAGTGTTTTCGCTCGACGATTCCATTCTTGGGTGGTTGGTTTGGCCCTTGTTCCTGTAACTTGAATCCTAGCCCGGTATATCCCATTTTAATTTTACACTATTGTGAACCTTACGCCTTTTTTACTCTCTGATCGAGGTTCTCGGCATTGAAAAATCTTTGTAAACTAAATCACACGTGTATATGTTGACATTTAAGAGATATGCAATCAAGAAAATCAAGGGCAATGGTGATATATATGCGGATTAGACACAAAAAAAAAACACTCAACAAATGGCTACAATTTAAGGAATGTGTTTAGTGACGGCATCAGATTCCTAATTGATGGAGAAAAGTCTGGTGGCAAAAAAAGCTGCTTCTAGGAGGTTGTCAAGTGTTTTAGCTAGACGATTCCATTCTTCGGTAGCTGGTTTGGCCCTTGTTCCTGTAACTCGAATCCTAGCCCGGTATATCACATTTTAATTTTACACCATTGTGAACCTTAAGCCTTTTTTACTCTCTGATCAAGGTTCTCGGCATTGAAAAATCTTCGTAAACTAAATCACACGTGTATATGTTGACATTTAAGAGATATGCAGTCAAGAAAATCCGGGGCAATGGTGATATATACGCGGATTAGATACAAAAAAAAAAACACTCAACAAATGGCGACAATTTAATGAATGTGTTTAGTGACGGCATCAGATTCCTAATTGATGGAGAAATGTCTGGTGGCAAGAAAAGCAGCTTCAAGGAGGTTGTCAAGAGTTTTCGCTTGACGATTCCATTCTTGGTTGGTTGGTTTGGCCCTTGTTCCTGTAACTCGAATCCTAGCCCGTTATATCACATTTTAATTTTACACCATTGTTAACCTTACGCCTTTTTTACTCTCTGATCAAGGTTCTCGGCATTGAAAAATCTTCGTAAACTTAATCACACGTGTATATGTTGACATTTAAGAAATACACAGTCAAGAAAATCAGGGGCAATGGTGATATATATGCGGATTAGACACCAAAAAAAAACACTCAACAAAGGGCTACAATTTAAGGAATGTGTTTAGTGACGGAATCAGATTCCTAATTGATGGAGAAAGGTCTGGTGGCAAGAAAAACGGCTTCTAGGAGGTTGTCCAGTGTTTTCGCTCGACGATTCAATTCTTGAGTGGTTGGTTTGGCCCTTGTTCCTGTAACTCGAATCCTAGCCCGGTATATCTCATTTTAATTTTACACTATTGTGAACCTTACGCCTTTTTTACTCTATGATCGAGTTTCTCGGCATTGAAAAATCTTCGTAAACTAAATCACACGTGTATATGTCGACATTTAAGAGATATACAGTCAAAAAAATCAAGGGCAATGGTGATATATATGCGAATTAGACGCACAAAAAAAAAAAACACTCAACAAATGGCTACAATTTAAGGAATGTGTTTAGTGACGGCATCAGATTCCTAATTCTTAATTGATGGAGAAAAGTCTGGTGGCAAGGAAAGCTGCTTCTAGGAGGTTGTCAAGTGTTTTCGCTTGACGATTCCATTCTTGGGTGGTTTATTGGCCCTTGTTCCTGTAACTCGAATCGTAGCCCGGAATATCTCATTTTAATTTTACACCATTGTGAACCTTACGCCTTTTTTACTCTCTGATCAAGGTTCTCGGCATTGAAAAATCTTCGTAAACTAAATCACACGTGTATATGTTGACATTTAAGATATATACAGTCAAGAAAATAAAGGGCAATGGTGATATATATGCGGATTAGACACCAAAAAAAGACACTCAACAAATGGCTACAATTTAAGGAATGTGTTTAGTGACGGCATCAGATTCCTAATTGATGGAGAAAAGTCTGGTGGCAATAAAAGCTGCTTCTAGGAGGTTGTCATGTGTTTTAGCTAGACGATTCCATTCTTGGGTAGTTGGTTTGGCCCTTGTTCATGTATATCACCTTTTAATTTTACACCATTGTGAACCTTACGCCTTTTTTACTCTCTGATCGAGGTTCTCGGCATTGAAAAATCTTCGTAAACTAAATCACACGTTTATATGTTGACATTTAAGAGATATGCAGTCAAGAAAATCCGGGGCAATGGTGATATATATGCGGATTAGACACAAAAAAAAAACACTCAACAAATGGCTACAATTTAATGAATGTGTTTAGTGACGGCATCAGATTCCTAATTGATGGAGAAATGACTACAATTTAAGGATTGTGTTTAGTGACGGAATCAGATTCCTAATTGATGGAGAAATGTCTGGTGGCAAGAAAAGCTGCTTCTAGGAGGTTGTCAAGTGTTTTCGCTCGACGATTCCATTCTTGGGTGGTTGGTTTGGCCCTTGTTCCTGTAACTCGAATCCTAGCCCGGTATATCACATTTTAATTTTACTCCATTGTGAACCTTACTCCTTTTTTACTCTCTGATCAAGGTTCTCGGCATTGAAAAATCTTCGTAAACTAAATCACACGTGTATATGTTGACATTTAAGATATATACAGTCAAGAAAATCAGGGGCAATGGTGATATATATGCGGATTAGACACCAAAAAAAAACACTCAACAAATGGCTACAATTTAAGGAATGTGTTTAGTGACGGCATCAGATTCCTAATTGATGGAGAAAAGTCTGGTGGCAAGAAAAGCTGCTTCTAGGAGGTTGCCAAGTGTTTTTGCTCGACGATTCCATTCTTGGGTGGTTGGTTTGGCCCTTGTTCCTGTAACTCGAATCCTAGCCAGGTATATCACATTTTAATTTTACACCATTGTGAACCTTACGCCTTTTTTACTCTCTGATCGAGGTTTTCGGCATTGAAAAATCTTCGTAAACTAAATCACACGTGTCACGGCCCCCGACCCGGTTTGACCCGTTTTAGGAGCCGCGGGACAGAAATCTCGTGGTATTTAATTAACAGCGGAAGTTTCTTCAGGATCTTTTTAAAACTGAAATATTTCCCGATTATTTTATTTCACAACTCGGGATAAAACCCCGGTAATTTACAATCAGAAGATTTCACGGAGAAATCTTTATTTTTACAAAACATGTTTCTTTATTTTATATTGAGCCACTTCCTTAAGCTTGTAGTGCTTCACGGCACTTTTCCTGGATCACAACAGATCACCTGAAACATGTTTGAAAAAGGTTTTGTCAACGGGAAATACTGAGTGAATCATTCTTTTTAGTAAAACGACCTGTTTGTTATAATTTACAGTATTAAGGGAGATTACAATGTTTCAGATATCAACCAACTACCCACAGTATTTGTCACTCGACCGGATCTGTGACTATGGTCATATCACCATTGGCCACCCGTTTTCCAATGGCAAAGATTATCAAGTAATGTATAAAAACCCCACATACCGGCTCTAACTTGGTGATTACAAAGACTTAATCTCCGTAATTATAACTTTGACAATAAACATGATTTTGAAAGTAATTTGATAAAAAGAGAATGACTCACATTGCAGATTTATTTTGAGCAGAGCCTAGTCTACTGATTAGCCTTTTAACCTAAATTAATAACAGGCACACAATTCGGTTAGTAACTTAATACAGTCTTTACGATAACTCACGAAATCAAACCCTCACATCGAATGACAAAGTGCGATACTTAAACATCCATCAAATTAACGACGAATGACAAAGCATAAACCCTGATGTAGGTAGCACTTAAACATCCATTGGATAGTTTAATCGATCGGACATTGAATCGTATCAGCGATCGAGTTATTACCCTGTATTGCGGCGACGTTTTGTGATCCGTGTGTGTTTTGGACTGTTTATACTATATCTCAGTGTACGTAACGAGAATTTACGTCGTTCAAGTGCCAAACTTCGATTGCCAATGCCTGCTATTTATAGTAAAGTTTTACACTTGCTTACGGACCGTAAGCCTTATCCCTTACGGTCCGTAAGGGACACCTATTCACTATAGGGTAGCCACGTCCTTGACTAGCCTAGCTGAGTTGATAACTTCGTAAAATTCGAATTTGACAGCGTTTTATTTAGATAATCATGACTAGAGTTTTACCCCCCCTGAGTTTTAGGGGCCCTGATCCTGATTCTGATTATTCTGAAAATTTTAGGGTTTGTGCAGAATCACTTGGGTGTCTCAATTAGGGTTTCCTATTGGACAATTAAAATGATAATTAAGACTTTTTGATAAGAGTTGTTACATTCTCCCCACCTTAATAAAAATCTCGTCCTCGAGATTTACTGGAATAATTGGGGATACTTTCGCTTCATTTCTGATTTCAGTTCCCAAGTGTATTCGGGTCCTCGTTTCAAATCCCACTTGACTTTAACTAGCACTTGTTGTTTGTGCTTGAGAAACTTCACTTTTCTGTCTTCTATCTGAAGAGGTTTCTCAATAAATTTTAACTTTTCGTTTACCTCTATATCTTGAAGAGGTACTACTAAAGATTCGTCTGATAGACATTTCTTGAGATTGGATACATGAAATACGTCATGTACTCCTGCCAGTTCCTCTGGTAATTGTAAACGATAAGCAACTGGTCCTATACGTTGAATAACTTGAAAGGCTCCTACGTATCTTGGACTTAGCTTTCCTTTCTTACCGAATCTAACAACTCCTTTCCAAGGGGAAACTTTCAACAGTACTCTGTCTCCAACTTGGAATTCTAACGGCTTGCATCTATTGTCTGCATAACTCTTTTGGCGATCTCGAGCAGTCTTCAGCCTTTCCTTGATTTGAGTAATCTTATCAGTAGTTTCTTGTACTATCTCGGGACCTGACAATTGACTTTCTCCTATTTCTGCCCAACAAACTGGAGTTCTACACTTTCTTCCATATAGTGCTTCAAATGGGGCAGTTTCGATACTTGAATGATAACTATTGTTATAGGAGAATTCGATCAGAGGTAAGTGATCGTCCTAATTTCCACCAAAATCTATTACAAATGCTCGGAGCATGTCTTCTAGAGTTTGGATCGTCCTTTCACTTTGCCCATCTGTTTGTGGATGATATGTCGTGCTTAGGTTTAGTCGAGTTCCCGTTGCTTCTTGGAAACTTTTCCAGAAATGAGAAGTGAAACGACTATCCCTATCTGATACAATGGAGAGTGGAACTCCATGTAGAGATACGACTTCATCTACATACAACTTTGCCAGTCTTTCCATGCTAAAGGTTTCTTTCATTGGTAGAAAGTGAGCAGATTTGGTTAATCGATCCACAATTACCTGACGGGTGGTCCGTAGGACAACCCTTTAGGATGTTAAAAGACAAGTTTATCCCTCATTTGATTGTGTAATTATCTTGAATTAGATAACTACGGTTGCTTATGTTTCAGGCGCGGTTTGGGAGCTTAAAGTGGATTAAACGCAGCTTTGGATGGTTTGGAGTTGAACGGGCCAAGTGTTGAACAAAAGATGAAATGAAGCACAAAATTCAGGCTTCCACCGTAACTTACGGTTCCACCGTAAGTTACGGTGAACCTGAATTATGCCTGGATCATACCGTAACTCAGACAACTACCACCGTAACACTTTTATGTGCACCGTAACTTATGGTAGAGCCGTAAGTTACGGTGGAGGCAGCGAGAAAATATGTAACTGCTTCATTTATTCAGTTTTATGGTGTCTTTTCACCTATTCTCAGGATTGGTCAGTTAGAGAACACATTGGGGGCGATTTTGGCTATCCTTGCTTGGTTTTGAACAATTGCTAACATTCGGTTTGTGATTTCGATTTGTATGAACATTGAATTGATTGCTATGATGATTCACCAAGCTTTGTGTGGCTAAAACTTTTGGTGATCATCTTAGGTGAAGGTTTCTCTTGAACTTTTGTGTGTTTATTTCTGAATTTCTAGAATGATAACTTGCGTTGCTTGAATATCATGGTGTATGCATAATTGTTTGTAGCTTGTTAATCGATAGTGCAATTTCTAGTCTTAATCGTACGTTCTTGGTGCCGTTGGCAATCGAGATATCACGGGAATGGGTTAGGGTTGGTTATTGATTAATTGATCATCAGGAAACAACCTCGCGTTTATAAATCCGAGTACTTTGTTCCCTTTTATCACTTCGATTATTTATGCACGAGTTATGTCTATGTAACTCTTTCTAGTTGGAATTGCACACAATTGTTTAAAGAAACTGAATCCTAAGATGGTCATTGTTTTCTCCTAATCTGTTTTACAACCAACATTTGATTTGCAATTAGTTATTAATTTAGTTTTATAAAACAACAATCCAAATTATTGATCTTTATTTTCTGCAACTTAGGTTAATTGTAGTTTAATCGCAAAGCTATAAAATCAACACACTTTCCACATACTCCCTGAGTTCGATACCCTATTACCACTATCTATAGTTGTTATTGGGATTAAATTTGCGTGTACCACGACAAACACGTCAAATTTTGGCACCGTTGTCGGGGAGTAGGGCGCAACGTGTGTTATCTTGTGTATTAGTTTGAAAAAAAAATTAATTAAAAAAAAAACCCAAAAAGATTTCTTTTATGTTCATGATTTACACTTGGTAGTTGAGTTGTGTTGTGCAGGATTACAGGGCATTACACAAATTTCAGCTTATTTACGTGTAGATTGTGCGGGGGTCCACGACATCCATGTATTGGTTACCATGAGGCTCACTACAGGAGGGCACATGGAAAACCAGTGTCTTATGTTTCACAGCTTCCACCTCCATCATACGTTGACGATTATGAATCAGAAATGGAGGATGACTATTATTCATATGGATACGATCGGGACGAGGAAGTTTATTATGAGGCAAGGATGGATGGTCTATGTTTTTGTTGCGGTCGCGATCACACTTATGATTATGATGTGTGCCCGGTGTATTCGGAAAACCCGAAGTATTGGAATAAAAAGATGATGGAAGCGCGCATCTATAGACCGTATCAGGGATATCGACAATATCATCCCGAAGAATATTCTGAGCCCGAGGGTGTTTATGTTTATGAGACCGAGGAGGAGAAAGAGCTTGCTGTATTGGAAGTAACTTTGTCCAAACTCGAGCAATATTTAGCAACACCCAACCTGTCCGATGAAGACCGAATCAGCTGCTTAGTTTCTAAGTGTCATACTTTAAAATTGAAGATAGAGATAGAAGAACGCCTCTCACCATTACCTGATGATATTAGAGATTATTCTCACATGAAGGAGGAGGTTGTGGAGGATAATACCACACCAATGACTCCTTTATCTGATGAAGAGTCACTTGTAGATCAGATGATGTGTGCAGATTATGAGGTAGAGCAGGCTGATGGGATGGATATGTGTACCGAACCTCTTCCCATATCAATGATTCAAATTAACAAGTGTAGGGAAGAGGGTTCGAGGAACAAGATGAGAAGGGTGAAACTACCAGACATTAAGGTATATGTCATGAAGTGGACTAGCAAAGCCCGTAGGAGCAGCTTTAACATGCCAAATATACTGACAAATCTATGGAGATGGCATGTAAATTTCCGGGCATTTGTTGGAAATGCCGCGGGTAAGTGTGCATTAAGACCACCATAACGCATATCAGGTATGGTCTGGCTGAAGACCTTTAAACTTAGCGCTCTCGGGAGGCAGCCCGAGGATGTAGAGTATTGAATTTGTGTTTTGTTTTGTTTTGCTTTGCTTTGTTTGGTTTTGTTTTGGTGTTGTGTTTGTGTTTTGGCAGGTTATTACGTTTCAACCCTCGCGGATGCAATGATTCAAGTGTGGGGATGTTTGGCAACATCTCCGTTGAGATATCGGCGAATCCAAGAGATGTTTATGAACCAGTCTGATTACCGCAGCTGCATCACTACCAACACTGCTGATTTACTAATCAGGTTGTGTCTTGTTCTCATGTTGTGCACCTTTGTATATATTCATGTTTAAGTTTACGGTTGGGCGGTTGGGTGGTGTTTTGATGTGTTTGTTTGTTTGGTGGGTTGTGCTTGTGGTGGTGTGTTATTTTTAATTTTCATAAAAAAAATTAAAAAAAAAAACAAAAAGAAAGTTGTGGTTTGAGATGATGAGCTTTTGGTTGAGGTTGAAGGGTTTAGCGATCAAGTCTTTCCAAAACCATACATTGGGGTCAATGTATCCCAAGTGTGGGGATGGGGGGAAATTTTGAGGTTTTTAAAATTTTTTTAAATCAAGCAAAACATTGTGAGAATTTGAACACCTTGGATTACACCCGAATGATGCACCGGCAACCCTTGATACCCTTTTATTCTTGGTGAGAGTTGAAACCACACATGTAAATAAATAATACTTGTCTTTGATGAGAGTGGCAACGGGTGGGGATGCATTAGAACTTGTGCCTTAATACGGTTTGAGTCCTTAGTTGAATGTGAATGCGAAAAGGATAAGGGCATTTAGGTAGCCTCGTCATTAGTGTGTGCGAGTGTGGGATTTGGGGGGTTGGACCTCATAAATTATATATATGAGCATGGTTGCGAGAGGGGCGGGGGTTTGGACATTTAGTTGCCCATTTTGTGCCTTAAGCCTATCATTTGTTACCCCTTAGCTAGTTACCTAAAAATTCACCCGACTTGACCCGGTCTTATAGTGTTAGTAGTTTTAGTAGTGTGTAAATTTGTTCGATGTTATATTGAAGGTTTGCTTTGATATCTTTGAATGCTTTGATGAAAAAAAATGGAAAAAGCAATGAAAAAAAAAATAAAAAAAAGAGATTGATGTTGAGTTATCTTGTATATAGTAGTTAAGTTTGGTAGTTGTTTGTTTATTTTTTTTGTGTAATAAAAGACCGGGTTAAGTTTTCGCTACTTCATATATATTCCATTTCCTACCTATACACCTAGCCACGTTACAACCTTGAAAGTCCCTTTGATTTGCATTCATGTTTGGCTCTTGTTAGGAGAAGGATCGATTTAAGTACAAGCTTATAGTTGTGCAACCGCCCGTTAGCCTTTGTGTGTCTAGCTCATATTGCTAGTGCTTACTTGTAGCCGAGAGGAGAGATTTAGAGAGGGGTGCATTGGTTGGGTGTTAAAAAGGGGTTAGTAAAAGGATTGCTTGTTTTTGCTTGGTTTACATTGATCACTGGTTTTGAAATTGATTTGATGAGTTGCTTGGGACAAGCAACGGTTAAGTGTGGGGATGTGACGGGTGGTCCGTAGGACAACCCTTTAGGATGTTAAAAGACAAGTTTATCCCTCATTTGATTGTGTAATTATCTTGAATTAGATAACTACGGTTGCTTATGTTTCAGGCGCGGTTTGGGAGCTTAAAGTGGATTAAACGCAGCTTTGGATGGTTTGGAGTTGAACGGGCAAAGTGTTGAACAAAAGATGAAATGAAGCACAAAATTCAGGCTTCCACCGTAACTTACGATTCCACCGTAAGTTACGGTGAACCTGAATTATGCCTGGATCATACCGTAACTTAGACAACTACCACCGTAACACTTTTATGTGCACCGTAACTTACGGTAGAGCCGTAAGTTACGGTGGAGGCTGTGAGAAAATATGTAACTGCCTCATTTATTCAATTTTATGGTGTCTTTTCACCTATTCTCATGATTGGTCAGTTAGAGAACACATTGGGGACGATTTTGGCTATCCTTGCTTGGTTTTGAACAATTGCTAACATTCGGTTTGTGATTTCGATTTGTATGAACATTGAATTGATTGCTATGATGATTCACCAAGCTATGTGTGGCTAAAACTTTCGGTGATCATCTTAGGTGAAGGTTTCTCTTGAACTTTTGTGTGTTTATTTCTGAATTTCTAGAATGATAACTTGCGTTGCTTGAATATCATGGTGTATGCATAATTGTTTGTAGCTTGTTAATCGATAGTGCAATTTCTAGTCTTAATCGTACGTTCTTGGTGCCGTTGGCAATCGAGATATCACGGGAAGGGGTTAGGGTTGGTTATTGATTAATTAATCATCGGGAAACAACCTCGCGTTTATAAATCCTAGTACTTTGTTCCCTTTTATCACTTCGATTATTTATACACGAGTTATGTCTATGTAACTCTTTCTAGTTGGAATTGCACACAATTTTTTAAAGAAACTGAATCCTAAGATGGTCATTATTTTCTCCTAATCTGTTTTACAACCAACATTTGATTTGCAATTAGTTATTAATTTAGTTTTATAAAACAACAATCCAAATTATTGATCTTTATTTTCTGCAACTTAGGTTAATTGTAGTTTAATCGCAAAGCTATAAAATCAACACACTTTCCACATACTCCCTGAGTTCGATACCCTATTACCACTATCTATAGTTGTTATTGGGATTAAATTTGCGTGTACCACGACAAACACGTCATTACCCAAATTGTATCATTACCTTTTCTGGTTTTGGGTAACTTAGTAACAAAATCCATTGTTATGAGTTCCCATTTCCATACAGGCATCTCTAATTGTTGTAGTAGACCTGAAGGTTTCTGATGTTCTGCCTTAACTTGTGAACAAGTAAGACACTTAGAAACATATCTAGCTATGTCCTTCTTCATGCCTATCCACCAGAAATTCTTTCTTAAATCTTGGTACATCTTATTGTTTCCTGGGTGCATGGTATATCTAGACTTATGGGCTTCTTCTAATATCTTATTTCATAATTCTCCCTGCTTAGGTACCCAAATTCTGTTTTTGTGGAATCTCAAAATTCCATCAGCTCCTTGCTCTAATTCTTTTATTCGTCCCTTCATTCCTTCAGCATCATCCTTGATTGCTGTAGCTTGAACATTTTTCAATTGTTCCATTAAATCTAATTGTTGATTTAACCTCAGAGCACGAACTCGTCGTTGTTTTTCATGATACTTACGACTTAAGGCATCTGCAACTACATTTGCCTTTCCTTCGTGATACTGAATATCACAGTCGTAATCACTTAGGATTTCCATCCATCTTCTTTGTCTCATGTTTAATTCTTTTTGCCCAAATATATATCTTAAACTCTTATGATCTGTATAGATAGTAAATTTACTTCCATACAGATAATGTCTCCAAATCTTAAGGGCAAAAATTACAGCTCCTAATTCTAAATCATGAGTTGTATAGTTCTCTTCGTGCTTTTTCAACTGTCTTGAAGCATACGCAATTACCTTCTTGCGTTGCATAAGCACACATCCTAATCCTAGTTTTGAAGCATCACAATATACTTCAAAATCTTCAGTTCCTTCTGGTAAGGCTAAGATTGGAGCATTTGTTAATTTCTGTTTTAAGATTCTAAAGGCTTCTTCTTGTTTAGGTCCCCATTCAAACTTAACGGCTTTACAGGTTAGTTTAGTTAATGGTACAACTATCTTGGAAAAATCCTTAATAAACCGTCTATAATATCCGGCTAAACCTATAAAACTTCTAATTTCCATTGCTGACTGTGGAACCTTCCATTTGGTAATTGCCTCTATCTTTGCAGGATCTACATGAATCCCTTCTTGATTCACTATGTGTCCTAAAAATTGCACTTCTTGTAGCCAAAATTCACACTTCGAGAATTTGGCGTAAAGCTTTTCTTTTCTTAACAAGGTTAAGAGTGAATGCAAGTGCTCACAATGTTCATTTTGGCTTTTGGAATAAATAAGTATATCGTCGATGAAAACAATTACAAATTTATCTAAATACGGTTTACAGATCCTATTCATCATGTCCATGAATGCTGCAGGTGCATTCGTTAACCCAAAGGGCATGACTGTAAACTCGTAATGACCATACCTAGTTCTGAAAGCAGTTTTAGGTATGTCTTCTTCTTGTACTTTCAATTGATGATATCCGGAACGTAGGTCTATCTTAGAAAAATATCTAGCTCCTTGAAGTTGATCGAAAAGATCATCAATCCTAGGTAATGGGTATCGATTCTTAATTGTAACCTTATTCAATTCTCTATAATCAATACACATTCTCATCGAACCATCCTTTTTCTTAACAAACAACACTGGTGCTCCCCAAGGGGATGAACTAGGTTGTATGAAACCTTTACTTAGTAATTCATCTAATTGCTTTTTCAGTTCTAACATTTCTGTGGGAGCTAACCGATAAGGTGCCTTGGCTATCGGTATAGTTCCTGGAATTAGATGAATCCTAAATTCTACCTCCCTATCTTGTGGTAACCCTGGTAACTCTTCTGGGAATACATCTGGGTATTCTGAGACTACAGGAATTTCCTTAAGTTCTTTTCCTTTAGTATTAATGATTACTGAAATCATATATACTATTCCTTGCTTTCGTTCATAATTAGCAACTTTCATTACTGATATGAACTTCATAGGCTTACGTGGTTTATCTCCTGTAATCACAATTACTTCTCCGGTGGGTGCCTGAATTTCTATAGAGTTCTTATCACAGAGAATTCGAGCATGGTTGGCTACTAACCAATCCATTCCTAAAACAACATCGAATTCGGCTAATTTCATAGGTAACAGGTTTGCAAAGAATTTATGACCTGAGAGTTCTATATTTTCCTTTTGCAAAACTTTATCTATGCTAACAGATTTTCCGTCTGCCGTTTCGACTGTAAAGATTTGCCTGAGTTTGGTTAATGGTAAGTTAAGAGCTTGGCAGAATGAAGTATTGATAAAACTTTGGTTTACACCAGAGTCAAATAATACTTTTGCGTAAATGTTGTGAACTAAGAACGTACCAGCTATCACATTTGGAATGAGTTCTGCCTCCTGAGTAGTTAATTGGAAAGCACGAACATTCTTCTTTGTAGCTTCATTGGCTGGTTTAGCTTTGTTGTCTGCTGGTTTAACCAATTTAGGACATTCTGTTTTGAAATGCCCAACTTCTCCACAGTTATAGCAGATCCTTGTTTTCCTTCTGCAGTCTTCTTCACGATGTCCTATGGCTTTGCAAAAGTTGCAGGTCACATTACATCTTCCATAATGTTTCTTTATGCAATTCTTGCAGAAAGGCGGAATCGAGGATTGCTCTGTTTCTCTTTCCCTGAAACTGCTGGTATTACCCGTACGAGATCCTTGGGTAATTTTCTGAGCCAGTTCCTTCTTCCTGTTTTCATCTTGCGTGCGTACCAGTTCGTCGGTTAGGGTATTAGCTAATTCCACCGCATCGTCAATAGTGCGAGGTCTCGCAGCTTTAACGATGTTACGGATTTCACTAATCAGTCCCCAAATATAGCGAGAAATGAGTACCGGTTCTGGCGAAGCCAGTGTTGGTACCACTCTAGCATATTCAAAGAATGTCGAAGTATAACCGCGACAATTTACACCCATCATTCTATGGTTTAAAAACTTATTTGCCATTTGATCTTTTTCATATTCGGGACAGAATTTTCTTTCTACAAGACTCTTAAATTCTTCCCATTTCATGGCATAAGCCCTATTTCTTCCTTTAGCCTGTAGCACCGTGTTCCACCATTCTAGCGCCCCTTCTTTGAAAAGGTTTGACGCGTACATGACCTGATCATCCTGAGCACATTTACTTATGGCAATTACTGCCTCGGTTTTCTCTAACCAACGCAGTGCCGCAGTCGCTCCTTCATTGCCTGCAAACTCAGTGGGTTTACAAGCAAGAAATTCTTTGTAAGTGCAACCAGGCGTTGCAGCTTTCATTTTCTTAGGGGGAGCAGCTTGCCGTGGTTCATTCTCATGATTAGTATGATTATTGCCTCCGTTTACGCTATTACTGAAGTTATCTTCAGAAATACGTTTGCTAGGAACGATTTGTTACGGTTCGATTGGATTTTTAACAGTAGCAACGATTGCTGGAATAGCGTTGGCTATCCCTTGAGCAATTATTGCTGGAATAGCGTTGGCTATCCCTTGAGCAATGATATTTTCTATATCCTGCCTAGTCATATATTGATCCCCCGGTTGTTGCTCAGATTGATTAACCTCATTAACTGGTTCATTATTAGCGTTTTCCATCTGATAATTAATATATATATTTTATTAGTATTGATTAAATAATAATTATACACAAAACAATTATATAATTTCACATATAATTAAAACTATCGATTTCTCGATTTCCATTTTTATAATAGTATGCATCAATACATACCATTACTGATTTAAAATTTTATAACAAAATTTCATAGAAAACCTTTAAATATTATTTCATATTGGGTAACTACGAAACAACTGAATATGAAAACATACTAGGTTTTATTTGTAAATTTATTTATTTACTGAATCAGGTTTCTGGCTTATATTTAATAAGGGTGCTAAAACTTGAATCAAAATATTTAAAGATTTGTATTTACTGCTACAGTGGCTAGCATATAAAGATCTGCCCATACTGTACACAATTAGTCAGATAATAAAACACATAATCACAAAATAGCAATTAATAAAAATTAAGTATTTTCTAAATACTTAATTGGCTTAAATCAGTGGCTCTGATACCACCTTTTTCTGTCACGGCCCCCAACCCGGTTTGACCCGTTTCAGGAGCCGCGGGACAGAAATCCCGTGGTATTTAATTAACAGCGGAAGTTTCTTCAGGATCTTTTTAAAACTGAAATATTTCCCGATTATTTTATTTCACAACTCGGGATAAAACCCTGGTAATTTACAATCATAAGATTTCACGGAGAAATCTTTATTTTTACAAAACATGTTTCTTTATTTTATATTGAGCCACTTCCTTAAGCTTGTAGTGCTTCATGGCACTTTTCCTGGATCACAATAGATCATCTGAAACATGTTTGAAAAAGGTTTTGTCAGCGGGAAATACTGAGTGAATCATTCTTTTTAGTAAAACGACCTGTTTGTTATAATTAACAGTATTAAGGGAGATTACAATGTTTCAGATATCAACCAACTACCCACAGTATTTGTCACTCGACCGGATCTGTGACTATGGTCATATCACCATTGGCCACCCGTTTGTCCAATGGCAAAGAATATCAAGTAATGTATACAAAACCCCACATACCGGCTGTAACTTGGTGATTACAAAGACTTAATCCCCGTAATTATAACTTTGACAATAAACATGATTTTGAAAGTAATTTGATAAAAAGAGAATGACTCACATTGCAGATTTATTTTGAGCAGAGCCTAGTCTACTGATTAGCCTTTTAACCTAAATTAATAACAGGCACACAATTCGATTAGTAACTTAATACAGCATTTACGATAACTCACGAGATCAAACCCTCACATCGAATGACAAAGTGCGATACTTAAACATCCATCGAATTAACGACGAATGACAAAGCATAAACCCTGATGTGGGCAGCACTTAAACATCCATTGGATAGTTTAATCGATCGGACATTGAATCGTATCAGCGATCGAGTTATTACCCTGTATTGCGGCGACGTTTTGTGATCCGTGTGTGTTTTGGACTGTTTATACTATATCTCAGTGTACGTAATGAGAATTTACGCCGTTCAAGTGCCAAACTTCGATTGCCAATGCCTGCTATTTATAGTAAAATTTTACACTTGCTTACGGACCGTAAGCGTTATCCCTTACGGTCCGTAAGGGACACCTATTCACTATAGGGTAGCCACGTCCTTGACTAGCCTAGCTGAGTTGATAACTTCGTAAAATTCGAATTTGACAGCGTTTTATTTAGATAATCATGACTAGAGTTTTACCCCCCCCCCCCTGAGTTTTAGGGGCCCTGATCCTGATTCTGATTATTCTGAAAATTTTAGGGTTTGTGCAGAATCACTTGGGTGTCTCAATTAGGGTTTCCTATTGGACAATTAAAATAATAATTAAGACTTTTTTATAAGAGTTGTTACAACACGTGTATATGTTGAAATTTAAGAGATATACAGTCAAGAAAATCAGGGGCAATGGTGATATATATGCGGATTAGACACCAAAAAAAACACTCAACAAATGGCTACAATTTAAGGAATGTGTTTAGTGACCGTATCAGATTCCTAATTGATGGAGAAAGGTCTGGTGGCAAGAAAAACTGCTTCTAGGAGGTTGTCAAGTGTTTTTGCTCGACGACTCCATTCTTGGGTGGTTTGTTTGGCGCTTGTTCCTGTAACTCGAATCCTAGCCCGGTATATCCCATTTTAATTTTACACTATTGTGAACCTTACGCCTTTTTTACTCTCTGATCGAGGTTCTCGGCATTGAAAAATCTTCGTAAACTAAATCACACGTGTATATGTTGATATTTAAGAGATATACAGTCAAGAAAATCAAGGGCAATGGTGATATATATGCGGATTATACACAAAAAAAAAACACTCAACAAATGGCTACAATTTAAGGAATGTGTTTAGTGATGGCATCAGATTCCTAATTGATGGAGAAAAGTCTGGTGGCAAGAAAAGCTGCTTCTAGGAGGTTGTCAAGTGTTTTCGCTTGACGATTCCATTCTTGGGTGGTTGGTTTGGCCCTTGTTCCTGTAACTCGAATCCTATCCCGGTATATCAAGTTTTAATTTTACACCATTGTGAACCTTACGCCTTTTTTACTCTCTCATCAAGGTTCTCGGCATTGAAAATTCTTCGAAAACTAAATCACACGTGTATATGTTGACATTTAAGAGATATACAGTCAAGAAAATCAGGGGCAATGGTGATATATATGCGGATTAGACACCAAAAAAAAAACACTCAACAAATGGCTACAATTTAAGGAATGTGTTTAGAGACGGCATCAGATTCCTAATTGACGGAGAAAGGTCTGGTGGCAAGAAAAACTGCTTCTAGGAGGTTATCAAGTGTTTTCGCTCGACGATTCCATTCTTGGGTGGTTGGTTTGACCCTTGTTCCTGTAACTCGAATCCTAGCCCGGTATATCCCATTTTAATTTTACACTATTGTGAACCTTACGCCTTTTTTACTCTCTGATCGAGGTTCTCGGCATTGAAAAATCTTCATAAACTAAATCACACATGTATATGTTGACATTTACGAGATATACAGTCAAGAAAATCAAGGGAAATGGTGATATATATGCAGATTAGCCACAAAAAAAAACACTCAACAAATGGCTACAATTTAAGCAATGTGTTTAGTGACGGCATCAGATTCCTAATTGATGGAGAAAAGTCTGGTGGCAAAAAAAGCTGCTTCTAGGAGGTTGTCAAGTGTTTTCGCTAGACGATTCCATTCTTGGGTGGTTGGTTTGGCCCTTGTTCCTGTAACTTGAATCCTAGCCCGGTATATCACATTTTTATTTTTCACCCTTGTGAACCGTACGCCTTTTTTTACTCTCTGATCGAGGTATTCGGCATTGAAAAATCTTCGTAAACTAAATCAACCGTGTATATGTTGACATTTAAGAGATATACAGTCAAGAAAATCCGATGCAATGGTGATATATATGCGGATTAGACACAAAAAAAAAAAACACTCCACAAATGGCTACAATTTAAGGAATGTGTTTAGTGATGGCATCAGATTCCTAATTGATGGTGAAAGGTCTGGTGGCAAGAAAAACTGCTTCTAGGAGGTTGTCAAGTGTTTTTGCTCGACGACTCCATTCTTGGGTGGTTGGTTTGGCCCATGTTCCTGTAACTCGAATCCTAGCCCGGTATATCCCATTTTAATTTTACACTATTGTGAACCTTACGCCTTTTTTACTCTCTGATCGAGGTTCTCGACATTGAAAAATCTTTGTAAACTAAATCACACGTGTATATGTTGACATTTAAGAGATATACAGTCAAGAAAATCAAGGGCAATGGTGATATATATGCGGATTAGACACAAAAGGAAAAAAACACTCAACAAATGGCTACATTTTAAGGAATGTGTTTAGTGACGGCTTCAGATTCCTAATTGATTGAGAAAAATCTGGTGGCAAGAAAAGCTGCTTCTAGGAGGTTGTCAAGTGTTTTTGCTCGACGATTCCATTCTTGGGTGGTTGGTTTGGCCCTTGTTCTTGTAACTCGAATCCTAGCCCGGTATATCACATTTTAATTTTACACCATTGTGAACCTTACGCCTTTTTTACTCTCTGATCGATGTTTTCAGCATTGAAAAATCTTCGTAAACTAAATCACCCGTGTATATGTTGACATTTAAGATATATACAGTCAAGAAAATCAGGGGCAATGGTGATATATATGCGGATTAGACACACAAAAAAAACACTCCACAAATGGCTACAATTTAAGGAATGTGTTTAGTAACGGCATCAGATTCCTAATTGATGGTGAAAGGTCTGGTGGCAAGAAAAACTGCTTCTAGGAGGTTGTCAAGTGTTTTCGCTCGACGATTCCATTCTTGGGTGGTTGGTTTGGCCCTTGTTCCTGTAACTCGAATCCTATCCCGGTATATCCCATTTTAATTTTACACTATTGTGAACCTTACGCCTTTTTTACTCTCTGATCGAGGTTCTCGGCATTGAAAAATCTTTGTAAACAAAATCACACGTGTATATGTTGACATTTAAGAGATATACAGTCAAGAAAATCAAGGGCAATGGTGATATATATGCGGATTAGACACAAAAAGAAAAAAAACACTCAACAAATGGCTACAATTTAAGGAATGTGTTTAGTGACGGCTTCAGATTCCTAATTGATGGAGAAAAATCTGGTGGCAAGAAAAGCTGCTTCTAGGAGGTTGTCAAGTGTTTTTGCTCGACGATTCCATTCTTGGGTGGTTGGTTTGGCCCTTGTTCTTGTAATTCGAATCCTAGCCCGGTATATCACATTTTAATTTTATACCATTGTGAACCTTACGCCTTTTTTACTCTCTGATCGAGGTTTTCAGCATTGAAAAATCTTCGTAAACTAAATCACCCGTGTATATGTTGACATTTAAGATATATACAGTCAAGAAAATCAGGGGCAATGGTGATATATATGCGGATTAGACACAAAAAAAACACTCAACAAATGGCTACAATATAAGGAATGTGTTTAGTGACCGTATCAGATTCCTAATTGATGGAGAAAGGTCTGGTGGCAAGAAAACCTACTTCTAGGAGGTTGTCAAGTGTTTTCGCTCGACGATTCCATTCTTGGGTGGTTGGTTTGGCCCTTGTTCCTGTAACTCGAATCCTAGCCCGGTATATCCTATTTTAATTTTATACTATTGTGAACCTTACGCCTTTTTTACTCTCTGATCGAGGTTCTCGACATTGAAAAATCTTCGTAAACTAAATCACACGTGTATATGTTGACATTTAAGAGATATACAGTCAAGAAAATCAAGGGCAATGGTGATATATATGGGAATTAGACACAAAAAAAAAAACACTTAACAAATGGCTACAATTTAAGGAATGTGTTTAGTGACGGCATCAGATTCCTAATTGATGGAGAAAAGTCTGGTGGCAAGAAAAGCTGCTTCTAGGAGGTTGTCAAGTGTTTTCGCTCGACGATTCCATTCTTGGGTGGTTGGTTTGGCCCTTGTTCCTGTAACTCGAATCCTAGCCCGGTATATCACATTTTAATTTTACACCATTGTGAACCTTACGCCTTTTTTACTCTCTGATCAAGGTTCTCGGCATTGAAAAATCTTCGTAAACTAAATTACACGTGTATATGTTGACATTTAAGAGATATACAGTCAAGAAAATCAAGGGCAATGGTGATATATATGCGGATTAGACACAAAAAAAAAACACTCAACAAATGGCTATAATTTAAGGAATGTGTTTGGTGACGGCTTCAGATTCCTAATAGATGGAGAAAAGTCTGGTGGCAAGAAAAGCTGCTTCTAGGAGGTTGTCAAGTGTTTTTGCTCGACGATTCCATTCTTGGGTGGTTGGTTTGGCCCTTGTTCCTGAAACTCGAATCCTGGCCCGGTATATCACATTTTAATTTTACACCATTGTGAACCTTACGCCTTTTTTACTCTCTGATCGAGGTTTTCGGCATTGAAAAATCTTCGTAAGCTAAATCACACGCGTATATGTTGACATTTAAGAGATATACAGTCAAGAAAATCAGGGGCAATGGTGATATATATGCGGATTAGACACCAAAAAAAAACACTCAACAAATGGCTACAATTTAAGGAATGTGTTTGGTGACGGCTTCAGATTCCTAATAGATGGAGAAAATTTGGTGGCAAGAAAAGCTGCTTCTAGGAGGTTGTCAAGTGTTTTTGCTCGACGATTCCATTCTTGGGTGGTTGGTTTGGCCCTTGTTCCTGTAACTCGAATCCTAGCCCGGTATATCACATTTTAATTTTACACCATTGTGAACCTTACGCCTTTTTTACTCTCTGATCGAGGTTTTCGGCATTGAAAAATCTTCGTAAGCTAAATCACACGTGTATATGTTGACATTTAAGAGATATATAGTCATGAAAATCAGGGGCAATGGTGATATATATGCGGATTAGACACCAAAAAAAAAAACACTCAACAAATGGCTACAATTTAAGGAATGTGTTTAGTGACCGTATCAGATTCCTAATTGATGGAGAAAGGTCTGGTGGCAAGAAAAACTGCTTCTAGGAGGTTGTAAAGTGTTTTCGCTCGACGATTCCATTCTTGGGTGGTTGGTTTGGCCCTTGTTCCTGTAACTCGAATCCTAGCCCGGTATATCCTATTTTAATTTTATACTATTGTGAACCTTACGCCTTTTTAACTCTCTGATCGAGGTTTTCGGCATTGAAAAATCTTCAAAAACTAAATCACACGTGTATATGTTGACATTTACGAGATATACAGTCAAGAAAATCAAGGGCAATGGTGATATATATGCGGATTAGACACAAAAAAAAACAATCAACAAATGGCTACAATTTAAGGAATGTGTTTAGTGACGGCATCAGATTCCTAATTGATGGAGAAAAGTCTGGTGGCAAAAAAAGCTGCTTCTAGGAGGTTGTCAAGTGTTTTCGCTAGACGATGCCATTCTTGGGTGGTTGGTTTGGCCCTTGTTCCTGTAACTCGAATCCTAGCCCGGTATATCACATTTTAATTTTACACCATTGTGAACCTTACGCCTTTTTTACTCTCTGACCGAGGTTTTCGGCATTGAAAATTCTTCGTAAACTAAATCACACGTGTATATGTTGACATTTAAGAGATATACAGTCAAGAAAATCCGGGGCAATGGTGATATATATGCGGATTAGACACAAAAAAAAACACTCCACAAATGGCTACAATTTAAGGAATGTGTTTAGTGACGGCATCAGATTCCTAATTGATGGAGAAAGGTCTGGTGGCAAGAAAAACTGCTTCTAGGAGGTTGTCAAGTGTTTTCGCTCGACGATTCCATTCTTGGGTGGTTGGTTTGGCCCTTGTTCCTGTAACTCGAATCCTAGCCCGGTATATCCTATTTTAATTTTATACTATTGTGAACCTTACGCCTTTTTTACTCTCTGATCGAGGTTCTCGGCATTGAAAAATCTTTGTAAACTAAATCACACGTGTATATGTTGACATTTAAGAGATATACAGTCAAGAAAATCAAGGGCAATGGTGATATATATGCGAATTAGACACAAAAAAAACACTCAACAAATGGCTACAATTTAAGGAATGTGTTTAGTGACGGCATCAGTTTCCTAATTGATGGAGAAAAGTCTGGTGGTAAGAAATGCTGCTTCTAAGAGGTTGTCAAGTGTTTTCGCTCGACGATTCCATTCTTGGGTGGTTGGTTTGGCCCTTGTTCCTGTAACTCGAATCCTAGTCCGGTATATCACATTTTAATTTTACACCATTGTGAACCTTACGCCTTTTTTACTCTCTGATCAAGGTTCTCGGCATTGAAAAATCTTCGTAAACTAGATCACACGTGTATATGTTGACATTTAAGAGATATACAGTCAAGAAAATCAAGGGCAATGGTGATATATATGCGGATTAGACACAAAAAAAAAAAAAAAAAAAAAAAAAAAAAAAAAAAAAAACTCAACAAATGGCTGCAATTTAAGGAATGTGTTTAGTGACGGCTTCAGATTCCTAATTGATGGAGAAAAGTCTGGTGGCAAGAAAAGCTGCTTCTAGGAGGTTTTCAAGTGTTTTTGCTCGACGATTCCATTCTTGGGTGGTTGGTTTGGCCCTTGTTCCTGTAACTCGAATCCTAGCCCGGTATATCACATTTTAATTTTACACCATTGTGAACCTTACGCCTTTTTTACTCTCTGATCGAGGTTTTCGGCATTGAAAAATCTTCGTAAGCTAAATCACACGTGTATATGTTGACATTTAAGAGATATATAGTCATGAAAATCAGGGGCAATGGTGATATATATGCGGATTAGACACCAACAAAAAACACTCAACAAATGGCAACAATTTAAGGAATGTGTTTAGTGACCGTATCAGATTCCTAATTGATGGAGAAAGGTCTGGTGGCAAGAAAAACTGCTTCTAGGAGGTTGTCAAGTGTTTTCGCTCGACGATTCCATTCTTGGGTGGTTGGTTTGGCCCTTGTTCCTGTAACTCGAATCCTAGCCCGGTATATCCTATTTTAATTTTATACTATTGTGAACCTTACGCCTTTTTTACTCTCTGATCGAGGTTCTCGGCATTGAAAAATCTTCAAAAACTAAATCACACGTGTATATGTTGACATTTACGAGATATACAGTCAAGAAAATCAAGGGCAATGGTGATATATATGCGGATTAGACACAAAAAAAAACAATCAACAAATGGCTACAATTTAAGGAATGTGTTTAGTGACGGCATCAGATTCCTAATTGATGGAGAAAAGTCTGGTGGCAAAAAAAGCTGCTTCTAGGAGGTTGTCAAGTGTTTTCGCTAGACGATGCCATTCTTGGGTGGTTGGTTTGGCCCTTGTTCCTGTAACTCGAATCCTAGCCCGGTATATCACATTTTAATTTTACACCATTGTGAACCTTACGCCTTTTTTACTCTCTGATCGAGGTTTTCGGCATTGAAAATTCTTTGTAAACTAAATCACACGTGTATATGTTGACATTTAAGAGATATACAGTCAAGAAAATCTGGCGCAATGGTGATATATATGCGGATTAGACACAAAATAAAACACTCCACAAATGGCTACAATTTAAGGAATGTGTTTAGTGACGGCATCAGATTCCTAATTGATGGAGAAAGGTCTGGTGGCAAGAAAAACTGCTTCTAGGAGGTTGTCAAGTGTTTTCGCTCGACGATTCCATTCTTGGGTGGTTGGTTTGGCCTTGTTCCTGTAACTCGAATCCTAACCCGGTATATCCCATTTTAATTTTACACTATTGTGAACCTTACGCCTTTTTTACTCTCTGATCGAGGTTCTCGGCATTAAAAAATCTTTGTAAACTAAATCATACGTGTATATGTTGACATTTAAGAGATATACAGTCAAGAAAATCAGGGGCAATGGTGATATATATGCGGATTAGACACAAAAAAAAAAACCCTCAACAAATGGCTATAATATAAGGAATGTGTTTAGTGACCGTATCAGATTCCTAATTGATGGAGAAAGGTCTGGTGGCAAGAAAAACTGCTTCTAGGAGGTTGTCAAGTGTTTTCGCTCGACGATTCAATTCTTGGGTGGTTGGTTTGGCCCTTGTTCCTGTAACTCGAATCCTAACCCGGTATATCCCATTTTAATTTTACACTATTGTGAACCTTACGCCTTTTTTACTCTCTGATCGAGGTTCTCGGTATTAAAAAATCTTTGTAAACTAAATCATACGTGTATATGTTGACATTTAAGAGATATACAGTCAAGAAAATCAGGGGCAATGGTGATATATATGCGGATTAGACACAAAAAAAAAAAACACTCCACAAATGGCTACAATTTAAGGAATGTGTTTAGTGACGGCATCAGATTCCTAATTGATGGAGAAAGGTCTGGTGGCAAGAAAAACTGCTTCTAGGAGGTTGTCAAGTGTTTTCGCTCGAGGATTCCATTCTTGGGTGGTTGGTTTGGCCCTTGTTCCTGTAACTCGAATCCTAGCCCGGTATATCCTATTTTAATTTTATACTATTGTGAACCTTACGCCTTTTTTACTCTCTGATAGAGGTTCTCGGCATTGAAAAATCTTCGTAAACTAAATCACACGTGTATATGTTGACATTTAAGAGATATACAGTCAAGAAAATCAAGGGCAATGGTGATATATATGCGAATTAGACACAAAAAAAACACTCAACAAATGGCTACAATTTAAGGAATGTGTTTAGTGACGGCATCAGTTTCCTAATTGATGGAGAAAAGTCTGGTGGTAAGAAATGCTGCTTCTAAGAGGTTGTCAAGTGTTTTCGCTCGACGATTCCATTCTTGGGTGGTTGGTTTGGCCCTTGTTCCTGTAACTCGAATCCTAGTCCGGTATATCACATTTTAATTTTACACCATTGTGAACCTTACGCCTTTTTTACTCTCTGATCAAGGTTCTCGGCATTGAAAAATCTTCGTAAACTAAATCACACGTGTATATGTTGACATTTAAGAGATATACAGTCAAGAAAATCAAGGGCAATGGTGATATATATGCGGATTAGACACAAAAAAAAAAAAAAAAAAAAAAAAAAAAAAAAAAAAAAACTCAACAAATGGCTGCCATTTAAGGAATGTGTTTAGTGACGGCTTCAGATTCCTAATTGATGGAGAAAAGTCTGGTGGCAAGAAAAGCTGCTTCTAGGAGGTTTTCAAGTGTTTTTGCTCGACGATTCCATTCTTGGGTGGTTGGTTTGGCCCTTGTTCCTGTAACTCGAATCCTAGCCCGGTATATCACATTTTAATTTTACACCATTGTGAACCTTACGCCTTTTTTACTCTCTGATCGAGGTTTTCGGCATTGAAAAATCTTCGTAAGCTAAATCACACGTGTATATGTTGACATTTAAGAGATATACAGTCAAGAAAATCAGGGGCAATGGTGATATATATGCGGATTAGACACCAAAAAAAACACTCAACAAATGGCTACAATTTAAGTAATGTGTTTAGTGACCGTATCAGATTCCTAATTGATGGAGAAAGGTCTGGTGGCAAGAAAAACTGCTTCTAGGAGGTTGTCAAGTGTTTTCGCTCGACGATTCCATTCTTGGGTGGTTGGTTTGGCCCTTGTTCCTCTAACTCGAATCCTAGCCCGGTATATCCTATTTTAATTTTATACTATTGTGAACCTTAGGCCTTTTTTACTATCTGATCGAGGTTCTCGGCATTGAAAAATCTTCATAAACTAAATCACACGTGTATATGTTGACATTTACGAGATATACAGTCAAGAAAATCAATGGCAATGGTGATATATATGCGGATTAGCACAAAAAAAAAAACACTCAACAAATGGCTACAATTTAAGGAAAGTGTTTAGTGACGGCATCAGATTCCTAATTGATGGAGAAAAGTCTGGTGGCAAAAAAAGCTGCTTCTAGGAGGTTGTCAAGTGTTTTCGCTAGACGATGCCATTCTTGGGTGGTTGGTTTGGCCCTTGTTCCTGTAACTCGAATACTAGCCCGGTATATCACATTTTAATTTTACACCATTGTGAACCTTACGGCTTTTTTACTCTTTGATCGAGGTTTTCGGCATTGAAAAATCTTCGTAAACTAAATCACACGTGTATATGTTGACATTTAAGAGATATACAGTCAAGAAAATCTGGGGCAATGGTGATATATATGCGGATTAGACACAAAAAAAAAAAACACTCCACAAATGGCTACAATTTAAGGAATGTGTTTAGTGACGGCATCAGATTCCTAATTGATGGCGAAAGGTCTGGTGGCAAGAAAAACTGCTTCTAGGAAGTTGTCAAGTGTTTTCGCTCGACGATTCCATTCTTGGGTGGTTGGTTTGGCCCTTGTTCCTGTAACTCGAATCCTAGCCCGGTATATCCCATTTTAATTTTACACTATTGTGAAACTTACGCCTTTTTTACTCTCTGATCGAGGTTCTCGGCATTGAAAAATCTTTGTAAACTAAATCACACGTGTATATGTTGACATTTAAGAGATATACAGTCAAGAAAATCAAGGGCAATGGTGATATATGCAGATTAGACACAAAAAAAAAACACTCAACAAATGGCTACAATTTAAGGAATGTGTTTAGTGACGGCTTCAGATTCCTAATTGATGGAGAAAAGTCTGGTGGCAAGAAAAGCTGCTTCTAGGAGGTTGTCAAGTGTTTTTGCTCGACGATTCTATTCTTGGGTGGATGGTTTGGCCCTTGTTCCTGTAACTCGAATCCTAGCCCGGTATATCACATTTTAATTTTACACCATTGTGAACCTTACACATTTTTTACTCTCTGATCGAGGTTTACAGCATTGAAAAATCTTCGTAAACTAAATCACACGTGTATATGTTGACATTTAAGTGATATACAGTCAAGAAAATCAGGGGCAATGGTGATATATATGCGGATTAGACATAAAAAAAAACACTCAACAAATGGCTATAATATAAGGAATGTGTTTAGTGACCGTATCAGATTCCTAATTGATGGAGAAAGGTCTGGTGGCAAGAAAAACTGCTTCTAGGAGGTTGTCAAGTGTTTTCTCTCGACGATTCCATTCTTGGCTGGTTGGTTTGGCCCTTGTTCCTGTAACTCAAATCCTAGCCCGGTATATCCTATTTTAATTTTATACTATTGTGAACCTTACGCCTTTTTTACTCTCTGAACGAGGTTCTAGGCATTGAAAAATCTTCGTAAACTAAATCACACGTGTATATGTTGACATTTAAGAGATATACAGTCAAGAAAATCAAGGGCAATGGTGATATATATGCGAATTAGACACAAAAAAACACTCAACAAATGGCTACAATTTAAGGAATGTGTTTAGTGACGGCTTCAGATTCCTAATTGATGGAGAAAAGTCTGGTGGAAAGAAAAGCTGCTTCTAGGAGGTTGTCAAGTGTTTTTGCTCGACGATTCCATTCTTGGGTGGTTGGTTTGGCCCTTGTTCCTGTAACTCGAATCCTAGCCCGGTATATCACATTTTAATTTTACACCATTGTGAACCTTACGCCTTTTTTACTCTCTGATCGAGGTTTTCGGCATTGAAAAATCATCGTAAGCTAAATCACACGTGTATATGTTGACATTTAAGAGATATACAGTCAAGAAAATCAGGGGCAATGGTGATATATATGCGGATTAGACACCAAAAATAACACTCAACAAATGGCTACAATTTAAGGAATGTGTTTAGTGACCGTATCAGATTCCTAATTGATGGAGAGAGGTCTGGTGGCAAGAAAAACTGCTTCTAGGAGGTTGTCAAGTTTTTTCGCTCGACGATTCCATTCTTGGGTGGTTGGTTTGGCCCTTGTTCCTGTAACTCGAATCCTAGCCCGGTATATCACATTTTAATTTTACACCATTGTGAACCTTACGCCTTTTTTACTCTCTGATGGAGGTTTTCAGCATTGAAAAATCTTCGTAAACTAAATCACACGTGTATATGTTGACATTTAAGAGATATGCAGTCAAGAAAATCAGGGGCAATGGTGATATATATGCGGATTAGACAAAAAAAAAACACTCAACAAATGGCTATAATATAAGGAATGTGTTTAGTGACCGTATCAGATTCCTAATTGATGGAGAAAGGTCTGGGGGCAAAAAAAACTGCTTCTAGGAGGTTGTCAAGTGTTTTCGCTCGACGATTCCATTCTTGGGTGGTTGGTTTGGCCCTTGTTCCTGTAACTCGAATCCTAGCCCTGTATATCACATTTTAATTTTACACCATTGTGAACCTTACGCCTTTTTTACTCTCTGATCAAGGTTCTCGGCATTGAAAAATCTTCGTAAACTAAATCACACGTGTATATGTTGACATTTAAGAGATATACAGTCAAGAAAATCAAGGGCAATGGTGATATATATGCGGATTAGACACAAAAAAAAAACACTCAACAAATGGCTACAATTTAAGGAATGTGTTTACTGACGACATCAGATTCCTAATTGATGGAGAAAAGTCTGGTGGAAAGAAATGCTGCTTCTAGGAGGTTGTCAAGTGTTTTCGCTCGACGATTCCATTCTTGGGTGGTTGGTTTGGCCCTTGTTCCTGTAACTCGAATCCTAGCCCGGTATATCACATTTTAATTTTACACCATTGTGAACCTTACGCCTTTTTTACTCTCTGATCAAGGTTCTCGGCATTGAAAAATCTTCGTAAACTAAATCACACGTGTATATGTTGACATTTAAGATATATACAGTCAAGAAAATCAGGGGCAATGGTGATATATATGCGGATTAGACACAAAAAAAAAACACTCAACAAATGGATACAATTTAAGGAATGTGTTTATTGACGGCATCAGATTCCTAATTGATGGAGAAAAGTCTGGTGGCAAAAAAAGCTGCTTCTAGGAGGTTGTCAAGTGTTTTCGCTAGACGATTCCATTCTTGGGTGGTTGGTTTGGCCCTTGTTCTTGTAACTCGACTCCTAGCCCGGTATATCACATTTTAATTTTACATCATTGTGAACCTTACGCCTTTTTTACTCTCTGATCGAGGTTTTCGGCATTGAAAGATCTTCGTAAACTAAATCACACGTGTATATGTTGACATTTAAGAGATATACAGTCAAGAAAATCCGGGGCAATGGTGATATATATGCGGATTAGACACAAAAAAAACACTCCACAAATGGCTACAATTTAAGGAATGTGTTTAGTGACGGCATCAGATTCCTAAGTGATGGAGAAAGGTCTGGTGGCAATAAAAACCGCTTCTAGGAGATTGTCAAGTGTTTTCGCTCGACGATTCCATTCTTGGGTGGTTGGTATGGCCCTAGTTCCTGTAACTCGAATCCTAGCCCGGTATATCCCATTTTAATTTTACACTATTGTGAACCTTACGCCTTTTTTACTCTCTGATCGAGATTCTCTGCATTGAAAAATCTTTGTAAACTAAATCACACGTGTATATGTTGACATTTAAGAGATATACAGTCAAGAAATTCAAGGGAAATGGTGATATATATGCGGATTAGACAAAAAAAAAAAACACTCAACAAATGGCTACAATTTAAGGAATGTGTTTAGTGACGGCTTCAGATTCCTAATTGATGGAGAAAAGTCTGGTGGCAAGAAAAGCTGCTTCTAGGAGGTTGTCAAGTGTTTTTGCTCGACGATTCCATTCTTGGGTGGTTACTTTGGCCCTTGTTTCTGTAACTCGAATCCTAGCCTGGAATATCACATTTTAATTTTACACCATTGTGAACCTTACGCCTTTTTTACTCTCTGATCGAGGTTTTCAGCATTGAAAAATCTTCGTAAACTAAATCACACATGTATATGTTGATATTTAAGAGATATACAGTCAAGAAAATCAGGGGCAATGGTGATATATATGCGGATTAGACACAAAAAAAAAATACTCAACAAATGGCTACAATATAAGGAATGTGTTTACTGACCGTATCAGATTCCTAATTGATGGAGAAAGGTCTGGTGGCAATAAAAACTGCTTCTAGGAGGTTGTCAAGTTTTTTTGCTTGACGATTCCATTCTTAGGTGGTTGGTTTGGCTCTTGTTCCTGTAACTCGAATCCTAGCCCGGTATATCCTATTTTAATTTTATACTATTGTGAACCTTACGCCTTTTTTACTCTCTGATCGAGGTTCTCGGCATTGAAAAATCTTCGTAAACTAAATCACACGTGTATATGTTGACATTTAAGAGATATACAGTCAAGAAAATCAAGCGCAATGGGGATATATATGCGAATTAGACACAAAAAAACACTCAACAAATGGCTACAATTTAAGGAATGTGTTTAGTGACGGCATCAGATTCCTAATTGATGGAGAAAAGTCTGGTGGCAAGAAATGCTGCTTCTAGGAGGTTGTCAAGTGTTTTCGCTCGACGATTCCATTCTTGGGTGGTTGGTTTGGCCCTTGTTCCTGTAACTCGAATCCTAGCCCGGTATATCCTATTTTAATTTTATACTATTATGAACGTTACGCCTTTTTTACTCTCTGATCGAGGTTCTCGGCATTGAAAAATCTTCGTAAACTAAATCACACGTGTATATGTTGACATTTAAGAGATATACAGTCAAGAAAATCAAGGGCAATGGGGATATATATGCGAATTAGACACAAAAAAAAAACACTCAACAAATGGCTACAATTTAAGGAATGTGTTTAGTGACGGCTTCAGATTCCTAATTGATGGAGAAAAGTCTGGTGGCAAGAAAAGCTTCTTCTAGGAGGTTGTCAAGTGTTTTCGCTCGATGATTCCATTCTTAGGTGGTTGGATTGGCCCTTGTTCCTGTAACTCGAATCCTAGCCCGGTATATCCTATTTTAATTTTATACTATTGTGAACCTTACGCCTTTTTTACTCTCTGATCGAGGTTTTCGGCATTGAAAAATCTTCGTAAGCTAAATCACACGTGTATATGTTGACATTTAAGAGATATACAGTCAAGAAAATCAGGGGCAATGGTGATATATATGCGGATTAGACACCAAAAAAAAAACACTCAACAAATGGCTACAATTTAAGGAATGTGTTTAGTGACCGTATCAGATTCCTAATTGATGGAGAAAGGTATGGTGGCAAGAAAAACTGCTTCTAGGAGGTTGTCAAGTGTTTTCGCTTGACGATTCCATTCTTAGGTGGTTGGTTTGGCTCTTGTTCCTGTAACTCGAATCCTAGCCCGGTATATCCTATTTTAATTTTATACTATTGTGAACCTTACGCCTTTTTTACTCTCTGATCGAGGTTCTCGGCATTGAAAAATCTTCGTAAACTAAATCACACGTGTATATGTTGACATTTAAGAGATATACAGTCAAGAAAATCAAGCGCAATGGGGATATATATGCGAATTAGACACAAAAAAACACTCAACAAATGGCTACAATTTAAGGAATGTGTTTAGGGACGGCATCAGATTCCTAATTGATGGAGAAAAGTCTGGTGGCAAGAAAAGCTGTTTCTAGGAGGTTGTCAAGTGTTTTCGCTCGACGATTCCATTCTTGGGTGGTTGGTTTGGCCCTTGTTCCTGTAACTCGAATCCTAGCCCGGTATGTCACATTTTAATTTTACACCATTGTGAACCTTACGCCTTTTTTACTCTCTGATCAAGGTTCTCGGCATTCAAAAATCTTCGTAAACTAAATCACACGTGTATATGTTGACATTTAAGATATATACAGTCAAGAAAATCAGGTGCAATGGTGATATATATGTGGATTAGACACAAAAAAAAAAAAAAAAACACTCAACAAATGGCTACAATTTAAGGAATGTGTTTAGTGACGGCATCAGGTTCCTAATTGATGGAGAAAGGTCTGGTGGCAAGAAAAACTGCTTCTAGGAGGTTATCCAGTGTTTTCGCTCGACGATTCAATTCTTGTGTAGTTGGTTTGGCCGTTGTTCCTGTAACTCGAATCGTAGCCCGGTATATCCCATTTTAATTTTACACTATTGTGAACCTTACGCCTTTTTTACTCTCTGATCGAGGTTCTCGGCATTGAAAAATCTTCGTAAACTAAATCACACGTGTATATGTTGACATTTAAGAGATATACAGTCAAGAAAATCAAGGGCAATGGTGATATATATGCGAATTAGACACAAAAAAAACACTCAACAAATGGCTACAATTTAAGGAATGTGTTTAGTGAGGGCATCAGATTCCTAATTGATGGAGAAAAGTCTGGTGGCAAGAAAAGCTGCTTCTTGAAGGTTGTCAAGTGTTTTAGCTCGACGATTCCATTCTTGGGTGGTTGGTTTGGCCCTTGTTCCTGTAACTCGAATCCTAGCCCGGAATATCACATTTTAATTTTACACCATTGTGAACCTTACGCCTTTTTTACTCTCTGATCAAGGTTCTCGGCATTGAAAAATCTTCATCAACTAATTCACACGTGTATACGTTGACATTTAAGATATATACAGTCAAAAATATTAGGGGCAATGGTGATATATATGCGGATTAGACACCAAAAAAACACACAACAAATGGCTACAATTTAAGGAATGTGTTTAGTGACGGCATCAGATTCCTAATTGATGGAGAAAGGTTTGGTGGCAAGGAAAACTGCTTCTAGGAGGTTTTCCGGTGTTTTGGCTCGACGATTAAATTCTTGGGTGGTTGGTTTAGCCCTTGTTCCTGTAACTCGAATCCTAGCCCGGTATATCACATTTTAATTTAACACCATTGTGAACTTTACGCCTTTTTTACTCTCTGATCGAGGTTCTCGGCATTGAAAAATCTTCGAAAACTAAATCACACGGGTATATGTTGACATTTAAGAGATATACATTCAAGAAAATCAAGGGCAATGGTGATATATATGCGGATTAGACACAAAAAAAATCACTCAACAAATGGCTACAATTTAAGGAATGTGTTTATTGGCGGCATCTGATTCCAAATTGATGGAGAAAAGTCTGGTGGCAAGTAAAGCTGCTTCTAGGTGGTTGTCAAGTGTTTTCGCTCGACGATTCCATTCTTGGGTGGTTGGTTTGGCCCTTGTTCCTGTAACTCGAATCCTAGCCCGGTATATCACATTTTAATTTTACACCATTGTGAACCTTACGCCTTTTTTACTCTCTGATCAAGGTTCTCGGCATTCAAAAATCTTCGTAAACTAAATCACACGTGTATATGTTGACATTTAAGATATATACAGTCAAGAAAATCAGGTGCAATGGTGATATATATGCGGATTAGACACAAAAAAAAAACACTCAACAAATGGCTACAATTTAAGGAATGTGTTTAGTGACGGCATCAGGTTCCTAATTGATGGAGAAAGGTCTGGTGGCAAGAAAAACTGCTTCTAGGAGGTTGTCCAGTGTTTTCGCTCGACGATTCAATTCTTGTGTGGTTGGTTTGGCCCTTGTTCCTGTAACTCGAATCCTAGCCCGGTATATCACATTTTAATTTAACACCATTGTGAACTTTACGCCTTTTTTACTCTCTGATTGAGGTTCTCGGCATTCAAAAATCTTCGTAAACTAAATCACACGTGTATATGTTGACATTTAAGAGATATACAGTCAAGAAAATCAAGGGCAATGGTGATATATATGCGAATTAGACACAAAAAAAACACTCAACAAATAGCTACAATTTAAGGAATGTGTTTAGTGAGGGCATCAGATTCCTAATTGATGGAGAAAAGTCTGGTGGCAAGAAAAGCTGCTTCTTGGAGGTTGTCAAGTGTTTTAGCTCGACGATTCCATTCTTGGGTGGTTGGTTTGGCCCTTGTTCCTGTAACTCGAATCCTAGCCCGGAATATCACATTTTAATTTTACACCATTGTGAACCTTACGCCTTTTTTACTCTCTGATCAAGGTTCTCGGCATTGAAAAATCTTCATCAACTAATTCACACGTGTATATGTTGACATTTAAGATATATACAGTCAAAAATATTAGGGGCAACGGTGATATATATGCGGATTAGACACCAAAAAAACACACAACAAATGGCTACAATTTAAGGAATGTGTTTAGTGACGGCATCAGATTCCTAATTGATGGAGAAAGGTTTGGTGGCAAGGAAAACTGCTTCTAGGAGGTTTTCCAGTGTTTTGGCTCGACGATTAAATTCTTGGGTGGTTGGTTTGGCCCTTGTTCCTGTAACTCGAATCCTAGCCCGGTATATCACATTTTAATTTAACGCCATTGTGAACTCTACGCCTTTTTTACTCTCTGATCGAGGTTCTCGGCATTGAAAACTCTTCGTAAACTAAATCACACGGGTTTATGTTGACATTTAAGAGATATACATTCAAGAAAATCAAGGGCAATGGTGATATATATGCGGATTAGACACAAAAAAAATCACTCAACAAATGGCTACAATTTAAGGAATGTGTTTTGTGACGGTATCAGATTCCTAATCAATGGAGAAAAGTCTGGTGGCAAGAAAAGCTGCCTCTAGGAGGTTGTCAAGTGTTTTCGCTCGACGATTACATTCTTGGGTGGTTGGTTTGGCCCTTGTGCCTGTAACTCGAATCCTAGCCTGGAATATCACATTTTAATTTTACACCATTGTTAACCTTACGCCTTTTTTACTCTCTGATCAAGGTTCTCGGCATTGAAAAATCTTCGTAAACTAATTCACACGTGTATATGTTGACATTTAGGATATATACAGTCAAGAAAATTAGGGGCAATGGTGATATATATGCGGATTAGATACCAAAAAAAACACTCAACAAATGGCTACAATTTAAGGAATGTGTTTAGTGACGGCATCAGATTCCTATTTGATGGAGAAAAGTCTGGTGGCAAGAAAAGCTGCTTCTAGGAGCTTGTCAAGTGTTTTCGCTCGACGAATCCAGTCTTGGGTGGTTGGTTTGGCCCTTGTTCCTGTAACTCGAATCCTAGCCCGGTATATCACATTTTAATTTAACACCATTGTGAACATTATGCCTTTTTTACTCTCTGATCTAGGTTCTCGGCATTGAAAAATCTTCGTAAACTAAATCACACGTGTATATGTTGACATTTAAGAGATATACAGTCAAGAAAATCAAGGGCAATGGTGATATATATGCGAATTAGACACAAAAAAAAACACTCAACAAATGGCTACAATTTAAGGAATGTGTTTACTGACGACATCAGATTCCTATTTGATGGAGAAAAGTCTGGTGGCAAGAAAAGCTGCTTCTAGGAGCTTGTCAAGTGTTTTCGCTCGACGAATCCAGTCTTGGGTGGTTGGTTTGGCCCTTGTTCCTGTAACTCGAATCCTAGCCCGGTATATCACATTTTAATTTTACACCATTGTGAACCTTACGCCTTTTTTACTCTCTGATCGAGGTTCTCGGCATTGAAAAATCTTGGTAAACTAAATCACACGTGTATATGTTGACATTTAAGAGATATACAGTCAAGAAAATCAAGGGCAATGGTGATATATATGCGAATTAGACACAAAAAAAAAAAACACTCAACAAATGGCTACAATTTAAGGAATGTTGTTAGTGCAGTATGTCTATCGCCTCCGTCATCTCAAGACCGTAGCAGAAATAGTTTAAGTTTAGTGCTTATAGTGTTATATTTTAGTAAAAGGCAAGGTGGCGTTTGTGTAAATAAGGGGAATTCCTCCTTATAACCCTTGGCCTATAAATAGAACCATTAGGGTTCTATTTCACAGTTTTGAGACTTTTGCCATTTGTGACTTTGGAAGCTTAGAGGCTAGAGAGAGAAAGTAGTGAGAGAAAGTAGAAAGAGAAAGGCAAAAGGTGATTCGAGGTGCTTGTATCTTTCAGATCTTTTATAGAATCACTGTTAGATTACTGTTCGTGTGTTTCGGTCGCGTTCGTGTACGGATTCCGCACGTTTCACGTTCGTTTCGCAATCGTTTCGGAGTCAAACCGGTCCTAACAAGTGGTATCAGAGCAAGGGGGAGTCTGTTAGTGCATTTATGTCTATCGCCTCCGTCATCTCAAACCGTAGCAGAAACTGTTAAAATTCTAGGCTTTATGTTGTAATTAGATAGAAAAGGCAAGGTGGCGTTTATGTAAATAAGGGGAACTCTCCTTATAAGCCTTGGCCTATAAATAGGTGACTTAGGGTTTCTTTTAGGCACTTTTGACACTTTTACACATTTTGGAGCTTGGGAGATCTAGAGCTAGAGAGAGAAAGTTCTAGAGAGAGAAACCTCGTGTTTGTGATTCAGGTGATTTGAAGCGATTCGAAGTGATAAACAAAGCAAAAATCTAAGGAACTAAAATTCAAGAAGCATTTCGAAGATGTCGGAAATTGGCGAAGAGTTTTATAACACTTTTTATAATGCGTTTTCATCTGAAGACATTCCAGTAACACCAAAGAATGCTACAAAAGTAATATCGGAGAGTTTGAATCATGATAAGGTGTACGGAAATCATCTGAGACCACCAACGCTCATGAATATCGAAGATTATCACTGGTGGTATGAGAGATTTGAAAACTGGGTGCAAGCTTATGCATATGATAGCTGGATTTGTTTAACAACTGGATATGAAAAACCGAAAAATGAAAAAGGTGAATTGACCACACTTAAAGATTTCACAGCAGATGATAAAAAGGAACATTCAGCTGAATTGAGAATGAAAACTCTACTTCAACAATCTATCAGAGAGGATATTTTCTCATTACTTCAGTATGGTGAGACATCCAAATCAATTTGGGAAGCGTTAAAATTGAAAGCTGAAGGTGGGAAAGATATCAAGAAAAACAAAATATCGCTGTTAAAGAAAGAGTTTGACTTGTTTAGCTGCATGAAGAATGAAACAGTTCGTCAAATGATAGAAAGGTTCTGTCATCTGAAAATTGAATTGGAAAGGTTTAAAATTAACAAAGACAGAGAAGAAATGGTGGATAAACTTGTGGAAGCTTTACCAAATGAGGACGATTGGAAAACCTATGTGATTGTGTTGAAAAACGATGATAAATTTGATACAATGACGTTAGAGACTCTGATTGAAAAAATAGAGGGACATGATCTGTTGATTGAAAAACAAAACAAGGTGTCTAGTTCTAACTATCAACAGAATGTTGGTTTGTACTATCGCAGAGGGATGCTACAAAACATTGAATCTCCAAGGATCAAAACTGGTTTTACTGCAGAGAAGAATGGTGATTCATCAAAGAACACGTCTTCAAGTTATGATCCAGGATATCATTCTTCATCCACATCAGGATCATCAAAATCAAATTCCAACTTTGATTGGAAGAATTCTCCACTCTTGAACAATGAATTTGCTCAACAGCATATGAGCTTCTTAGCTTCTATTCTGGTATCTTACGAAGGTTTGATTGCAGGAAAGATCGGAAATCCTAACATGACAAAAGAGGATTACGATCAAGTGGATCCAGAAGAAATGGAACTCATGGATATTCGCTGGTGCATGGCGAGTGTCATTCGAAGAGCTCAACGATTCATGGAGATCACTGGCAGAAGATGTTTGGAAGGACCAGAAATGAAGATGGGTTTTGACAAGAACAAAGTTACTTGCTTCAAGTGTAAGCAAAAAGGTCACTTCAGGAGAGAATGTCCAAACAACAGAGCTGATGAAAGTGTAAATCCGTTCTGTGAGGATTATTACAAAAAGGCCATCTATCACAAGAACAACGAACAGCCAACCAGAAAGCAAATTGAAGGAGGATCATCTAAAGAAAAGAGAGCTGCTTTGTCATTCAATGATCAAAATGAGGATAGTATAGATGATGATTATGAAAGATCTGTACAATCTATAGTTCAAAGTTTTGATTGGGAAGAATGTTTAAAAGAGTCAGAAGGACCTAGAGTCATAATCTATGATGATGAAGGATATGATTGGAGTCAGATTCTACCAGATGAAGATCGTCCTGTAACAGCTCATGGGAGAAAAACATCAAAGGCCCAGCATCATGTTCTTGTTGCTGAAGTGAAACTTACTCGTGAAGAAAGACATGCTCGTCTTAGATTGGATGATGTGTATGATGCTTACAAAGAAGCAACACTAGCAGGCAGGTGGAGCAAAGAAAAGGAATGCTATGTTGATCCTCAGGGAAACCCGACGGTTGATCCAAAGAAGGTTGACCTTGATGCATTAGTTGCTGCTATACCTACTGTAAGTGTCTGGTGCAAAGGCCTTAGGGAGATTCCTAGGTACAAGGAGAAAGTTGAAGAAGGCATTCGGAAGGTGATATATGCTAGTTTGGAGAAAAAGAAGACAGCTGAGGAGATTGTGAATGAGAGTGAAAAGTTGGTAAATGAGGTGAAGAAAACTGATGAGAAAGTTGAGGAAGTTGTTGAAGAGAAGCAGCAGGTGTTTGAGGAAGTTCAGAGTTCACAAGCAAAGGAAACTACAATGCCAATCGCTGAGGAAACTACTCAAACTGATACTTCTGATAAAATTGGTAAAAAAGCTGAACAACAGTGCAAGAAATGCATGGAAGCGTGCAGTGCTTGTACTGAAAAGGATGAAAAGTTTAAAATAAGAGACATTGAATTCACAAAAATAGAAAAGATTTTCAAAGAAAAATGTCATGAGATGATTGAAAATGAAAAGTTTTTGAAACAAGAAAATGAAAAGTTGAAACAAAAATGTGATTATCTTGAAAAAGAAAATAATACATTGAAAGAAAAATGTTCAGCTGTTTGCAACGAATGTATTCCAAAAGATAACAACATTCAAGAGTTGCAAAAAGAATATGATGGAATGAAATTGTCATATCATACTGTAAAAGAAGCATATGAAACTTTGAAAAGTAAAGTAAAAAGTCTAGATGATAGATTGTGTGCTTGTCAGAGAAATACTAAATTTCTTGAAGCCAGATTTGAAGATAAACAGAGAGTTTTAAATCAATATATTGATGATGTTGCTAAGCTTAAACAAGAATTGGCAGATAAAGAAAAGTTGGTCAATAAATTGCAAAGTTATCATTCATCTTCATATATTCTGGAACGTATTTTCAACATCACACCCGATGGAAAAGAGTCTGAAAAGAATAAAAAGGGAATTGGATCTGAATACCATCAGGTTCCACCACCGTTGGAGAATAATTATACATTCTATGATGGCGAGAAGGTGGTAAAAGCAATAAACATGGTTGATCAGTTACCCGACAACATCGATGTGACTTACACCAAATCTGATGATATCAGTGATTCAGAGGTGGTTGGTAAGGTTGTTGAAAATGTTTTAAAAGAAGAGTCGGTTGATACAGGTAAAACTGAATCACAGGATGAAAATGAAGGTAATTTTCATGATGGATATATGAAAAACACAAAATCCGAGAAAAATTTGAATGATGATTCAAAAGGATTGGTTTATACCATGATTGGATCGGACAAATTATTCTTAGATATTGTATTCCCGATTCAAAATGTGATTTCAGAAAAAGTTGATAAAGTTTTCAAAATGGTTGAGATTGAGAAGTCTGAGATTTCAAAGTTTGTTGGTAAGAGTCATAGAGGTTCGTATAATAAACCTGGTTACAAGAAGAAAAACATGAAGGCTGGGTTGGGTTATAAGAAGAAACAAAGTTGGAAAAGAAATGAAACGTCAAATTTTCAGGCAAAAATGAGTTTTGTTCAAGGAGACAGTTTAGCAAAAGAAAAAGAGCTCAAAATGAGACAGTCTAATGATGAGTTCTTTGCTAAAAAGAAAAGGCAACAACCACAGGTCAAAGATGTGTCCATGAAAACATGTTTTAAATGTGATCAAAAAGGACATCTTGCACGCAAGTGTCCTAATCTGAAACATGTGGATGTTGATAAAAAGAAGTTTGAAAATGTTAAGAAACAAAAATCTGAGGGTGTGAAACAAAGGGCAGCCAGATTTGATTCAAAACAAACTTGGAGGTATAACACAAACAAGTTTGCTTTAAATCAAATTTGGAAACCAAAACAGACTAGGTCTGATTCAAGACAAACACAGATTTTTCACACACCCAGAGTCAGAACAACTCAAAGTTGGAAAACATCTGTTGATATGACAAAACCCCAACAGTTTTGGAAACCAAAAGTTGTTGTTCAAAATCAAAATGTTCAAAAAGAGTTACATTTTTACAAAAGAGGTACTCCGAAAGGTCAAACATGAAGTGTTAAGAAACAAGTGATTTCGGTAAATGTTGAAAAAGTTGAAGAAAAAGATGAAAAAATCTTTGTTCAGAATGACAAAGATTTTCCAAAATTGAATGAAAATTATTGTGTTGAAATGCCTAAGGTCAAACAGACCTGGGCTAAATTGTTCAAGTAATCAAATACTTTAAATGTGCAGGTGCTCAAGAAAACTGAAGACTGTGAGAATGGAAATCGGAGCAGCCTGGCACGAGGAGAGGAGGCTGCTGAACCCTGCAACTAAATCAGGGAGTTTGTTTCTGTACATAAATAAACAATATATCAAAAACCCTAAAAATTGAAAATTTAAAAAAAAAAAAAAAAACCAAAAATATGTTTTCAGTTTGTCAAAAATTTTGAAAAACCAAAAATATGTTTTGTTTCTGTCAAAAATTTTCTAAAATACAAAAATATGTGTTGATTGAATATGCCGAAACCCTCACGGCTGAACAAACATGATTACTTTCACAAGATTGAAAAACGGTTTTCAAACTGTCGAAAAATCAATGGGTTGTAAATCATGGGGGTACGTTATATTTTTCTGCAAATCAGTGCATGAGAAGCAGAAAATGGATGGCGAGACAAAGCTATCAGTATTGGTTGTCAAATTTTCTTTAAATGATTTTGAATTTTAGGGGGAGTAAGAATTTGTCAGAAAATCCAAAAACATTAGAAAATTTGAAAAAGCCAAAAACATGATAAAATTAAAAAAATTGAGTTTTTGTGTAAAAAGAGGAAATGATAGTACATCAGTAGACTATCACAGTACGCTAAAGAATTGGAAAGTCAAATTGTGTTAAACGATCTCACCGTGGATGTGTCGATAGATTTTTATACATTTAGTAAACTTTTTCGGGATATAAACCTAAATTCAAACTTGCTTATTTCGTGGGGAACACTACTTGGATATATAGGTAACCCCTGAAATCTCGTTTGAAGGACCCCTCTTTCTGAGATACTAGGTCTTTATGCTTAGTGATATCTGGGGTATTATCCCGGGACTTCTGATTTTGCGGAAGCAATAGCCTAGTCCCCGGAGAATACTTTACGCATTGCTTGAAACATAGCATAGCCCTCAGCTAAAAAATGATGAAACATTGAAAAATGCTAATCATGGCTGTTGTAATTCAAAAGATCCTCTAAAGGGGACACACCAAAAAGTCGAGCCGTCATCTCTCTGCTGAACGGAAGTTCTGACCTGAGCTCTCACGGTTTCGTACTATAATTTATTCCCCTTACAGATATCATCTAGGTATACTCACCTGTAAGACTGAATATTGGGATCTGAATACGGGAGTATATTCAAGAGGTGGGACACATGAATAAGGTTAAGTTCTTAAAACACTTAATTCGTATCCTGAATCAGTTGAACTTTGTATGAAAATTTAAGTGGATCAGTATATTGACAATCTAAGTGAATTGTTTAATTCTTAATGTGTAACAAAGCTCAACGGTACTTGTGACTTGTCAGAAACTGATATGATCCTCTAACGCAAACTCAAACAAAAATATTGTCTGTAAATATGTTTGTACATATTTCTTTACTGCTTTATATTTTTAGAAAATACAAAAAGATTTTGATTTCTGCTTTATTTTCGACAACCGATGTCTGAAAACTGAGTGTCAAAATCTAAGTATGCTGATCGTGTTTCTAAAAATAAAACAAGTTCATTAATTTGAAACTTGAAGTTTTAAAATCAAAAATCAAAAATCAAAAACAGTTTGTGATATCTCCAAGGTCATTAGTTTGGACTTGGATGATTAACTGTGAGGGATTTGGATGCTTATACTGTTAAAATCTGTAAAAGAGCTAGTTTCCGATCCGGTTCGTTGAAACTGACAAATCATGAAGTTTGTTGATAGGGGGAGAGTATCAAGTATTCCTGGATATATTTCATATTATTATATCTTAGTCCCAGGATCTTGATTTAGAAAGTTTAATAGAGCCAGGTTACGATACCTGGACAACTGAAAATGCTTTCATTGTAAAATACTTTAGCAAAAGCTAAGAGAGCCAGGTTTTCAATCCTGGATGATCAAAATGTTTTACTTATGAATGTATGAGATTTGCAGATGGTATTCCAGACTACGATCCTGACAGCTGAGTCTAAGGGGGAGTCTGAAGACGAGCTCAACGAAAGGGGAAGCGTGCATAGGCGCCAGGATTCTTTCCCAGAAGAGCTTGTAACCGAAAAGCCAGGTGTCGATCCCAAAAGCACGGAAGCTTGACGAAAGGGGGAGCCTGAAGAGTCTACCGAAAGGAAGGAGCTGGAGCTGAAGACAGATCCACCGGGATTCTGTTCGAGCTAAAGAGAGAGAAAGAAAAGAAGCTATGAGTCTGAATGTTTGAGATTGACTGCGGCAATATCCAAGGGGGAGTCTGTTAGTGCAGTATGTCTATCGCCTCCGTCATCTCAAGACCGTAGCAGAAATAGTTTAAGTTTAGTGCTTATAGTGTTATATTTTAGTAAAAGGCAAGGTGGCGTTTGTGTAAATAAGGGGAATTCCTCCTTATAACCCTTGGCCTATAAATAGAACCATTAGGGTTCTATTTCACACTTTTGAGACTTTTGCCATTTGTGACTTTGGAAGCTTAGAGGCTAGAGAGAGAAAGTAGTGAGAGAAAGTAGAAAGAGAAAGGCAAAAGGTGATTCGAGGTGCTTGTATCTTTCAGATCTTTTATAGAATCACTGTTAGATTACTGTTCGTGTGTTTCGGTCGCGTTCGTGTACGGATTCCGCACGTTTCACGTTCGTTTCGCAATCGTTTCGGAGTCAAACCGGTCCTAACAAATGTGTTTAGTGACGACATCAGATTCCTATTTGATGGAGAAAAGTCTGGTGGCAAGAAAAGCTGCTTCTTGGAGGTTGTAAAGTGGTTTCGCTCGACGATTCCATTCTTGGGTGGTTGGTTTGGCCCTTGTTCCTGTAACTCGAATCCTAGCCCGGTATATCACATTTTAATTTTACACCATTGTGAACCTTACGCCTTTTTTACTCTCTGATCGAGGGTCTCGGCATTGAAAAATCTTCGTAAACTAAATCACACGTGTATATGTTGACATTTAAGAGATATACAGTCAAGAAAATCAAGGGCAATGGTGATATATATGCGGATTAGACACCAAAAAAAATCACTCAACAAATGGCTACAATTTAAGGAATGTGTTTAGTGACGGCATCAGATTCCTAATTGATGGAGAAAGGTCTGGTGGGAAGAAAAGCTGCTTCTTGGAGGTTGTCAAGTGTTTTCGCTCGACGATTCCATTCTTGGGTGGTTGGTTTGGCTCTTGTTCCTGTAACTCGAATCCTAGCCCGGTATATCCCATTTTAATTTTACACCATTGTGAACCTTACGCCTTTTTTACTCTCTGATCAAGGTTCTCGGCATTGAAAAATCTTCGTAAACTAATTCACACGTGTATATGTTGACATTTAAGATATATACAATCAAGAAAATTAGGGGCAATGGTGATATATATGCGGATTAGACACAAAAAAAACACTCAACAAATGGCTACAATTTAAGGAATGTGTTTAGTGATGGCATCAGATTCCTAATTGATGGAGAAAAGTTTGGTGGCAAGGAAAACTGCTTCTAGGAGGTTTTCCAGTGTTTTGGCTCGACGATTCCATTCTTGGGTGGTTGGTTTGGCCCTTGTTCCTGTAACTCGAATCCTAGCCCGGTATATCCCATTTTAATTTTACACTATTGTGAACTTACGTCTTTTTTACTCTCTGATCGAGGTTCTCGGCTTTGAAAAATCTTCGTAAACTAAATCACACGTGTATATGTTGACATTTAAGAGATATACAGTCAAGAAAATCAAGGGCAATGGTGATATATATGCGAATTAGACACACAAAAAAAAACACTCAACAAATGGCTACAATTTAAGGAATGTGTTTAGTGACGGCATCAGATTCCTATTTGATGGAGAAAAGTCTGGTGGCAAGAAAAGCTGCTTCTAGGAGCTTGTCAAGTGTTTTCGCTCGACGAATCCAGTCTTGGGTGGTTGGTTTGGCTCTTGTTCTTGTAACTCGAATCCTAGCCCGGTATATCACATTTTAATTTAACACCATTGTGAACATTACGCCTTTTTTACTCTCTGTTCTAGGTTCTCGGCATTGAAAAATCTTCGTAAACTAAATCACACGTGTATATGTTGACATTTAAGAGATATACAGTCAAGAAAATCAAGGGCAATGGTGATATATAGGCGAATTAGACACAAAAAAAAAACACTCAACAAATGGCTACAATTTAAGGAATGTGTTTAGTGACGACTTCAGATTCCTATTTGATGGAGAAAAGTCTGGTGGCAAGAAAAGCTGCTTCTAGGAGCTTGTCAAGTGTTTTCGCTCGACGAATCCAGTCTTGGGTGGTTGGTTTGGCCCTTGTTCCTGTAACTCGAATCCTAGCCCGGTATATCACATTTTAATTTTACACCATTGTGAACCTTACGCCTTTTTTACTCTCTGATCGTGGTTCTCGGCATTGAAAAATCTTGGTAAACTAAATCACACGTGTATATGTTGACATTTAAGAGATATACAGTCAAGAAAATCAAGGGCAATGGTGATATATATGCGAATTAGACACAAAAAAAAAAACACTCAACAAATGGCTACAATTTAAGGAATGTGTTTAGTGACGGCATCAGATTCCTATTTGATGGAGAAAAGTCTGGTGGCAAGAAAAGCTGCTTCTTGGAGGTTGTCAAGTGGTTTCGCTCGACGATTCCATTCTTGGGTGGTTGGTTTGGCCCTTGTTCCTGTAACTCGAATCCTAGCCCGGTATATCACATTTTAATTTTACACCATTGTGAACCTTACGCCTTTTTTACTCTCTGATCGAGGTTCTCGGCATTGAAAAATCTTCGTAAACTAAATCACACGTGTATATGTTGACATTTAAGAGATATACAGTCAAGAAAATCAAGGGCAATGGTGATATATATGCGGATTAGACACCAAAAAAAATCACTCAACAAATGGCTACAATTTAAGGAATGTGTTTAGTGACGGCATCAGATTCCTAATTGATGGAGAAAGGTCTGGTGGCAAGAAAAGCTGCTTCTTGGAGGTTGTCAAGTGTTTTCGCTCGACGATTCCATTCTTGGGTGGTTGGTTTGGCTCTTGTTCCTGTAACTCGAATCCTAGCCCGGTATATCCCATTTTAATTTTACACCATTGTGAACCTTACGCCTTTTTTACTCTCTGATCAAGGTTCTCGGCATTGAAAAATCTTCGTAAACTAATTCACACGTGTATATGTTGACATTTAAGATATATACAATCAAGAAAATTAGGGGCAATGGTGATATATATGTGGATTAGACACAAAAAAAAACACTCAACAAATGGCTACAATTTAAGGAATGTGTTTAGTGATGGCATCAGATTCCTAATTGATGGAGAAAGGTTTGGTGGCAAGGAAAACTGCTTCTATGAGGTTTTCCAGTGTTTTAGCTCGACGATTCCATTCTTGGGTGGTTGGTTTGGCCCTTGTTCCTGTAACTCGAATCCTAGCCCGGTATATCCCATTTTAATTTTAAACTATTGTGAACCTTACGCCTTTTTTACTCTCTGATCGAGGTTCTCGGCTTTGAAAAATCTTCGTAAACTACATCACACGTGTATATGTTGACATTTAAGAGATATACAGTCAAGAAAATCAAGGGCAATGGTGATATATATGCGGATTAGACACAAAAAAAAAACACTCAACAAATGGCAACAATTTAAGGAATGTGTTTAGTGACGGCATCAGATTCCTAATTGATGGAGAAGAGTCTGGTGGCAAGAAAAGCTGCTTCTAGGAGCTTGTCAAGTGTTTTCACTCGACGATTCCATTCTTGGGTGGTTGGTTTGGCCATTGTTCCTGTAACTCGAATCTTAGCCCGCTATATCACATTTTAATTTTACACCATTGTGAACCTTACACCTTTTTTACTCTGTGATCGAGGTTCTCGGCATTGAAAAATCTACGTAAACTAAATCACACGTGTATATGTTGACATTTAAGAGATATACAGTCAAGAAAATCAAGGGCAATGGTGATATATATGCGGATTAGACACCAAAAAAAAACACTCAAGAAATGGCTACAATTTAAGGAATGTGTTTAGTGACGGCGTCAGATTCCTAATTGATGGAGAAAGGTCTGGTGGCAAGAAAAGCTGCTTCTAGGAGGTTATCAAGTCTTTTCGCTCGACGATTCCATTCTTGGGTGGTTGGTTTGGCCCTTGTTCCTGTAACTCGAATCCTAACCCGGTATATCCCATTTTAATTTTACACCATTGTGAACCTTACGCCTTTTTTACTCTCTGATCAAGGTTCTCGGCATTGAAAAATGTTCATAAACTAAATCACACGTGTATATGTTGACATTTAAGAGATATACAGTCAAGAATATCAAGGGCAATGGTGATATATATGTGGATTAGACAACAACAATAAAAAAACACTCAACAAATGGCTACAATTTAAGGAATGTGTTTAGTGACGACATCAGATTCCTAAATGATGGAGAAAGGTCTGGTGGCAAGAAAAGCTGCTTCTAGGAGGTTGTCAAGTGTTTTCGCTCGACGATTCCATTCTTGGGTGGTTGGTTTGGCCCTTGTTCCTGTAACTCGTATCCTAGCCCGGTATATCCCATCTTAATTTTACACCATTGTGAACCTTACACGTTTTTTACTCTCTGATCGAGGATCTCGCCATTGAAAAATCTTTGTAAACTAAATCACACGTGTATATGTTCACATTTAAGAGATATACAGTCAAGAAAATCAAGGGCAATGGTGATATATATGCGGATTAGACACAAAAAAAAACACTCAAGAAATGGCTACAATTTAAGAAATGTGTTTAGTGACGGCATCAGATTCCTAATTGATGGAGAAAGGTCTGATGGCAAGAAAAGCTGCTTCTAGGTGGTTGTCAAGGGTATTCGCTCGACGATGCCATTGTTGGGTGGTTGGTTTGGCCCTTGTTCCTGTAACTCGAATCCTAGCCCGGTATATCCCATGTTAATTTTACACCATTGTGAACCTTACGACTTATTTACTCTCGGATCGTGGTTCTCGGCATTGAAAAATTTTCGTAAACTAAATCACACGTGTATATGTTGACATTTAAGAGATATACAGTCAAGAAAATCATGGGCAATGGTGATATATATGCGGATTAGACACAAAAAAAATACTCAACAAATGGCTACAATTTAAGGAATGTGTTTTGTGACGGCATCAGATTCCTAATTGATGGAGAAAGGTCTGGTGGTAAGAAAAGCTGCTTCTAGGAGGTTGTCAAGTGTTTTCGCTCGACGATTCCATTCTTGGGTGGTTGGTTTGGCCCTTGTTCCTGTAAATCGAATCCTAGCCAGGTATATCCCATTTTAATTTTACACCATTGTGAACCCTACGCCTTTTTTACTCTCTGATCGAGGTTCTCGGCATTGAAAAATCTTCGTGAACTAAATCACACGTGTATATGTTGACATTTAAGAGATATACTGTCAAGAAAATCAAGGGAAATGGTGATATATATGCGGATTAGATACTAAAAAAAAACACTCAAAAAATGGCTACAATTTAAGGAATGTGTTTAGTGACGGCATCAGATTCTAATTGATGGAGAAAGGTCTGGTGGCAAGAAAAGATGCTTCTAGGAGGTTGTCAAGTGTTTTCGCTCGATGATTCCAATCTTAGGTGGTTGGTTTGGCCCTTGTTCCAGTAACTCAAATCCTAGCCCGGTTTATCCCATTTTAATTTTACACCATTGTGAACCCTACGCCTTTTTTACTCTCTGATCGAGGGTCTCAGCATTGAAAAATCATCGTAAACTAAATCACACGTCTATATGTTTACATTTAAGAGATATAAAGTCAAGAAAATCAAGGGCAATGGTGATATATATGCGGATTAGACACCAAAAAAAAACACTCAACAAATGGCTACAATTTATGGAATGTGTTTAGTGACGGCATTAGATTCCTAATTGATTGAGAAAGGTCTGGTGGCAAGAAAAGCTGCTTCTAGGAGGTTGTCAAGTGTTTTCGCTCGACGATTCCATTCTTGGGTGGTTGGTTTGGTCCTTGTTTCTGTAACTCGAATCCTAGCCCGGTATATCCCACTTTAATTTTACACCATTGTGAACCTTACACCTTTTTTACTCTCTGATCGAGGGTCTCGGCATTGAAAAATCTTCGTAATCTAAATCACACGTGTATATATCGACATTTAAGAGATACACAGTCTAGAAAATCAAGGGCAATGGGGATATATATGCGGATTAGACACAAAAAAAAACACTCAACAAATGGCTACAATTTAAGAAATGTGTTTAGTGACGGCTTCAAATTCCTAATTGATGGAGAAAGGTCTGGTGGTAAGAAAAACTGCTTCTAGGAGGTTGTCAAGTGTTTTCGCTCGACGATTCCATTCTTGGGTGGTTGGTTTGGCATTTGTTCCGGTAAATCGAATCCTAGCTAGGTATATCCCATTTTAATTTAACACCATTGTGAACCTTACGCCTTTTTTACTATCTGATCGAGGTTGTTGGCATTGAAAAATCTTCGTAAACTAAATCACACGTGTATATGTTAACATTTAAGAGATATACAGTCAAGAAAATCAAGGGCAATGGTGATATATATGCAGATTAGATACAAAAAAAAAACACTCAACAAATGGCTACAATTTAAGGAATGTGTTTGGTGACGGCATCAGATTCCTAATTGATGGAGAAAGGTCTGGTGGTAAGAAAAGCTGCTTCTTGGAGGTTGTCAAGTGTTTTCGCTCGATGATTCCATTCTTGGGTGGTTGGTTTGGCCCTTGTTCCTGTAACTCGAATCCAAACCCGGTATATCCCATTTTAGTTTTACACCATTGTGAACCTTACGCCTTTTTTACTCTCTGATCGAGGTTCTCGGCATTAAAAAATCTTTGTAAATTAAATCACACGTGTATATGTTGACATTTAAGAGATATACAGTCTAGAAAATAAAGGGCAATGGTGATATATATGCGGATTAGATACAAAAAAAACACTCAACAAATGGCTACAATTTAAGGAATGTGTTTAGTTACGGCATCAGATTCCTAATTGATGGAGAAAGTTCTGGTGGCAAGAAAGGCTGCTTCCAGGAGGATGTCAAGTGTTTTCGCTCGACGATTCCATTCTTGGGTGGTTGGTTTGGCCCTTGTTCCTGTAACTCGAATCCTAGCCCGGTATATGCGATTTTAATTTTACACCATTGTGAACCTTACGCCTTTTTTACTCTCTGATCGAGGTTCTCGGCATTGAAAAATCTTCGTAAACTAAATCAGACGTGTATATGTTGACATTTAAGAGATATACAGTGAAGAAAATCAAGGGCAATGGTGATATATATTCAGATTAGACACCAAAAAAAAACTCAACAAATGGCTACAAATTAAGGAATGTGTTTAGTGACGGCATCAGATTCTTAATTGATGGAGAAAGGTCTGGAGGCAAGAAAAGCTGCTTCTAGAAGGTTGTCAAGTGTTTTCGCTCGACGATTCCATTCTTGGGTGGTTGGTTTGGCCCTTGTTCTTGTAACTGAAATCCTAGCCTGGTCTATCCCATTTTAATTTTACACCATTGTGAACCTTACGCCTTTTTTACTCTCTGATCGAGGTTCTCGGCATTGAAAAATCTTCGTAAACTAAATCACACGTGTATATGTTGACATTTAAGAGATATACAGTCAAGAAAATCAAAGGCAATGGTGATATATATGCGGACTAGACACAAAAAAAAACACTCAACAAATGGCTACAATTTAAGGAATGTGTTTAGTGACGGCATCAGATTTCTCATTGATGGAGAAAGGTCTGGTGACAAGAAAAGCTGCTTCTAGGAGGTTGTCAAGTGTTTTCGCTCGACGATTCCATTCTTGGGTGGTTGGTTTGGCCCTTCTTCCTGTTACTCGAATCCTAGCCCCGGTATATCCCATTTTAATTTTACACCATTGTGAACCATACACCTTTTTTACTCTCTGATCGAGGGTCTCGGCATTGAAAAATCTTTGTAAACTAAATCACACGTGTATATGTTGACATTTAAGAGATATACAGTGAAGAAAATCAAGGACAATGGTGATATATATATGCGGATTAGACACCAAAAAAAACACTCAACAAATTGCTACAATTTAAGGAATGTGTTTAGTGACGGCATCAGATTCCTAATTGATGGAGAAAGGTCTGATGGCAAGAAAAGCTGCTTCTAGGATTGTCATGTGTTTTCGCTCGACGATTCCATTCTTGAGTGGTTAGTTTGGCCCATGTTCCTGTAACTCAAATCCTATCCCGGTATATCCCATTTTAATTTTACACCATTGTGAACCATACACCCTTTTTACTCTCTGATCGAGGGTCTCGGCATTGAAAAATCTTTGTAAACTAAATCACACGTGTATATGTTGACATTTAAGAGATATACAGTCAAGAAAATCAAGGGCAATGGTGATATATATGCGGATTAGGCACCAAAAAAAACACTCAACAAATGGCTACAATTTAAGGAATGTGTTTAGTGACGGCATCACATTCCTAATTGATGGAGAAAGGTCTGGTGGTGGCAAGAAAAGCTGCTTCAAGGAGGTTGTCAAGTGTTTTCGCTCGACGATTCCATTCTTGGGTGGTTGGTTTGGCCCTTCTTCCTGTTACTCGAATCCTAGCCCCGGTATATCCCATTTTAATTTTACACCATTGTGAACCATACACCTTTTTTACTCTCTGATCGAGGGTCTCGGCATTGAAAAATCTTTGTAAACTAAATCACACGTGTATATGTTGACATTTAAGAGATATACAGTCAAGAAAATCAAGGGCAATGGTGATATATATGCGGATTAGACACCAAAAAAAAAACACTCAACAAACGGCTACAATTTAAGGAATGTGTTTAGTGACGACATCAGATTCCTAATTGATGGAGAAAGGTCTGGCGGCAAGAAAGGCTGCTTCTAGGAGGTTGTCAAGTGTTTTCGCTCGACGATTCCATTCTTGGGTGGATGGTTTGGCCCTTGCTCCTGTAACTCGAATCCTAGCCAGGTATATCCCATTTTAATTTTACACCATTGTGAACCTTATGCCTTTTTTACTCTCTGTTCGAGGTTCTCGGCATTGAAAAATCTTTGTAAACTAAATCATACGTGTATATGTTGACATTTAAGAGATATACAGTCAAGAAAAAATCAAGGGCAATGGTGATATATATGCGGATTAGACACAAAAAAAAAAAACACTCAACAAATAGCTACAATTTAAGGAATGTGTTTAGTGACGGCATCAGATTCCTAATTGATGGAGAAAGGTCTGGCGGCAAGAAAGGCTGCTTCTAGGAGGTTATCAAGTGTTTTTGCTCGACGATTCCATTTTTGGGTGGTTGGTTTGGCCCTTGTTCCTGTAACTCGAATCCTAGCCCGGTATATCCCATTTTAATTTTACACCATTGTGAACCTTACGCCTTTTTTACTCTCTGATCGAGGTTCTCGGCATTGAAAAATCTTCGTAAACTAAATCACACGTGTATATGTTTACATTTAAGAGATATACAGTCAAGAAAATCAAGGGCAATGGTGATATATATGCGGATTAGACACAAAAAAAAACACTCAAAAAATGGCAACAATTTAAGGAATGTGTTTAGTGACGGCATCAGATTCCCAATTGATGGAGAAAGGTCTGGTGGCATGAAAAGCTGCTTCTAGGAGGTTGTCAAGTGTTTTCGCTCGACGATTCCATTCTTGGGTGGTTGGTTTGGCCCTTCTTCCTGTAACTCGAATCCTAGCCCGGTATATCCCGTTTTAATTTTACACCATTGTGAACCATACGCCTTTTTTACTCTCTGATTGAGGTTCTCGGCATTGAAAAATCTTTGTAAACTAAATCATACGTGTATATGTTGACATTTAAGAGATATACAGTCAAGAAAATCAAGGGCAATGGTGATATATATGCGGATTAGACACAAAAAAAAAACACTCAACAAATGGCTACATTTTAAGGAATGTGTTTAGTGACGGCATCAGATTCCTAATTGATGGAGAAAGGTCTGGCGGCAAGAAAGGCTGCTTCTAGGAGGTTGTCAAGTGTTTTCGCTCGACGATTCCATTTTTAGGTGGTTGGTTTGGCCCTTGTTCCTGTAACTCGAATCCTAGCCCGGTATATCCCATTTTAATTTTACACCATTGTGAACCTTACGCCTTTTTTACTCTCTAATCGATGTTCTCGGCATTGAAAAATCTTCGTAAACTAAATCAGACGTGTATATGTTAACATTTAAGAGATATACAAGGGCAATTGTGATATATATGCGGATTAGACACCAAAAAAAACACTCAACAAATGGCTACAATTTAAGGAATGTGTTTAGTGACGGCATCAGATTCCTAATTGATGGAGAAAGGTCTGATGGCAAGAAAAGCTGCTTCTAGGAGGTTGTCATGTGTTTTCGCTCGACGATTCCATTCTTGAGTGGTTAGTTTGGCCTGTGTTCCTGTAACTCAAACCCTATCCCGGTATATCCCATTTTAATTTTACACCATTGTGAACCATACGCCTTTTTTACTCTCTGATCGAGGGTCTCGGCATTGAAAAATCTTTGTAAACTAAATCACACGCGTATATGTTGACATTTAAGAGATATACAGTCAAGAAAATCAAGGGCAATGGTGATATATATGCGGATTAGAAACCAAAAAAAAACACTCAACAAACGGCTACAATTTAAGGAATGTGTTTAGTGACGGCATTAGATTCTTAATTGATGGAGAAAGGTCTGGCGGCAAGAAAGGCTGCTTCTAGGAGGTTGTCAAGTGTTTTCGCTCGACGATTCCATTCTTGGGTGGATGGTTTGGCCCTTGCTCCTGTAACTCGAATCCTAGCCCGGTATATCCCATTTTAATTTTACACCATTGTGAACCTTACGCCTTTTTTACTCTCTGATCGAGGTTCTCGGCATTGAAAAATCTTTGTAAACTAAATCATACGTGTATATGTTGACATTTAAGAGATATACAGTCAAGAAAATCAAGGGCAATGGTGATATATATGCGGATTAGACACACAAAAAAAAAAAAAAAAAAACACTCAACAAATGGCTACAATTTAAGGAATGTGTTTAGTGACGGCATCAGATTCCTAATTGATGGAGAAAGGTCTGGCGGCAAGAAAGGCTGCTTCTAGGAGGTTGTCAAGTGTTTTCGCACGACGATTCCATTTTTGGGTGGCTGGTTTGGCCCTTGTTCCTGTAACTCGAATCCTAGCCCGGTATATCCCATTTTAATTTTACACCATTGTGAACCTTACGCCTTTTTTACTCTCTGATCGAGGTTCTCGCATTGAAAAATCTTTGTAAACTAAATCACACGTGTATATGTTTACATTTAAGAGATATACAATCAAGAAAATCAAGGGCAATGATGATATATGCGCGGATTAGACACCAAAAAAAAGACTCAAAAAATGTCTACAATTTAAGGAATGTGTTTAGTGACGGCATCAGATTCCCAATTAATGGAGAAAGGTCTGGTGGCATGAAAAGCTGCTTCTAGGAGGTTGTCAAGTGTTTTCGCTCGACGATTCCATTCTTGGGTGGTTGGTTTGGCCCTTCTTCCTGTAACTCGAATCCTAGCCCAGTATATCCCATTTTAATTTTACACCATTGTGAACCATACGCCTTTTTTACTCTCTGATCGAGGGTCTCGACATTGAAAAATCTTTGTAAACTAAATAACACGTGTATATGTTGACATTTAAGAGATATACAGTCAAGAAAATCAAGGGCAATGGTGATATATATGCGGATTAGACACAAAAAAACACACTCAACAAATGGCTACAATTTAAGGAATGTGTTTAGTGATGGCATCAGATTCCTAATTGACGGAGAAAGGTCTGGCGGCAAGAAAGGCTGCTTCTAGGAGGTTGTCAAGTGTTTTCGCTTGACGATTCCATTTTTGGGTGGTTGGTTTGGCCCTTGTTCCTGTAACTCGAATCCTAGCCCGGTATATCCCATTTTAATTTTACACCATTGTGAACCTTACGCCTTTTTTACTCTCTGATCGAGGTTCTCGCATTGAAAAATCTTCGTAAACTAAATCACACGTGTATATGTTTACATTTAAGAGATATACAATCATGAAAATCAAGGGCAATGGTGATATATATGCGGATTAGACACCAAAAAAAAACACTAAAAAAATGTCTACAATTTAAGGAATGTGTTTAGTGACGGCATCAGATTCCCAATTGATGGAGAAAGGTCTGGTGGCATGAAAAGCTGCTTCTAGGAGGTTGTCAAGTGTTTTCGCTCGACGATTCCATTCTTGGGTGGTTGGTTTGGCCCTTCTTCCTGTAACTCGAATCCTAACCCGGTATATCCCATTTTAATTTTACACCATTGTGAACCATACGCCTTTTTTACTCTCTGATCGAGGGTCTCGGCATTGAAAAATCTTTGTAAACTAAATCACACGTGTATATGTTGACATTTAAGAGATATACAGTCAAGAAAATCAAGGGCAATGGTGATATATATGCGGATTAGACACAAAAAAAACACTCCACAAACGGCTACAATTTAAGGAATGTGTTTAGTGACGGCATTAGATTCGTAATTGATGGAGAAAGGTCTGGCGGCAAGAAAGGCTGCTCCTAGGAGGTTGTCAAGTGTTTTCGCTCGACGATTCCATTCTTGGGTGGATGATTTGGCCCTTGCTCCTGTAACTCGAATCCTAGCCCGGTATATCCCATTTTAATTTTACACCATGGTGAACCTTACGCCTTTTTTACTCTCTGATAGAGGTTCTCGGCATTGAAACATCTTTGTAAACTAAATCATACGTGTATATGTTGACATTTAAGAGATATACAGTCAAGAAAATCAAGGGCAATGGGGATATATATGCGGATTAGACACAAAAAAAAAAAAACTCAACAAATGGCTACAATTTAAGGAATGTGTTTAGTGACGGCATCAGATTCCTAATTGATGGAGAAAAGTCTGGCGGCAAGAAAGGCTGCTTCTAGGAGGTTGTCAAGTGTTTTCGCTCGACGATTCCATTTTTGGGTGGTTGGTTTGGCCCTTGTTCCTGTAACTCGAATCCTAGCCCGGTATATCCCATTTTAATTTTACACCATTGTGAACCTTACGCCTTTTTTACTCTCTGATCGAGGTTCTCGGCATTGAAAAATCTTCGTAAACTAAATCACACGTGTATATGTTAACATTTAAGAGATATACAGTGAAGAAAATCAAGGGCAATGGTGATATATATGCGGATTAGACACCAAAAAAAAACACTCAACATATGGCTACAATTTAAGGAATGTGTTTAGTGACGGCATCAGATTCCTAATTGATGGAGAAAGGTCTGATGGCAAGAAAAGCTGCTTCTAGGAGGTTGTCATGTGTTTTCGCTCGACGATTCCATTCTTGAGTGGTTAGTTTGGCCCGTTTTCCTGTAACTCAAATCCTATCCCGGTATATCCCATTTTAATTTTACACCATTGTGAACCATACGCCTTTTTTACTCTCTGATCGAGGGTCTCGGCATTGAAAAATCTTTGTAAGCTAAATCACACGTGTATATGTTGACATTTAAGAGACATACAGTCAAGAAAATCAAGGGCAATGGTGATATATATGCGGATTAGACACAAAAAAAAAACACTCAACAAACGGCTACAATTTAAGGAATGTGTTAAGTGACGGCATTAGATTCTTAATTGATGGAGAAAGGTCTGGCGGCAAGAAAGGCTGCTTCTTGGAGGTTGTCAAGTGTTTTCGCTCGACGATTCCATTCTTGGGTGGATGGTTTGGCCCTTGCTCATGTAACTCGAATCCTAGCCCGGTATATCCCATTTTAATTTTACACCATTGTGAACCTTACGCCTTTTTACTCTCTGATCGAGGTTCTCGGCATTGAAAAATCTTTGTAAACTAAATCATACGTGTATATGTTGACATTTAAGAGATATACAGTCAAGAAAATCAAGGGAAATGGTGATATATATGCGGATTAGACACAAAAAAAAAAAACACTCAACAAATGGCTACAATTTTAGGAATGTGTTTAGTGACGGCATCAGATTCCTAATTGACGGAGAAAGGTCTGGCGGCAAGAAAGGCTGCTTCTAGGAGGTTGTCAAGTGTTTTCGCTTGACGATTCCATTTTTGGGTGGTTGGTTTGGCCCTTGTTCCTGTAACTCGAATCCTAGCCCGGTATATCCCATTTTAATTTTACACCATTGTGAACCTTACGCCTTTTTTACTCTCTGATCGAGGTTCTCGCATTGAAAAATCTTCGTAAACTAAATCACACGTGTATATGTTTACATTTAAGAGATATACAATCAAGAAAATCAAGGGCAATGGTGATATATATGCGGATTAGACACCAAAAAAAAACACTAAAAAAATGTCTACAATTTAAGGAATGTGTTTAGTGACGGCATCAGATTCCCAATTGATGGAGAAAGGTCTGGTGGCATGAAAAGCTGCTTCTAGGAGGTTGTCAAGTGTTTTCGCTCGACGATTCCATTCTTGGGTGGTTGGTTTGGCCCTTCTTCCTGTAACTCGAATCCTAACCCGGTATATCCCATTTTAATTTTACACCGTTGTGAACCATACGCCTTTTTTACTCTCTGATCGAGGGTCTCGGCATTGAAAAATCTTTGTAAACTAAATCACACGTGTATATGTTGACATTTAAGAGATATACAGTCAAGAAAATCAAGGGCAATGGTGATATATATGCGGATTAGACACAAAAAAAAACACTCAACAAACGGCTACAATTTAAGGAATGTGTTTAGTGACGGCATTAGATTCGTAATTGATGGAGAAAGGTCTGGCGGCAAGAATGGCTGCTCCTAGGAGGTTGTCAAGTGTTTTCGCTCGACGATTCCATTCTTGGGTGGATGATTTGGCCCTTGCTCCTGTAACTCGAATCCTAGCCTGTCACGGCCCCCGACCCGGTTCAGGAGCCGCGGGACAGAAAATATTGCGGTATTTATTTAATTGAGTTTTACAGCGGAAGTTTTCATCAGGATCTTTTAAAATGTAAATATTTCCCGATTATTTATTTCACAACGCGGGATAAACCCGGTAATTTACAATAGTTTGATTTCACAAAGAAATCTTTTATTTTTACAAAACATGTTTCTTTTATTTTATACTGAGCCACTTCCTTGAGCTTGTAGTGCTATGTGGCACTTTTCCTAGATCATATGTGATCACCTGAAACATGTTTGAAAAAGGTTTTGTCAGCGGGAAATACTGAGTGAATCATTCTATTTTGCATAATGATGCATAGTTATTAATTACAGCATAAGAGCGATTACAATGGCTTCTATCTTATTTTTATCTGGCATTCTGTCACAATGGTGACGATGGTCATACCACTATTTAGATCAATGAACCTAAATAGTGATGATTATCCCTGTAGGTCAATGAACCTAACAGTGATTATCCCGAGTAGGTCAATGAACCTAACTGGGTGAGAATTAGTAATGTGCACAATACCCCACTAACCAGTAATTCAAGATATCCACGACTTAGTCCCTGTAATTATAACCTTGAAAATAATTTGAGGTATTGTAAAATAATTTGATAAAAAGAGAATAACTCACAAACTGTGAGAAAAGAAGAATGACTCACATTGCAGATTTAATTCGGGCAGAGCCTAGCCTACTGATTAGCCTTTTATCCTAATTTCAATAACAAGCACACAATTTGGGGTTAGTAATCAATCCAGCATTTACGATAACTCACGAGATCAAATTCTCACAATGAATGACAAAGTGCGGTACTTCAACTCATCCATCGAATTAACGACGAACGACAAAGTACGATACTTCAACTCATCCATCGAATTAACGACGAACGACAAAGTATAACCCTAATGTGGGCGGCACTTAATCATTCATTGGATATATTGATCGTCGAATAAATAAATCGTAGCAGCGATTGTGCTAATACCCTGATTGCAGCTTCAATTAGAGACCTGTGTGTGTTAATTGAAGTGTACAGCAGTAAACTCGGTGTATAATTGAGAATTCTTTCGACGTAATATATCCAGAAAGCAAGTGCCAATGTCCTCTATTTATACACGATTTTTGCCAAGCTTACGGACCGTAAGCTTAATGACCTTACGGTCCGTAAGGTACACAAAATGCTTATATTGTTGCCACGTGTGGGTCTAGCTCTGATGACTTGACACCTTCTGAAAATTCGAAGTGGACAGCACGTAATTGTAGATAATCATCAACTAGGGTTTACCCCCCCTGAGTTTTAGGGGCCCTAATCCTGATTCTGGAAATTATGAAAATTTTAGGGTTTGTTCAGAATCACTTGGGTGTCTCAATTAGGGTTTCCTATTGGTCAAATTATTTTAATAATTATGACTTTTGATGAGAGTCGTTACATTCTCCCCAACTTAATAAAAATCTCGTCCTCGAGATTTACTGGAATAATTGAGAATACTTTCTCTTCTTTTTGGATTCCAGTTCCCAAGTATATTAGGATCCTGTCTTTGAATCCTACTTTACTTAAACTAACACTATTTGTTTACCTTTATATCTTGGAAAGGTACTACCAAAGATTCATAGACATTTCTTGAGATTGGATATATAAAATATATCATGTATTCCAACTAACCTTCCTGGTAGTTGTAAACTATAAGTAACTGATCCAATACGTTGAATTTACTGGAAATGATCCTACATAATTTGGTCTTAGCTTTCCTTTCTTACCAAATCTAACAACTCCTTTCCAAGGAGATACTTTTAATAGTATTTTGTCTCCAACTCGAACTCCAATGGCTTTTATCTATTATCTGCATAATTCTTATGACTATCTCTTGCCGTTTTCAGTTTTTTCCTCGTGATACTGAATATCACAGTTGTAGTTACTTAGAATTTTCATTCATCTCCTTTGCCTCAAATTCTTTTTTTGCCTAAAAATATATATATCTTAAATTCTTATAATCCATATAGATAGTATCCTTACTTCCATACAGATAATGTCTCCAATTCTTAAGGCAAAAATTATGACTTTAAATTCATACTTTTCCAATTGTCTTGAGGCATATGCAATTACCTTTTTGCGTTGCATTAACATATATCCAAATTCTAACTTTGAAGCATTACCTTATACTTCAAAATCTTTAATTCTTTCTGTTAAGGCTAGGATTTATAGTATTGGTTAACTTAGTTAATGGTATAGCTATTTTGAAAATTCCTTAATAAACTGTCTATAATACTAAACCTACAAAATTCCTAATTTCCATTGTTGATTGCAGAATCTTCCATTTGGTAATTACTGCTATCTTAGCAAAATTTATGTGAATACCTTCATGATTCACCATATGACCTAGAATTGCACTTTTAGCAGCCAAAATTCATTCTTCGAAAATTTGGCGTAAAGCTTTTCTTTTTCTTAACAAAGTTAAGAGTGCATGCCAGTGCTGTCAATGTTCTTTCCTACTTTTGTAATAAATAAGTATATTATCTATGAAGACAATTACCAATTTATCCAAAATAGAATTTACAGACCCTATTTATCATGTCCATGAATGCTGCAGTTGCATTCTTTAATCCGAAGGGTATGACTGTAAATGACCATTCCTAGTTCTGAAAACAGTCTTAGGTACATCTTCCTCTGATACTTTTAATTGATAATATCCGGAACATAAGTTGATCTTAGAAAACTATCTATCTTCCTGAAATTGATCAAATAGATCATTAATTTTAATTAATGGGTATTGATTCTTAATTATAACCTTATTCAATTTCCTATAATTAATACATATTCTTATCGAACCATACTTTTTCTTAACAACCAATATTGTGCTAACCGATAAGGTTCCTTGGCTTATCGGTAAAATTCCTGGAATTTAAATTCTATCTTCATATCTGATGGTAATCCAGATAAATCTTTTGAAAATATATCTGGGTATTCTAAAATTACAGAAATTTCCTTAATTTCTGTATCTTTAGTATTAATGATTACTGAAATCATATATACTATTCCTTGTTTTCGTTCATAATTAGCAATTTCCATTACTGATATGAACTTCATAGGCTTACATGGTTTATCTCTTGTAATCATAATTACTTCTCCGATAGTTGATTGAATTTCTAAGAAATTCTGATCACAGATAATGATCACAACATTGAATTCAACTAATTTCATAGATAATAGGGTTGCAGAAAACTTATAACTTATTTCTATGTTTTGCATAACCTTATTTATTTTAACTGAATTTCCATCTGCCGTTTCTAAATATAGAAATTTATCTAATGCTTGTTAACGGTAAGTTAAGAGTTTGGCAGAATAAAGTATTTATAAAACTTTGGTTTGCACCAGAGTCAAATAATATTTTTAGGTAAATGTTGTAAGCTAAGAACATACCGGCTATCACATCTGGAATCATCTCGGCTTCATGAGTAGTCAGCTGAAAGGCTCTCGCATTCCTTTTTGCTCCTTCTGACGGTTTGGCTTGATTGTCAAATGGTTTATTCAGTTTTGGACAATTTGGCCTAAGATGTCCAGCTTCTCCATAGTTGTAACAGACTGAAGATTTCTTTCTCCTGCAGTCTTCTTCTTGATGCCCCGGAATTTTGCAAAAATTGCAATATCCTTTGCATCTTCCAAAATGCTTCCTTTTGCAAAAATTGCAAAATGGACTAGTAGAAGATTGCCCATTCCCTTCTTTCTTGAAATGGTTATGGTTATCCGAACTGAATTCTTGGGTAATCTTTTGGGCTACTTTCTTCCTTCTATTTTCTTCTCTTGTCCGTACTAGCTCGTCAGTCATAGTATTGGCTAATTCTACTGCATCATCAATTGTGCGAGGTTTCGCAGCTTTGACAATATTACGAATTTCGGAAATCAATCCCCAAATATAACGAGAAATAAGTACCGGCTCTGGCGAAGCCAGGGTTGGTACCACTCTAGCATATTCGAAGAATGTCGTAGTATACCCTCGACAATCTACATCCATCATCCGGTGAGTTAGAAACTTATTTGCCATTTGTTCCTTTTCATACTCGGGATAGAATTTTCTTTCTACAAGACTCTTAAATTCTTCCCAGTTCATAGCATACGCCATCCTTCTTCCTTTTGCTTGTAACACTGTGTTCCACCATTCTAACGCCACTTCTTTGAAAAGGTTTGATACATACATAACCTGATCATCCTGAGCACATTTACTTATGGCAATTACTGCCTCAGTTTTCTCTAACCAACGTAGTGCCGCAGTCGCTCCTTCATTGCCAGCAAACTCAGTGGGTTTACAAGCAAGAAATTCCTTATAAGTGCAACCAGGCGTTGCAACTTTCCTTTTCTTAGGGAGCGGAGCTTGCCGTGGTTCATTATCATGATTAACATGATTACTACCTTCATTTACGCTATTACTGAAATTATTTTCAGAAATGCGTTTGCTAGGAACAATTTGTTGAGGTTCAATTGGATTTTTAACAGCAGCAATGATTGCTGGAATAGCATTAGCTATCCCTTGAGCAACTATTCCTGGAATAGTGTTGGCTATCTCTTGAGCAATGATATTTTCTATATCTTGCCTAGTCACATATTGGTCCCCCGGTTGTTGCTCAGATTGATTAACCTCATTAACTGGTTCATTATTAGCGTTTTCCATCTGATATCTAATTTATAGATACATAATTAGTATAAAGGAAATAATCCAAGGTCACAATTAATTGCACATAATCACGTAAATAAATATATAACAAAATTGTAAATTTTCTAATATTTCATTGATTGTATAGATTATATCATGCTTCTATATACAATCGTTTTATTTATTTATTTTACACATACTGATTTTACTATTACTATTACACAACCACAATTTCATAATCCCCTATCCTTTGTCAGGTGATGTTCTAGTAACGGCGTTCCTTCTCATCGTATTTCCAGGAGATCTGTCCCAAAATCTCTTGGATCCTATTCCCAGCATCCATGTTGTCAAAATGATGGAGTTCAGCCCTATTTTTGTTACTTATTGGTGAATTTGGTAAAAGTTCTGATTTGTACTTAGGAAAAAGCCTATAGGGATGGTTTTGTAACAGTATTTCATTATCCAACCATTCGTCTATATTCCAATGATTTGAAGAGTTTGGAATAGATGGTTCTAAGTTCATAAAATTATTTTCATTAACAGGCTCAATAGTATCATCGGTTGCCATTATAAAATCTAGTTCTTCTTGAGATGGTAACTCTTCAATTTGCCTAGAGCTTTCCCCAATTTCCATTTTCTTAGGCTTAGGTTTCTTGAGAGGTAAAGCGTTAAATTCTATAGGTTCTTCTATGTCTGGAATATACCTATTAAAATCTCTGGAAACATCGATTCTTACTGGATAGAGATTTAAATTCTGAAGGGCTTCTGACAAATCACTCATGCTGTTTAACAAAATACACATAATTACTAAGTCATAATAAAATTTTATAGAACAACTTTTTAAATAGTATTTCATACTACCAAATCAACTAAAATTTAAAACATACTAGGTTTTATTTGTAATTTATTTATAAATTTTCTTGACTGTAGATAATAAAAATACTAAACTTTAAATCAGAATATTTAAAGATTTATATTTACTATTTACAGTAATTAACATATAAAATCTATATACTAAATAAGTATGATGACTTAATTTATATATATTAACTAGTTATTATTATGGTGGATATTGGTTAGTGCTGCCTTGTTTAAGCATAGGTGATCAGTCCATGCCTAACTAAGGCCAGGTTATCCAATATCTGCCTTTGATAATAACCCTAGTATTTAAAAATAATCTTAATACTACTACTATTAATATATTATTATTAATAATAAAATTAATAATAATAAATAACTAAACAAAATTTTAAATAAGAGTATACTTCAAACATAAAAATATAATTTCTTTACTGCAATATAGTAATACTATATTTGTAAATTAGGTAATTCCATATATAATCAAGTAATTTTATAATGTTTTTCGATTAACGATGATAGAGCAATAAATATTACAATATATATAAAAATCTGCCCATACTAAAATTAGTTAAATAATTAAAACAGATAATCACAAAATAGCAAAATAAAAATTATTAAGTATTTTCTAAATACTTAATTGGCTTAAATCAGTGGCTCGATAAGTGGCTCTGATACCACCTTTTTCTGTCACGGCCCCCGACCCGGTTCAAGAGCCGCGGGACAGAAAATATTGCGGTATTTATTTAATTGAGTTTTACAGCGGAAGTTTTCATCAGGATCTTTTAAAATGTAAATATTTCCTGATTATTTATTTCACAACGCGGGATAAACCCGGTAATTTACAATAGTTTGATTTCACAAAGAAATCTTTTATTTTTACAAAACATGTTTCTTTTATTTTATACTGAGCCACTTCCTTGAGCTTGTAGTGCTATATGGCACTTTTCCTAGATCATATGTGATCACCTGAAACATGTTTGAAAAAGGTTTTGTCAGCGGGAAATACTGAGTGAATCATTCTATTTTGCATAATGATGCATAGTTATTAATTACAGCATAAGAGCGATTACAATGGCTTCTATCTTATTTTTATCTGGCATTCTGTCATAATGGTGACAAGTCACAATGGTGACGATGGTCATACCACTATTTAGATCAATGAACCTAAATAGTGATGATTATCCCTGTAGGTCAATGAACCTAACAGTGATTATCCCGAGTAGGTCAATGAACCTAACTGGGTGAGAATTAGTAATGTGCACAATACCCCACTAACCAGTAATTCAAGATATCCACGACTTAGTCCCTGTAATTATAACCTTGAAAATAATTTGAGGTATTGTAAAATAATTTGATAAAAAGAGAATAACTCACAAACTGTGAAAAAAAGAAGAATGACTCACATTGCAGATTTAATTCGGGCAGAGCCTAGCCTATTGATTAGCCTGTTATCCTAATTTCAATAACAAGCACACAATTTGGGGTTAGTAATCAATCCAGCATTTACGATAACTCACGAGATCAAATTCTCACAATGAATGACAAAGTGCGGTACTTCAACTCATCCATCGAATTAACGACGAACGACAAAGTACGATACTTCAACTCATCCATCGAATTAACGACGAACGACAAAGTATAACCCTAATGTGGGCGGCACTTAATCATTCATTGGATATATTGATCGTCGAATAAATAAATCGTAGCAGCGATTGTGCTAATACCCTGATTGCAGCTTCAATTAGAGACCTGTGTGTGTTAATTGAAGTGTACAGCAGTAAACTCGGTGTATAATTGAGAATTCTTTCGACGTAATATATCCAGAAAGCAAGTGCCAATGTCCTCTATTTATACACGATTTTTGCCAAGCTTACGGACCGTAAGCTTAATGACCTTACGGTCCGTAAGGTACACAAAATGCTTATATTGTTGCCACGTGTGGGTCTAGCTCTGATGACTTGACACCTTCTGAAAATTCGAAGTGGACAGCACGTAATTGTAGATAATCATCAACTAGGGTTTACCCCCCCTGAGTTTTAGGGGCCCTAATCCTGATTCTGGAAATTATGAAAATTTTAGGGTTTGTTCAGAATCACTTGGGTGTCTCAATTAGGGTTTCCTATTGGTCAAATTATTTTAATAATTATGACTTTTGATGAGAGTCGTTACATAGCCCGGTATATCCCATTTTAATTTTACACCATTGTGAACCTTACGCCTTTTTTACTCTCTGATCGAGGTTCTCGGCATTGAAACATCTTTGTAAACTAAATCATACGTGTATATGTTGACATTTAAGAGATATACAGTCAAGAAAATCAAGGGCAATGGTTATATATATGCGGATTAGACACAAAAAAAAAAAAACTCAACAAATGGCTACAATTTAAGGAATGTGTTTAGTGACGGCATCAGATACCTAATTGATGGAGAAAAGTCTGGCGGCAAGAAAGGCTGCTTCTAGGAGGTTGTCAAGTGTTTTCGCTCGACGATTCCATTTTTGGGTGGTTGGTTTGGCCCTTGTTCCTGTAACTCGAATCCTAGCCCAGTATATCCAATTTTAATTTTACACCATTGTGAACCTTACGCCTTTTTTACTCTCTGATCGAGGTTCTCGGCATTGAAAAATCTTCGTAAACTAAATCACACGTGTATATGTTAACATTTAAGAGATATACAGTGAAGAAAATCAATGGCAATGGTGATATATATGCGGATTAGTCACCAAAAAAAACACTCAACATATGGCTACAATTTAAGGAATGTGTTTAGTGACAGCATCAGATTCCTAATTGATGGAGAAAGGTCTGATGGCAAGAAAAGCTGCTTCTAGGAGGTTGTCATGTGTTTTCGCTCGACGATTCCATTCTTGAGTGGTTAGTTTGGCCCGTGTTCCTGTAACTCAAATCCTATCCCGGTATATCCCATTTTAATTTTACACCATTGTGAACCATACACCTTTTTTACTCTCTGATTGAGGGTCTCGGCATTGAAAAATCTTTGTAAGCTAAATCACACGTGTATATGTTGATATTTAAGAGACATACAGTCAAGAAAATCAAGGGCAATGGTGATATATATGCGGATTAGACACAAAAAAAATACACTCAACAAACGGCTACAATTTAAGGAATGTGTTTAGTGACGGCATTAGATTCTTAATTGATGGAGAAAGGTCTGGCGGCAAGAAAGGCTGCTTTTAGGAGGTTGTCAAGTGTTTTCGCTCGACGATTCCATTCTTGGGGGGATGGTTTGGCCCTTGCTCCTGTAACTCGATTCCTAGCCCGGTATATCCCATTTTAATTTTACACCATTGTGAACCTTACGCCTTTTTTACTCTCTGATCGAGGATCTCGGCATTGAAAAATCTTTGTAAACTAAATCATATGTGTATATGTTGACATTTAAGAGATATACAGTCAAGAAAATCAAGGGCAATGGTGATATATATGCGGATTAGACACAAAAAAAAAACACTCAACAAATGGCTACAATTTAAGGAATGTGTTTAGTGACGGCATCAGATTCCTAATTGATGGAGAAAGGTCTGGCGGCAAGAAAGGCTGCTTCTAGGAGGTTGTCAAGCATTTTTGCTCGACGATTCCATTTTTGGGTGGTTGGTTTGGCCCTTGTTCCTGTAACTCGAATCCTAGCCCGGTATATCCCATTTTAATTTTACACCATTGTGAAGCTTACGCCTTTTTTACTCTCTGATCGAGGTTCTCGGCATTGAAAAATCTTCGTAAACTAAATCACACGTGTATATGTTAACATTTAAGAGATATACAGTGAAGAAAATCAAGGGCAATGGTGATATATATGCGGATTAGACACCAAAAAAAAAACACTCAACAAATGGCTACAATTTAAGGAATGTGTTTAGTGACGGCATCAGATTCCTAATTGATGGAGAAAGGTCTGATGGCAAGAAAAGCTAGATCTAGGAGGCTGTCATGTGTTTTCGCTCGACGATTCCATTCTTGAGTGGTTAGTTTGGCCCATGTTCCTGTAACTCAAATCCTATCCCGGTATATCCCATTTTAATTTTACACCATTGTGAACCATACGCCTTTTTTACTCTCTGATCGAGGGTCTCGGCATTGAAAAATCTTTGTAAACTAAATCACACGTGTATATGTTGACATTTAAGAGATATACAGTCAAGAAAATCAAGGGCAATGGTGATATATATGCGGATTAGACACCAAAAAAAAAACACTCAACAAATGGCTACAATTTAAGCAATGTGTTTAGTGACGGCATCAGATTCCTAATTGATGGAGAAAGGTCTGATGGCAAGAAAAGCTGCTTCTAGGAGGTTGTCATGTGTTTTCGCTCGACGATTCCATTCTTGAGTGGTTAGTTTGGCCCATGTTCCTGTAACTCAAATTCTATCCCGGTATATCCCATCTTAATTTTACACCATTGTGAACCATACGCCTTTTTTACTCTCTGATCGAGGGTCTCGGCATTGAAAAATCTTTGTAAGCTAAATCACACGTGTATATGTTGACATTTAAGAGACATACAGTCAAGAAAATCAAGGGCAATGGTGATATATATGCGGATTAGACACCAAAAAAAACACTCAACAAACTGCTACAATTTAAGGAATGTGTTTAGTGACGGCATTAGATTCCTAATTAATGGAGAAAGGTCTGGCGGCAAGCAAGGCTGCTTCTAGGAGGTTGTCAAGTGTTTTCGCTCGACGATTCCATTCTTGGGTGGATGGTTTGGCCCTTGCTCCTGTAACTCGAATCCTAGCCCGGTATATCCCATTTTAATTTTACACCATTGTGAACCTTACGCCTTTTTTACTCTCTGTTCGAAGTTCTCGGCATTGAAAAATCTTTGTAAACTAAATCATACGTGTATATGTTGACATTTAAGAGATATACAGTCAAGAAAAAATCAAGGGCAATGGTGATATATATGCGGATTAGACACAAAAAAAAAAAAAAAAAAAAAAAAAAAACCTCTACAAATGGCTACAATTTAAGGAATGTGTTTAGTGACGGCATCAGATTCCTAATTGATGGAGAAAGGTCTGGCGGCAAGAAAGGCTGCTTCTAGGAGGTTGTCAAGTGTTTTCGCTTGACGATTCCATTTTTGGGTGGTTGGTTTGGCCCTTGTTCCTGTAACTTGAATCCTAGCCCGGTATATCCCATTTTAATTTTACACCATTGTGAACCTTACGCCATTTTTACTCTCTGATCGAGGTTCTCGGCATTGAAAAATCTTCGTAAACTAAATCACACGTGTATATGTTTACATTTAAGAGATATACAGTCAAGAAAATCAAGGGCAATGGTGATATATATGCGGATTAGACACCCAAAAAAACACTCAAAAAATGGCCACAATTTAAGGAATGTGTTTAGTGACGGCATCAGATTCCCAATTGATGGAGAAAGGTCTGGTGGCATGAAAAGCTGCTTCTAGGAGGTTGTCAAGTGTTTTCGCTCGACGATTCCATTCTTGGGTGGTTGGTTTGGCCCTTCTTCCTGTAACTCGAATCCTAGCCCGGTAAATCCCATTTTAATTTTACACCATTGTGAACCATACGCCTTTTTTACTCTCTGATCGAGGGTCTCGACATTGAAAAATCCTTGTAAACTAAATCACACGTGTATATATTGACATTTAAGAGATATACAGTCAAGAAAATCAAGGGCAATGGTGATATATATGCGGATTAGACACCAAAAAAACACTCAACAAACGGCTACAATTTAGGGAATGTGTTTAGTGACGGCATTAGATTCCTAATTGATGGACAAAGGTCTGGCGGCAAGAAAGGCTGCTTCTAGGAGGTTGTCAAGTGTTTTCGCTCGACGATTCCATTCTTCGGTGGTTGGTTTGGCCCTTGCTCCTGTAACTCGAATCCTAGCCCGGTATATCCCATTTTAATTTTAGACCATTGTGAACCTTACGCCTTTTTTACCCTCTGATCGAGGTTCTCGGCATTGAAAAATCTTCGTAAACTAAATCACATGTGTATATGTTGACATTTAAGAGATATACAGTTAAGAAAATCAACGGCAATGGTGATATATATGCGGATTAGACACCAAAAAAAAACACTCAACAAATGGCTACAATTTAAGGAATGTGTTTAGTGACGGCATCAGATTCCTAATTGATGGAGAAAGGTCTGCTGGCAAGAAAGGCTGCTTCTAGGAGGTTGTCAAGTGTTTTCGCTCGACGATTCCATTTTTAGGTGGTTGGTTTGGCACTTGTTCCTGTACCTTGAATCCTAGCCCGGCATATCCCATTTTAATTTTACACCATTGTGAACCTTACGCCTTTTTTACTCTCTAATCGAGGTTCTCGGCATTGAAAAATCTTCGTAAACTAAATCACACGTGTATATGTTAACATTTAAGAGATATACAGTGAAGAAAATCAAGGGCAATGGTGATATATATGCGGATTAGACACCAAAACAAACACTCAACAAATGGCTACAATTTAAGGAATGTGTTTAGTGACGGCATCAGATTCCTAATTGATGGAGAAAGGTCTGATGGCAAGAAAAGTTGCTTCTAGGAGGTTGTCATGTGTTTTCGCTCGACGATTCCATTCTTGAGTGGTTAGTTTGGCCCGTGTTCCTGTAACTCAAATCCTATCACGGTATATCCCATTTTAATTTTACACCATTGTGAACCATACGCCTTTTTTACTCTCTGATCGAGGGTCTCGGCATTGAAAAATCTTTGTAAACTAAATCACACGTGTATATGTTGACATTTAAGAGATATACAGTCAAGAAAATCAAGGGCAATGGTGATATATATGCGGATTAGACACCAAAAAAAAACACTCAACAAACGGCTACAATTTAAGGAATGTGTTTAGTGACGGCATTAGATTCTTAATTGATGGAGAAAGGTCTGGCGGCAAGAAAGGCTGCTTCTAGGAGGTTGTCAAGTGTTTTCGCTCGACGATTCCATTCTTGGGTGGATGGTTTGGCCCTTGCTCCTGTAACTCGAATCCTAGCCCGGTATATCCCATTTTAATTTTACACCATTGTGAACCTTACGCCTTTTTTACTCTCTGATCGAGGTTCTCGGCATTGAAAAATCTTTGTAAACTAAATCATACGTGTATATGTTGACATTTAAGATATATACAGTCAAGAAAATCAAGGGCAATGGTGATATATATGCGGATTAGACACAAAAAAAAAAACACTCAACAAATGGCTAAAATTTAAGGAATGTGTTTAGTGACGGCATCAGATTCCTAAATGATGGAGAAAGGTCTGGCGGCAAGAAAGGCTGCTTCTAGGAGGTTGTCAAGTGTTTTCGCTCGACGATTCCATTTTTGGGTGGTTGGTTTGGCCCTTGTTCCTGTAACTCGAATCCTAGCCCGGTATATCCCATTTTAATTTTACACCATTGTGAACCTTACGCCTTTTTTACTCTCTGATCGAGGTTCTCGCATTGAAAAATCTTCGTAAACTAAATCACACGTGTATATCTTTACATTTAAGAGATATACAATCAAGAAAATCAAGGGCAATGGTGATATATATGCGGATTAGACACCAAAAAAAACAGTCAAAAAATGTCTACAATTTAAGGAATGTGTTTAGTGACGGCATCAGATTCCCAATTGATGGAGAAAGGTCTGGTGGCATGAAAAGCTGCTTCTAGGAGGTTGTCAAGTGTTTTCGCTCGACGATTCCATTCTTGGGTGGTTGGTTTGGCCCTTCTTCCTGTAACTCGAATCCTTGCCCGGTATATCCCATTTTAATTTTACACCATTGTGAACCATACGGCTTTTTTACTCTCTGATCGAGGGTCTCGGCATTGAAAAATCTTTGTAAACTAAATCACATGTGTATACGTTGACATTTAAGAGATATAAAGTCAAGAAAATCAAGGGCAATGGTGATATATATGCGGATTAGACACAAAAAAAAACACTCAACAAACGGCTACAATTTAAGGAATGTGTTTAGTGACGGCATTAGATTCCTAATTGATGGAGAAAGGTCTGGCGGCAAGAAAGGCTGCTTCTAGGAGGTTGTCAAGTGTTTTCGCTCGACGATTCCATTCTTGGGTGGATGGTTTGGCCCTTGTTCCTGTAACTCGAATCCTAGCCCGGTATATCGCATTTCAATTTTACACCATTGTGAACCTTACGCCTTTTTTACTCTCTGATCGAGGTTCTCGGCATTGAAACATCTTTGTAAACTAAATCATACGTGTATATTTTGAAATTTAAGATATATACAGTCAAGAAAATCAAGGGCAATGGTGATATATATGCGGATTAGACACAAAAAAAAACACTCAACAAATGGCTACAATTTAAGGAATGTGTTTAGTGACGGCATCAGATTCCTAATTGTTAGAGAAAAGTCTGGCGGCAAGAAAGGCTGCTTCTAGGAGGTAGTCAAGTGTTTTCGCTCGACGATTCCATTTTTGGGTGGTTGGTTTGGCCCTTGTTCCTGTAACTCGAATCCTAGCCCGGTATATCCCATTTTAATTTTAAACCATTGTGAACCTTACGCCTTTTTTACCCTCTGATCGAGGTTCTCGGCATTGAAAAATCTTCGTAAACTAAATCACATGTGTATATGTTGACATTTAAGAGATATACAGTTAAGAAAATCAACGGCAATGGTGATATATATGCGGATTAGATACCAAAAAAAAAACACACAACAAATGGCTACAATTTAAGGAATGTGTTTACTGACGGCATCAGATTCCTAATTGATGGAGAAAGGTCTGGTGGCAAGAAAGGCTGCTTCTAGAAGGTTGTCAAGTGTTTTCGCTCGACGATTCCATTTTTAGGTGGTTGGTTTGGCCCTTGTTCCTGTACCTCGAATCCTAGCCCGGTATATCCCATTTTAATTTTACACCATTGTGAACCTTACGCCTTTTTTACTCTCTAATCGAGGTTCTCGGCATTGAAAAATCTTCGTAAACTAAATCACACGTGTATATGTTAACATTTAAGAGATATACAGTGAAGAAAATCAAGGGCAATGGTGATATATATGCGGATTAGACACCAAAAAAAAACACTCAACAAATGGCTACAATTTAAGGAATGTGTTTAGTGATGGCATCAGATTCCTAATTGATGGAGAAAGGTCTGATGGCAAGAAAAGCTGCTTCTAGGAGGTTGTCATGTGTTTTCGCTCAACGATTCCATTCTTGAGTGGTTAGTTTGGCCCGTGTTCCTGTAACTCAAATCCTATCCCGGTATATCCCATTTTAATTTTACACCATTGTGAACCATACGCCTTTTTTACTCTCTGATCGAGGGTCTCGGCATTGAAAAATCTTTGTAAACTAAATCACACGTGTATATGTTGACATTTAAGAGATATACAGTCAAGAAAATCAAGGGCAATGGTGATATATATGCGGATTAGACACCAAAAAAAAACACTCAACAAACGGCTACAATTTAAGGAATGTGTTTAGTGACGGCATTAGATTCTTAATTGATGGAGAAAGGTCTGGCGGCAAGAAAGGCTGCTTCTAGGAGGTTGTCAAGTGTTTTCGCTCGACGATTCCATTCTTGGGTGGATGGTTTGGCCCTTGCTCCTGTAACTCGAATCCTAGCCCGGTATATCCCATTTTAATTTTACACCATTGTGAACCTTACGCCTTTTTTACTCTCTGATCGAGGTTCTCGGCATTGAAAAATCTTTGTAAACTAAATCATACGTGTATATGTTGACATTTAAGAGATATACAGTCAAGAAAATCAAGGGCAATGGTGATATATATGCGGATTAGACACAAAAAAAAAAAAAAAAACACTCAACAAATGGCTAAAATTTAAGGAATGTGTTTAGTGACGGCATCAGATTCCTAATTGATGGAGAAAGGTCTGGCGGCAAGAAAGGCTGCTTCTAGGAGGTTGTCAAGTGTTTTCGCTCGACGATTCCATTTTTGGGTGGTTGGTTTGGCCCTTGTTCCTGTAACTCGAATCCTAGCCCGGTATATCCCATTTTAATTTTACACCATTGTGAACCTGACGCCTTTTTTACTCTCTGATCGAGGTTCTCGCATTGAAAAATCCTCGTAAACTAAATCACACGTGTATATCTTTACATTTAAGAGATATACAATCAAGAAAATCAAGGGCAATGGTGATATATATGCGGATTAGACACCAAAAAAAACACTCAAAAAATGTCTACAATTTAAGGAATGTGTTTAGTGACGGCATCAGATTCCCAATTGATGGAGAAAGGTCTGGTGGCATGAAAAGCTGCTTCTAGGAGATTGTCAAGTGTTTTCGCTCGACGATTCCATTCTTGGGTGGTTGGTTTGGCCCTTCTTCCTGAAACTCGAATCCTAGCCCGGTAAATCCCATTTTAATTTTACACCATTGTGAACCATACGCCTTTTTTACTCTCTGATCGAGGGTCTCGTCATTGAAAAATCTTTGTAAACTAAATCACACGTGTATATGTTGACATTTAAGAGATATACAGTCAAGAAAATCAAGGGCAATGGTGATATATATGCGGATTAGACACAAAAAAAAAACACTCAACAAACGGCTACAATTTAAGGAATGTGTTTAGTGACGGCATTAGATTCCTAATTGATGGAGAAAGGTTTGGCGGCAAGAAAGGCTGCTTCTAGGAGGTTGTCAAGTGTTTTCGCTCGACGATTCCATTCTTGGGTGGATGGTTTGGCCCTTGCTCCTGTAACTCGAATCCTAGCCCGGTATATCGCATTTCAATTTTACACCATTGTGAACCTTACGCCTTTTTTACTCTCTGATCGAGGTTCTCGGCATTGAAACATCTTTGTAAACTAAATCATAAGTGTATATTTTGAAATTTAAGAGATATACAGTCAAGAAAATCAAGGGCAATGGTGATATATATGCGGATTAGACACAAAAAAAAAAAAAACACTCAACAAATGGCTACAATTTAAGGAATGTGTTTAGTGACGGCATCAGATTCCTAATTGATGGAGAAAAGTCTGGCGGCAAGAAAGGCTGCTTCTAGGAGGTTGTCAAGTGTTTTCGCTCGACGATTCCATTTTTGGGTGGTTGGTTTGGCCCTTGTTCCTGTAACTCGAATCTTAACCCGGTATATCCCATTTTAATTTTACACCATTGTGAACCTTACGCCTTTTTTACTCTTTGATCGAGGTTCTCGGCATTGAAAAATCTTCGTAAACTAAATCACACGTGTATATGTTAACATTTAAGAGATATACAGTGAAGAAAATCAAGGGCAATGGTGATATATATGCGGATTATACACCAAAAAAAAAACACTCAACATATGGCTACAATTTAAGGAATGTGTTTAGTGACGGCATCAGATTCCTAATTGATGGAGAAAGGTCTGATGGCAAGAAAAGCTGCTTCTAGGAGGTTGTCATGTGTTTTCGCTCGACGATTCCATTCTTGAGTGGTTAGTTTGGCCCGTGTTCCTGTAACTCAAATCCTATCCCGGTATATCCCATTTTAATTTTACACCATTGTGAACCATACGCCTTTTTTACTCTCTGATCGAGGGTCTCGGCATTGAAAATCTTTGTAAGCTAAATCACACGTGTATATGTTGACATTTAAGAGACATACAGTCAAGAAAATCAAGGGCAATGGTGATATATATGCGGATTAGACACAAAAAAAAACACTCAACAAACGGCTACAATTTAAGGAATGTGTTTAGTGACGGCATTAGATTCCTAATTGATGGAGAAAGGTCTGGCGGCAAGAAAGGCTGCTTCTAGGAGGTTGTCAAGTGTTTTCGCTCGACGATTCCATTCTTGGGGGGATGGTTTGGCCCTTGCTCCTGTAACTCGATTCCTAGCCCGGTATATCCCATTTTAATTTACACCATTGTGAACCTTACGCCTTTTTTACTCTCTGGTCGAGGATCTCGGCATTGAAAAATCTTTGTAAACTAAATCATACGTGTATATGTTGACATTTAAGAGATATACAATCAAGAAAATCAAGGGCAATGGTGATATATATGCAGATTAGACACAAAAAAAAAAAAAACACTCAACAAATGGCTACAATTTAAGGAATGTGTTTAGTGACGGCATCAGATTCCTAATTATGGAGAAAGGTCTGGCGGCAAGAAAGGCTGCTTCTAGGAGGTTGTCAAGCATTTTTGCTCGACGATTCCATTTTTGGGTGGTTGGTTTGGCCCTTGTTCCTGTAACTCGAATCCTAGCCCGGTATATCCCATTTTAATTTTACACCATTGTGAACCTTACGCCTTTTTTACTCTCTGATCGAGGTTCTCGGCATTGAAAAATCTTCGTAAACTAAATCACACGTGTATATGTTAACATTTAAGAGATATACAGTGAAGAAAATCAAGGGCAATGGTGATATATATGCGGATTAGACACCAAAAAAAAACACTCAACAAATGGCTACAATTTAAGGAATGTGTTTAGTGACGGCATCAGATTCCTAATTGATGGAGAAAGGTCTGATGGCAAGAAAAGCTGCTTCTAGGAGGTTGTCATGTGTTTTCGCTCGACGATTCCATTCTTGAGTGGTTAGTTTGGCCCGTGTTCCTGTAACTCAAATCCTATCCCGGTATATCCCATTTTAATTTTATACCATTGTGAACCTTACGCCTTTTTTACTCCCGGATCGAGGTTCTCGGCATTGAAAAATCATTGTAAACTAAATCACACGTGTATATGTTGATATTTAAGAGATATACAGTCAAGAAAATCAAGGGCAATAGTGATATATATGCGGATTAGGCACCAAAAAAAACACTCAACAAATGGCTACAATTTAAGGAATGTGTTTAGTGACGGCATCACATTCCTAATTGATGGAGAAAGGTCTGGTTGTGGCAAGAAAAGCTGCTTCAAGGAGGTTGTCAAGTGTTTTCGCTCGACGATTCCATTCTTGGGTGGTTGGTTTGGCCCTTGTTCCTATAACTCGAATCCTAGCCCGGTATATCCCATTTTAATTTTACACCATTGTGAACCTTACGCCTTTTTTTACTCTCTGATCGAGGTTCTTGGCATTGAAAAATCTTTGTAAACTAAATCATACGTGTATATGTTGACATTTAAGAGATATACATTCAAGAAAATCAAGGGCAATGGTGATATATATGCGGATTAGACACCAGAAAAAAGAAAACACTCAACAAATGGCTACAATTTAAGGAATGTGTTTAGTGACGGCATCAGATTCCTAATTGATGGAGAAAGTTCTGGAGGCAAGAAAGGCTGCTTCTAGGAGGTTGTCAAGTGTTTTCGCTCGACGATTCCATTTTTGGGTGGTTGGTTTGGCCCTTGTTCCCGTAACTCGAATCCTAGCCCGGTATATCCCATTTTAATTTTACACCATTGTGAACCTTACGCCTTTTTTACTCTCTGATCGAGGTTCTCGGCATTGAAAAATCTCCATAAACTAAATCATACGGGTATATATTGACATTTAAAAGATATACAGTCAAGAAAATCAAGGGCAATGGTGATATATATGCGGATTAGACACAAAAAAAAACATTCAACAAATGGCTACAATTTAAGGAATGTGTTTAGCAACGGCATCATATTCCTAATTGACGGAGAAAGGTCTGGGGGTGGCAAGAAAAGCTGCTTCTAGGAGGTTGTCAAGTGATTTCGCTCGACGATTCCATTCTTGGATGGTTGGTTTCGCCCTTGTTCCTGTAACTCGAATCCTAGCCCGGTATATCCCATTTTAATTTTACACCATTGTGAACCTTACGCCTTTTTTACTCTCTGATCGAGGTTCTCGGCATTGAAAAATCTTCGTAAACTAAATCACACGTGTAGATGTTGACATTTAAGAGATAAACAGTCAAGAAAATCAAAGGCAATGGTGATATATATGCGGATTAGACACAAAAAAAACACTCAACAAATGGCTACAATTTAAGGAATCTGTTTAGTGACAACATCAGATTCCTAATTGATGGAGAAATGTCTGGCGGCAAGAAAAGCTGCTTCTAGGAGGTTGTCAAGTGTTTTCGCTCGACGATTCCATTTTTGGGTGGTTGGTTTGGCCCTTGTTCCTATAACTCGAATCCTAGCCCGGTATATCCCATTTTAATTTTAGACCATTGTGAACCTTACGCCTTTTTTACCCTCTGATCGAGGTTCTCGGCATTGAAAAATCTTCGTAAACTAAATCACATGTGTATATGTTGACATTTAAGAGATATACAGTTAAGAAAATCAACGGCAATGGTAATATATATGCGGATTAGACACCAAAAAAAACACTCAACAAATGGCTACAATTTAAGGAATGTGTTTAGTGACGGCATCAGATTCCTAATTGATGGAGAAAGGTCTGGTGGCAAGAAAAGCTGCTTCTAGGAGGTTGTCATGTGTTTTCGCTCGACGATTCCATTCTTGAGTGGTTAGTTTGGCCCGTGTTCCTGTAACTCAAATCCTATCCCGGTATATCCCATTTTAATTTTACACCATTGTGAACCATACGCCTTTTTTACTCTCTGATCGAGGGTCTCGGCATTGAAAATCTTTGTAAGCTAAATCACACGTGTATATGTTGACATTTAAGAGACATACAGTCAAGAAAATCAAGGGCAATTTTGATATATATGCGGATTAGACACCAAAAAAAACACTCAACAAACGGCTACAATTTAAGGAATGTGTTTAGTGACGGCATTAGATTCCTAATTGATGGAGAAAGGTCTGGCGGCAAGAAAGGCTGCTTCTAGGAGGTTGTCAAGTGTTTTCGTTCGACGATTCCATTCTTGGGGGGATGGTTTGGCCCTTGCTCCTGTAACTTGATTCCTAGCCCGGTATATCCCATTTTAATTTTACACCATTGTGAACCTTACGCCTCTTTTACTCTCTGGTCGAGGATCTCAGCATTGAAAAATCTTTGTAAACTAAATCATACGTGTATATGTTGACATTTAAGAGATATACAATCAAGAAAATCAAGGGCAATGGTGATATATATGCAGATTAGACACAAAAAAAAAAAAAACACTCAACAAATGGCTACAATTTAAGGAATGTGTTTAGTGACGGCATCAGATTCCTAATTGATGGAGAAAGGTCTGGCGGCAAGAAAGGCTGCTTCTAGGAGGTTGTCAAGCATTTTTGCTCGACGATTCCATTTTTGGGTGGTTGGTTTGGCCCTAGTTCCTGTAACTCGAATCCTAGCCCGGTATATCCCATTTTAATTTTACACCATTGTGAACCTTACGCCTTTTTTACTCTCTGATCGAGGTTCTCGGCATTGAAAAATCTTCGTAAACTAATTCACACGTGTATATGTTAACATTTAAGAGATATACAGTGAAGAAAATCAAGGGCAATGGTGATATATATGCGGATTAGACACCAAAAAAAAACACTCAACAAATGGCTACAATTTAAGGAATGTGTTTAGTGACGGCATCAGATTCCTAATTGATGGAGAAAGGTCTGATGGCAAGAAAAGCTGCTTCTAGGAGGTTGTCATGTGTTTTCGCTCGACGATTCCATTCTTGAGTGGTTAGTTTGGCCCGTGTTCCTGTAACTCAAATCCTATCCCGGTATATCCCATTTTAATTTTATACCATTGTGAACCTTACGCCTTTTTTACTCCCGGATCGAGGTTCTCGGCATTGAAAAATCATTGTAAACTAAATCACACGTGTATATGTTGATATTTAAGAGATATACAGTCAAGAAAATCAAGGGCAATAGTGATATATATGCGGATTAGGCACCAAAAAAAACACTCAACAAATGGCTACAATTTAAGGAATGTGTTTAGTGACGGCATCACATTCCTAATTGATGGAGAAAGGTCTGGTGGTGGCAAGAAAAGCTGCTTCAAGGAGGTTGTCAAGTGTTTTCGCTCGACGATTCCATTCTTGGGTGGTTGGTTTGGCCCTTGTTCCTATAACTCGAATCCTAGCCCGGTATATCCCATTTTAATTTTACACCATTGTGAACCTTACGCCTTTTTTTACTCTCTGATCGAGGTTCTTGGCATTGAAAAATCTTTGTAAACTAAATCATACGTGTATATGTTGACATTTAAGAGATATACAGTCAAGAAAATCAAGGGCAATGGTGATATATATGCGGATTAGACACCAGAAAAAGAAAACACTCAACAAATGGCTACAATTTAAGGAATGTGTTTAGTGACGGCATCAGATTCCTAATTGATGGAGAAAGTTCTGGAGGCAAGAAAGGCTGCTTCTAGGAGGTTGTCAAGTGTTTTCGCTCGACGATTCCATTTTTGGGTGGTTGGTTTGGCCCTTGTTCCTGTAACTCGAATCCTAGCCCGGTATATCCCATTTTAATTTTACACCATTGTGAACCTTACGCCTTTTTTACTCTCTGATCGAGGTTCTCGGCATTGAAAAATCTCCATAAACTAAATCATACGGGTATATATTGACATTTAAAAGATATACAGTCAAGAAAATCAAGGGCAATGGTGATATATATGCGGATTAGACACAAAAAAAAACATTCAACAAATGGCTACAATTTAAGGAATGTGTTTAGCAACGGCATCATATTCCTAATTGACGGAGAAAGGTCTGGGGGTGGCAAGAAAAGCTGCTTCTAGGAGGTTGTCAAGTGATTTCGCTCGACGATTCCATTCTTGGATGGTTGGTTTCGCCCTTGTTCCTGTAACTCGAATCCTAGCCCGGTATATCTCATTTTAATTTTACACCATTGTGAACCTTACGCCTTTTTTACTCTCTGATCGAGGTTCTCGGCATTGAAAAATCTTCGTAAACTAAATCACACGTGTAGATGTTGACATTTAAGAGATAAACAGTCAAGAAAATCAAAGGCAATGGTGATATATATGCGGATTAGACACAAAAAAAACACTCAACAAATGGCTACAATTTAAGGAATCTGTTTAGTGACAACATCAGATTCCTAATTGATGGAGAAATGTCTGGTGGCAAGAAAAGCTGCTTCTAGGAGGTTGTCAAGTGTTTTCGCTCGACGATTCCATTCTTCGGTGGTTGGTTTGGCCCTTGTTCCTATAACTCGAATCCTAGCCCGGTATATCCCATTTTAATTTTAGACCATTGTGAACCTTACGCCTTTTTTACCCTCTGATCGAGGTTCTCGGCATTGAAAAATCTTCGTAAACTAAATCACATGTGTATATGTTGACATTTAAGAGATATACAGTTAAGAAAATCAACGGCAATGGTAATATATATGCGGATTAGACACCAAAAAAAACACTCAACAAATGGCTACAATTTAAGGAATGTGTTTAGTGACGGCATCAGATTCCTAATTGATGGAGAAAGGTCTGGTGGCAAGAAAAGCTGCTTCTAGGAGGTTGTCATGTGTTTTCGCTCGACGATTCCATTTTTGGGTGGTTGGTTTGGCCCTTGTTCCTGTAACTCGAATCCTAGCACGGTATACCCCATTTTAATTTTACACCATTGTGAACCTTACGCCTTTTTTACTCTCTGATCGAGGTTCTCGGCATTGAAAAATCTTCAAAAACTAAATCACACATGTATATGTTGACATTTAAGAGATATACAGTCTAGAAAATCAAGCGCAATGGTGATATATATGCGGATTAGACACCAAAACAAATCACTCAACAAATGGCTACAATTTAAGGAATGTGTTTAGTGACGGCATCAGATTCCTAATTGATGCAAAAAGGTCTGGTTGTGGCAAGAAAAGCTGCTTCTAGGAGGTTGTCAAGTGTTTTCGCTCGACGATTCCATTCTTGGGTGGTTGGTTTGGCCCTTGTTCCTGTAACTCGAATCCTAGCCCGATATATCCCATTTTAATTTTACACCACTGTGAACCTTACACCTTTTTTACTCTCTGCTCGAGGTTCTCGGCATTGAAAAATCTTCGTAAACTAAATCACACGTGTATATGTTGACATTTAAGAGATATACAGTTAAGAAAATCAACGGCAATGGTGATATATATGCGGATTAGACACAAAAAAAAAAACACTCAACAAATGCCTACAATTTAAGGAAAGTGTTTAGTGACGGCATCAGATTCCTAATAAATGGAGAAAGGTCTGGTGGCAAGAAAAGATGCTTCTAGGAGGTTGTCAAGTGTTTTCGCTCGACGATTCCATTCTTGGGTGGTTGGTTTGGCCCTTGTTCCGGTAACTCGAATCCTAGCCCGGTATATCCCATTTTAATTTTACACCATTGTGAACCTTACGCCTTTTTTACTCTCTGATTGAGGTTCTCGGCATTGAAAAATCTTCGTAAACTAAATCACACATGTATATGTTGACATTTAAGAGATATACAGTAAAGAAAATCAAGGGCAATAGTGATACATATGCGGATTAGACACCAAAAAAAAAATCACTCAACAAATGGCTACAATTTAAGGAATGTGTTTAGTGACGCCATCGGATTCCTAATTAATGGAGAAAGGTCTGGTGGCAAGAAAAGCAGCTTCTAGGAGGTTGTCAAGTGTTTTCGCTCGACGATTCCATTCTGGGGTGGTTGGTTTCGCCCTTGTTCCTGTAACTCGAATCCTAGCTCGTTATATCCCATTTTAATTTTACACCATTGTGAACCTTATGCCTTTTTTACTCTCTGCTCGGGGTTCTCGCATTGAAAAATCTTCGTAAACTAAATCACACGTGTATATGTTGACATTTAAGAGATATACAATTAAGAAAATCAAGGGCAATGGTGATATATACGCGGATTAGACTCCAAAAAAAAAACACTCAACAAATGGCTACAATTTAAGGAATGTGTTTAGTGACGGCATCAGATTCCTAATTGATGGAGAAAGGTCTGGTGGCAAGAAAAGCTGCTTCTAGGAGGTTGTCAAGTGTTTCCGCTTGACGATTCCATTTTTGGGTGGTTGGTTTGGCCCTTGTTCCTGTAACTCGAATCCTAGCACGGTATATCCCATTTTAATTTTACACCATTGTGAACCTTACGCCTTTTTTACTCTCTGATCGAGGTTCTCGGCATTGAAAAATCTTCGAAAACTAAATCACACATGTATATGTTGACATTTAAGAGATATACAATCAAGAAAATCAAGCGCAATAGTGATATATATGCGGATTAGACACCAAAACAAATCACTCAACAAATGGCTACAATTTAAGAAATGTGTTTAGTGACGGAATCCGATTCCTAATTGATGGAGAAAGGTCTGGTGGCAAGAAAAACTGCTTCTAGGAGGTTGTCAAGTGTTTTCGCTCGACGATTCCATTCTTGGGTGGTTGGTTTGGCCCTTGTTCCTGTAACTCGAATCCTAGCCCGGTATATCCCATTTTAATTTTACACCATTGTGAACCTTAAGCCTTTTTTACTCTCTGTTCGAGGTTCTCCGAATTGAAAAATCTTCGGAAACTAAATCACACGTGTATAAGTTGACATTTAAGAGATATACAGTCAAGAAAATCAAGGGCAATGGTGATATATATGCGGATTGGACACCAAAAAAAACACTCAACAAATGGCTACAATTTAAGGAATGTGTTTAGTGACGGCATCAAATTCCTAATTGATGGAGAAAGGTCTGGTGGCAAGAAAAGCTGCTTCTAGGAGGTTGTCAAGTGTTTTCGCTCGACGATTCCATTCTTGGGTGGTTAGTTTGGCCCTTGTTCCTGTAACTCGAATCCTAGCCCGGTATATCCCATTTTAATTTTACACCATTGTGAACCTTACGCCTTTTTTACTCTCTGATCGAGGTTCTCGGCATTGAAAAATCTTCATAAACTAAATCACACATGTATATGTTGACATTTAAGAGATATACTGTCAAGAAAATCAAGGGCAATGGTGATATATTTGCAGATTAGACACCAAAAAAAACCACTCAACAAATGGCTACAATTTAAGGAATGTGTTTAGTGACGGCATCAGATTCCTAATTGATGGAGAAAGGTCTGGTGGCTAGAAAAGCCGCTTCTAGGAGGTTGTCAAGTGTTTTCGCTCGACGATTCCATACTTGGGTGGTTGGTTTCGACCTTGTTCCTGTAACTCGTATCCTAGCCCGGTATATCCCATTTTAATTTTACACCATTGTGAACCTTACGCCTTTTTTACTCTCTGATCAAGGTTCTCGGCATTGAAAAATCTTCGGAAACTAAATCACACCTGTATAAGTTGACATTTAAGAGATATACAGTCAAGAAAATCAAGGGCAATGGTGATATATATTCAGATTGGACACCAAAAAAAACACTCAACAAATGGCTATAATTTAATGAATGTGTTTAGTGACGGCATCAGATTCCTAATTGATGGAGAAAGAACTGGTGGCAAGAAAAGCTGCTTCTAGGAGGTTGTCAAGTGTTTTCACTCGACCATTCCATTCTTGGGTGGTTGGTTTGGCCCTTGTTCCTCTAACTCGAATCCTAGCCCGGTATATCCCATTTTAATTTTACACCATTGTGAACCTTACGCCTTTTTTATTCTCTGATCATGGTTCTCGGCATTGAAAAATCTTCGTAAACTAAATCACACGTGTATATGTTGACATTTAAGAGATATACAGTCAAGAAAATCAAGGGTAATGATGATATATATGCGGATTAGACATAAAAATAACACTCAACAAATGGCTACGATTTAAGGAATGTGTTAGTGACGGCATCAGATTCCTAATTGATGGAGAAAGGTCTTGTGGCAAGAAAAGCTGCTTCCAGGAGGTTGTCAAGTGTTTTCGCTCGATGATTCCATTCTTGGGTGGTTGGTTTGGCACTTGTTCCTGTAACTCGAATCCTAGCCCGTTATATCCCATTTTAATTTTACACCATTGTGAACCTTACGCCTTTTTTACTCTTTGATTGAGGTTCTCGGCATTGAAAAATCTACGTAAACTAAATCACACGTGTATATGTTGACATTTAAGAGATATACAATCAAGAAAATCAAGGGCAATGGTGATATATATGCGGATTAGACACAAAAAAAAACACTCAACAAATGGCTACAATTTAAGGAATGTGTTTAGTGACGGCATCAGATTCCTAATTGATGGAGAAAGGTCTGGTGGCTAGAAAAGCCGCTTCTAGGAGGTTGTCAAGTGTTTTCGCTCGACGATTCCATTCTAGGGTGGTTGGTTTGGCCCTTGTTCCTGTAACTCGAATCCTAGCCTGGTATATCCCATTTTAATTTTACACCATTATGAACCTTACGCCCTTTTTACTCTCTGCTCGAGGTTCTGGACATTGAAAAATCATCGTAAACTAAATCACACGTGTATGTGTTGACATTTAAGAGATATACAGTTAAGAAAATCAAGGGCAATGGTGATATATATGCGGATTAGACACAAAAAAAAAACACTCAACAAACGGCTACAATTTAAGGATTGTGTTTAGTGACGGCATCAGATTCCTAATTGATGGAGAAAGGTCTGGTGGCCAGAAAAACTGCTTCTAGGAGGTTGACAAGTGTTTTCGCTCGATGATTCCATACTTGGGTGGTTGGTTTGGCCCTTGTTCCTGTAACTCGAATCCTAGCCCGGTATATCCCATTTTAATTTTACACCATTGTGAACCTTACGCCATTTTTACTCTCTGATCGAGGTTCTCGGCATTGAAAAATCTTCGTAAACTAAATCACACATCTATATGTTGACATTTAAGAGATATACAGTCAAGAAAATCAAGGGCAATGGTGATATATATGCGGATTAGACACCAAAATAAAACACTCAACAAATGTCTACAATTTAAGGAATGTGTTTAGTGACGGCATCAGATTCTTAATTGATGGAGAAAGGTCTGGTGGTAAGAAAAGCTGCTTCTAGGAGGTTGTCAAGTGTTTTCGCACGATGATTCCATTCTTGGGAGGTTGGTTTGGCCCTTGTTCCTGTAACTCGAATCCTAGCCCGGTATATCCCATTTTAATTTTACACCATTGTGAACCTTACGCCTTTTTTACTCTCTGATCGAGGTTCTCGGCATTGAGAACTCTACGTAAACTAAATCACACGTGTATATGTTGACATTTAAAAGATATACAGTCAAGAAAATCAAGGGCAATGGTGATATATATGCGGATTAGACACCAAAAAAAAAACACTCAACAAATGGCTACAATTTAAGGAATGTGTTTAGTGACGGTATCGGATTCCTAATTGATGGAGAAAGGTCTGGTGGCAAGAAAAGCTTCTTCTAGGAGGTTGTCAAGTGTTTTCGCTCGACGATTCCATTCCTAGGTGGTTGGTTTGGCCCTTGTTCCTGTAACTCGAATCCTAGCCCGGTATATCCCATTTTAATTTTACACCATTGTGAACCTTACGCCTTTTTTACTCTCTGATCGAGGTTCTCGGCATTGAGAAATCTACGTAAACTAAATCACACGTGTATATGTTGACATTTAAAAGATATACAGTCAAGAAAATCAAGGGCAATGGTGATATATATGCGGATTAGACACAAAAAAAAAACACTCAACAAATGGCTACAATTTAATGAATGTGTTTAATGACGGCATCAGATTCCTATTTGATGGAGAAAGGTCTGGTGGCAAGAAAAGCTGCTTCTAGTAGGTTGTCAAGTGTTTTCGCTCGACGATTCCATTCTTGGGTGGTTGGTTTGGCCCTTGTTCCTGTAACTCGAATCCTAGCCCGGTATATCCCATTTTAATTTTACACCATTGTGAACCATACGCCTTTTTTACTCTCTGATCGAGGTTCTCGGCATTGAAAAATCTATGTAAACTAAATCACACGTGTATATGTTGACATTTAAGTGATATACAGTCAAGAAAATCAAGGGCAATGGTGATATATATGTGGATTAGACACCAAAAAAAAGACTCAACAAATGGCTACAATATAAGGAATGTGTTTAGTGACGGCATCAGATTCCTAATTGATGGAGAAAGGTCTGGTGGCAAGAAAAGCTGCTTCTAGGAGGTTGTCAAGTGTTTTCGCTCGACGATTCCGTTCTTGGGTGGTTGGTTTGGCCCTTGTTCCTGTAACTCGAATCCTAGCCCGGTATATCCCATTTTAATTTTACACCATTGTGAACCTTACGCCTTTTTTACTCTCTGCTCGAGGTTCTCAGCATTGAAAAATCGTCGTAAACTAAATCACACATGTATATGTTAACATTTAAGAGATATACAGTTTAGAAAATCAAGGGCAATGGTGATATATATGCGGATTAGACACCAGAAAAAACACTCAACAAATGGATACATTTTAAGGAATGTGTTTAGTGACGGCATTAGATTCCTAAATGATGGAGAAAGGTTTGGTGGCAAGAAAAGCTACTTCTAGGAGGTTGTCAAGTGTTTTCGCTCAACGATTCCATTCTTGGGTGGTTGGTTTGGCCCTTATTCCTGTAACTGGAATCCTAGCCCGGTATATCCCATTTTAATTTTACACCATAGTGAACCTTACACCTTTTTTACTCCCTGATCGAGGTTCTCGGCATTGAAAAATCTTTTTAAACTAAATCACACATGTATATGCTGAAATTTAAGAGATATACAGTAAAGAAAATCAAGGGCAATGGTGATATATATGCGGATTAAACACCAAAAGAAATCACTCAACAAATGGCTACAATTTAAGGAATAATGACGCATCAGATTCCTAATTGATGGAGAAAGGTCTGGTGGCAAGAAAAGCTACTTCTAGGAGGTTGTCAAATGTTTTCGCCCGACGATTCCATTCTTGGGTGGTTGGTTTGGCCCTTGTTCCTGTAACTCGAATCCTAGCCCGGTATATCCCATTTTAATTTTACACCATTGTGAACCTTACACCTTTTTTACTCCCTGATCGAGGTTGTCAAGGGCAATGGAGATATATATGCGGATTAGACACCAAAAAAAAACACTCAACAAATGGCTACATTTTAAGGAATGTGTTTAGTGATGGCATCAGATTCCTAAATGATGGAGAAAGGTCCGGGGGCAAGAAAAGCTGCTTCTAGGAGGTTGTCAAGTGTTTTCGCTCGACGATTCCACTCTTGGGTGGTTGGTTTGGCCCTTGTTCCTGTAACTCGAATACTAGCTCGGTATATCCCATTTTAATTCTACAATATATTGATCCTTACGCCTTTTTTACTCTCTGATCGAGGTTCTCGGCATTGAAAAATCTTCGTAAACTAAATCACACATGTATATGCTGACATTTAAGAGATATACAGTAATGAAAATCAAGGGCAATGGTGATATATATGCGGATTAAACACCAAAAAAAATCATTCAACAAATGGCTACAATTTAAGGAATAGTGACGGCATCAGATTCCTAATTGATGGAGAAAGGTCTGGTGGCAAGAAAAGCTATTTCTAGGAGGTTGTCAAGTGTTTTCGCTAGACGATTCCATTCCTGGGTGGTTGGTTTGGCCCTTGTTCCAGTAACTCGAATCCTAGCCCGGTATATCCCATTTTAATTTTACACCATTGTGAACCATACGCCTTTTTTACTCTCTGATCGAGGTTCTCGGCATTTAAAAATCTTCGTAAACTAAATCACACGTGTATATGTTGACATTTAAGATATATATACAGTCAAGAAAATCATGGGAAATGGTGATATATATGCTGATTAGACACCAAAAAAAAAACACTCAACAAACGGCTACAATTTAAGGAATGTGTTTAGTGACGGCATCAGATTCCTAATTGATGGAGAAAGGTCTGGTGGCAAGAAAAGCTGCTTCTAGGAGGTTGTCAAGTGTTTTCGCTCGACGATTCCATTATTGGGTGGTTGGTTTGGCCCTTGTTCTTGTAACTCGAATCCTAGCCCGGTATATCCCATTTTAATTTTACACCATTGTGAACCTTACGCCTTTTTTACTCTCTGATTGAGGTTCTCGGCATTGAAAAAGCTTCGTAAACTAAATCACACGTGTATATGTTGACATTTAAGAGATATACAGTCAAGAAAATCAAGGGCAATGGTGATATATATGTGGATTAGACACCAAAAAAGAACACTCAACAAATGGCTACAATTTAAGGAATGTGTTTAGTGATGGCATCCGATTCGTAATTGATGGAGAAAGGTCTGGTTGCAAGAAAAGCTGTTTCTAGGAGGTTGTCAAGTGTTTTCGCTCAACGATTCCATTCTTGGGTGGTTGGTTTGGCACTAGTTCCCGTAACTCGAATCCTAGCCCGGTATATCCCATTTTAATTTTACACCATTGTGAACCTTACGCCTTTTTCACTCTCTGATCGAGGTTCTCGGCATTGAAAAATCTTCGTAAACTAAATCACACGTCTATATGTTGACATTTAAGAGATATACAGTCAAGAAAATCAAGGGCAATGGTGATATATATGCGGATTAGACACCAAAAAAAAACACTCAACAAGTGGCTACAATTTAAGGAATGTGTTTAGTGACGGAATCAGATTCCTAATTGAGGGAGAAAGGTCTGGTGGCAAGAAAAGCTGCTTCTAGGAGGTTGTCAAGTGTTTTCGCTCGACGATTCCACTCTTGGGTGGTTGGTTTGTCCCTTGTTCCTGTAACTCGAATCCTAGCCCGGTATATCCCATTTTAATTTTACACCATTGTGAACCTTATGCCTTTTTTACTCTCTGATCGAGGTTCTCGGCATTGAAAAATCTTCGTAAACTAAATCACACGTGTATATGTTGACATTTAAGAGATATACAGTCAAGAAAATCAAGGGCAATGGTGATATATATGCGGATTAGACACCAAAAAAAAAACACTCAACAAATGGCTACAATTTAAGGAATGTGTTTAGTGACGGCATCAGATTCGTAATTGATGGAGAAAGGTCTGGTGGCAAGAAAAGCTGCTTCTAGGAGGTTGTCAAGTGTTTTCGCTCGACGATTCCATTCTTGGATGGTTGGTTTGGCCCTTGTTCTTGTAACTCGAATCCTAGCCCGGTATATCCCATTTTAATTTTACACCATTGTGAACCTTACGCCTTTTTTACTCTCTGATCGAGGTTCTCGGCATTGAAATATCTTCGTAAACTAAATCACACGTGTATATGTTGACATTTAAGATATATATACAGTCAAGAAAATCATGGGCAATGGTGATATATATGCTGATTAGACACCAAAAAAAAAAAAACACTCAACAAATGGCTACAATTTAAGAAATGTGTTTAGTGACGGCGTCAGATTCCTAATTGATGGAGAAAGGTCTGGTGGCAAGAAAAGCTGCTTCTAGGAGGTTGTCAAGTGTTTTCGCTCGACGATTCCATTATTGGGTGGTTGGTTTGGCCCTTGTTCCTGTAACTCGAATCCTAGCCCGGTATATCCCATTTTAATTTTACACCATTGTGAACCTTACGCCTTTTTTACTCTCTGATTGAGGTTCTCGGCATTGAAAAAGCTTTGTAAACTAAATCACACGTGTATATGTTGACATTTAAGAGATATACAGTCAAGAAAATCAAGGGCAATGTTGATATATATGTGTATTAGACACCAAAAAATAACACTCAACAAATGGCTACAATTTAAGGAATGTGTTTAGTGACGGCATCCGATTCCTAATTGATGGAGAAAGGTCTCGTGGCAAGAAAAGCTGTTTCTAGGAGGTTGTCAAGTGTTTTCGCTCAATGATTCCATTCTTGGGTGGTTGGTTTGGCACTTGTTCCTGTAACTCGAATCCTGCCCGGTATATCCCATTTTAATTTTACACCATTGTGAACCTTACGCCTTTTACTTTCTGATCGAGGTTCTCGGCATTGAAAAATCTTCGTAAACTAAATCACACGTCTATATGTTGACATTTAAGAGATATACAGTCAAGAAAATCAAGGGCAATGGTGATATATATGCGGATTAGACACCAAAAAAAACACTCAACAAGTGGCTACAATTTAAGGAAGGTGTTTAGTGACGGAATCAGATTCCTAATTGATGGAGAAAGGTCTGGTGGCAAGAAAAGTTGCTTCTAGGAGGTTGTCAAGTGTTTTCGCTCGACGATTCCACTCTTGGTTGGTTGGTTTGTCCCTTGTTCCTGCAACTCGAATCCTATCCCGGTATATCCCATTTTAATTTTACACCGTTGTGAACCTTATGCCTTTTTTACTCTCTGATCGAGATTCTCGGCATTGAAAAATCTTCGTAAACTAAATCACAAGTCTATATGTTGACATTTAAGAGATATACAGTCAAGAAAATCAAGGGCAATGGTGATATATATGCGGATTAGACACCAAAAAAAACACTCAACAAGTGGCTACAATTTAAGGAAGGTGTTTAGTGACGGCATCAGATTCCTAATTGATGGAGAAAGGTCTGGTGGCAAGAAAAGCTGCTTCTAGGAGGTTGTCAAGTGTTTTCGCTCGACGATTCCATTATTGGGTGGTTGGTTTGGCCCTTGTTCTTGTAACTCGAATCCTAGCCCGGTATATCCCATTTTAATTTTACACCATTGTGAACCTTACGCCTTTTTTACTCTCTGATTGAGGTTCTCGGCATTGAAAAAGCTTCGTAAACTAAATCACACGTGTATATGTTGACATTTAAGAGATATACAGTCAAGAAAATCAAGGGCAATGGTGATATATATGTGGATTAGACACCAAAAAAGAACACTCAACAAATGGCTACAATTTAAGGAATGTGTTTAGTGATGGCATCCGATTCGTAATTGATGGAGAAAGGTCTGGTGGCAAGAAAAGCTGTTTCTAGGAGGTTGTCAAGTGTTTTCGCTCAACGATTCCATTCTTGGGTGGTTGGTTTGGCACTAGTTCCCGTAACTCGAATCCTAGCCCGGTATATCCCATTTTAATTTTACACCATTGTGAACCTTACGCCTTTTTCACTCTCTGATCGAGGTTCTCGGCATTGAAAAATCTTCGAAAACTAAATCACACGTCTATATGTTGACATTTAAGAGATATACAGTCAAGAAAATCAAGGGCAATGGTGATATATATGCGGATTAGACACCAAAAAAAAAACACTCAACAAGTGGCTACAATTTAAGGAATGTGTTTAGTGACGGAATCAGATTCCTAATTGAGGGAGAAAGGTCTGGTGGCAAGAAAAGCTGCTTCTAGGAGGTTGTCAAGTGTTTTCGCTCGACGATTCCACTCTTGGGTGGTTGGTTTGTCCCTTGTTCCTGTAACTCGAATCCTAGCCCGGTATATCCCATTTTAATTTTACACCATTGTGAACCTTATGCCTTTTTTACTCTCTGATCGAGGTTCTCGGCATTGAAAAATCTTCGTAAACTAAATCACACGTGTATATGTTGACATTTAAGAGATATACAGTCAAGAAAATCAAGGGCAATGGTGATATATATGCGGATTAGACACCAAAAAAAAACACTCAACAAATGGCTACAATTTAAGGAATGTGTTTAGTGACGGCATCAGATTCGTAATTGATGGAGAAAGGTCTGGTGGCAAGAAAAGCTGCTTCTAGGAGGTTGTCAAGTGTTTTCGCTCGACGATTCCATTCTTGGATGGTTGGTTTGGCCCTTGTTCTTGTAACTCGAATCCTAGCCCGGTATATCCCATTTTAATTTTACACCATTGTGAACCTTACGCCTTTTTTACTCTCTGATCGAGGTTCTCGGCATTGAAATATCTTCGTAAACTAAATCACACGTGTATATGTTGACATTTAAGATATATATACAGTCAAGAAAATCATGGGCAATGGTGATATATATGCTGATTAGACACCAAAAAAAAAACACTCAACAAATGGCTACAATTTAAGAAATGTGTTTAGTGACGGCGTCAGATTCCTAATTGACGGAGAAAGGTCTGGTGGCAAGAAAAGCTGCTTCTAGGAGGTTGTCAAGTGTTTTCGCTCGACGATTCCATTATTGGGTGGTTGGTTTGGCCCTTGTTCCTGTAACTCGAATCCTAGCCCGGTATATCCCATTTTAATTTTACACCATTGTGAACCTTACGCCTTTTTTACTCTCTGATTGAGGTTCTCGGCATTGAAAAAGCTTTGTAAACTAAATCACACGTGTATATGTTGACATTTAAGAGATATACAGTCAAGAAAATCAGGGGCAATGGTGATATATATGTGTATTAGACACCAAAAAAGAACACTCAACAAATGGCTACAATTTAAGGAATGTGTTTAGTGACGGCATCCGATTCCTAATTGATGGAGAAAGGTCTGGTGGCAAGAAAAGCTGTTTCTAGGAGGTTGTCAAGTGTTTTCGCTCAATGATTCCATTCTTGGGTGGTTGGTTTGGCACTTGTTCCTGTAACTCGAATCCTGCCCGGTATATCCCGTTTTAATTTTACACCATTGTGAACCTTACGCCTTTTATACTCTCTGATCGAGGTTCTCGGCATTGAAAAATCTTCGTAAACTAAATCACACGTCTATATGTTGACATTTAAGAGATATACAGTCAAGAAAATCAAGGGCAATGGTGATATATATGCGGATTAGACACCAAAAAAAACACTCAACAAGTGGCTACAATTTAAGGAAGGTGTTTAGTGACGGAATCAGATTCCTAATTGATGGAGAAAGGTCTGGTGGCAAGAAAAGTTGCTTCTAGGAGGTTGTCAAGTGTTTTCGCTCGAAGATTCCACTCTTGGTTGGTTGGTTTGTCCCTTGTTCCTGCAACTCGAATCCTAGCCCGGTATATCCCATTTTAATTTTACACCGTTGTGAACCTTATGCCTTTTTTACTCTCTGATCGAGATTCTCGGCATTGAAAAATCTTCGTAAACTAAATCACACGTGTATATGTTGACATTTAAGAGATATACAGTCAAGAAAATCAAGGGCAATGGTGATATATATGCGGATTAGACACCAAAAAAAACACTCAACAAGTGGCTACAATTTAAGGAAGGTGTTTAGTGACGGAATCAGATTCCTAATTGATGGAGAAAGGTCTGGTGGCAAGAAAAGTTGCTTCTAGGAGGTTGTCAAGTGTTTTCGCTCGAAGATTCCACTCTTGGTTGGTTGGTTTGGCCCTTGTTCCTGCAACTCGAATCCTAGCCCGGTATATCCCGTTTTAATTTTACACCGTTGTGAACCTTATGCCTTTTTTACTCTCTGATCGAGATTCTCGGCATTGAAAAATCTTCGTAAACTAAATCACACGTGTATGTGTTGACATTTAAGAGATATACAGTCAAGAAAATCAAGGGAAATAGTGATATATATGCGGATTAGACAGCAAAAAAAACACTCAACAAACGGCTACAATTTAAGGAATGTGTTTAGTGACGGCATCAGATTCCTAATTGATGGAGAAAGGTCAGGTGGCCAGAAAAGCTGCTTCTAGGAGGTTGTCAAGTGTTTTCGCTCGACAATTCCATTCTTTGGTGGTTGGTTTGGCCCTTGTTCCTGTAACTCGAATCCTAGTCCGGTATATCCCATTTTAATTTTAGACCATTGTTAACCTTACGCCTTTTTTACTCTCTAATCGAGGTTCTCGGCATTGAAAAATCTTCGTAAACTAAATCACACGTGTATATGTTGAATTTAAGAGATATACAGTCATGAAAATCAAGGGCAATGGTGATATATATGCGGATTAGACACCAAAAAAAAACTCAACAAATGGCTACAATTTAAGGAATGTGTTTAGTGACGGCATCAGATTCCTAATTGATGGAGAAAGGTCTGGTGGTAAGAAAAGCTGCTTCTAGGAGGTTGTCAAGTGTTTTCGCTCGACGACTCCATTCTTGGGTGGTTGGTTTGGCCCTAGTTCCTGTAACTCGAATCCCAGCCCGGTATATCCCATTTTAATTTTACACCATTGTTAACCTTACGCCTTTTTTACTCTCTGATCGAGGTTCTCGGCATTGAAAAATCTTCGTAAACTAAATCACACGTGTATACGTTGACATTTAAGAGATATACAGTTAAGAAAATCAAGGGCATTGGTGATATATATGCGGACTAGACACCAAAAAAAAAAAACACTCAACAATTGGCTACAATTTAAGGAATGTGTTTAGTGACGGCATCAGACTCCTAATTGATGGAGAAAGGTCTGGTCGTAAGAAAAGGTGCTTCTTGGAGGTTGTCAAGTGTTTTCACTCGACGATTCCATTCTAGGGTGGTTGGTTTGGCCCTTGTTCCTGTAACTCGAATCCTAGCCTGGTATATCCCATTTTAATTTAAACCATTGTGAACCTTACTCCTTTTTTTACTCTCTGATCGAGGTTCTCGGCATTGAAAAATCTTTGTTAACTAAATCACAAGTGTATATGTTGACATTTAAGAGATATACAATCAAGAAAATCAAGGGTAATGGTGATATTTATGCAGATTAGACACCAAAAAAAACACTCAACAAATGGCTACAATTTAAGGAATGTGTTTATTGACGGCATCAGATTCCTAATTGATGGAGAAAGGTCTGGTGGCAAGAAAACCTGCTTCTAGGAGGTTGTCAAGTGTTTTCGCTCGACGATTCCATTGTTGGGTGGTTGGTTTGGCCCTTGTTCCTGTAACTCGAATGCTATCCCGGTATATCCCATTTTAATTTTACACCATTGTGAACCTTACGCCTTTTTTACACTCTGATCGACGTTCTCGACATTGAAAAATCTTCATAAACTAAATCACACGTGTATATGTTGACATTTAAGAGATATACAGTCAAGAAAATCAAGGGCAATGGTGATATATATGCGGATTAGACACCAAAAAAAACACTCAACAAATGGCTACAATTTAAGGAATGTGTATAGTGACGGCATCAGATTCCTAATTGATAGAGAAAGGTCTGGTGGCAAGAAAAGCTGCTTCTAGGCGGTTGTCAAGTGTTTTCGCTCGACGATTCCATTCTTGGATGGTTGGTTTGGCCCTTGTTCCTGTAACTCGAATCCTAGCCCGGTATATCCCATTTTAATTTTACACCATTGTGAAACTTACGCCTTTTTTACTCTCTGATCGAGGTTCTCAGCATTGAAAAATCTTCGTAAACTAAATCACACGTGTATATGTTGACATTTAAGAAATATACAGTCAAGAAAATCAAGGGCAATGGTGATATATATGCGGATTAGACACCAAAAGAAAAATACTCAACAAATGGCTACAATTTAAGGAAAGTGTTTAGTGACGGCATCAGATTCCTAATTGATGGAGAAAGGTCTGGTGGCAATAAAAGCTGCTTCTAGGAGGTTGTCAAGTGTTTTCGCTAGACGATTCCATTCTTGGGTGGTTGGTTTAGCCCTTGTTCCTGTAACTCGAATCCTAGCCCGGTATATCCCATTTTAATTTTACACCATTGTGAACCTTACGCCTTTTTTACTCTCGGATTGAGGTTCTCGGCATTGAAAAATCATTGTAAACTAAATCACACGTGTATATGTTGACATTTAAGAGATATACAGTCAAGAAAATTAAGGGCAATAGTGATATATATGCGGATTAGACACCAAAAAAAACACTCAACAAATGGCTACAATTTAAGGAATGTGTTTAGTGACGGCATCAGATTCCTAATTGATGGAGAAAGGTCTGGTGGTAGCAAGAAAAGCTGCTTCTAGGAGGTTGTCAAGTGTTTTCGCTCGACGATTCCATTCTTGGGTGGTTGGTTTGGCCCTTGTTCCTGTAACTCGAATCCTAGCCCGGTATATCCCATTTTAATTTTACACCATTGTGAACCTTACACCTTTTTTACTCTCTGATCGAGGTTCTCGACATTGAAAAATCTTCATAAACTGAATCACACGTGTATATGTTGACATTTAAGAGATATACAGTCAAGAAAATCAAGGGCAATGGTGATATATATATGCGGATTAGACACCAAAAAAAAAAACACTCAACAAATGGCTACAATTTAAGGAATGTGTTTATTGACGGCATCAGATTCCAAATTGATGGAGAAAGGGCTGGTGGCAAGAAAAGCTACTTCTCGGAGGTTGTCAAGTCTTTTCACTCGAAGATTCCATTCTTGGGTGGTTGGTTTGGCCCTTTTTACTGTAACTCGAATTCTATCCCGGTATATCCCATTTTAATTTTACACCATTGTGAACCATACGCCTTTTTTTACTCTCTGATCGACGTTCTCGGCATTGAAAAATCTTCGTAAACTAAATCACACGTGTATATGTTGACATTTAATAGATATACAGTCAAGAAAATCAAGGGCAATGGTGTTATATATGCGGATTAGACACCAAAAAAAACACTCAACAAATGGCTACAATTTAAGGAATGTGTTTAGTGACGACATCAGATTCCTAATTGATGGATAAAGGTCTGGTGGCAAGAAAAGCCGCTTCTAGGAGGTTGTCAAGTGTTTTCACTCGACAATTCCATTCTTTGGTGGTTGGTTTGGCCCTTGTTCCTGTAACTCGAATCCTAGCATGGTATATCCCTTTTTAATTTTACACCATTGTTAACCTTACACCTTTTTTACTCTCTGATCGAGGTTCTCGGCATTGAAAATCTTCGTAAACTAAATCACACGTGTATATGTTGACATTTAAGAGATATACAGTTAAGAAAATCAAGGGCAATGGTGATATATATGCGGATTAGACACCAAAAAAAAACACTCAACAAATGGCTACAATTTAAGGAAAGTGTTTAGTGACGGCATCAGATTCCTAATTGATGGAGAAAGGTCTCGTGGTAATAAAAGCTGCTTCTAGGAGGTTGTCAAGTGTTTTCGCTCGACGATTCCATTCTTGGGTGGTTGGTTTGACCCTTGTTCCTGTAACTCGAATCCTAGCCCGGTATATCCCATTTTAATTTTACACCATTGTGAACCTTACGCCTTTTTTACTCTCGGATCGAGGTTCTCGGCATTGAAAAATCATTCTAAACTAAATCAAACATGTATATGTTGACATTTAAGAGATATACAGTCAAGAAAATCAAGGGCAATAGTGATATATATGCGGATTAGACACCAAAAAAAACACTCAACAAATGGCTACAATTTTAGGAATGTGTTTAGTGACGGCATCAGATTCCTAATTGATGGAGAAAGGTCTGGTGGTAGCAAGAAAAGTTGATTCTAGGAGGTTGTCAAGTGTTTTCGCTCGAAGATTCCACTCTTGGTTGGTTGGTTTGTCCCTTGTTCCTGCAACTCGAATCCTAGCCCGGTATATCCCATTTTAATTTTACACCGTTGTGAACCTTATGCCTTTTTTACTCTCTGATCGAGATTCTCGGCATTGAAAAATCTTCGTAAACTAAATCACACGTGTATATGTTGACATTTAAGAGATATACAGTCAAGAAAATCAAGGGCAATGGTGATATATATGCGGATTAGACACCAAAAAAAAAACACTCAATAAACGGCTACAATTTAAGGAATGTGTTTAGTGACGGCATCAGATTCGTAAATGATGGAGAAAGGTCTGGTGGCAAGAAAAGCTGCTTCTAGGAGGTTGTCAAGTGTTTTCGCTCGACGATTCCATTCTCGGATGGTTGGTTTGGCCCTTGTTCCTGTAACTCGAATCCTAGCCCGGTATATCCCGTTTTAATTTTACACCATTGTGAACCTTACGCCTTTTTTACTCCCTGGTCGAGGTTCTCGACATTGAAAAATCTTCGTAAACTAAATCACACGTGTATGTGTTGACATTTAAGAGATATACAGTCAAGAAAATCAAGGGAAATAGTGATATATATGCGGATTAGACAGCAAAAAAAACACTCAACAAACGGCTACAATTTAAGGAATGTGTTTAGTGACGGCATCGGATTCCTAATTGATGGAGAAAGGTCTGGTGGCAAGAAAAGCTGCTTCTAGGAGGTTGTCAAGTGTTTTCGCTCGAGGATTCCATTCTTGGGTGGTTGGTTTGGCCCTTGTTCGTGTAACTCGAATCCCAGCCCGGTATATCCCATTTTAATTTTACACCATTGTGAACCTTACGCCTTTTTTATTCTCTAATCGAGGTTCTCAGATTTGAAAAATCTTCGTAAACTAAATCACACGTGTATATGTTGACACTTAAGAGATATACAGTCAAGAAAATCAACGGCAATGGTGATATATATGCGGATTAGACACTAAAAAAACGCTCAACAAATGGCTACAATTTAAGGAATGTGTTTGGTGACGACATCAGATTCCTAATTGATAGAGAAAGGTCTGGTGGCAATAAAAGCTGCTTCTAGGAGGTTATCAAGTGTTTTCCCTTGACGATTCCATTTTTGGGTGGTTGGTTTGGCCCTTGTTCCTGTAACTCGAATCCTGGCCCGGTATATCCCATTTTAATTTTACACCATTGTGAACCTTACGCCTTTTTTACTCTCTGGCGAGCTTCTCGGCATTCAAAAATATTCGCAAACTAAATCACATGTGTATATGTTGACATTTAAGAGATATACAGTCAAGAAAATCAAGGGAAATGGTGATATATATGCAGATTAGTCACCAAAAAAACACTCAACAAATGGCTACAATTTAAGGAATGTGTTTAGTGACGGCAAAAAATTCCTAATTGATGGAGAAAGGTCTGGTGGCAAGAAAAGCTGCTTCTAGGAGGTTGTCAAGTGTTTTCGCTCAACGATTCCATTCTTGGGTGGTTGGTTTGGCCCTTGTTCCTGTAACTCGAATCCTAGCCTGGTATATCCCATTTTAATTTTATACCATTGTGAACCTTACGCCTTTTTTACTCTCTGATCGAGGTTCTCGGCATTGAAAAATATTCGTAAACTAAATCACACGTGTATATGTTGACATTTAAGAGATATACAGTCAAGAAAATCAAGGGCAATGGTGATATATATGCGGATTAGACACCAAAAAAAAAAACACTCAACAAATGGCTATAATTTAAGGAATGTGTTTAGTGACGGCATCAGATTTCTAAATGATGGAGAAAGGTCTGGTGGCAAGAAAAGTTGCTTCTAGCTGGTTGTCAAGTGTTTTCGCTCGACGATTCCATTCTTGGGTGGTTGGTTTGGCCCTTGTTCCTGTAACTCGAATCCTAGTTCGGTATATCTCATTTTAATTTTACACCATTGTGAACCTTACTCCTTTTTTACACCCTGATCGAGGTTCTCGGCATTAAAAAATCTTCGTAAACTAAATCACACATGTATATTTTGACAGTTAAGAGATATACAGTCAAGAAAATCAAGGGCAGTGGTCATATATATGCGGATTAGACACAAAAAAAACACTCAACAAATGGCTACAATTTAAGGAATGTGTTTAGTGACGGCATCAGATTCCTAATTGATGGAGAAAGGTCAGGTGGCCAGAAAAGCTGCTTCTAGGAGGTTGTCAAGTGTTTTCGCTCGACAATTCCATTCTTTGGTGGTTGGTTTGGCCCTTGTTCCTGTAACTCGAATCCTAGTCCGGTATATCCCATTTTAATTTTAGACCATTGTTAACCTTACGCCTTTTTTACTCTCTAATCGAGGTTCTCGGCATTGAAAAATCTTCGTAAACTAAATCACACGTGTATATGTTGAATTTAAGAGATATACAGTCATGAAAATCAAGGGCAATGGTGATATATATGCGGATTAGACACCAAAAAAAAACTCAACAAATGGCTACAATTTAAGGAATGTGTTTAGTGACGGCATCAGATTCCTAATTGATGGAGAAAGGTCTGGTGGTAAGAAAAGCTGCTTCTAGGAGGTTGTCAAGTGTTTTCGCTCGACGACTCCATTCTTGGGTGGTTGGTTTGGCCCTAGTTCCTGTAACTCGAATCCCAGCCCGGTATATCCCATTTTAATTTTACACCATTGTTAACCTTACGCCTTTTTTACTCTCTGATCGAGGTTCTCGGCATTGAAAAATCTTCGTAAACTAAATCACACGTGTATACGTTGACATTTAAGAGATATACAGTTAAGAAAATCAAGGGCATTGGTGATATATATGCGGACTAGACACCAAAAAAAAAAACACTCAACAATTGGCTACAATTTAAGGAATGTGTTTAGTGACGGCATCAGACTCCTAATTGATGGAGAAAGGTCTGGTCGTAAGAAAAGGTGCTTCTTGGAGGTTGTCAAGTGTTTTCACTCGACGATTCCATTCTTGGGTGGTTGGTTTGGCCCTTGTTCCTGTAACTCGAATCCTAGCCTGGTATATCCCATTTTAATTTAAACCATTGTGAACCTTACTCCTTTTTTTACTCTCTGATCGAGGTTCTCGGCATTGAAAAATCTTTGTTAACTAAATCACACGTGTATATGTTGACATTTAAGAGATATACAATCAAGAAAATCAAGGGTAATGGTGATATTTATGCAGATTAGACACCAAAAAAACACTCAACAAATGGCTACAATTTAAGGAATGTGTTTATTGACGGCATCAGATTCCTAATTGATGGAGAAAGGTCTGGTGGCAAGAAAACCTGCTTCTAGGAGGTTGTCAAGTGTTTTCGCTCGACGATTCCATTGTTGGGTGGTTGGTTTGGCCCTTGTTCCTGTAACTCGAATGCTATCCCGGTATATCCCATTTTAATTTTACACCATTGTGAACCTTACGCCTTTTTTACACTCTGATCGACGTTCTCGACATTGAAAAATCTTCATAAACTAAATCACACGTGTATATGTTGACATTTAAGAGATATACAGTCAAGAAAATCAAGGGCAATGGTGATATATATGCGGATTAGACACCAAAAAAAACACTCAACAAATGGCTACAATTTAAGGAATGTGTATAGTGACGGCATCAGATTCCTAATTGATAGAGAAAGGTCTGGTGGCAAGAAAAGCTGCTTCTAGGCGGTTGTCAAGTGTTTTCGCTCGACGATTCCATTCTTGGATGGTTGGTTTGGCCCTTGTTCCTGTAACTCGAATCCTAGCCCGGTATATCCCATTTTAATTTTACACCATTGTGAAACTTACGCCTTTTTTACTCTCTGATCGAGGTTCTCAGCATTGAAAAATCTTCGTAAACTAAATCACACGTGTATATGTTGACATTTAAGAAATATACAGTCAAGAAAATCAAGGGCAATGGTGATATATATGCGGATTAGACACCAAAAGAAAAATACTCAACAAATGGCTACAATTTAAGGAAAGTGTTTAGTGACGGCATCAGATTCCTAATTGATGGAGAAAGGTCTGGTGGCAATAAAAGCTGCTTCTAGGAGGTTGTCAAGTGTTTTCGCTAGACGATTCCATTCTTGGGTGGTTGGTTTAGCCCTTGTTCCTGTAACTCGAATCCTAGCCCGGTATATCCCATTTTAATTTTACACCATTGTGAACCTTACGCCTTTTTTACTCTCGGATTGAGGTTCTCGGCATTGAAAAATCATTGTAAACTAAATCACACGTGTATATGTTGACATTTAAGAGATATACAGTCAAGAAAATTAAGGGCAATAGTGATATATATGCGGATTAGACACCAAAAAAAACACTCAACAAATGGCTACAATTTAAGGAATGTGTTTAGTGACGGCATCAGATTCCTAATTGATGGAGAAAGGTCTGGTGGTAGCAAGAAAAGCTGCTTCTAGGAGGTTGTCAAGTGTTTTCGCTCGACGATTCCATTCTTGGGTGGTTGGTTTGGCCCTTGTTCCTGTAACTCGAATCCTAGCCCGGTATATCCCATTTTAATTTTACACCATTGTGAACCTTACACCTTTTTTACTCTCTGATCGAGGTTCTCGACATTGAAAAATCTTCATAAACTGAATCACACGTGTATATGTTGACATTTAAGAGATATACAGTCAAGAAAATCAAGGGCAATGGTGATATATATATGCGGATTAGACACCAAAAAAAAACACTCAACAAATGGCTACAATTTAAGGAATGTGTTTATTAACGGCATCAGATTCCAAATTGATGGAGAAAGGGCTGGTGGCAAGAAAAGCTACTTCTCGGAGGTTGTCAAGTCTTTTCACTCGAAGATTCCATTCTTGGGTGGTTGGTTTGGCCCTTTTTACTGTAACTCGAATTCTATCCCGGTATATCCCATTTTAATTTTACACCATTGTGAACCTTACGCCTTTTTTTACTCTCTGATCGACGTTCTCGGCATTGAAAAATCTTCGTAAACTAAATCACACGTGTATATGTTGACATTTAATAGATATACAGTCAAGAAAATCAAGGGCAATGGTGTTATATATGCGGATTAGACACCAAAAAAAACACTCAACAAATGGCTACAATTTAAGGAATGTGTTTAGTGACGACATCAGATTCCTAATTGATGGATAAAGGTCTGGTGGCAAGAAAAGCCGCTTCTAGGAGGTTGTCAAGTGTTTTCACTCGACAATTCCATTCTTTGGTGGTTGGTTTGGCCCTTGTTCCTGTAACTCGAATCCTAGCATGGTATATCCCTTTTTAATTTTACACCATTGTTAACCTTACACCTTTTTTACTCTCTGATCGAGGTTCTCGGCATTGAAAATCTTCGTAAACTAAATCACACGTGTATATGTTGACATTTAAGAGATATACAGTTAAGAAAATCAAGGGCAATGGTGATATATATGCGGATTAGACACCAAAAAAAAACACTCAACAAATGGCTACAATTTAAGGAAAGTGTTTAGTGACGGCATCAGATTCCTAATTGATGGAGAAAGGTCTCGTGGTAATAAAAGCTGCTTCTAGGAGGTTGTCAAGTGTTTTCGCTCGACGATTCCATTCTTGGGTGGTTGGTTTGACCCTTGTTCCTGTAACTCGAATCCTAGCCCGGTATATCCCATTTTAATTTTACACCATTGTGAACCTTACGCCTTTTTTACTCTCGGATCGAGGTTCTCGGCATTGAAAAATCATTCTAAACTAAATCAAACATGTATATGTTGACATTTAAGAGATATACAGTCAAGAAAATCAAGGGCAATAGTGATATATATGCGGATTAGACACCAAAAAAAACACTCAACAAATGGCTACAATTTTAGGAATGTGTTTAGTGACGGCATCAGATTCCTAATTGATGGAGAAAGGTCTGGTGGTAGCAAGAAAAGCTGCTTCTTGGAGGTTGTCAAGTGTTTTCGCTCGACGATTCCATTCTTGGGTGGTTGGTTTGGCCCTTGTTCCTGTAACTCGAATCCTAGCCCGGTATATCCCATTTTAATTTTACACCATTGTGAACCTTACACCTTTTTTACTCTCTGATCGAGGTTCTCGGCATTGAAAAATCTTCATAAACTAAATCACACGTGTATATGTTGACATTTAAGAGATATACAATCAATAAAATCAAGGGCAATGGTGATATATATGCGGATTAGACACCAAAAAAAACTCTCAATAAATGGCTACAATTTAAGGAATGTGTTTAGTGACGGCATCAGATTCCTAATTGATGGAGAAAGGTCTGGTAGCAAGAAAAGCTGCTTCTAGGAGGTTGTCAGGTGTTTTCGCTCGACGATTCCATTCTTGGGTGGTTGGTTTGGTCCTTGTTCCTGTAACTCGAATCCTAGCCCGGTATATCCCGTTTTAATTTTACACCATTGTGAACCTTACGCCTTTTTTACTCCCGGATCGAGGTTCTCGGCATTGAAAAATCATTGTAAACTAAATCACACGTGTATATGTTGACATTTAAGAGATATACAGTCAAGAAAATCAAGGGCAATAATGATATATATGCGGATTAGGCACCAAAAAAAAACACTCAACAAATGGCTACAATTTAAGGAATGTGTTTAGTGACGGCATCACATTCCTAATTGATGGAGAAAGGTCTGGTGGTGGCAAGAAAAGCTGCTTCAAGGAGGTTGTCAAGTGTTTTCGCTCGACGATTCCTTTCTTGGGTGGTTGGTTTGGCCCTTGTTCCTGTAACTCGAATCCTAGCCCGTTATATACCATTTTAATTTTACACCATTGTGAACCTTACACCTTTTTTACTCTCTGATCGAGGTTCTCGGCATTGAAAAATCTTCATAAACTAAATTACACGTGTATATGTTGACATTTAAGAGATATACAGTCAAGAAAATCAAGGGAAATAGTGATATATATGCGGATTAGACACAAAAAAAAACACTCAATAAATGGCTACAATTTAAGGAATGTGTTTAGTGACGACATCAGATTCCTAATTGATGGAGAAAGGTCTGGTGGCAAGAAAAGCTGCTTCTAGGAGGTTGTCAAGTGTTTTCGCTCGACGATTCCATTCTTGGGTGGTTGGTTTGGCCCTTGTTCCTTTAACTCGAATCCTAGCCCGGTATATCCCATTTTAATTTTACACCATTGTGAACCTTACGCCTTTTTTACTCTCTGATCGAGGTTCTCGGCGTCGAAAAATCTTCGTAAACTAAATCACACGTGTATATGTTGACATTTAAGAGATATACGGTCAAGATAATCAAGGGCAATGGTGATATATATGCGGATTAGACACCAAAAAAAACACTCAACAAATGGCTCCAATTTATGGAATGTGTTTAGTGACGGCATCAGATTCCTAATTGATGGAGAAAGGTCTGGTGGTAGCAAGAAAAGCTGCTTCTAGGAGGTTGTCAAGTGTTTTCGCTCGACGATTCCATTCTTGGGTGGTTGGTTTGGCCCTTGTTCCTGTAACTCGAATCCTAGCCCGGTATATCCCATTTTAATTTTACACCATTGTGAACCTTACACCTTTTTTACTCTCTGATCGAGGTTCTCGGCATTGAAAAATCTTCATAAACTAAATCACACGTGTATATGTTGACATTTAAGAGATATACAATCAATAAAATCAAGGGCAATGGTGATATATATGCGGATTAGACACCAAAAAAACTCTCAATAAATGGCTACAATTTAAGGAATGTGTTTAGTGACGGCATCAGATTCCTAATTGATGGAGAAAGGTCTGGTAGCAAGAAAAGCTGCTTCTAGGAGGTTGTCAGGTGTTTTCGCTCGACGATTCCATTCTTGGGTGGTTGGTTTGGCCCTTGTTCCTGTAACTCGAATCCTAGCCCGGTATATCCCGTTTTAATTTTACACCATTGTGAACCTTACGCCTTTTTTACTCCCGGATCGAGGTTCTCGGCATTGAAAAATCATTGTAAACTAAATCACACGTGTATATGTTGACATTTAAGAGATATACGGTCAAGAAAATCAAGGGCAATGGTGATATATATGCGGATTAGACACCAAAAAAAACACTCAACAAATGGCTCCAATTTATGGAATGTGTTTAGTGACGGCATCAGATTCCTAATTGATGGAGAAATGTCTGGTGGCAAGAAAAGCTGCTTCTAGGAGGTTGTCAAGTGTTTTCGCTCGATGATTCCATTCTTGGGTGGTTGGTTTGGCCCTTGTTCCGGTAACTCGAATCCTAGCCCGGTATATCCCATTTTAATTTTACACCATTGTGAACCTTACGCCTTTTTTACTCTCGGATCGAGGTTCTCGGCATTGAAAAATCATTGTAAACTAAATCACATATGTATATGTTGACATTTAAGAGATATACAGTCAAGAAAATCAAGGGCAATAGTGATATATATGCGGATTAGACACCAAAAAAAACACTCAACAAATGGCTACAATTTAAGGAATGTGTTTAGTGACGGCATCAGATTCCTAATTGATGGAGAAAGGTCTGGTTGTAGCAAGAAAAGCTGCTTCTAGGAGGTTGTGAAGTGTTTTCGTTCGACGATTCCATTCTTGGGTGGTTGGTTTGGCCCTTGTTCCTGTAACTCGAATCCTAGCCCGGTATATCCCATTTTAATTTTACACCACTGTGAACCTTACACCTTTTTTACTCTCTGATCGAGGTTCTCGGCATTGAAAAATCTTCATAAACTAAATCACACGTGTATATGTTGACATTTAAGAGATATACAATCAATAAAATCAAGGGCAATGGTGATATATGTGCGGATTAGACATAAAAAAAAAACACTCAATAAATGGCTACAATTTAAGGAATGTGTTTAGTGACGGCATCAGATTCCTAATTGATGGAGAAAGGTCTGGTGGCAAGAAAAGCAGCTTCTAGGAGGATGTCAGGTGTTTTCGCTCGACGATTCCATTCTTGGGTGGTTGGTTTGGCCCTCGTTCCTGTAACTCGAATCCTAGCCCGGTATATCCCGTTTTAATTTTATACCATTGTGAACCTTACGCCTTTTTTACTCCCGGATCGAGGTTCTCGGCATTGAAAAATCATTGTAAACTAAATCACACGTGTATATGTTGATATTTAAGAGATATACAGTCAAGAAAATCAAGGGCAATAGTGATATATATGCGGATTAGGCACCAAAAAAAACACTCAACAAATGGCTACAATTTAAGGAATGTGTTTAGTGACGGCATCACATTCTTAATTGATGGAGAAAGGTCTGGTGGTGGCAAGAAAAGCTGCTTCAAGGAGGTTGTCAAGTGTTTTCGCTCGACGATTCCATTCTTGGGTGGTTGGTTTGGCCCTTGTTCCTATAACTCGAATCCTAGCCCGGTATATCCCATTTTAATTTTACACCATTGTGAACCTTACACCTTTTTTACTCTCTGATCGAGGTTCTCAGCATTGAAAAATCTTCGTAAACTAAATCACACGTGTATATGTTGACATTTAAGAGATATACAGTCAAGAAAATCAAGGGCAATAGTGATATATATGCGGATTAGACACCAAAAAAAAAACACTCAATAAATGACTTCAATTTAAGGAATGTGTTTAGTGACGGCATCAGATTCCTAATTGATAGAGAAAGGTCTGGTGGCAAGAAAAGCTGCTTCTAGGAGGTTGTCAAGTGTTTTCGCTCGAGGATTCCATTCTTGGGTGGTTGGTTTGGCCCTTGTTCCTGTAACTCGAATCCTAGCCCGGTATATCCCATTTTAATTTTACACCATTGTGAACCTTACACCTTTTTTACTCTCTGATCGAGGTTCTCGGCATTGAAAAATCTTCGTAAACTAAATCACACATGTATATGTTGACATTTAAGAGATATACAGTTAAGAAAATCAAGGGCAATGGTGATATATATGCGGATTAGACACCAAAAAAAAACACTCAACAAATGGCTATAATTTAAGGAATTTGTATAGTGACGGCATCAGATTCCTAATTGATGGAGAAAGGTCTGGTCGTAAGAAAAGCTGCTTCTAGGAGGTTGTCAAGTGTTTTCGCTCGACGATTCCATTCTTGGGTGGTTGGTTTGGCCATTGTTCCTGTAACTCAAATCCTAGCACGGTATATCCCATTTTAATTTTACACCATTGTGAACCTTACACCTTTTTTACTCTCTGATCGAGGTTCTCGGCATTGAAAAATCTTCGTAAACTAAATCACACATGTATATGTTGACATTTAAGAGATATACAGTTAAGAAAATCAAGGGCAATGGTGATATATATGCGGATTAGACACCCAAAAAAAAACACTCAACAAATGGCTATAATTTAAGGAATTTGTTTAGTGACGGCATCAGATTCCTAATTGATGGAGAAAGGTCTGGTCGTAAGAAAAGCTGCTTCTAGGAGGTTGTCAAGTGTTTTCGCTCGACGATTCCATTCTTGGGTGGTTGGTTTGGCCATTGTTCCTGTAACTCAAATCCTAGCACGGTATATCCCATTTTAATTTTACACCATTGTGAACCTTACACCTTTTTTACTCTCTGATCGAGGGTCTCGGCATTGAAAAATCTTCGTAAACTAAATCACACATGTATATGTTGACATTTAAGAGATATACAGTTAAGAAAATCAAGGGCAATGGTGATATATATGCGGATTAGACACCCAAAAAAAAACACTCAACAAATGGCTATAATTTAAGGAATTTGTTTAGTGACGGCATCAGATTCCTAATTGATGGAGAAAGGTCTGGTCGTAAGAAAAGCTGCTTCTAGGAGGTTGTCAAGTGTTTTCGCTCGACGATTCCATTCTTGGGTGGTTGGTTTGGCCGTTGTTCCTGTAACTCAAATCCTAGCACGGTATATCCCATTTTAATTTTACACCATTGTGAACCATACGCCTTTTTTACTCTCTGATCGAGGTTCTCGGCATTGAAAAATCTTCGTAAACTAAATCACACATGTATATGTTGACATTTAAGAGATATACAGTCAAGAAAATCAAGGGCAATAGTGATATATATGGGGATTAGAGACCAAAAAAAACATTCAATAAATGGCTACAATTTAAGGAATGTGTTTAGTGACGACATCAGATTCCTAATTGATGGAGAAAGGTCTGGTGGCAAGAAAACCTGCTTCTAGGAGGTTGTCAAGTGTTTTCGCTCGACAATTCCATTCTTTGGTGGTTGGTTTGGACCTTGTTCTGTAACTCGAATCCTAGCCCGGTATATCCCATTTTAATTTTACACCATTGTTAACCTTACGCCTTTTTTACTCTCTGATCGAGGTTCTCGGCATTGAAAAATCTTCGTAAACTAAATCACACGTGTATATGTTGACATTTAAGAGATATACAGTTAAGAAAATCAAGGGCAATGGTGATATACATGCGGATTAGACACCAAAAAAAAACTCAACAAATGGCTACAATTTATGGAATGTATTTAGTGACGGCATCAAATTCCTAATTGATGGAGAAAGGTCTGGTGGCAAGAAAAGCTGCTTCTAGGAGGTTGTCAAGTGTTTTCGCTCGACAATTACATTCTTTGGTGGTTGGTTTGGCCCTTGTTCCTGTAACTCGAATCCTAGCCCGGTATATCCCATTTTAATTTTACACCATTGTTAACCTTACGCCTTTTTTACTCTATGATCGAGGTTCTCGGCATTGAAAAATCTTCGTAAACTAAATCACACGTGTATATGTTGACATTTAAGAGATATACAGTTAAGAAAATCAAGGGCAATGGTGATATATATGCGGATTAGACACCCAAAAAAAACACTCAACAAATGGCTACAATTTAAGGAATGTGTTTAGTGACGACATCAGACTCCTAATTGATGGAGAAAGGTCTGGTCGTAAGAAAAGCTGCTTCTTGGAGGTTGTCAAGTGTTTTCGCTCGACGATTCCATTCTTGGGTGGTTGGTTTGGCCCTTGTTCCTGTAACTCGAATCCTATCCCGATATATCCCATTTTAATTTTACACCATTGTGAACCTTACGCCTTTTTTACTCTCTGATCGAGGTTCTCGGCATTGAAAAATCTTTGTAAACTAAATCACACGTGTATATGTTGACATTTAAGAGATATACAGTCAAGAAAATCAAGGGTAATGGTGATATTTATTCAGATTAGACACCAAAAAAAAAAACACTCAACAAATGGCTACAATTTAATGAATGTGTTTATTGACGGCATCAGATTCCTAATTGATGGAGAAAGGTCTGGTGGCAAGATATGAATGGTCGTAAGAAAAGCTGCTTCTTGGAGGTTGTCAAGGGTTTTCGATTGACGATTCCATTCTTGGGTGGTTGGTTTGGCCCTTGTTCCTGTAACTCGAATTCTATCCCGGTATATCCCATTTTAATTTACACCATTGTGAACCTTACGCCTTTTTTACTCTCTGATCGAGGTTCTCGGCATTGAAAAATCTTCGTAAACTAAATCACACGTGTATATGTTGACATTTAAGATATATACAGTTAGGGAAATCAAGGGCAATGGTGATATATATGCGGATTAGACACCCAAAAAAAAAAACACTCAACAAATGGCTATAATTTAAGGAATGTGTTTAGTGACGGCATCAGATTCCTAATCGATGGAGAAAGGTCTGGTCGTAAGAAAAGCTGCTTCTAGGAGGTTGTCAAGTGTTTTCGCTCGACGATTCCATTCTTGGGCGGTTGGTTTGGCCCTTGTTCCTGTAACTCAAATCCTAGCATGGTATATCCAATTTTAATTTTACACCATTGTGAACCATACGCCTTTTTTTACTCTCTGATCGAGGTTCTCGGCATTGAAAAATCTTCGTAAACTAAATCACACGTGTATATGTTGACATTTAAGAGATATACAGTCAAGAAAATCAAGTGCAATGGTGATATATATGCAGATTAGACACCAAAAAAAACACTTAACAAATGGCTACGATTTAATGAATGTGTTTATTGACGGCATCAGATTGCAAATTGATGGAGAAAGGTCTGGTGGCAAGAAAAGCTGCTACTAGGAGGTTGTCAAGTGTTTTCGATCGACGATTCCATTTTTGGGTGGTTGGTTTGGCCCTCGTACCTGTAACTCGAATCCTATCCCGGTATATCCCATTTTAATTTTACACCATTGTGAACCTTACGCGTTTTTTACTCTCTGATCGAGGTTCCCGGCATTGAAAAATCTTCATAAACTAAATCACACGTGTATATGTTGACATTTAAGAGATATACAGTCAAGAAAATCAAGGGAAATAGTGATATATATGCGGATTAGACACAAAAAAAAACACTCAATAAATGGCTACAATTTAAGGAATGTGTTTAGTGACGGCATCAGATTCCTAATTGATGGAGAAAGGTCTGGTGGCAAGAAAAGCTGCTTCTAGGAGGTTGTCAAGTGTTTTCGCTCGACGATTCCATTATTGGGTGGTTGGTTTGGCCCTTGTTCCTGCAACTCGAATCCTAGCCCGGTATATCCCATTTTAATTTTACACCAACCTTACGCCTTTTTTACTCTCTGATCGAGGTTCTCGGGGTCGAAAAATCGTCGTAAACTAAATCACACGTGTATATGTTCACATTTAAGAGATATACGGTCAAGAAAATCAAGGACAATGGTGATATATATGCGGATTAGACACCAAAAAAAAACTCAACAAATGGCTCCAATTTATGGAATGTGTTTAGTGACGGCATCAGATTCCTAATTGATGGAGAAAGGTCTAGTGGCAAGAAAAGCTTCTTCTAGGAGGTTGTCAAGTGTTTTCGCTCAATGATTCCATTCTTGGGTTGTTGGTTTGGCCCTTGTTCCGGTAACTCGAATCCTAGCCCGGTATATCCCATTTTAATTTTACACCACTGTGAACCTTACACCGTTTTTACTCTCTGATCGAGGTTCTCGGCATTGAAAAATCTTCATAAACTAAATCACACGTGTATATGTTGACATTTAAGAGATATACAATCAATAAAATCAAGGGCAATGGTGATATATATGCGGATTAGACACCAAAAAAAAACACTCAATAAATGGCTACAATTTAAGGAATGTGTTTAGTGACGGCATCAGATTCCTAATTGATGGAGAAAGGTCTGGTGGCAAGAAAAGCAGCTTCTAGGAGGATGTCAGGTGTTTTCGCTCGACGATTCCATTCTTGGGTGGTTGGTTTGGCCCTCGTTCCTGTAACTCGAATTCTAGCCCGGTATATCCCGTTTTAATTTTATACCATTGTGAACCTTACGCCTTTTTTACTCCCGGATCGAGGTTCTCGGCATTGAAAAATCATTGTAAACTAAATCACACGTGTATATGTTGATATTTAAGAGATATACAGTCAAGCAAATCAAGGGCAATAGTGATATATATGCGGATTAGGCACCAAAAAAAACACTCAACAAATGGGTACAATTTAAGGAATGTGTTTAGTGACGGCATCACATTCCTAATTGATGGAGAAAGGTCTGGTGGTGGCAAGAAAAGCTGCTTCAAGGAGGTTGTCAAGTGTTTTCGCTCGACGATTCCATTCTTGGGTGGTTGGTTTGGCCCTTGTTCCTATAACTCGAATCCTAGCCCGGTATATCCCATTTTAATTTTACACCATTGTGAACCTTACACCTTTTTTACTCTCTGATTGAGGTTCTCGGCATTGAAAAATCTTCATAAACTAAATCACACGTGTATATGTTGATATTGAAGAGATATACAGTCAAGAAAATCAAGGGCAATAGTGATATATATGCGGATTAGACACCAAAAAAAAACACTGAATAAATGGCTACAATTTAAGGAATGTGTTTAGTGACGGCATCAGATTCCTAATTGATGGAGAAAGGTCTGGTGGCAAGAAAAGCTGCTTCTAGGAGGTTGTCAAGTGTTTTCGCTTGAGGATTCCATACTTGGGTGGTTGGTTTGGCCCTTGTTCCTGTAACTCGAACCTAGCCCGGTATATCCCATTTTAATTTTACACCATTGTGAACCTTACGCATTTTTTACTCTCTGATCGAGGTTCTCGGCGTCGAAAAATCTTCGTAAACTAAATCACACGTGTATACGTTGACATTTAAGAGATATACGGTCAAGAAAATCAAGGGCAATGGTGATATATATGCGGATTAGACACAAAAAAAAACACTCAACAAATGGCTCCAATTTATGGAATGTGTTTAGTGACGGCATCAGATTCCTAATTGATGGAGAAAGGTCTGGTGGCAAGAAAAGGTGCTTCTAGGAGGTTGTCAAGTGTTTTCGCTCGACAATTCCATTCTTTGGTGGTTGGTTAGCCGTTGTTCTGTAACTCGAATCCTAGCCCGTTATATCCCATTTTAATTTTACACCATTGTTAACCTTACGCCTTTTTTACTCTCTGATCGAGGTTCTCGGCATTGAAAAATCTTGGTAAACTAAATCACACGTGTATATGTTGACACTTAAGAGATATACAGTCAAGAAAATCAAGGGAAATGGTGATATATATGCGGATTAGACACCAAAAAAAAACACTCAACAAATGGCTCCAATTTATGGAATGTGTTTTGTGACGGCATCAGATTCCTAATTGATGGAGAAAGGTCTGGTGGCAAGAAAAGCTGCTTCTAGGAGGTTGTCAAGTGTTTTCGCTCGACAATTCCATTCTTTGGTGGTTGGTTTGGCCCTTGTTCTGTAACTCGAATCCTAGCCCGGTATATCCCATTTTAATTTTACACCATTGTTAACCTTAGGACTTTTTTACTCTCTGATCGAGGTTCTCGGCATTGAAAAATCTTCGTAAACTAAATCACACGTGTATATGTTGACATTTAAGAGATATACAGTTAAGAAAATCAAGGGCAATGGTGATATATATGCGGATTAGACACCAAAAAAAACACTCAACAAATGGCTTCAATTTATGGAATGTGTTTAGTGACGGCATCGGATTCCTAATTGATGGAGAAAGGAATGGTGGCAAGAAAAGCTGCTTCTAGGAGGTTGTCAAGTGTTTTCGCTTGACAATTCCATTCTTTGGTGGTTGGTTTGGCCCTTGTTCCTGTAACTCAAATCCTAGCCAGGTATATCCCATTTTAATTTTACACCATTGTTAACCTTACGCCTTTTTTACTCTCTGATCAAGGTTCTCGGTATTGAAAAATCTTCGTAAACTAAATCACACGTGTATATGTTGACATTTAAGAGATATATAGTTAAGAAAATCAAGGGCAATGGTGATATATATGCGGATTAGACACCCAAAAAAAAACACTCAACAAATGGCTATAATTTAAGGAATGTGTTTAGTGACGGCATCAGATTCCTAATTGATGGAGAAAGGTCTGGTGGTAAGAAAAGCTGCTTCTAGGAGGTTGTCAAGTGTTTTCGCTCGACGATTCCATTCTTGGGTGGTTGGTTTGGCCCTTGTTCCTGTAACTCAGATCCTTGCACGGTATATCCCATTTTAATTTTACACCATTGTGAACCATACGCCTTTTTACCTCTCTGATCGAGGTTCTCGGCATTGAAAAATCTTCGTAAACTAAATCACACGTGTATATGTTGACATTTAAGAGATATACAGTCAAGAAAATCAAGGGCAATGGTGATATATATGCAGATTAGACACCAAAAAAAAAACAATCAACAAATGGCTACAATTTAATGAATGTGTTTATTGACGGCATCAGATTCCTAATTGATAGAGAAAGGTCTGGTGGCAAGAAAAGCTGCTACTAGGAGGTTGTCAAGTGTTTTCGATCGACGATTCCATTCTTGGGTAGTTGGTTTGGCCCTTGTTCCTGTAACTCGAATCCTATCCCGATATATCCCATTTTAATTTTACACCATTGTGAACCTTACGCCTTTTTTACTCTCGGATCGAGGTTCTCGGCATTGAAAAATCATTGTAAACTAAATCACACGTGTATATGTTGACATTTAAGAGATATACAGTCAAGAAAATCAAGGGCAATAGTGATATATATGCGGATTAGACACCAAAAAAAACACTCAACAAATGGCTACAATTTAAGGAATGTGTTTAGTGACGGCATCAGAATCCTAATTGATGGAGAAAGGTCTGGTGGTAGCAAGAAAAGCTGCTTCTAGGAGGTTGTCAAGTGTTTTCGCTCGACGATTCCATTCTTGGGTGGTTGGTTTGGCCCATGTTCCTGTAACTCGAATCCTAGCCCGGTATATCCCATTTTAATTTTACACCACTGTGAACCTTACACCTTTTTTACTCTCTGATCGAGGTTCTCGGCGTTGAAAAATCTTCATAAACTAAATCACACGTGTATATGTTGACATTTAAGAGATATATAATCAATAAAATCAAGGGCAATGGTGATATATATGCGGATTAGACACAAAAAAAAACACTCAATAAATGGCTACAATTTAAGGAATGTGTTTAGTGACGGCATCAGATTCCTAATTGATGGAGAAAGGTCTGGTGGCAAGAAAAGCAGCTTCTAGGAGGATGTCAGGTGTTTTCGCTCGACGATTCCATTCTTGGGTGGTTGGTTTGGCCCTCGTTCCTGTAACTCGAATTCTAGCCCGGTATATCCCGTTTTAATTTTATACCATTGTGAACTTTACGCCTTTTTTACTCCCGGATCGAGGTTCTCGGCATTGAAAAATCATTGTAAACTAAATCACACGTGTATATGTTGATATTTAAGAGATATACAGTCAAGAAAATCAAGGGCAATAGTGATATATATGCGGATTAGGCACCAAAAAAAACACTCAACAAATGGGTACAATTTAAGGAATGTGTTTAGTGACGGCATCACATTCCTAATTGATGGAGAAAGGTCTGGTGGTGGCAAGAAAAGCTGCTTCAAGGAGGTTGTCAAGTGTTTTAGCTCGACGATTCCATTCTTGGGTGGTTGGTTTGGCCCTTATTCCTATAACTTGAATCCTAGCCCGGTATATCCCATTTTAATTTTACACCATTGTGAACCTTACACCTTTTTTACTCTCTGATCGAGGTTCTCGGCATTGAAAAATCTTCATAAACTCAATCACACGTGTATATGTTGACATTTAAGAGATATACAGTCAAGAAAATCAAGGGCAATAGTGATATATATGCGGATTAGACACCAAAAAAAAAAACACTCAATAAATGGTTACAATTTAAGGAATGTGTTTAGTGACGGCATCAGATTCCTAATTGATGGAGAAAGGTCTGGTGGCAAGAAAAGCTGCTTCTAGGAGGTTGTCAAGTGTTTTCGCTTGAGGATTCCATTCTTGGGTGGTTGGTTTGGCCCTTGTTCCTGTAACTCGAATCCTAGCCCGGTATATCCCATTTTAATTTTACACCATTGTGAACCTTACGCATTTTTTACTCTCTGATCGAGGTTCTCGGCGTCGAAAAATCTTCGTAAACTAAATCACATGTGTATATGTTGACATTTAAGAGATATACGGTCAAGAAAATCAAGGGCAATGGTGATATATATGCGGATTAGACACAAAAAAAAAACACTCAACAAATGGCTCCAATTTATGGAATGTGTTTAGTGACGGCATCAGATTCCTAATTGATGGAGAAAGGTCTGGTGGCAAGAAAAGGTGCTTCTAGGAGGTTGTCAAGTGTTTTCGCTCGACAATTCCATTCTTTGGTGGTTGGTTGGCCCTTGTTCTGCAACTCGAATCCTAGCCCGGTATATCCCATTTTAATTTTACACCATTGTTAACCTTACGCCTTTTTTACTCTCTGATCGAGGTTCTCGGCATTGAAAAATCTTGGTAAACTAAATCACACGTGTATATGTTGACACTTAAGAGATATACGGTCAAGAAAATCAAGGGCAATGGTGATATATATGCGGATTAGACACCAAAAAAAACACTCAACAAATGGCTCCAATTTATGGAATGTGTTTTGTGACGGCATCAGATTCCTAATTGATGGAGAAAGTTCTGGTGGCAAGAAAAGCTGCTTCTAGGAGGTTGTCAAGTGCTTTCGCTCGACAATTCCATTCTTTGGTGGTTGGTTTGGCCCTTGTTCTGTAACTCGAATCCTAGCCCGGTATATCCCATTTTAATTTTACACCATTGTTAACCTTAGGCCTTTTTTACTCTCTGATCGAGGTTCTCGGCATTGAAAAATCTTCGTAAACTAAATCACACGTGTATATGTTGACATTTAAGAGATACACAGTTAAGAAAATCAAGGGCAATGGTGATATATATGCGGATTAGACACCAAAAAAAACACTCAACAAATGGCTTCAATTTATGGAATGTGTTTAGTGACGGCATCGGATTCCTAATTGATGGAGAAAGGTCTGGTGGCAAGAAAAGATGCTTCTAGGAGGTTGTCAAGTGTTTTCGCTTGACAATTCCATTCTTTGGTGGTTGGTTTGGCCCTTGTTCCTGTAACTCAAATCCTAGCCAGGTATATCCCATTTTAATTTTACACCATTGTTAACCTTACGCCTTTTTTACTCTCTGATCGAGGTTCTCGGTATTGAAAAATCTGCGTAAACTAAATCACACGTGTATATGTTGACATTTAAGAGATATCTAGTTAAGAAAATCAAGGGCAATGGTGATATATATGCGGATTAGACACCCAAAAAAAAACACTCAACAAATGGCTATAATTTAAGGAATGTGTTTAGTGACGGCATCAGATTCCTAATTGATGGAAAAGGTCTGGTCGTAAGAAAAGCTGCTTCTAGGAGGTTGTCAAGTGTTTTCGCTCGACGATTCCATTCTTGGGTGGTTGGTTTGGCCCTTGTTCCTGTAACTCAAATCCTTGCACGGTATATCCCATTTTAATTTTACACCATTGTGAACCATACGCCTTTTTTACTCTCTGATCGAGGTTCTCGGGATTGAAAAATCTTTGTAAACTAAATCACACGTGTATATGTTTACATTTAAGAGATATACAGTCAAGAAAATCAAGGGCAATGGTGATATATATGCAGATTAGACACCAAAAAAAAACAATCAACAAATGGCTACAATTTAATGAATATGTTTATTGATGGCATCAGATTCCTAATTGATAGAGAAAGGTCTGGTGGCAAGAAAAGCTACTACTAGGAGGTTGTCAAGTGTTTTCGATCGACGATTCCATTCTTGGGTGGTTGGTTTGGCCCTTGTTCCTGTAACTCGAATCCTATCCCGGTATATCCCATTTTAATTTTACACCATTGTTAACCTTACGCCTTTTTTCTCTCTGATCGAGGTTCTCGGCATTGAAAAATCTTCGTAAACTAAATCGCACATGTATATGTTGACATTTAAGAGATATACAGTTAAGAAAATCAAGGGCAATGGTGATATATATGCGGATTAGACACCAAAAAAAAAACACTCAACAAATGGCTATAATTTAAGGAATGTGTTTAGTGACGGCATCAGATTCCTAATTGATGGAGAAAGGTCTGGTCGTAAGAAAAGCTGCTTCTAGGAGGTTGTCAAGTGTTTTCGCTCGACGATTCCATTCTTGGGTGGTTGGTTTGGCCATTGTTCCTGTAACTCAAATCCTAGCACGGTATATCCCATTTTAATTTTACACCATTGTGAACCATACGCCTTTTTTACTCTCTGATCGAGGTTCTCGGCATTGAAAAATCTTTGTAAACTAAATCACACATGTATATGTTGACATTTAAGAGATATACAGTCAAGAAAATCAAGGGCAATAGTGATATATATTCGGATTAGACACCAAAAAAAAACCCTCAATAAATGGCTACAATTTAAGGAATGTGTTTAGTGATGACATCAGATTCCTAATTGATGGAGAAAGGTCTCGTGGCAAGAAAAGCTGCTTCTAGGAGGTTGTCAAGTGTTTTCGCTCGACAATTCCATTCTTTGGTGGTTGGTTTGGCCCTTGTTCTGTAACTCGAATCCTAGCCCGGTATATCCCATTTTAATTTTACACCATTGTTAACCTTACGCCTTTTTTAATCTCTGATCGAGGTTCTCGGCATTGAAAAATCTTCGTAAACTAAATCACACGTGTATATGTTGACATTTAAGAGATATACAGTTAAGAAAATCAAGGGCAACGGTGATATATATGCGGATTAGACACCCAAAAAAAAACACACAACAAATGGCTATAATTTAAGGAATGTGTTTAGTGACGGCATCAGATTCCTAATTGATGGAGAAAGGTCTGGTCGTAAGAAAAGCTGCTACTAGGAGGTTGTCAAGTATTTTCGCTCGACGATTCGATTCTTTGTTGGTTGGTTTGGCCCTTGTTCCTGTAACTCAAATCCTAGCACGGTATATCCCATTTTAATTTTACACCATTGTGAACCGTACGCCTTTTTTACTCTCAGATCGAGGTTCTCGGCGTTGAAAAATCTTCGTAAACTAAATCACACGTGTATATGTTGACATATAAGAGATATACAGTCAAGAAAATCAAGGGCAATGGTGATAGACATGCAGATTAGACACAAAAAAAAACACTCAACAAATGGCTACAATTTAAGGAATGTGTTTATTGACGGCAAAAGATTCCTAGTGATGGAGAAAGGTCTGGTGGCAAGAAAAGCTGCTTCTAGGAGGTTGTCAAGTGTTTTCGATCGACGATTCCATTCTTGGGTGGTTGGTTTGGCCCTTGTTCCTGTAACTCGAATCCTATCCCGGTATATCCCATTTTAATTTTACACCATTGTGAACTTTACGCCTTTTTTACTCTCTGATCGAGGTTCTCGGCATTAAAAAATCTTCGTAAACTAAATCACACGTGTATATGTTGACATTTAAGAGATATACAGTCAAGAAAATCAAGGGCAATATTGATATATATGCGGATTAGACACCAAAAAAACACTCAATAAATGGCTACAATTTAAGAAATGTGTTTAGTGACGACATCAGATTCCTAATTGATGGAGAAAGGTCTGGTGGCAAGAAAAGCTGCTTCTAAGAGGTTGTCAAGTGTTTTCGCTCGACAATTCCATTCTTTGGTGGTCGGTTTGGCCCTTGTTCTGTAACTCGAATCCTAGCCCGGTATATCCCATTTTAATTTTACACCATTGTTAACCTTACGCCTTTTTTACTCTCTGATCGAGGTTCTCGGCATTGAAAAATCTTCGTAAACTAAATCACACGTGTATATGTTGACATTTAAGAGATATACAGTTAAGAAAATCAAGGGCAATGGTGATATATATGCGGATTAGACACCAAAAAAAACACTCAACAAATGGCTACAATTTATGGAATGTGTTTAGTGACGGCATCAGATTCCTAATTGATGGAGAAAGGTCTGGTGGCAAGAAAAGCTGCTTCTAGGAGGTTGTCAAGTGTTTTCGCTCGACAATTCCATTCTTTGGTGGTTGGTTTGGCACTTGTTCCTGTAACTCGAATCCTAGCCCGGTATATCCCATTTTAATTTTACACCATTGTTAACCTTACGCCTTTTTTAATCTCTGATCGAGGTTCTCGGCATTGAAAAATCTTCGTAAACTAAATCACACGTGTATATGTTGACATTTAAGAGATATACAGTTAAGAAAATCAAGGGCAATGGTGATATATATGCGGATTAGACACCCAAAAAAAACACTCAACAAATGGCTATAATTTAAGGAATGTGTTTAGTGACGGCATCAGATTCCTAACTGATGGAGAAAGGTCTGGTCGTAAGAAAAGCATCTACTAGGAGGTTGTCAAGTGTTTTCACTCGAAGATTCCATTCTTGGGTGGTTGGTTTGGCCCTTGTTCCTGTAACTCAAATCCTAGCACGGTATATCTCATTTTTATTTTACACCATTGTGAACCATACGCCTTTTTTACTCTCTGATCGAGGTTCTCGACATTGAAAAATCTTCGTAAACTAAATCACACGTGTATATGTTGACATTTAAGAGATATACAGTTAAGAAAATCAAGGGCAATGGTGATATATATGCGGATTAGACACCAAAAAAAAAAACACTCAACAAATGGCTATAATTTAAGGAATGTGTTTAGTGACGGCATCAGATTCCTAATTGATGGAGAAAGGTCTGGTCGTAAGAAAAGCTGCTACTAGGAGGTTGTCAAGTGTTATCGCTCGACGATTCCATTCTTGGTTGGTTGGTTTGGCCCTTGTTCCTGTAACTCAAATCCTAGCACGGTATATCCCATTTTAATTTTACACCATTGTGAACCGTACGCCTTTTTTACTCTCAGATCGAGGTTCTCGGCATTGAAAAATCTTCGTAAACTAAATCACACGTGTATATGTTGACATATAAGAGATATACAGTCAAGAAAATCAAGGGCAATGGTGATAGACATGCAGATTAGACACAAAAAAAAAACACTCAACAAATGGCTACAATTTAAGGAATGTGTTTATTGACGGCATAAGATTCCTAGTGATGGAGAAAGGTCTGGTGGCAAGAAAAGCTGCTTCTAGGAGGTTGTCAAGTGTTTTCGATCGACGATTCCATTCTTGGGTGGTTGGTTTGGCCCTTGTTCCTGTAACTCGAATCCTATCCCGGTATATCCCATTTTAATTTTACACCATTGTGAACTTTACGCCTTTTTTACTCTCTGATCGAGGTTCTCGGCATTAAAAAATCTTCGTAAACTAAATCACACGTGTATATGTTGACATTTAAGAGATATACAGTCAAGAAAATCAAGGGCAATATTGATATATATGCGGATTAGACACCAAAAAAACACTCAATAAATGGCTACAATTTAAAAAATGTGTTTAGTGACGACATCAGATTCCTAATTGATGGAGAAAGGTCTGGTGGCAAGAAAAGCTGCTTCTAAGAGGTTGTCAAGTGTTTTCGCTCGACAATTCCATTCTTTGGTGGTCGGTTTGGCCCTTGTTCTGTAACTCGAATCCTAGCCCGGTATATCCCATTTTAATTTTACACCATTGTTAACCTTACGCCTTTTTTACTCTCTGATCGAGGTTCTCGGCATTGAAAAATCTTCGTAAACTAAATCACACGTGTATATGTTGACATTTAAGAGATATACAGTTAAGAAAATCAAGGGCAATGGTGATATATATGCGGATTAGACACCAAAAAAAACACTCAACAAATGACTACAATTTATGGAATGTGTTTAGTGACGGCATCAGATTCCTAATTGATGGAGAAAGGTCTGGTGGCAAGAAAAGCTGCTTCTAGGAGGTTGTCAAGTGTTTTCGCTCGACAATTCCATTCTTTGGTGGTTGGTTTGGCACTTGTTCCTGTAACTCGAATCCTAGCCCGGTATATCCCATTTTAATTTTACACCATTGTTAACCTTACGCCTTTTTTAATCTCTGATCGAGGTTCTCGGCATTGAAAAATCTTCGTAAACTAAATCACACGTGTATATGTTGACATTTAAGAGATATACAGTTAAGAAAATCAAGGGCAATGGTGATATATATGCGGATTAGACACCCAAAAAAAACACTCAACAAATGGCTATAATTTAAGGAATGTGTTTAGTGACGGCATCAGATTCCTAACTGATGGAGAAAGGTCTGGTCGTAAGAAAAGCATCTACTAGGAGGTTGTCAAGTGTTTTCACTCGAAGATTCCATTCTTGGGTGGTTGGTTTGGCCCTTGTTCCTGTAACTCAAATCCTAGCACGGTATATCTCATTTTTATTTTACACCATTGTGAACCATACGCCTTTTTTACTCTCTGATCGAGGTTCTCGACATTGAAAAATCTTCGTAAACTAAATCACACGTGTATATGTTGACATTTAAGAGATATACAGTTAAGAAAATCAAGGGCAATGGTGATATATATGCGGATTAGACACCAAAAAAAAAACACTCAACAAATGGCTATAATTTAAGGAATGTGTTTAGTGACGGCATCAGATTCCTAATTGATGGAGAAAGGTCTGGTCGTAAGAAAAGCTGCTACTAGGAGGTTGTCAAGTGTTATCGCTCGACGATTCCATTCTTGGTTGGTTGGTTTGGCCCTTGTTCCTGTAACTCAAATCCTAGCACGGTATATCCCATTTTAATTTTACACCATTGTGAACCGTACGCCTTTTTTACTCTCTGATCGAGATTCTCGGCATTGAAAAATCTTCGTAAACTAAATCACACGTGTATATGTTGACATTTAAAAGATATACAGTCAAGAAAATCAAGGGCAATGGTGATAGACATGCAGATTAGACACAAAAAAAAAACACTCAACAAATGGCTACAATTTAAGGAATGTGTTTATTGACGGCATAAGATTCCTAATGATGGAGAAAGGTCTGGTGGCAAGAAAAGCTGCTTCTAGGAGGTTGTCAAGTGTTTTCGATCGACGATTCCATTCTTGGGTGGTTGGTTTGGCCCTTGTTCCTGTAACTCGAATCCTATCCCGGTATATCCCATTTTAATTTTACACCATTGTGAACTTTACGCCTTTTTTACTCTCTGATCGAGGTTCTCGGCATTAAAAAATCTTCGTAAACTAAATCACACGTGTATATGTTGACATTTAAGAGATATACAGTCAAGAAAATCAAGGGCAATATTGATATATATGCGGATTAGACACCAAAAAAACACTCAATAAATGGCTACAATTTAAGAAATGTGTTTAGTGACGACATCAGATTCCTAATTGATGGAGAAAGGTCTGGTGGCAAGAAAAGCTGCTTCTAGGAGGTTGTCAAGTGTTTTCGCTCGACAATTCCATTCTTTGGTGGTCGGTTTGGCCCTTGTTCTGTAACTCGAATGCTAGCCCGGTATATCCCATTTTAATTTTACACCATTGTTAACCTTACGCCTTTTTTACTCTCTGATCGAGGTTCTCGACATTGAAAAATCTTCGTAAACTAAATCACACGTGTATATGTTGACATTTAAGAGATATACAGTTAAGAAAATCAAGGGCAATGGTGATATATATGCGGATTAGACACCAAAAAAAACACTCAACAAATGGCTACAATTTATGGAATGTGTTTAGTGACGGCATCAGATTCCTAATTGATGTAGAAAGGTTTGGTGGCAAGAAAAGCTGCTTCTAGGAGGTTGTCAAGTGTTTTCACTCGACAATTCCATTCTAAGGTGGTTGGTTTGGCCCTTGTTCCTGTATCTCGAATCCTAGCCCGGTATATCCCATTTTAATTTTACACCATTGTTAACCTTACGCCTTTTTTAATCTCTGATCGAGGTTCTCGGCATTAAAAATCTTCGTAAACTAAATCACACGTGTATATGTTGACATTTAAGAGATATACAGTTAAGAAAATCAAGGGCAATGGTGATATATATGCGGATTAGACACCCATAAAAAAACACTCAACAAATGGCTATAATTTAAGGAATGTGTTTAGTGACGGCATCAGATTCCTAATTGATGGAGAAAGGTCTGGTCGTAAGAAAAGCTGCTACAAGGAGGTTGTCAAGTGTTTTCGCTCGAAGATTCCATTCTTGGGTGGTTGGTTTGGCCCTTGTTCCTGTAACTCAAATCCTAGCACGGTATATCCCATTTTTATTTTACACCATTGTGAACCATACGCCTTTTTTACTCTCTGATCGAGGTTCTCGGCATTGAAAAATCTTCGTAAACTAAATCACACGTGTATATGTTGACATTTAAGAGATATACAGTCAAGAAAATCATGGGCAATGGTGATAGACATGCAGATTAGACACAAAAAAAACACTCAACAAATGGCTACAATTTAAGGAATGTGTTTATTGACGGCATCAGATTCCTAGTGATGGAGAAAGGTCTGGTGGCAAGAAAAGCTGCTTCTAGGAGGTTGTCAAGTGTTTTCGATCGACGATTCCATTCTTGGGTGGTTGGTTTGGCCCTTGTTCCTGTAACTCGAATCCTATCCCGGTATATCCCTTTTTAATTTTACACCATTGTTAACCTTACGCCTTTTTTACTCTCTGATCGAGGTTCTCGGCATTGAAAAATCTTCGTAAACTAAATCACACGTGTATATGTTGACATTTAAGAGATATACAGTCAAGAAAATCAAGGGCAATGGTGATATATATGCGGATTAGACACAAAAAAAAAACACTCAACAAATGGCTACAATTTAAGAAATGTGTTTAGTGACGGCATCAGATTCCTAATTGATAGAGAAAGGTCTGGTGGCAAGAAAAGCTGCTTCTAGGAGGTTGTCAAGTGGTTTCGCTCGACAATTCCATTCTTGGGTGGTTGGTTTGGCCCTTGTTCCTGTAACTCGAATCCTAGCCGGGTATATCCCATTTTAATTTTACACCATTGTGAACCTTACGCCTTTTTTACTCTCTGATCGAGGTTCTCAGCAATGAAAAATCTTCGTAAACTAAATCACACGTGTATATGTTGACATTTAAGAGATATACAGTCAAGAAAATCAAGGGCAATGGTGATATATATGCGGATTAGACACAAAAAAAAAACACTCAACAAATGGCTACAAATTAAGGAATGTGTTTCGAGACGGCAACAGATTCCTAATTGATGGAGAAAGGTCTGGTGGCAAGAAAAGCTGCTTCTAGGAGGTTGTCAAGTGTTTTCACTCGACAATTCCATTCTTTAGTGGTTAGTTTGGCCCTTGTTCATGTAACTCGAATCCTAGCCCGATATATACCATTTTAATTTTACACCATTGTTAACCTTACGCCTTTTTTACTCTCTGATCGAGGTTATCGGGATTGAAAAATCTTCGTAAACTAAATCACACGTGTATATGTTGACACTTAAGAGATATACAGTTAAGAAAATCAAGGGCAATGGTGATATATATGCGGATTAGACACCTAAAAAAACACTCAACAAATGGCTATAATTTAAGGAATGTGTTTAGTGACGGCATCATATTCCTAATTGATGGAGAAAGGTCTGGTCGTAAGAAAAGCTGCTTCAAGGAGGTTGTCAAGTGTTTTCGCTCGACGATTCTATTCTTGGGTGGTTGGTTTGGCCCTTGTTCCTGTAACTCGAATCCTAGCTCGGTATATCCCATTTTAATTTTACACCATTGTGAACCTTACGCCTTTTTTACTCTCGGATCAAGGATCTCGGCATTGAAAAATCTTCGTAAACTAAATCACACGTGTATATGTTGACATTTAAGAGATATACAGTCAAGAAAATCAAGGGCAATAGTGATATATATGCGGATTAGACACCAAAAAAAAACACTCAACAAATGGCTATAATTTAAGGAATGTGTTTAGTGACGGCATCAGATTCCAAATTGATGGAGAAAGGTCTGATGGTGGCAAGAAAAGCTGCTTCTAGGAGGTTGTCAAGTGTTTTCGCTCGAAGATTCCATTCTTGGGTGGTTGGTTTGGCCCTTGTTCCTGTAACTCGAATCCTAACCCGGTATATCCCATTTTAATTTTACACCATTGTGAACCTTACAGCTTTTTTACTCTCTGATAGAGGTTCTCGGCATTGAAAATCTTCATAAACTAAATCACACGTGTATATGTTGACATTTAAGAGATATACAGTCAAGAAAATCAAGGGCAATGGTGATATATATGCGGATTAGACACCAAAAAAACACTCAACAAATGGCTACAATTTATGGAATGTGTTTAGTGACGGCATCAGATTCCTAATTGATGTAGAAAGGTCTGGTGGCAAGAAAAGCTGCTTCTAGGAGGTTGTCAAGTGTTTTCGCTCGACAATTCCATTCTTTGGTGGTTGGTTTGGCCCTTGTTCCTGTAACTCGAATCCTAGCCCGGTATATCCCATTTTAATTTTACACCATTGTTAACCTTACGCCTTTTTTAATCTCTGATCGAGGTTCTCGGCATTAAAAATCTTCGTAAACTAAATCACACGTGTATATGTTGACATTTAAGAGATATACAGTTAAGAAAATCAAGGGCAATGGTGATATATATGCGGATTAGACACCCATAAAAAAACACTCAACAAATGGCTATAATTTAAGGAATGTGTTTAGTGACGGCATCAGATTCCTAATTGATGGAGAAAGGTCTGGTCGTAAGAAAAGCTGCTACAAGGAGGTTGTCAAGTGTTTTCGCTCGAAGATTCCATTCTTGGGTGGTTGGTTTGGCCCTTGTTCCTGTAACTCAAATCCTAGCACGGTATATCCCATTTTTATTTTACACCATTGTGAACCATACGCCTTTTTTACTCTCTGATCGAGGTTCTCGGCATTGAAAAATCTTCGTAAACTAAATCACACGTGTATATGTTGACATTTAAGAGATATACAGTCAAGAAAATCAAGGGCAATGGTGATAGACATGCAGATTAGACACAAAAAAAACACTCAACAAATGGCTACAATTTAAGGAATGTGTTTATTGACGGCATCAGATTCCTAGTGATGGAGAAAGGTCTGGTGGCAAGAAAAGCTGCTTCTAGGAGGTTGTCAAGTGTTTTCGATCGACGATTCCATTCTTGGGTGGTTGGTTTGGCCCTTGTTCCTGTAACTCGAATCCTATACCGGTATATCCCTTTTTAATTTTACACCATTGTGAACCTTACGCCTTTTTTACTCTCTGATCGAGGTTCTCGGCATTGAAAAATCTTCGTAAACTAAATCACACGTGTATATGTTGACATTTAAGAGATATACAGTCAAGAAAATCAAGGGCAATGGTGATATATATGCGGATTAGACACAAAAAAAAACACTCAACAAATGGCTACAATTTAAGGAATGTGTTTAGTGACGGCATCAGATTCCTAATTGATAGAGAAAGGTCTGGTGGCAAGAAAAGCTGCTTCTAGGAGGTTGTCAAGTGGTTTCGCTCAACAATTCCATTCTTGGGTGGTTGGTTTGGCCCTTGTTCCTGTAACTCGAATCCTAGCCGGGTATATCCCATTTTAATTTTACACCATTGTGAACCTTACGCCTTTTTTACTCTCTGATCGAGGTTCTCAGCAATGAAAAATCTTCGTAAACTAAATCACACGTGTATATGTTGACATTTAAGAGATATACAGTCAAGAAAATCAAGGGCAATGGTGATATATATGCGGATTAGACACAAAAAAAAAACACTCAACAAATGGCTACAATTTAAGGAATGTGTTTCGAGACGGCAACAGATTCCTAATTGATGGAGAAAGGTCTGGTGGCAAGAAAAGCTGCTTCTAGGAGGTTGTCAAGTGTTTTCACTCGACAATTCCATTCTTTAGTGGTTAGTTTGGCCCTTGTTCATGTAACTCGAATCCTAGCCCGGTATATACCATTTTAATTTTACACCATTGTTAACCTTACGCCTTTTTTACTCTCTGATCGAGGTTATCGGGATTGAAAAATCTTCGTAAACTAAATCACACGTGTATATGTTGACACTTAAGAGATATACAGTTAAGAAAATCAAGGGCAATGGTGATATATATGCGGATTAGACACCCAAAAAAACACTCAACAAATGGCTATAATTTAAGGAATGTGTTTAGTGACGGCTTCATATTCCTAATTGATGGAGAAAGGTCTGGTCGTAAGAAAAGCTGCTTCAAGGAGGTTGTCAAGTGTTTTCGCTCGACGATTCTATTCTTGGGTGGTTGGTTTGGCCCTTGTTCCTGTAACTCGAATCCTAGCTCGGTATATCCCATTTTAATTTTACACCATTGTGAACCTTACGCCTTTTTTACTCTCGGATCAAGGATCTCGGCATTGAAAAATCTTCGTAAACTAAATCACATGTGTATATGTTGACATTTAAGAGATATACAGTCAAGAAAATCAAGGGCAATAGTGATATATATGCGGATTAGACACCAAAAAAAACACTCAACAAATGGCTATAATTTAAGGAATGTGTTTAGTGACGGCATCAGATTCCAAATTGATGGAGAAAGGTCTGATGGTGGCAAGAAAAGCTGCTTCTAGGAGGTTGTCAAGTGTTTTCGCTCGAAGATTCCATTCTTGGGTGGTTGGTTTGGCCCTTGTTCCTGTAACTCGAATCCTAACCCGGTATATCCCATTTTAATTTTACACCATTGTGAACCTTACAGCTTTTTTACTCTCTGATAGAGGTTCTCGGCATTGAAAATCTTCATAAACTAAATCACACGTGTATATGTTGACATTTAAGAGATATACAGTCAAGAAAATCAAGGGCAATGGTGATATATATGCGGATTAGACACCAAAAAAAAATACTCAATAAATGGCTACAATTTAAGGAATGTGTTTAGTGACGGCATCAGATACCTAATTTATGGAGAAAGGTCTGGTGGCAAGAAAAGCTGCTTCTAGGAGGTTGTCAAGTGTTTTTGCTAGACGATTCCATTCTTGGGTGGTTGGTTTGGCCCTTGTTCCTGTAACTCGAATCCTAGCCTGGAATATCCCATTTTAATTTTACACCATTGTGAACCTTACGCTTTTTTACTCTCTGATCGAGGTTCTCGGCATTGAAAAATCTTCGTAAACTAAATCACACGTGTATATGTTGACATTTAAGAGATATACAGGCAAGAAAATCAAGGGAAATTGTGATATATATGCGGATTAGACACCAAAAAAAACACTTAACAAATGGCTACAATTTAAGGAATGTGTTTAGTGACGGCATCAGATTCCTAATTGATGGAGAATGGCCTGGTGGCAATAAAAGCCGCTTCTAGGAGGTTGTCAAGTGTTTTCGCTCGAGGATTCCATTCTTGGATGGTTGGTTTGGCCCTTATTCCCGTAACTCGAATCCTAGCCTGGTATATCTCATTTTAATTTTACACCATTGTGAACCTTACGCCTTTTTTACTCTCTGATCGAGGTTCTCGGCTTTGAAAAATCTTCGTAAACAAAATCAAAGGTGTATATGTTGATATTTAATAGATATACAGACAAGAAAATCAAGGGCAATTGTGATATATATATGCGGATTAGACACAAAAAAAAACACTTAACAAATGGTTACAATTTAAGGAATGTGTTTAGTGACGGTATCAGATTCCTAATTGATGGAGAAAGGTCTGGTGGTGGCAAGAAAAGCTGCTTCTAGGAGGTTGTCAAGTGTTTTCGCTCGACGATTCCATTCTTGGGTGCTTGGTTTGGCCCTTTTTCCTGTAACTCGAATCCTAGCCCGGTATATCCCATTTTAATTTTACACCATTGTGACCCTTACGCCTTTTTTACTCTCTGATCGAGGTTCTCGGCATTGAAAAATCTTCGTAAACTAAATCACACGTGTATATGTTGATATTTAATAGATATACAGTCAAGAAAATCAAGGGCAATGGTGATATATATATGGATTAGACACCAAAAAAAAATCACTCAAGAAATGGCTAGAATTTAAGGAATGTGTTTAGTGACGGCATCAGATTCCTAATTGATGGAGAAAGGTCTGGTGGCAAGAAAAGCTGCTTCTAGGAGTTTGTCAAGTGTATTCGCTCGACGATTCCATTCTTGGGTGGTTGGCTTGGCCCTTGTTCCTGTAACTCGAATCCTAGCCCGGTATAAACCATTTTAATTTTACACCATTGTGAACTTTACGCCTTTTTTACACTCTGATTGAGGTTCTCGGCATTGAAAAATCTTCGCAAACTAAATAACACGTGTATATGTTGACATTTAAGAGATATACAGTGAAGAAAATCAAGGGCAATGGAGATATATATGCGGATTAGTCACCACAAAAAAAACACTCAACAAATGGCTACAATTTAAGGAATGTGTTTAGTGACGGCATCAGATTCCTAATTGATGGAGAAAGGTCTGGTGGCAATAAAAGCTGCTTCTGGGAGGTTGTCAAGTGTTTTCGCTCGACGATTCCATTCTTGGGTGGTTGGTTTGTCCCTTGTTCCTGTAACTCGAATCCTAGCCCGGTATATCCCATTTTAATTTTACACCATTGTGACCGTTACGCCTTTTTTACTCTCGAATCCAGGTTCTCGGCATTGAAAAATCTTCGTAAACTAAGTTACACGTGTATATGTTGACATTTAAGAGATATACAGTCAAGAAAATCAAGGGCAATAGTGATATATATGCGGATTAGACACCAAAATAAAAACATTCAACAAATGGCTACAATTTAAGGAATGTGTTTAGTGACGGCATCAGATTCCTAATTGATGGAGAAAGGTCTGATGGTGGTAAGAAAAGCTGCTTCTAGGAGGCTGTCAAGTGTTTTCGATCGAAGATTCAATTCTTGGGTGGTTGGTTTGGCCCTTGTTCCTGTAACTCGAATCCTAGCCCGGTATATCCCATTTTAATTTTACACCATTGTGAACCTTACACCTTTTAGGCTCTGTGATCGAGGTTCTCGGCATGGAAAATCTTCGTAAACTAAGTCACACATGTATATGTTGACATTTAAAAGATATACAGTCAAGAAAATCAAGGGCAATAGTGATATATATGCGGATTAGACACCAAAATAAAAACATTCAACAAATGGCTACAATTTAAGGAATGTGTTTAGTGACGGCATCATATTCCTAATTGATGGAGAAAGGTCTGATGGTGGCAAGAAAAGCTGCTTCTAGGAGGTTGTCAAGTGTTTTCGCTCGAAGATTCCATTCTTGGGTGGTTGGTTTGGCCCTTGTTCCTGTAACTCGAATCCTAGCCCGGTATATCCCATTTTAATTTTACACCATTGTGAACCTTACACCTTTTAGGCTCTCTGATCGAGGTTCTCGGCATGGAAAATCTTCATAAACTAAATCACACGTGTATATGTTGACATTTAAGAGATATACAGTCAAGAAAATCAAGGGCATATAGTGATATATATGCGGATTAGACACCAAAAAAAACACTCAACAAATGGCTATAATTTAAGGAATGTGTTTAGTGACGGCATCAGATTCCAAATTGATGGAGAAAGGTCTGATGGTGGCAAGAAAAGCTGCTTCTAGGAGGTTGTCAAGTGTTTTCGCTCGAAGATTCCATTCTTGGGTGGTTGGTTTGGCCCTTGTTCCTGTAACTCGAATCCTAACCCGGTATATCCCATTTTAATTTTACACCATTGTGAACCTTACAGCTTTTTTACTCTCTGATCGAGGTTCTCGGCATTGAAAATCTTCATAAACTAAATCACACGTGTATATGTTGACATTTAAGAGATATACAGTCAAGAAAATCAAGGGCAATGGGGATATATATGCGGATTAGACACCAAAAAAAAATACTCAATAAATGGTTACAATTTAAGGAATGTATTTAGTGGCGGCATCAGATACCTAATTTATGGAGAAAGGTCTGGTGGCAAGAAAAGCTGCTTCTAGGAGGTTGTCAAGTGTTTTCGCTCGACGATTCCATTCTTGGGTGGTTGGTTTGGCCCTTGTTCCTGTAACTCGAATCCTAGCCTGGAATATCCCATTTTAATTTTACACCATTGTGAACCTTACGCCTTTTTTACTCTCTGATCGAGGTTCTCGGCATTGAAAAATCTTCGTAAACTAAATCACACGTGTATATGTTGACATTTAAGAGATATACAGCCAAGAAAATCATGGGCAATTGTGATATATATGCGGATCAGACACAAAAAAAAACACTTAACAAATGGCTACAATTTAAGGAATGTGTTTAGTGACGGCATCAGATTCCTAATTGATGGAGAAAGGTCTGGTGGCAATAAAAGCCGCTTCTAGGTGGTTGTCAAGTGTTTTCGCTCGAGGATTCCATTCTTGGGTGGTTGGTTTGGCCCTTATTCCCTTAACTCGAATCCTAGCCTGGTATATCCCATTTTAATTTTACACCATTGTGAACCTTACGCCTTTTTTACTCTCGGATCGAGGTTCTCGGCATTGAAAAATCTTCGTAAACTAAATCACACGTGTATATGTTGACATTTAAGAGATATACAGTCAAGAAAATCAAGGGCAATGGTGATATATATGCGGATTAGACACCAAAAAAAAACACTCAACAAATGGCTACAATTTAAGGAATGTGTTTAGTAACGGCATCAAATTACTAATTGATGGAGAAAGGTCTGGTGGCAATAAAAGCTGCTTCTAGGAGGTTGTCAAGTGTTTTCGCTCGACGATTCCATTCTTGGGTGGTTGGTTTGGCCCTTGTTCCTGTAACTCGAATCCTACCCAGGTATATCCCATTTTATTTTTACACCATTTTGAAACTTACGCCTTTTTTACTCTCTGATCTAGGTTCTCGGCATTGAAAGAATCTTCGGAAACTAAATATCACGTGTATATGTTGACATTTAAGAGATATACAGTCAAGAAAATCAAGGGCAATGGTGATATATATGCGGATTAGACACAAAAAAAAGCACTCAACAAATGGCTACAATTTAAGGAATGTGTTTAGTGAGGGCATCAGATTCCTAATTGAAAGAGAAAAGTCTGGTGGCAATAAAAGCTGCTTCTAGGAGGTTGTTAAGTGTTTTCGCTCGACGATTCCATTTTTGGGTTGTTGGTTTGGCCCTTGTTCCAGTAACTCGAATCCTAGCCCGGTATATCCCATTTTAATTTTACACCATTGTGAACCTTACGCCTTTTTTACTCTCTGATCGAGGTTCTCGGCTTTGAAAAATCTTCGTAAACTAAATCAAACGTGTATATGTTGACATTTAAGAGATATACAGCCAAGAAAATCAAGGGCAATTGTGATATATATATGCGGATTAGACAAAAAAAAAAACACTTAACAAATGGTTACAATTTAAGGAATGTGTTTAGTGACGGTATCAGATTCCTAATTGATGGAGAAAGGTCTGGTGGTGGCAAGAAAAGCTGCTTCTAGGAGGTTGTCAAGTGTTTTCGCTTGACGATTCCATTCTTGGGTGCTTGGTTTGGCCCTTTTTCCTGTAACTCGAATCCTAGCCCGGTATATCCCATTTTAATTTTACACCATTGAGACCCTTACGCCTTTTTTACTCTCTGACCGAGGTTCTCGGCATTGAAAAATCTTCGTAAACTAAATCACACGTGTATATGTTGATATTTAAGAGATATACAGTCAAGAAAATCAAGGGCAATGGTGATATATATGCGGATTAGACACCAAAAAAAATCACTCAAGAAATGGCTAGAATTTAAGGAATGTGTTTGGTGACGGCATCAAATTCCTAATTGATGGAGAAAGGTCTGCTGGCAAGAAAAGCTGCTTCTAGGAGTTTGTCAAGTGTTTTCGCTCGACGATTCCATTCTTGGGTGGTTGGCTTGGCCCTTGTTCCTGTAACTCGAATCCTAGCCCGGTATATCCCATTTTAATTTTACACCATTGTGAACCTTACGCCATTTTTACATTCTGATTGAGGTTCTCGGCATTGAAAAATCTTCGTAAACTAAATAACACGTGTATATGTTGATAATTAAGAGATATACAGTGAAGAAAATCAAGGGCAATGGAGATATATATGCGGATTAGACACCACAAAAAAAACACTCAACAAACGGCTACAATTTAAGGAATGTGTTTAGTGACGGCATCAGATTTCTAATTGATGGAGAAAGGTCTGGTGGCAATAAAAGCTGCTTCTAGGAGGTTGTCAAGTGTTTTCGCTCGACGATTCCATTCTTGGGTGGTTGGTTTGGCCCTTGTTCCTGTAACTCGAATCCTAGCCAGGTATATCCCATTTTAATTTTACACGATTGTGAACCTTACGCCTTTTTTACTCTCTTATCTTGGTTCTCGGCATTGAAAGAATCTTCGTAAACTAAATATCACGTGTATATGTTGACATTTAAGAGATATACAGTCAAGAAAATCAAGGGCAATGGTGATATATATGCGGATTAGACACCAAAAAAAAAGCACTCAACAAATGGCTACAATTTAAGGAATGTGTTTAGTGAGGGCATCAGATTCCTAATTGAAGGAGAAAAGTCTGGTGGCAATAAAAGCTGCTTCTAGGAGGTTGTTAAGTGTTTTCGCTTGACGATTCCATTTTTGGGTGGTTGGTTTGGCCCTTGTTCCAGTAACTCGAATCCTAGCCCGGTGTATCCCATTTTAATTTTACTCCATTGTGAACCTTACGCCTTTTTTACTCTCTGATCGAGGTTCTCGGCTTTGAAAAATCTTCGTAAACTAAATCAAACGTGTATATGTTGACATTTAAGAGATATATAGCCAAGAAAATCAAGGGCAATTGTGATATATATATGCGGATTAGACACAAAAAAAACACTTAACAAATGGTTACAATTTAAGGAATGTGTTTAGTGACGGTATCAGATTTCTAATTGATGGAGAAAGGTCTGGTGGTGGCAAGAAAAGCTGCTTCTAGGAGGTTGTCAAGTGTTTTCGCTCGACGATTCCATTCTTGGGTGGTTGGTTTGGCCCTTTTTCCTGTAACTCGAATCCTAGCCCGGTATATCCTATTTTAATTTTACACCATTGTGACCCTTACGCCTTTTTTACTCTCTGATCGAGGTTCTCGGCATTGAAAAATCTTCGTAAACTAAATCACACGTGTATATGTTGACATTTAAGTGATATACAGTCAAGACAATCAACGGCAATGGTGATATATATGCGGATTAGACACCAAAAAAAACACTCAACAAATGGCTACAATTTAAGGAATGTGTTTAGTGACGGCATCAGATTCCTAATTGATGGAGAAAGGTCTGGTGGCAAGAAAAGCTGCTTCTAGGAGTTTGTCAAGTGTTTTCGCTCGACGATTCCATTCTTGGGTGGTTGGCTTGGCCCTTGTTCCTGTAACTCGAATCCTAGCCCGGTATACCCCATTTTAATTTTACACCATTGTGAACCTTACGCCTTTTTTACACTCTGATTGAGGTTCTCGGCATTGAAAAATCTTCGTAAACTAAATAACACGTGTATATGTTGACATTTAAGAGATATACAGTGAAGAAAATCAAGGGCAATGGAGATATATATGCGGATTAGACACCACAAAAAAAACACTCAACAAATGGCTACAATTTAAGGAATGTGTTTAGTGACGGCATCAGATTCCTAATTGATGGAGAAAGGTCTGGTGGCAATAAAAGCTGCTTCCAGGAGGTTGTCAAGTGTTTTCGCTCGACGATTCCATTCTTGGGTGGTTGGTTTGGCCCTTGTTCCTGTAACTCGAATCCTAGCCCGGTATATCCCATTTTAATTTTACACCATTGTGAACCTTACGCTTTTTTTACTCTCGAATCCAGGTTCTCGGCATTGAAAAATCTTCATAAACTAAATCACACGTGTATATGTTGACATTTAAGAGATATACAGTCAAGAAAATCAAGGGCAATAGTGATATATAGGCGGATTAGACACCAAAATAAAAACATTCAACAAATGGCTACAATTTAAGGAATGTGTTTAGTGACGGCATCAGATTCCTAATTGATGGAGAAAGGTCTGATGGTGGCAAGAAAAGCTGCTTCTAGGAGGTTGTCAAGTGTTTTCGCTCGAAGATTCCATTCTTGGGTGGTTGGTTTGGCCCTTGTTCCTGTAACTCGAATCCTAGCCTGGTATATCTCATTTTAATTTTACACCATTGTGAACCTTACACCTTTTTTCCTCTCTGATCGAGGTTCTCGGCATGGAAAATCTTCATAAACTAAATCACACGTGTATATGTTGACATTTAAGAGATATACAGTCAAGAAATTCAAGGGCAATGGTGATATATATGTGGATTAGACACCAAAAAAAACACTCAATAAATGGCTACAATTTAAGGAATGTGTTTAGTGACGGCATCAGATTCCTAATTGATGGAGAAAGGTCTGGTGGTGGCAAGAAAGCTGCTTCTAGGAGGTTGTCAAGTTTTTTCGCTCGACGATTCCATTCTTGGGTGGTTGGTTTGGCCCTTGTTCCTGTAACTCGAATCCTAGCCAGGTATATCCCATTTTAATTTTACACCATTGTGAACCTTACGCCTTTTTTACTCTCTGATCTAGGTTCTCGGCATTGAAAGAATCTTCGTAAACTAAATATCACGTGTATATGTTGACATTTAAGAGATATACAGTCAAGAAAATCAAGGGCAATGGTGATATATATGCGGATTAGACACCAAAAAAAAAGCACTCAACAAATGGCTACAATTTAAGGAATGTGTTTAGTGAGGGCATCAGATTCCTAATTGAAGGAGAAAAGTCTGGTGGCAATAAAAGCTGCTTCTAGGAGGTTGTTAAGTGTTTTCGCTCGACGATTCCATTTTTGGGTGGTTGGTTTGGCCCTTTTTCCTGTAACTCGAATCCTAGCCCGGTATATCCCATTTTAATTTTACACCATTGTGACCCTTACGCCTTTTTTACTCTCTGATCGAGGTTCTCGGCATTGAAAAATCTTCGTAAACTAAATCACACGTGTATATGTTGATATTTAAGAGATATACAGTCAAGAAAATCAAGGGCAATGGTGATATATATGCGGATTAGACACCAAAAAAAACCACTCAAGAAATGGCTAGAATTTAAGGAATGTGTTTAGTGACGGCATCAGATTCCTAATTGATGGAGAAAGGTCTGGTGGCAAGAAAAGCTGCTTCTAGGAGTTTGTCAAGTGTTTTCGCTCGACGATTCCATTCTTGGGTGGTTGGCTTGGCCCTTGTTCCTGTAACTCGAATCCTAGCCCGGTATATCCCATTTTAATTTTACACCATTGTGAACCTTACGCCTTTTTTACACTCTGATTGAGGTTCTCGGCATTGAAAAATCTTCGTAAACTAAATAACACGTGTATATGTTGACATTTAAGAGATATACAGTGAAGAAAATCAAGGGCAATGGAGATATATATGCGGATTAGACACCACAAAAAAAACACTCAACAAATGGCTACAATTTAAGGAATGTGTTTAGTGACGGCATCAGATTCCTAATTGATGGAGAAAGGTCTGGTGGCAATAAAAGCTGCTTCTAGGAGGTTGTCAAGTGTTTTCGCTCGACGATTCCATTCTTGGGTGGTTGGTTTGGCCCTTGTTCCTGTAACTCGAATCCTAGCCCGGTATATCCCATTTTAATTTTACACCATTGTGAACCTTACGCTTTTTTTACTCTCGAATCCAGGTTCTCGGCATTGAAAAATCTTCGTAAACTAAATCACACGTGTATATGTTGACATTTAAGAGATATACAGTCAAGAAAATCAAGGGCAATAGTGACATATATATGCGGATTAGACACCAAAATAAAAACATTCAACAAATGGCTACAATTTAAGGAATGTGTTTAGTGACGACATCAGATTCCTAATTGATGGAGAAAGTGTAGGATCGTTTTGTGACCCAAATGAGTCGTTCAGAAGAGATTTAATCCGTTTCAGAGGCGGAAACTAAGAAACGGACGTTGAAACAGCTTGCGTATCACTTTAAACACTGATTATATTGATCTGACGTTGTTTACAATCAGTCCTCACACCGGCAGCACCTCGGTGTGGAATACAAGAATCTCTACCTAGTCTGTCCGCTTGAAATGAAAAAAAATTTGAAGCCTATATATAGTGTTTGTTTGTCCGCTTGAAATGATACAATTTCTTTCAAGCGGTCAACTCATTCAAGCGGTCAAACAACAATAAAAAATACAAGCGAACAAACAAATATAATATGTTGACATTTCAAGCGACCATGATTGTATTTTTGTCTTCAAGCGGTCATGCAACATTCTGACTTGATAATTGAATTCCATTTGTGCACGTAGACTTCACATGATGTCATAGATGATGTCAATGAAATGATGTCATCATCATTAATGATGACATCATGCTTGTTCCGAACCGTAACGTAACCGAGACTCGACATAAGACGAAGACGACAGATGAATGCACCAACAAACTCCCCCTCAGTTGTTGACAAGTCTGAAGTGTCGAGTCTTTGCATCTTCAGTCTTTATCAGTCTGTTCATTTTCTTTGCATATACCAGGATCTTCTCTTTGGCTCTAACCTCATCAGACTCCCCCTCTCATCATGATGAGATCGCCATCTGGAATTAGCTATCGCCTTGAGATCAATCCCTGGCTTTATCTCTGTTTAAGCTCATTTCCTGCACAAATTTTCTCATCACCACATAAGTTTTCACTTAAATCAATAAGAAAAACTTACTAGCAATAGTTACATCAAGTTCAAATTAATGATCTCGATTAACTAATCAAACTTTTCTTTCATAAAACAAATTTCTCAATTCAATACACACACTCCCAAACAAGTTCATCATGTTCAGCACTTGAAATTTTGAATATCAGCTTTCCAACATCAGTTGTCGAAAATCTTTTTTGAACTTTTCAAAATAATGAAACATGAATGCAATAACAGAAATTAACTACAGAAATAAAATATGTACAAACATATTTTTGTGAGTTTGCGAAAGAGGATCATATCAGTTTATGTGACCAATCACTAGCACCGTTAAGCTTGATTTCATTTTATGCTCTAAACGATTCACATTGATTGACGATATTGTTGTCCACTTAAACTCAATCTAAAAACTTTCGAAATGCTTACCGATACGTTAAGGTATATTAATTTTGCACTAAGTTCTTATGGACCCCACAATCTCAGCATATCCCCTCATCATGCAATACGCTAACTCAAGTAATGCCTTTAAACTATTATCAACTGTGATTTGTGCGAAAATAAAGCAGAATGTTTAAACATTAACAATCAGGTCGATACTTCCGTATACGCAGAGAAAGTCCAATGTTTAAACAAAATAAGAAAAATAAAACAAGTTGAAGTTGTTTAGGCTTTAACCACCAGGTCGATACTTCCGTATACGCAGAGGAGGTCCAAAGCTTAAATGAAACACCAAAGAAAATAAAGCAGAACGTTTAGGCAACAACATCCAGGTCGATACTCACGTATACGCAGAGGATGTCCGATGCTTAAACAAAATAAAGAAATAAAATAAGTTTAAATCTTTGCAAAATGAAATGCACAATCACAGCGACTTTTCAGCAAAGTTGTGAAAGTTCACAAACTTAACCAGTTTTATGTCTTTCGACAATCAGCGATTACTGAGTAGGCACACAATCAAGAAGGACAAAACTAAGTACTATGCTTTCAACCGTGTTTCCCACTAGAACTAGGCTTTTTCATTTAAGTTTGTATCGTTATCGCAAATCTACTAATCTAGCTGAGCCTACCGTCACATCTTTAGTGAGATCGCTTATCACATTTTATCTCTCCATTTCTTTAGCATGCTGTGACAGTCCAACTAATCTACTATCATTTCCTCTTTTTTTACAACAAAACTCATTTTTGCATTTTTATCATGTTTTTGGCTTTTTCAAATTTTCAAATGTTTTTGGATTTTCTAAAAATTTACTCCCCCTAAAATGCAAACACATTTTAGGAAATTTGAAAATAAACTGTACAACAACTTGACAACTAATATCGAATTGCCTCAATTCTCCATCCATTTGGCATAAACAATCAGAACTCCCCCTCACAACAAACTATTTTCCCATTGTGATCTCAAAACACTTAAGTTTGTTTTAATCAAAATGGTTTTTCCGGAAAATAAGTTTTGTTGATTTTACCACTTGTAAAATTGGGGATCAAATCATCACATTGTTTTTCAATCACTTATAGGGAATCAGATACAACTTAATGTCCCTGATTTACCACTTGTAAGATCAATCCAATTCAACTTCTGAACCACTTGTAAAAATCACAACCATACAACTTAAACCTGCTTTTCAACCAATTTACCATCTTTTGGTTGAATTCTCAAGGTGCCGATTCCTACTCCTCGCTTACAAACCTGGGAGTTCCGGCAAGTCCTGCAAAACTTCTCAAAAACACATTATACAAACTTGATAAAGAATGATGCCGATTCATGATCCACGATTACCAACTTGGGATCTCCGGCAAGTCAGGTTTTTCATTTAAAGAGATTCACCCAAGCCTGACGGTCCTTGGGTGATTTTGAATTCTTGTTCAACAATGGTGGAAAATTTGCATCATCCATTGTTAAACCTGAATTCTCAGTTTTTTACCTCAACTACCGGCTCTTCTGGCTTTACCACACCAGATTCATTGCCTGAATGTGGCTTGTCTGACTTTGATGAGCCAGATTCATCGCCGACATGTGGCTCCTTTGTTTCCACAGAAACAAATTCATTGCCAGAAAGTGAAAATGTTACTTTCTTTGTTTTGTTAATCTCTTGATTAACCAATTTCTCTTTCTTCAAAATCCCTTTCGTCCTCAGATTTGTATCTGAAGAATTCGTTTTGCTTGATTTGTCATTCTTTGGCGAGCAAGACGATTTGTCAGAACTTTTATCTGTTTTACCAGTTGTATCCGAGGACAAAATCTTCTCGAGATACTCTCTCGCCTTCTTTCTCTTCTTCCTCAGTCTGTCTTTCTGCCCCTGAGAAAGTTTCACTTTCGTTTCTTGAACTTTAGGTTCTTGAACCTTCTGTTCTTTGGGCTTGACATTGACTGATTTCTTTGCCATCTTCTGAGAATTAACCCTCAATCTTTCATTTGATCTCCTTGGGCAATCTCTGGCAATGTGACCTCTGATGTTGCAGTTAAAGCATCTCCTCGTCTCATAACTCCAACCTTGGCAGTTAACAGCAATGTGTCCTTGATAACCACATCGGTAACACACTCTGTTATCATACCAATCACCATTTTCAGTCCAAACATTCAGATCATAGCACTGTTTGGCTTGGTGATATCCATCTCTCCTCTTGTAAGCTGGATTTGACTTTTGAACACTGTGGTCAAACCTGCACCACTTATTACCAACAATTTTTGAATTTTCATTTTTTACTTTTTGTAATTTTTGATTGCGATTGGATGATTGATCTGATGAACTTTTATTTTCTTTTTGAACATTTTTCAAAATTTTCTCTTTTTGTTTTTGTTCCACTTTCTTCTTCAAAGGTTTTTGCTTAGAGCATTCTCCATTTTCAGTTGATTGTGAAACAGTTTCTTGAAATTTTTCTTTTAATTTCAAAAACAAATTCTTTTTTTCAATTTTTTCATTTACATCATCAGATTTTTCATCGCAATCTTCAACTTTGACTTTGTCAAAGTTTGTGACATCGTCACTTATTGAAACAAAATTAACTGGTTTTGGGTAGGGAATAGTTGAAGTATTCACAAACACCTTCAACTTTTGTTCCCATTCCTTGATTTTCTTTTGAGCACACTCAGCTTCCTTTTCAAGTCGAATAATCTTTTCAAGATGAGAATTGATTGCAATTTGTTTTTCAAGATTGTTTTTACCAAATAAATCTCTCTCATCTTCTAAAATTTTTATTTGACTTTGAAAATCTTTCTCAATTTTTACTTTTTCATTTTCCAAATTGTATATTTGATTTTTCAAAACATTTTCTGATTTTTTAAGATTTTTGTTTTCTAATGACAAACTCTCAACATCCTTCAAGAGTTTGTCATTTACAAATGTCAACATCTCACAATTTTTCAGCAAAACAAGAATATGTTTATCATCAACTTTTGTCTCAACCTTTAAAGATGAGATATTTTCAACCTGTTTCTTTTCCTCATGAACACTTTCATCCTTATTCTCTTCTTCTGGTGAATGATTAAAGATAGGTGCGTCTTTTGCAACCTCTTTCTTTGACTCTGATTCAGGATTCACAGATACAGGTTTTTCAGATTCTTCTTTCTCAATCTTGACCGCTGGAATTTGTTCAACCTATTTTTTCTCACTAGGTTTGATTTGTTCTTCAGCTGTTGTTGTTTTTACATCTTTCTCAGATTTGATCTCATCAGTCTCTTTCACTTGACCTGCAAAACACCCATTATTCTTATCAGATGAAATTTTATTTTGAAAATCTTCAAGCTTTTGTATTCCCTCTTCATCGTTGTCACTCTCTTCATCAGACGAGTGATCAAAAATAGGTGCTTTTTCTGCATCCTTTTGAAAAGTTTCTGTTTCAGTTTCAATACCGGAAGTTTCGGCAACAATAACAGGAGCAACTTGTCCATTAATAAAAACACTGAAATCAATACCAAAAAGTCTGTAAAACTCTTTATCCATGTTTCGGTGTCAAATGTTCACTTTAAATGTTGATTGGGCCGAGCGAAATATGGACTGACAATTCAATTAATATCACATGAACTCTTGTGCAAACCAACAACTTTGTTTAAAATTCACATGCACAATTAAAACCTGACAAGCATCGAATACACCAACCAATTTATACACTCACTAGATAAATCCAAAACAACTAGCCGACATTTTATCTTTCAAAAGTCTTTGATTGGACCGATCAATTGTTGTTGTTTTTTTTTTAATTCATAATGCCACTCACTAAAACTAATCACATGTAATATCTTGAATGAAATCAAAACTGACACACCTTTAATTCTTCACACTATGTAATTTGACCTCAAATGTAATATTCACATGCAATCTCAGATTATCACATGCTGTTGTATTCAATTGACTGACAAATATTCACGTGATAACCTTGTTCAATGACCAACACAATTATTTCACACTAACACTATACACTTTTTAAGCGGTTCACACAATTCAATGTATTTTCAAGCGGTCAGACAAATTTCAAGACGGTTTCAAGCTGTCAAAGTTTTCAAGCTGTCAGACGATGTTATGTTCAAGCGGCCAAGTCAATTTCAAGCTAACAAGGTCGAATTTCAAGCGAGTAACCAGTTTCAAGCTGACACACGATGTTATGTTCGCTTGAAACGTTGATGACGTCAGCAAATTACGAACCAATTTCAAGCTAGCAGACCGATTTGAACCAGATTTAGTTCGATTTAAATGCTGAAACTTTCCAGGATTGATTAATACAAGATTACGCACAATATGTGAAAGTTTGAGCCGTTTTTAACCGTGAAAAATTTTTAAATTTGAAAAAGAATAGTGTAGAAATCAGAAAAGTGATGAAAACAGGCTGTTTAAGCAAGATCTCTTCCTCCTGAGCTCTGATACCACTTGTAGGATCGTTTTGTGACCCAAATGAGTCGTTCAGAAGAGATTTAATCCGTTTCAGAGGCGGAAACTAAGAAACGGACGTTGAAACAGCTTGCGTATCACTTTAAACACTGATTATATTGATCTGACGTTGTTTACAATCAGTCCTCACACCGGCAGCACCTCGGTGTGGAATACAAGAATCTCTACCTAGTCTGTCCGCTTGAAATGAAAAAAAAATATGAAGCCTATATATAGTGTTTGTTTTTCCGCTTGAAATGATACAATTTCTTTCAAGCGGTCAACTCATTCAAGCGGTCAAACAACAATAAAAAATACAAGCGAACAAACAAATATAATATGTTGACATTTCAAGCGACCATGATTGTATTTTTGTCTTCAAACGGTCACGCAACATTCTGACTTGATAATTGAATTCCATTTGTGCACGTAGACTTCACATGATGTCATAGATGATGTCAATGAAATGATGTCATCATCATTAATGATGACATCATGCTTGTTCCGAACCGTAACGTAACCGAGACTCGACATAAGACGAAGACGACAGATGAATGCACCAACAGAAAGGTCTGATGGTGGCAAGAAAAGCTGCTTCTAGGAGGTTGTCAAGTGTTTTCGCTCGAAGATTCCATTCTTGGGTGGTTGGTTTGGCCCTTGTTCCTGTAACTCGAATCCTAGCCTGGTATATCTCATTTTAATTTTACACCATTGTGAACCTTACACCTTTTTTGCTCTCTGATCGAGGTTCTCGGCATGGAAAATCTTCATAAAGTAAATCACACGTGTATATGTTGACATTTAAGAGATATACAGTCAAGAAATTCAAGGGCAATGGTGATATATATGCGGATTAGACACCAAAAAAAACATGCAATAAATGGCTACATTTTAAGGAATGTGTTTAGTGACGGCATCAGATTCCTAATTGATGGAGAAAGGTCTGGTGGTGGCAAGAAAAGCTGCTTCTAGGAGGTTGTCAAGTGTTTTCGCTCGACGATTCCATTCTTGGGTGGTTGGTTTGGCCCTTGTTCCTGTAACTCGAATCCTAGCCAGGTATATCCCATTTTAATTTTACACCATTGTGAACCTTACGCCTTTTTTACTCTCTGATCTAGGTTCTCGGCATTGAAAGAATCTTCGTAAACTAAATATCACGTGTATATGTTGACATTTAAGAGATATACAGTCAAGAAAATCAAGGGCAATGGTGATATATATGCGGATTAGACACCAAAAAAAAAGCACTCAACAAATGGCTACAATTTAAGGAATGTGTTTAGTGAGGGCATCAGATTCCTAATTGAAGGAGAAAAGTCTGGTGGCAATAAAAGCTACTTCTAGGAGGTTGTTAAGTGTTTTCGCTCGACGATTCCATTTTTGGGTGGTTGGTTTGGCCCTTGTTCCAGTAACTCGAATCCTAGCCCGGTATATCCCATTTTAATTTTACACCATTGTGAACCTTACGCCTTTTTTACTCTCTGATCGAGGTTCTCGGCTTTGAAAAATCTTCGTAAACTAAATCAAACGTGTATATGTTGACATTTAAGAGATATACAGCCAAGAAAATCAAGGGCAATTGTGATATATATATATGCGGATTAGACACAAAAAAAAAACACTTAACAAATGGTTACAATTTAAGGAATGTGTTTAGTGACGGTATCAGATTTCTAATTGATGGAGAAAGGTCTGGTGGTGGTAAGAAAAGCTGCTTCTAGGAGGTTGTCAAGTGTTTTCGCTCGACGATTCCATTCTTGGGTGGTTGGTTTGGCCCTTTTTCCTGTAACTCGAATCCTAGCCCGGTATATCCCATTTTAATTTTACACCATTGTGACCCTTACGCCTTTTTTACTCTCTGATCGAGGTTCTCGGTATTGAAAAATCTTCGTAAACTAAATCACACGTGTATATGTTGATATTTAAGAGATATACAGTCAAGAAAATCAAGGGCAATGGTGATATATATGCGGATTAGAAACAAAAAAAAAATCACTCAAGAAATGGCTAGAATTTAAGGAATGTGTTTAGTGACGGCATCAGATTCCTAATTGATGGAGAAAGGTCTGGTGGCAAGAAAAGCTGCTTCTAGGAGTTTGTCAAGTGTTTTCGCTCGACGATTCCATTCTTGGGTGGTTGGTTTGGCCCTTGTTCCTGTAACTCGAATCCTAGCCCGGTATATCCCATTTTAATTTTACACCATTGTGAACCTTACGCCTTTTTTACACTCTGATTGAGGTTCTCGGCATTGAAAAATCTTCGTAAACTAAATAACACGTGTATATGTTGACATTTAAGAGATATACAGTGAAGAAAATCAAGGGCAATGGAGATATATATGCGGATTAGACACCACAAAAAAAACACTCAACAAATGGCTACAATTTAAGGAATGTGTTTAATGACGGCATCAGATTCCTAATTGATGGAGAAAGGTCTGGTGGCAATAAAAGCTGCTTCTAGGAGGTTGTCAAGTGTTTTCGCTCGAAGGATTCCATTCTTGGGTGGTTGGTTTGGCCCTTGTTCCTGTAACTCGAATCCTAGCCCGGTATATCCCATTTTAATTTTACAACATTGTGAACCTTACGCCTTTTTTACTCTCGAATCCAGGTTCTCGGCATTGAAAAATCTTCGTAAACTAAATCACACGTGTATATGTGACATTTAAGAGATATACAGTCAAGAAAATCAAGGGCAATAGTGATATATATGCGGATTAGACACCAAAATAAAAACATTCAACAAATGGCTACAATTTAAGGAATGTGGTTAGTGAAGGCATCAGATTCCTAATTGATGGAGAAAGGTCTGATGGTGGCAAGAAAAGCTGCTTCTAGGAGGTTGTCAAGTGTTTTCGCTCGAAGATTCCATTCTTGGGTGGTTGGTTTGGCCCTTGTTCCTGTAACTCGAATCCCAGCCCGGTATATCCCATTTTAATTTTACACCATTGTGAACCTTACACCTTTTTTGCTCTCTGATCGAGGTTCTCGACATGGAAAATCTTCATAAACTAAATCACACGTGTATATGTTGACATTTAAGAGATATACAGTCAAGAAATTCAAGGGCAATGGTGATATATATGCGGATTAGACACCAAAAAAAACACTCAATAAATGGCTACAATTTAAGGAATGTGTTTAGTGACGGCATCAGATTCCTAATTTATGGAGAAAGGTCTGGTGGCAAGAAAAGCTGCTTCTAGGAGGTTGTCAAGTGTTTTCACTCGACGATTCCATTCTTGGGTGGTTGGTTTGGCCCTTGTTCCTGTAACTCGAATCCTAGCCCGGTATATCCCATTTTAATTTTACTCCGTTATGAACCTTACGCCTTTTTTACTCTCTGAGCGAGGATCTCGGCATTAAAAAATCATCGTAAACTAAATCACACGTGTATATGTTGACATTTAAGAGATATAAAGCCAAGAAAATCAAGGGCAATTGTGATATATATGCGGATTAGACACCAAAAAAAAAAACACTTAACAAATGCTTACAATTTAAGGAATGTGTTTAGTGACGGCATCAGATTCCTAATTGATGGAGAAAGGTCTGGTGGTAGCAAGAAAAGCTGCTTCTAGGAGGTTGTCAAGTGTTTTCGATTGACGATTCCATTATTGGGTGGTTGGTTTGGCCATTTTTCCTGTAACTCGAACCCTAGCCCGGTATATCCCATTTTAATTTTACACCATTGTGACCCTTACGCCTTTTTTACTCTTTGATCGAGGTTCTCGGCATTGAAAAATCTTCGTAAACTAAATCACACGTGTATATGTTGACATTTAAGAGATATACAGTCAAGAAAATCAAGGTCAACGGTGATATATCTGCGGATTAGACACCAAAAAAAATCACCAACAAATGGCAACAATTTAAGGAATGTGTTTAGTGGCGGCATCAGATTCCTAATTGATAGAGAAAGGTCTGGTGGCAAGAAAAGCTGCTTCTAGGAGGTTGTCAAGTGTTTTCGCTCGACGATTCCATTCTTGGGTGGTTGGCTTGGCCCTTGTTCCTGTAACTCGAATCCTAGCCCGGTATATCCCATTTTAATTTTACACCATTGTGAACCTTACGCCTTTTTTACACTCTGATCGAGGTTCTCGGAATTGAAAAATCTTCGTAAACTAAATAACACGTGTATATGTTGACATTTAAGAGATATACAGTCAAGAAAATCAAGGGAAATGGTGATATATATGCGGATTAGACACCAAAAAAAACACTTAACAAATGGCTACAATTTAAGGAATGTGTTTAGTGATGACATCAGATTCCTAATTGATGGAGAAAGGTCTGGTGGCAAGAAAAGCTGCTTCTAGGAGGTTGTCAAGTGTTTTCGCTCGACGATTCCATTCTTGGGTGCTTGGTTTGGCCCTTTTTCCTGTAACTCGAATCCTAGCCCAGTGTATCCCATTTTAATTTTACACCAATGAGAACCTTACGCCTTTTTTACTCTCTGATCGAGGTTCTCGGCAATGAAAAATCTTCGTAAACTAGATCACACGTGTATATGTTGACATTTAAGAGATATACAGTCAAGAAAATCAAGGGCAACGGTGATATATATGCGGATTAGACACCAAAAAAAGAAACAAACTCAACAAATGGCTACAATTTGAAGAATGTGTTTAGTGACGGCATCAAATTCCTAATTGATGGAGAAAGGTCTGGTGGCAAGAAAATCTGCTTCTAGGAGGTTGTCAAGTGTTTTCGGTCGACGATTCTATTCTTGGGTTGTTGGTTTGGCCCTTGTTCCTGTAACTCGAATCCTAGCCCGATATATCCCATTTTAATTTTAGTCCGTTATGAACCTTACGCCTTTTTTACTCTCTGATCGAGGTTCTCGGCATTTAAAAATCTTCGTAAACTAAATCACACGTGTATATGTTGACATTTAAGAGATATACAGCCAAGAAAATCAAGGGCAATTGTGATATATATGCAGATTAGACACAAAAAAAAACACTTAACAAATGGCTACAATTTAAGGAATGTGTTTAGTGACGGCATCAGATTCCTAATTGATGGAGAAAGGTTTGGTGGTGGCAAGAAAAGCTGCTCCTAGGAGGTTGTCAAGTGTTTTCGCTCGACGATTCCATTATTGGGTGGTTGGTTTGGCCATTTTTCCTGTAACTCGAATCCTAGCCCGGTATATCCCATTTTAATTTTACACCATTGTGACCCTAACGCCTTTTTTACTCTTTGTTCGAGGTTCTCAGCATTGAAAAATCTTCGTAAACTAAATCACACGTGTATATGTTGACATTTAAGAGATATACAGTCAAGAAAATCAAGGGCAATGGCGATATATATGCGGATTAGACACCAAAAAAAATCACCAACAAATGGCTACAATTTAAGGAATGTGTTTAGTGGCGGCATCAGATTCCTAATTGATGGAGAAAGGTCTGGTGGCAAGAAAAGCTGCTTCTAGGAGGTTGTCAAGTGTTTTCGCTCGACGATTCCATTCTTGGGTGGTTGGCTTGGCCCTTGTTCCTGTAACTCGAATCCTAGTCCGGTATATCCCATTTTAATTTTACACCATTGTGAACCTTACGCCTTTTTTACACTCTGATCGAGGTTCTCGGAATTGAAAAATCTTTGTAAACTAAATAACACGTGTATATGTTGACATTTAAGAGATATACAGTCAAGAAAATCAAGGGCAATGGTGATATATATGCGGATTAGACACCAAAAAAAACACTTAACAAATGGCTACAATTTAAGGAATGTGTTTAGTGATGACATCAAATTCCTAATTGATGGAGAAAGGTCTGGTGGCAAGAAAAGCTGCTTCAAGGAGGTTGTCAAGTGTTTTTGCTCGACGATTCCATTCTTGGATGGTTGGTTTGGCCCTTGTTCTTGTAACTCGAATCCTAGCCCAGTGTATCCCATTTTAATTTTACACCAATGTGAACCTTACGCCTTTTTTACTCTCTGATCGAGGTTCTCGACAATGAAAAATCTTTGTAAACTAAATCACACGTGTATATGTTGACATTTAAGAGATATACAGTCAAGAAAATTAAGGGCAACGGTGATATATATGCGGATTAGACACCAAAAAAAGAAACAAACTCAACAAATGGCTACAATTTAAAGAATGTGTTTAGTGACGGCATCAGATTCCTAATTGATGGAGAAAGGTCTGGTGGCAAGAAAAGCTGCTTCTAAGAGGTTGTCAAGTGTTTTAGCTCGACGATTCCATTCTTGGGTGGTAGGTTTGGCCCTTGTTCCTGTAACTCGAATCCTAGCCCGGTATATCCCATTTTAATTTTACACCATTGTGAACCTTACTCCTTTTTTACTCTCTGATCGAGGTTTTCAGTATTGAAAAATCTTCGTAAACTAAATTACACGTTTATATGTTGACATTTAAGAGATATACAGTCAAGAAAATCAAGGGCAATGGTGATATATATGCGGATTAGACAACAAAAAAAACTAAGTAAATGGCTACAATTTAAGGAATGTGTTTAGTGACGGCATCAGATTCCTAATTCATGGAGAAAGGTCAGGTGGCAAGAAAAGCTGCTTCTAGGAGGTTGTCAAGTGTTTTCGCTCGAGGATTCCATTCTTGGGTGGTTGGTTTAGCCTTTGTTCCTGTAACTCGAATCCTAGCCAGGTATAACCCATTTTAATTTTACACCATTGTGAACCTTACGCCTTTTTTACACTCTGATCGAGGTTCTCGGCATTGAAAAATCTTCGTAAACAAAATCACACGTGTATATCATGACATTTAATAGATATACAGTCAAGAAAATCAAGGGCAATGGTGACATATATGCGGATTAGACACAAAAAAAAAACACTCAACAAATGGCTACAATTTAAGGAATGTGTTTAGTGTCGGCATCAGATTCCTAATTGATTGAGTAAGGTCTGGTGGCAAGAAAAGCTGCTTCTAGGAGGTTGTCAAGTGTTTTCGCTTGACGATTCCATTCTTGGGTGGTTGGCTTGGCCCTTGTTCCAGTAACTCGAATCCTAGCCCGATATATCTCATTTTAATTTTACATAATTGTGAACCTTATGCCTTTTTTACTCTCTGATCGAGGTTCTCGGCATTGAAAAATCTTCGTAAACTAAATCACACGTGTATATCTTGACATTTAATAGATATACAGTCAAGAAAATCAAGGGCAATGGTGATATATATGCGGATTAAACACAAAAAAAAACACTCAACAAATGGCTACAAGTTAAGGAATGTGTTTAGTGACGGCATTGGATTCCTAATTGATGGAGAAAGGTCTGGTAGCAAGAAGAGCTGCTTCTAGGAGGTTGTCAAGTGTTTTCGCTTGACGATTCCATTCTTGGGTGGTTGGTTTGGCCCTTGTTCCTGTGACTCGAATTCTAGCCAGGTATATCCCATTTTAATTTTACACCATTGTGAACCTTACGCCTTTTTTACTCTCTGATCGAGGTTCTCGGCATTGAAAAATCTTCGTAAACTAAATCACACGCCTATATGTTGACATTTAAGAGATATACAGTCAAGAAAATCAAGGGCAATAGTGATATATATGTGGATTAGACACAAAAAAAAACACACAACAAATGGCTACAATTTAAGGAATGTGTTTAGTGACGGCATCAGATTCCTAATTGATGGAGAAAGGTGTGTTGGCAATAAAAGCTGCTTCTAGGAGGTTGTCAAGTGTTTTCGCTCAACGATTCTATTCTTCGGTGGTTGGTTTGGCCCTTGTTCCTGTAACTCGAATCCTAGCCCGGTATATCCCATTTTAATTTTACACCATTGTGAACCTTACGCCTTTTTTACTCTCTGATCGAGGCTCTCGGCATTGAAAAATCTTCGTAAACTAAATCACACGTGTATATGTTGACATTCAAGAGATATACAGTAAAAAATTCAAGGGCAATGGTGATATATATGCGGATTAGACACAAAAAAAAAACACTCAACAAACGGCTACAATTTAAGGAATGTGTTAATTGACGGCATCAGATTCCTAATTGATGGAGAAAGGTCTAGTGGAAAGAAAAGCTGCTTCTAGGAGGTTGTCAAGTGTTTTCGCTCGAGGATTCCATTCTTGGGTGGTTGGTTTAGCCCTTGTTCCTGTAACTCGAATCCTAGCCCGGTATATCCCAGTTTAATTTTACACCATTGTGAACCTTATGCCTTTTTTACTCTCGGATCGAGGTCTCGACATTGAAAAATCTTTGTAAACTAAATCACACGTGTATATATTGACATTTAAGAGATATACAGTCAAGAAAATCAAGGGCAATGGTGATATATATGCGGATTAGACACCAAAAAAACACTCAACAAATGGCTACAATTGAAGAAATGTGTTTAGTGACGGCATCAGATTCCTAATTGATAGAGAAAGGTCTGGTGGCAAGAAAAGTTGCTTCTAGTAGGTTGTCAAGTGTTTTCGCTCGACGATTCCATTCTTGGGTGGTTGGTTTGGCCCTTGTTCCTGTAACTCGAATTCTAGCCCGGTATATCCCATTTTAATTTTACACCATTGTGAACCTTACACCTTTTTTACTCTCTGATCGAGGTTCTTAGTATTGAAAAATCTTCGTAAACTAACCCACACATTTATATGTTGACATTTAAGAGGTATACAGTCAAGAAAATCAAGGGCAATGGTGATATATACGCAGATTAGACACAAAAAAAAAAACACTCAACAAATGGCTACAATTTAAGGAATGTGTTAAGTGTCGGCATCAGATTCCTAATTGATGGAGAAAGGTCTGGTGGCAAGAAAAGCTGCTTCTAGGAGGTTGTCAAGTGTTTTCGTTCGACGATTCCATTCTTGGGTGGTTGGTTTAGCCTTTGTTCCTGTAACTCGAATCCTAGCCAAGTATAACCCATTTTAATTTTACACCATTGTGAACCTTACGCCTTTTTTACTCTCTGATCGAGGTTCTCGGCATTGAAAAATCTTCGTAAACAAAATCACACATTTATATGTTGACATTTAAGAGATATAGAGTCAAGAAAATCAAGGGCATTGGTGACATATATGCGGATTAGACACAAAAAAAAAAAACACTCAACAAATGGCTACAATTTAAGGAATGTGTTTAGTGTCGGCATCAGATTCCTAATTGATTGAGTAAGGTCTGGTGGCAAGAAAAGCTGCTTCTAGGAGGTTGTCAAGTGTTTTCGCTCGACGATTCCATTCTTGGGTGGTTGGTTTGGCCCTTGTTCCTATAACTCGAATTCTAGCCCGGTATATCCCATTTTAATTTTACACCATTGTGAACCTTACGCCTTTTTTACTCTCTGATCGAGGTTCTTAGTATTGAAAAATCTTCGTAAACTAGCCCGCACATTTATATGTTGACATTTAAGAGGTATACAGTCAAGAAAATCAAGGGCAATGGTGATATATACGCAGATTAGACACAAAAAAAAACACTCAACAAATGGCTACAATTTAAGGAATGTGTTTAGTGTCGGCATCAGATTCCTAATTGATGGAGAAAGGTCTGGTGGCAAGAAAAGCTGCTTCTAGGAGGTTGTCAAGTGTTTTCGCTTGACGATTCCATTCTTGGGTGGTTGGTTTGGCCCTTGTTCCAGTAACTAGAATCCTAGCCCGATATATCCCATTTTAATTTTACATAATTGTGAACCTTACACCTTTTTTACTCTCTGATCGAGGTTCTCGGCATTGAAAAATCTTCGTAAACTAAATCACACGCCTATATGCTGACATTTAAGAGATATACAGTCAAGAAAATCAAGGGCAATAGTGATATATATGCGGATTAGACACAAAAAAACACTCAACAAATAGCTACAATTTAAGGAATGTGTTTAGTGACGGCATCAGATTACTAATTGATGGAGAAAGTCTGGTGGCAACAAAAGCTGCTTCTAGGAGGTTGTCAAGTGTTTTCGCTCAACGATTCCATTCTTGGGTGGTTGGTTTAGCCCTTGTTCCTTTAACTCGAATCCCTGCCCGGTATATCCCATTTTAATTTTACACCATTGTGAAACTTACGCCTTTTTTACTCCCTGATCAAGGTTCTCGGCTTTGAAAAATCTTCGTAAACTAAATCACACGTGTATATGTTGACATTTAAGAGTTATACAGTCAAGAAAATTAAGGGCAATGGTGATATATATGCGGATTAGACACAAAAAAAAACCCACAACAAATGGCTACAATTTAAGAAATGTGGTTTATTGACGGCATCAGATTCCTAATTGATGGAGAAAGGTGTGTTGGCAATAAAAGCTGCTTCTAGGAGGTTGTCAAGTGTTTTCGCTCGACGATTCCATTCTTCGGTGGTTGGTTTGGCCCTTGTTCCTGTAACTCGAATCCTAGCCCGGTATATCCCATTTTAATTTTACACCAATGTGAACCTTACGCCTTTTTTACTCTCTGATCGAGGCTCTCGGCATTGAAAAATCTTCGTAAACTAAATCACACGTGTATATGTTGACATTTAAGAGATATACAGTCAAAAAATCAAGGGCAATGGTGATATATATGCGGATTAGACACAAAAAAAAACACTCAACAAACGGCTACAATTTAAGGAATGTGTTTATTGACGGCATCAGATTCCTACTTGATGGAGAAAGGTCTGGTGGTAAGAAAAGTTGCTTCTAGGAGGTTGTCAAGTGTTTTCGCTCGAGGATTCCATTCTTGGGTGGTTGGTTTGGCCCTTGTTCCTGTAACTCGAATCCTAGGCCGGTATATCCCATTTTAATTTTACACCATTGTGAACCTTATGCCTTTTTTACATTCTGATCGAGGTTCTCGGCATTGAAAAATCTTTGTAAACTAAATCACACGTGTATATGTTGACATTTAAGAGATATACAGTCAAGAAAATCAAGGGCAATGGTGATATATATGCGGATTAGACACCAAAAAAAACACTCAACAAATGGCTACAATTTAAGGAATGTGTTTAGTGACGGCATCAGATTCCTAATTGATAGAGAAAGGTCTGGTGGCAAGAAAAGCTGCTTCTAGGAGGTTGTCAAGTGTTTTCGCTCGACGATTCCATTCTTGGGTGGTTGGTTTGGCCCTTGTTCCTGTAACTCGAATCCTAGCCCGGTATATCCCATTTTAATTTTACACCATTGTGAACCTTACGCCTTTTTTACTCTCTGATCGAGGTTCTCAGTATTGAAAAATCTTCGTAAACTAACCCACACATTTATATGTTGATATTTAAGAGATATACAGTCAAGAAAATCAAGGGCAATGATGATATATACACAGACTAGACACCAAAAAAAAAAAAACACTCAACAAATGGCTACAATTTAAGGAATGTGTTTAGTGTCGGCATCAGATTCGTAATTGATGGAGTAAGGTCTGGTGGCAAGAAAAACTGCTTCTAGGAGGTTGTCAAGTGTTTTCGCTCGACGATTCCATTCTTGGGTGGTTGGTTTGGCCCTTGTTCCTGTAACTCGAATCCTAGCCCGGTATATCCCATTTTAATTTTACATAATTGTGAACCTTACGCCTTTTTTACTCTCTGATCGAGGTTCTCGGCATTGAAAAATCTTCGTAAACTAAATCACACGTGTATATGTTGACATTTAATAGATATACAGTCAAGAAAATCAAGGGCAATGGTGATATATATGCGGATTAAACACCAAAAAAAAAAACACTCAACAAATGGCTACAATTTAAGGAATGTGTTTAGTGACGGCATCAGATTCCTAATTGATGGAGAAAGGTCTCGTGGCAAGAAAAGCTGCTTCTAGGAGGTTGTCAAGTGTTTTCGCTCGACGATTCCATTCTTGGGTGGTTGGTTTCGCCCTTATTCCTGTAACTCGAATTCTAGCCAGGTATATCCCATTTTAATTTTACACCATTGTGAACCTTACGCCTTTTTTACTCTCTGATCAAGGTTCTCGGCATTGAAAAATCTTCGTAAACTAAATCACACGCGTATATGTTGAGATTTAAGAGATATACAGCCAAGAAAATCAAGGGCAATTGTGATATATATGCGGATTAGACATAAAAAAAAACACTCAACAAATGCTACAATTTAAGGAATGTGTTTAGTGACGGCATCAGATTCCTAATTGATTGAGAAAGTCTGGTGGCAACAAAAGCTGCTTCTAGGAGGTTGTCAAGTGTTTTCGCTCGACGATTCCATTCTTGGGTGGTTGGTTTAGCCCTTGTTCCTTTAACTCGAATCCCAGCCCGGTATATCCCATTTTAATTTTACATAATTGTGAACCTTACGCCTTTTTTACTCTCTGATCAAGGTTCTCGGCTTTGAAAAATCTTCGTAAACTAAATCACACGTGTATATGTTGACATTTAAGAGATATACAGTCAAGAAAATTAAGAGCAATGGTGATATATATGCGGATTAGACACCAAAAAAAACACACAACAAATGGCTACAATTTAAGGAATATGGTTTAGCGATGGCATCAGATTCCTAATTGATTGAGAAAGTCTGGTGGGAACAAAAGTTGCTTCTAGGAGGTTGTCAAGTGTTTTCGCTCGACGATTCCATTCTTGGGTGGTTGGTTTGGTCCTTGTTCCTGTAACTCGAATCCTAGCCCGGTATATCACATTTTAATTTTACACCATTGTGAACCTTACGGCTTTTTTACTCTCTGAACGAGGCTCTCGGCATTGAAAAATCTTCGTAAACTAAATCACACGTGTATATGTTGACATTTAAGAGATACACAGTCAAGAAAATCAAGGGCAAGGGTGATATATATGCGGATTAGACACCAGAAAAAAACACTCAACAAATAGCTACAATTTAAGGAATGTGTTTAATGAGGGCATCAGATTCCTAATTGATGGAGAAAGGTCTGGTGGCAAGAAAAGCTGCTTCTAGGAAGTTGTCAAGTGTTTTCGCTCGACGATTCCATTCTTGGGTGGTTGGTTTGGCCCTTGTTCCTGTAACTCGAATCCTAGCCCGGTATATCCCATTTTAATTTTACACCATTGTGAACCTTACGCCTTTTTTACTCTCTGATCGAGTTTCTTGGCATTGAAAAATCTTTGTAAACTAAATCACACGTGTATATGTTGACATTTAAGAAATATACAGTCAAGAAAATCAAGGGCAATGATGATATATACACAGACTAGACACCCAAAAAAAAAAAACACTCAACAAATGACTACAATTTAAGGAATGTGTTTAGTGTCGGCATCAGATTCCTAATTGATGGAGTAAGGTCTGGTGGCAAGAAAAGCTGCTTCTAGGAGGTTGTCAAGTGTTTTCGCTTGACGATTACATTCTTGGGTGGTTGGTTTGGCCCTTGTTCCTGTAACTCGAATCCTAGCCCGGTATATCCCATTTTAATTTTACATAATTGTGAACCTTACGCCTTTTTTACTCTCTGATCGAGGTTCTCGGCATTGAAAAATCTTCGTAAACTAAGTCACACGTGTGTATGTTGACATTTAATAGATATACAGTCAAGAAAATCAAGGGCAATGGTGATATATATGCGGATTAAACACCAAAAAAAAACACTCAACAAATGGCTACAATTTAAGGAATGTGTTTAGTGACGGCATCAGATTCTTAATTGATGGAGAAAGGTCTCGTGGCAAGAAAAGCTGCTTCTAGGAGGTTGTCAAGTTTTTTCGCTCGACGATTCCATTCTTGGGTGGTTGGTTTGGCCCTTATTCCTGTAACTCGAATTCTAGCCAGGAATATCCCATTTTAATTTTACACCATTGTGAACCTTACGCCTTTTTTACTCTCTGATCGAGGTTCTCGGCATTGAAAAATCTTCGTAAACTAAATCACACGCGTATATGTTGAGATTTAAGAGATATACAGTCAAGAAAATCAAGGGCAATTGTGATATATATGCGGATTAGACACAAAAAAAAACACTCAACAAATGCTACAATTTAAGGAATGTGTTTAGTGACGGCATCAGATTCCTAATTGATTGAGAAAGTCTGGTGGCAACAAAAGCTGCTTCTAGGAGGTTGTCAAGTGTTTTCGCTCGACGATTCCATTCTTGGGTGGTTGGTTTAGCCCTTGTTCCTTTAACTCGAATCCCAGCCCGGTATATCCCATTTTAATTTTACATAATTGTGAACCTTACGCCTTTTTTACTCTCTGATCAAGGTTCTCGGCTTTGAAAAATCTTCGTAAACTAAATCACACGTGTATATGTTGACATTTAAGAGATATACAGTCAAGAAAATTAAGAGCAATGGTGATATATATGCGGATTAGACACAAAAAAAAAACACACAACAAATGGCTACAATTTAAGGTATATGGTTTAGTGATGGCATCAGATTCCTAATTTATTGAAAAAGTCTGGTGGGAACAAAAGCTGCTTCTAGGAGGTTGTCAAGTGTTTTCGCTCGACGATTCCATTCTTGGGTGGTTGGTTTGGCCCTTGTTCCTGTAACTCGAATCCTAGCCCGGTATATCCCATTTTAATTTTACACCATTGTGAACCTTACGGCTTTTTTACTCTCTGAACGAGGCTCTCGGCATTGAAAAATCTTCGTAAACTAAATCACACGTGTATATGTTGACATTTAAGAGATACACAGTCAAGAAAATCAAGGGCAAGGGTGATATATATGCGGATTAGACACCAGAAAAAAACACTCAACAAATAGCTACAATTTAAGGAATGTGTTTAATGACGACATCAGATTCCTAATTGATGGAGAAAGGTCTGGTGGCAAGAAAAGCTGCTTCTAGGAAGTTGTCAAGTGTTTTCGCTCGACGATTCCATTCTTGGGTGGTTGGTTTGGCCCTTGTTCCTGTAACTAGAATCCTAGCCCGGTATATCCCATTTTAATTTTACACCATTGTGAACCTTACGCCTTTTTTACTCTCTGATCGAGTTTCTTGGCATTGAAAAATCTTTGTAAACTAAATCACACGTGTATATGTTGACATTTAAGAAATATACAGTCAAGAAAATCAAGGGCAATGGTGATATATATGCGGATTAGACACCAAAAAAAACACTCAACAAATGGCTACAATTTAAGGAATGTGTTTAGTGACGGCATCAGATTCATAATAGATAGAGAAAGGTCTGTTGCAAGAAAAGCTGCTTCTAGGAGGTTGTCAAGTGTTTTCGCTCGACGAGTCCATTCTTGGGTGGTTGGTTTGGCCCTTGTTCCTGTAACTCGAATCCTAGCCCGGTATATCCCATTTTAATTTTACACCATTGTGAACCTTACGCCTTTTTTACTCTCTGATCGAGGTTCTCAGTATTGAAAAATCTTCGTAAACTAACCCACACATTTATATGTTGACATTTAAGAGATATACAGTCAAGAAAATCAAGGGCAATGACGATATATACACAGACTAGACACCCAAAAAAAAAAAAACACTCAACAAATGACTACAATTTATGGAATGTGTTTAGTGTCGGCATCAGATTCCTAATTGATGGAGTAAGGTCTGGTGGCAAGAAAAGCTGCTTCTAGGAGGTTGTCAAGTGTTTTCGCTTGACGATTACATTCTTGGGTGGTTGGTTTGGCCCTTGTTCCTGTAACTCGAATCCTAGCCCGGTATATCCCATTTTAATTTTACATAATTGTGAACCTTACGCCTTTTTTACTCTCTGATCGAGGTTCTCGGCATTGAAAAATCTTCGTAAACTAAGTCACACGTGTGTATGTTGACATTTAATAGATATACAGTCAAGAAAATCAAGGGCAATGGTGATATATATGCGGATTAAACACCAAAAAAAAACACTCAACAAATGGCTACAATTTAAGGAATGTGTTTAGTGACGGCATCAGATTCTTAATTGATGGAGAAAGGTCTCGTGGCAAGAAAAGCTGCTTCTAGGAGGTTGTCAAGTTTTTTCGCTCGACGATTCCATTCTTGGGTGGTTGGTTTGGCCCTTATTCCTGTAACTCGAATTCTAGCCAGGTATATCCCATTTTAATTTTACACCATTGTGAACCTTACGCCTTTTTAACTCTCTGATCGAGGTTCTCGGCATTGAAAAATCTTCGTAAACTAAATCACACGCGTGTATGTTGAGATTTAAGAGATATACAGTCAAGAAAATCAAGGGCAATTGTGATATATATGCGGATTAGACACAAAAAAAACACTCAACAAATGCTACAATTTAAGGAATGTGTTTAGTGATGGCATCAGATTCCTAATTGATTGAGAAAGTCTGGTGGCAACAAAAGCTGCTTCTAGGAGGTTGTCAAGTGTTTTCGCTCGACGATTCCATTCTTGGGTGGTTGGTTTAGCCCTTGTTCCTTTAACTCGAATCCCAGCCCGGTATATCCCATTTTAATTTTACATAATTGTGAACCTTACGCCTTTTTTACTCTCTGATCAAGGTTCTCGGCTTTGAAAAATCTTCGTAAACTAAATCACACGTGTATATGTTGACATTTAAGAGATATACAGTCAAGAAAATTAAGAGCAATAGTGATATATATGCGGATTAGACACAAAAAAAAACACACACAACAAATGGCTACAATTTAAGGTATATGGTTTAGTGATGGCATCAGATTCCTAATTTATTGAGAAAGTCTGGTGGGAACAAAAGCTGCTTCTAGGAGGTTGTCAAGTGTTTTCGCTCGACGATTCCATTCTTGGGTGGTTGGTTTGGCCCTTGTTCCTGTAACTCGAATCCTAGCCCGGTATATCCCATTTTAATTTTACACCATTGTGAACCTTACGGCTTTTTTACTCTCTGAACGAGGCTCTCGGCATTGAAAAATCTTCGTAAACTAAATCACACGTGTATATGTTGACATTTAAGAGATACACAGTCAAGAAAATCAAGGGCAAGGGTGATATATATGCGGATTAGACACCAGAAAAAAACACTCAACAAATAGCTACAATTTAAGGAATGTGTTTAATGACGACATCAGATTCCTAATTGATGGAGAAAGGTCTGGTGGCAAGAAAAGCTGCTTCTAGGAAGTTGTCAAGTGTTTTCGCTCGACGATTCCATTCTTGGGTGGTTGGTTTGGCCCTTGTTCCTGTAACTAGAATCCTAGCCCGGTATATCCCATTTTAATTTTACACCATTATGAACCTTACGCCTTTTTTACTCTCTGATCGAGTTTCTTGGCATTGAAAAATCTTTGTAAACTAAATCACACGTGTATATGTTGACATTTAAGAAATATACAGTCAAGAAAATCAAGGGCAATGGTGATATATATGCGAATTAGACACCAAAAAAAACACTCAACAAATGGCTACAATTTAAGGAATGTGTTTAGTGACGGCATCAGATTCCTAATAGATAGAGAAAGGTCTGTTGCAAGAAAAGCTGCTTCTAGGAGGTTGTCAAGTGTTTTCGCTCGACGAGTCCATTCTTGGGTGGTTGGTTTGGCCCTTGTTCCTGTAACTCGAATCCTAGCCCGGTATATCCCATTTTAATTTTACACCATTGTGAACCTTACGCCTTTTTTACTCTCTGATCGAGGTTCTCAGTATTGAAAAATCTTCGTAAACTAACCCACACATTTATATGTTGACATTTAAGAGATATACAGTCAAGAAAATCAAGGGCAATGACGATATATACACAGACTAGACACCCAAAAAAAAAAACACTCAACAAATGACTACAATTTATGGAATGTGTTTAGTGTCGGCATCAGATTCCTAATTGATGGAGTAAGGTCTGGTGGCAAGAAAAGCTGCTTCTAGGAGGTTGTCAAGTGTTTTCGCTTGACGATTACATTCTTGGGTGGTTGGTTTGGCCCTTGTTCCTGTAACTCGAATCCTAGCCCGGTATATCCCATTTTAATTTTACACCATTGTGAACCTTACGCCTTTTTTACTCTCTGATCGAGGTTCTCAGTATTGAAAAATCTTCGTAAACTAACCCACACATTTATATGTTGACATTTAAGAGATATACAATCAAGAAAATCAAGGGCAATGATGATATATACACAGACTAGACACCAAAAAAAAAAACACTCAACAAATGGCTACAATTTAAGGAATGTGTTTAGTGACGGCATCAGATTCCTAATTGTTGGAGTAAGGTCTGGTGGCAAGAAAAGCTGCTTCTAGGAGGTTGTCAAGTGTTTTTGCTCGACGATTCCATTCTTGGGTGGTTGGTTTGGCCCTTGTTCCTGTAACTCGAATCCTAGCCCGGTATATCCCATTTTAATTTTACATAATTGTGAACCTTACGCCTTTTTTACTCACTGATCGAGGTTCTCGGCATTAAAAATCTTCGTAAACTAAATCACACGTGTATATTTTGACATTTAAGAGATATACAGTCAAGAAAATCAAGGGCAATGGTGATATATATGCGGATTAAACACCAAAAAAAAAACACTCAACAAATGGCAACAATTTAAGGAATGTGTTTAGTGACGGCATCGGATTCCTAATTGATGGAGAAAGGTCAGGTGGCAAGAAAAGCTGCTTCTAGGAGGTTGTCAAGTGTTTTCGCTCGACGATTCCATTCTTGGGTGGTTGGTTTGGCCCTTGTTCCTGTAACTCGAATCCTAGCCCGGTATATCCCATTTTAATTTTACATAATTGTGAACCTTACGCCTTTTTTACTCTCTGATCGAGGTTCTCGGCATTAAAAATCTTCGTAAACTAAATCACACGTGTATATGTTGACATTTAATAGATATACAGTCAAGAAAATCAAGGGCAATGGTGATATATATGCGGATTAAACACCAAAAAAAAAAACACTCAACAAATGGCTACAATTTAAGGAATGTGTTTAGTGACGGCATCAGATTCCTAATTGATGGAGAAAGGTCTCGTGGCAAGAAAAGCTGCTTCTAGGAGGTTGTCAAGTGTTTTCGCTCGACGATTCCATTCTTGGGTGGTTGGTTTGGCCCTTATTCCTGTAACTCGAATTCTAGCCAGGTATATCCCATTTTAATTTTACACCATTGTGAACCTTACGCCTTTTTTACTCTCTGATCAAGGTTCTCGGCCTTGAAAAATCTTCGTAAACTAAATCACACGCGTATATGTTGAGATTTAAGAGATATACAGCCAAGAAAATCAAGGGCAATTGTGATATATATGCGGATTAGACATAAAAAAAACACTCAACAAATGCTACAATTTAAGGAATGTGTTTAGTAACGGCATCAGATTCCTAATTGATTGAGAAAGTCTGGTGGCAACAAAAGCTGCTTCTAGGAGGTTGACAAGTGTTTTCGCTCGACGATTCCATTCTTGGGTGGTTGGTTTTGCCCTTGTTCCTTTAACTCGAATCCCAGCCCGGTATATCCCATTTTAATTTTACATAATTGTGAACCTTACGCCTTTTTTTCTCTCTGATCAAGGTTCTCGGCTTTGAAAAATCTTCGTAAACTAAATCACACGTGTATATGTTGACATTTAAGAGATATACAGTCAAGAAAATTAAGAGCAATGGTGATATATATGCGGATTAGACACCAAAAAAAAACACACAACAAATGGCTACAATTTAAGGAATATGGTTTAGCGATGGCATCAGATTCCTAATTGATTGAGAAAGTCTGGTGGGAACAAAAGCTGCTTCTAGGAGGTTGTCAAGTGTTTTCGCTCGACGATTCCATTCTTGGGTGGTTGGTTTGGCCCTTGTTCCTGTAACTCGAATCCTAGCCCGGTATATCCCATTTTAATTTTACACCATTGTGAACCTTACGGCTTTTTTACTCTCTGAACGAGGCTCTCGGCATTGAAAAATCTTCGTAAACTAAATCACACGTGTATATGTTGACATTTAAGAGATACACAGTCAAGAAAATCAAGGGCAAGGGTGATATATATGCGGATTAGACACCAGAAAAAAACACTCAACAAATAGCTACAATTTAAGGAATGTGTTTAACGAGGGCATCAGATTCCTAATTGATGGAGAAAGGTCTGGTGGCAAGAAAAGCTGCTTCTAGGAAGTTGTCAAGTGTTTTCGCTCGACGATTCCATTCTTGGGTGGTTGGTTTGGCCCTTGTTCCTGTAACTCGAATCCTAGCCCGGTATATCCCATTTTAATTTTACACCATTGTGAACCTTACGCCTTTTTTACTCTCTGATCGAGGTTCTCAGTATTGAAAAATCTACGTAAACTAACCCACACATTTATATGTTGACATTTAAGAGATATACAGTCAAGAAAATCAAGGGCAATGATGATATATACACAGACTAGACACCCAAAAAAAAAACACTCAACAAATGACTACAATTTAAGGAACGTGTTTAGTGTCGGCATCAGATTCCTAATTGATGGAGTAAGGTCTGGTGGCAAGAAAAGCTGCTTCTAGGAGGTTGTCAAGTGTTTTCGCTTGACGATTACATTCTTGGGTGGTTGGTTTGGCCCTTGTTCCTGTAACTCGAATCCTAGCCCGGTATATCCCATTTTAATTTTACATAATTGTGAACCTTACGCCTTTTTTACTCTCTGATCGAGGTTCTCGGCATTGAAAAATCTTCGTAAACTAAGTCACACGTGTGTATGTTGACATTTAATAGATATACAGTCAAGAAAATCAAGGGCAATGGTGATATATATGCGGATTAAACACCAAAAAAAAAACACTCAACAAATGGCTACAATTTAAGGAATGTGTTTAGTGACGGCAACAGATTCTTAATTGATGGAGAAAGGTCTCGTGGCAAGAAAAGCTGCTTCTAGGAGGTTGTCAAGTTTTTTCGCTCGACGATTCCATTCTTGGGTGGTTGGTTTGGCCCTTATTCCTGTAACTCGAATTCTAGCCAGGTATATCCCATTTTAATTTTACACCATTGTGAACCTTACGCCTTTTTTACTCTCTGATCGAGGTTCTCGGCATTGAAAAATCTTCGTAAACTACATCACACGCGTATATGTTGAGATTTAAGAGATATACAGTCAAGAAAATCAAGGGCAATTGTGATATATATGCGGATTAGACACAAAAAAAAACACTCAACAAATGCTACAATTTAAGGAATGTGTTTAGTGACGGCATCAGATTCCTAATTGATTGAGAAAGTCTGGTGGAAACAAAAGCTGCTTCTAGGAGGTTGTCAAGTGTTTTCGCTCGACGATTCCATTCTTGGGTGGTTGGTTTAGCCCTTGTTCCTTTAACTCGAATCCCAGCCCGGTATATCCCATTTTAATTTTACATAATTGTGAACCTTACGCCTTTTTTACTCTCTGATCAAGGTTCTCGGCTTTGAAAAATCTTCGTAAACTAAATCACACGTGTATATGTTGACATTTAAGAGATATACAGTCAAGAAAATTAAGAGCAATGGTGATATATATGCGGATTAGACACAAAAAAAAACACACAACAAATGGCTACAATTTAAGGTATATGGTTTAGTGATGGCATCAGATTCCTAATTGATTGAGAAAGTCTGGTGGGAACAAAAGCTGCTTCTAGGAGGTTGTCAAGTGTTTTTGCTCGACGATTCCATTCTTGGGTGGTTGGTTTGGCCCTTGTTCCTGTAACTCGAATCCTAGCCCGGTATGTCCCATTTTAATTTTACACCATTGTGAACCTTACGGCTTTTTTACTCTCTGAACGAGGCTCTCGGCATTGAAAAATCTTCGTAAACTAAATCACACGTGTATATGTTGACATTTAAGAGATACACAGTCAAGAAAATCAAGGGCAAGGGTGATATATATGCGGATTAGACACCAGATTAAAACACTCAACAAATAGCTACAATTTAAGGAATGTGTTTAATGACGGCATCAGATTCCTAATTGATGGAGAAAGGTCTGGTGGCAAGAAAAGCTGCTTCTAGGAAGTTGTCAAGTGTTTTCGCTCGACGATTCCATTCTTGGGTGGTTGGTTTGGCCCTTGTTCCTGTAACTAGAATCCTAGCCCGGTATATCCCATTTTAATTTTACACCATTGTGAACCTTACGCCTTTTTTACTCTCTGATCGAGTTTCTTGGCATTGAAAAATCTTTGTAAACTAAATCACACGTGTATATGTTGACATTTAAGAAATATACAGTCAAGAAAATCAAGGGCAATGGTGATATATATGCGGATTAGACACCAAAAAAAACACTCAACAAATGGCTACAATTTAAGGAATGTGTTTAGTGACGGCATCAGATTCCTAATAGATAGAGAAAGGTCTGTTGCAAGAAAAGCTGCTTCTAGGAGGTTGTAAAGTGTTTTCGCTCGACGAGTCCATTCTTGGGTGGTGGGTTTGGCCCTTGTTCCTGTAACTCGAATCCTAGCCCGGTATATCCCATTTTAATTTTACACCATTGTGAAACTTACGCCTTTTTTACTCTCTCATCGAGGTTCTCAGTATTGAAAAATCTTCGTAAACTAACCCACACATTTATATGTTGACATTTAAGAGATATACAGTCAAGAAAATCAAGGGCAATGGTGATATATACGCATATTAGACACCAAAAAAAAAAACACTCAACAAATGGCTACAATTTAAGGAATGTGTTTAGTGACGGCATCAGATTCCTAATTGATGGAGAAAGTCTGGTGGCAACAAAAGCTGCTTCTAGGATGTTGTCAAGTGTTTTCGCTCGACGATTCCATTCTTGGGTGGTTGGTTTAGCCCTTGTTCCTTTAACTCGAATCACAGCCAGGTTTATCCCATTTTAATTTTACACCATTGTGAACCTTACGCCTTTTTTACTCTCTGATCGAGGTTCTCAGTATTGAAAAATCTTCGTAAACTAACCCACACATTTATATGTTGACATTTAAGAGATATACAATCAAGAAAATCAAGGGCAATGATGATATATACACAGACTAGACACCAAAAAAAAAAAAACACTCAACAAATGGCTACAATTTAAGGAATGTGTTTAGTGACGGCATCAGATTCCTAATTGATTGAGAAAGTCTGGTGGGAACAAAAGCTGCTTCTAGGAGGTTGTCAAGTGTTTTTGCTCGACGATTCCATTCTTGGGTGGTTGGTTTGGCCCTTGTTCCTGTAACTCGAATCCTAGCCCGGTATATCCCATTTTAATTTTACATAATTGTGAACCTTACGCCTTTTTTACTCTCTGATCGAGGTTCTCGGCATTAAAAATCTTCGTAAACTAAATCACACGTGTATTTGTTGACATTTAATAGATATACAGTCAAGAAAATCAAGGGCAATGGTGATATATATGCAGATTAAACATCAAAAAAAAAACACTCAACAAATGGCAACAATTTAAGGAATGTGTCTAGTGACGGCATCGGATTCCTAATTGATGGAGAAAGGTCTGGTGGTAAGAAAAGCTGCTTCTAGGAGGTTGTCAAGTGTTTTCGCTCGACGATTCCATTCTTGGGTGGTTGGTTTGGCCCTTGTTCCTGTAACTCGAATTCTAGCCAGGTATATCCCATTTTAATTTTACACCATTGAGAACCTTACGCCTTTTTTACTCTCTGATCGAGGTTCTCGGCATTGAAAAATCTTCGTAAACTAAATCACACGCGTATAGGTTGACATTTAAGATATATACAGTCAAGAAAATCAAGGGCAATAGTGATATATATGCGGATTAGACACAAAAAAAAAAAACTCAACAAATGCTACAATTTAAGGAATGTGTTTAGTGACGGCATCAGATTCCTAATTGATTGAGAAAGTCTGGTGGCAACAAAAGCTGCTTCTACGAGGATGTCAAGTGTTTTCGCTCGACGATTCCATTCTTGGGTGGTTGGTTTAGCCCTTGTTCCTTTAACTCGAATCCCAGCCCGATATATCCCATTTTAATTTAACATAATTGTGAACCTTACGCCTTTTTACTCTCTGATCAAGGTTCTCGGCTTTGAAAAATCTTCGTAAACTAAATCACACGTGTATATGTTGACATTTAAGAGATATACAGTCAATAAAATTAAGGGCAATGGTGATATATATATGCGGATTAGACACCAAAAAAACACACAACAAATGGCTACAATTTAAGGAATGTGGTTTAGTGATGGCATCAGATTCCTAATTGATTGAGAAAGTCTGGTGGCAACAAAAGCTGCTTCTAGGAGGTTGTCAAGTGTTTTCGCTCGACGATTCCATTCTTGGGTGGTTGGTTTGGCCCTTGTTCCTGTAACTCGAATCCTAGCCCGGTATATCCCATTTTAATTTTACACCATTGTGAACCTTACGGCTTTTTTACTCTCTGATCGAGGCTCTCGGCATTGGAAAATCTTCGTAAACTAAATCACACGTGCATATGTTGACATTTAAGAGATATACAGTCAAGAAAATCAAGGGCAATGGTGATATATATGCGAATTAGACGCCAAAAAAAAACACTCAACAAATGGCTACAATTTAAGGAATGTGTTTAGTGACGGCATCAGATTCCTAATTGATGGAGAAAGGTCTGGTGGTAAGAAAAGCTGCTTCTAGGAGGTTGTCAAGTGTTTTCACTCGACGATTCCATTCTTGGGTGGTTGGTGATGCGTGTGAAGTGTTATATATATTAGGTGTATATTTTTAGCCCTTTTAACACTTATTTTAGCCAAGTTTTAAATTTATAAAACACGATATTTTACTAACACTAAACACACATATGGGCAAGTGCACTCATCGTGAGCGTAGTATAGCGTTGGTAAGATACCGAGGTCGTCCAAGGACACAAGAGCTTTTAGTACCGGTTTATCCTCAACGTCTAATCAAAATAAAAAGTTTAGAAAAATGTTTTTAAACTAAGAAAAATAAAAACTAACTAAAATGCTGAAAATAAAATAAAAATAAAAACAGATAGACAAGATGAATCACTTGGTTCCGACTCGTATCTAGTATAACCTTTGATTATTTCCGCACTTTTGCACATAATTAAGAGATTATCTTAGTTATTGTAGTAGGCCCCTCTTTTGAAGGTGACGTTACCCTCACCCCAGTAGTTTGAGTCAGCAAGGATACAATCCTAAAAGGGTGGATTATTGGAAGATAATGAATTAAGTTATTAATGCAGTATTATGGTAGGCCCCGCTTTTGGCGGTGACATTACCCTCGGCTAAGTAGTCTGAGTCAGCAGGGATACAGTCCTAAATAGCCGGGTTATAGTATTAATAGTAGTTAACTTATGAGGGGATCAAAGAGTTTGGACCCCCGCCATCCAATACCGTGAAGCATTGAAGGAGGTCCTATTAAATTTGACCCAGGTCCATTGCAGGACCTCTAAACGCTGAACAATGGCAAGACCTTTACCAAACCGTTCCCTTAACCCCCGACCAGGTAGCCAACATACCTCCATATAGACCGTGGAGATATGAATGGTGAAAATCTTTTATTTTATATAGACAGTAAAATAATGCCAAGACACCACGGACAAACGATAAGGAAAGATCACCTTCAACATAAGTAACTAGTTATTAAAGTCATTAATACAAAACCAAATAAAAAGTGCAAAAGATTAGAAATAAAAAGTATTATACTAGACACTTTGTCTTCACCAAGTGATGTAAGAGACTTAGGCAAACATGGCCTTGATTGTCAAGAACTCTTACGATCAATCTTGGATCCCGAGATGACTCACACACTCTACGATGGACAATGGATGATGGTGGTGGATGACGGTGTTGTGATGGTGGTGGGTGGTGGATGAAGTGTGAGAGAGGTGGTGTGCCAAGGGATGAGTTGAAATGAATCCAAGCACTCCTATTTATAGGCTGAACAGAGGGCTGGGCACGGCCCCGTGTCCGCTGGGCACGGCCCCGTGCCTGTCTGACATTCTCTCTCGTCATTAATTGTAATTCGCAATTACAATTAATGCGCCTGCAGTACTTTCGCCACGCCCCCGTGTTCACTGGGCACGGCCCCGTGGTGGGCAATAGAAGCTTCTATGGATTTGTCTTTTCTGCTGCTTCTTGGGCACGGCCCCGTGCTGGCTGAGCACGGGGCGTGTTCAGTCTTCTGCCTTCTCTATTTTGCTTTGGAAGATGCCGTTGAGGGGTCGGGCAGTCCACTAATGTTCCTTTCCTTGTATTTATGTTAGATTTAGCTGTCTTTTTGCTTCTTTTGTGAATTTGAGCTCATTTAATCCTGAAAATACAAAAGGAAGACAAAAACACTCTTTTCCAACATTAGTACTTAAAAAGGGTTAGTTTTGTGCCTCATTTGATGTAATTTATATGTTGCATTTTACACACATTAAATACCCCCACACTTGAACTTTTGCTTGTCCTCAAGCAAAACTCTTTAATATGTGGCTTACACTCCCAAATGGAATAGGTAGAAGAGAAGGTTTTGGGCTTGTCGTAGAGTGTCGGGATTTCCAAGATTCTTTAGGGAGTTTTATTTTTATTTATTTACAATCCTATTCGTCATGATTTATTTAAAACTTTTCATAAGAGAAATTATTTATTAGGGCATAGCATGCCTTTTTAAAATTCTATTTATATACAAGTTCACATACCTCACGGGAGAAATCACTCACACTCGGCCGAAGGTGTATGTTTAGTGAATCACTCGAGAGCGGCGTGGAACTTATTCCTACCATAAGCTTGCCAAGCAATCAATCCTCCTCCTTTTTAACTTTTATACCTTTGTAAATATCAAGAGGACTTTGTGGGTTAAGGGTTAGGCTTGGGTTAAAGGTAGGTGGTTGGGATAGTGGTTAGTGGTTAGTAGAAAAAGGGCGAAAAGCGTAACAAGTGTCGGTTTTCGTAAGATTTTCTATTTTTGTAACTTTTTATTTTGATGAAGCTTTTATTCAAACAAAGTTATTTTTGATGAACTTGTTTGTTTATTTTCTCTTTGCTTCATCATCAACACATTTTTTTTTTGAACGATCCTACGAAAAACCGAACTTGTTACTAAAACAAAGGGTTAAAAATAAAAAAGGTTTTGGTGGGTAAAAGGGTTTTTTGTTTGGGTGATGAAATGAAAAGGTTTAGGCTCAAAGGGGTTAACTAGGGGTATTTTTGGGTAGGTGGTAAAAGAAAAAGAAAAATAATGGTGTAGAAATAAAAAGGGTTAGTCCTAATGCCTCCATCATTTACTTACTCGGGTTTAAGTTGATAAGGACCGGGAATGTATCGTCATGGCAAGTTCTAGAGTCGTAAGAACCAAGCGGCTATTCACACAAGAAACGAAAAATGAGCATTTAGTCTAAAGATGTAAATTTGTATGCTCAATAAAGGCTCAAAACTCACTTTTGTGGGAATGGGTTTTTATGTGACCAAGTATATATAATCAAATTTTAACTAAGCTTGTCATGCCCCTTTTTTATAATTTTCTTATGTTGGTTCTTTTTATCACGACGCTATCGGTTGTAAATTCGTAAAAATATAACCTTTTTGAGAACTTGGATTTCCCGAGTTAAACCTAGACAAGTAAAAAAAATGAAATTTTTGAAAAAATTTGGGTTGATTAGCGGTTCCAATAGAGTTTTGTGTAATGCTTGTATTTAGGACTTGCAAAATTCAAGGTTTTAGCATCCCCCCCCACACTTAAATTACACATTGTCCTCAATGTGTCCCAAAAATAAATTTTTAGGTTGATTAGATGTGTAAAATGGTGTTAAAAGCAAAAACTTTGTGTTACTGGGCGCTGAACACGGCCCCGTGTTGTCCGGGCACGGCCCCGTGTTCAAGTGCCAGTAACAAAATTAGAACAAGAGAAGCAGAAGTCTGGACACGGGGGCGTGTTGGGTGAACACGGCCCGTGTCCAGTTACCTGAACTGGGCGTTTTTCTGCAGGGGGTTCAGCACGGGGCCGTGTTGGTTGGGCACGGCCCGTGTTGAACCTTCTGTAATGGAGAAAATTGTCGGGTTGCCTTGTTCTTGTGCATGAAGTCATTTTTCTCGTTCCCCTTTTCATCCCTTATCACCATGAGTGTGTTTTATTTATTAAAAACCATCCAAACTTTGAAAACCATCATTTCATTGCAATCATAGAGAGACCTTACATAATCCTAAAATTAAACTAGATAAAGCAAAAACTTAACTAAATAGGTCAGGAGGTACACGAGGTTATCATAGAGAGTTCTACTATTCTAAGAAAATTTCGAGAGTAGTTTCCCGATATAGTAGGACTTTTAGCCGAAGGATTTCTTCCCTAAATGTTGTTTAAAGCCATTCTTCGATCTCCCTAGGAAGAAAGAATGTGGCTTCATTTTCTTCCGCAACTAGTGGCTGAGGAGGAACATTCACCGGGACTCCTTGCACCACTCTTCGCGGAGGCTCTTGGTGCATGGCGTACCATTCGGCTGGAATGACAACTTCGGGCACCACGTTCCACGCCCTTTGGGTTATTATAGGCACCAAAGGCGGGGAGGCGAGAAGGTTCAACCTCTGGTGCAAGAGGTTTACTTCTTGGAGACAGCCCTCCAGCCCCACTGTAAGATGGTTGATACGGTCGACCAATGCTTCCTCCACTCCCGTCATTTCGTCAATAGCCTCCCTTAGGGCGTAAACATAGTTTACAAGAGAGTCTTCTGCTGTTGAAGATCTCCTCCCATGTCGGTTACTTCTTGAAGATGATCCGCTTGTTCTGCTTGCCATTTTCTGTGAAAGAAACCGAAGAAAGCTAAATTTTTACAAAACAGTGCCTCGGACACGGCCCCGTGCTCGATGAGCACGGCCCCGTGTCCATTTGTCTGCAGGATTTTAGGCTAAGGAGTCTTGGAGTTTTAAATTATTCTCATGATTTTTAGCTGGTTTTTAGGCTCAGATAATTTAAAATAAAGTTATATAACTAACTTTAAGCAAGAATCCTTAGCAAATAATCTTACAAACTTCACATAGAGGGTTGGAATCATGAGATTTCCAAGCTTCTATGGAGGAAATTTTGAAAAATTTTAAAAGAAGAGGAAATGAATAAAAGTGGAAGGGACAAGAGGGTCCTATGGAACCTTCTTTTAGCACTTACCTAGGATGGTATGAGTGAAGATCCCAGGAATCTCTGTCAATTGAAGTGGTAAAAAATAAGCAGGAATCAGGCTGCATTTAAAGAAAACGACAGCGCACTGGACACGGCCCCGTGTGCAGAGAAAATCCTGACACATTTTGTCCGTATTCTGACAAAATCAGCAGAGAATCTTTTAGGTGAGCACGGGGGCGTGTTGACCTGGACACGGCCCCATGTCTGGACGCTGTCTTATGGAGTTTCGTTACTTCTAAGGATCTCATCGACATCGGGTGGTTCCTTACTGGTTGGAACAACCCCAAAGTGCCTAAGATACCTTAATTGTCCTAGACTAAGGCGAGAACGCAAGAGGTTGTCGGTGAGGGTAATTCCTATTTTCATTCTAGGTGGACAAGTCCAACCCTTTCCCGGGCTCTCATTAAAGAGGGTGTATGCCGAATCGCTCAGGTCTATGTATGCACCGAACGAAGTCGATGGAGAGTCCTTCACGGCATAATCGGCACAGGGACGACTATCGTCCATGTCTTTGCTAGGTATGAAGGTAATTTTGGGAGCAACGAGGTTGTCGGAATGCGGTTCCAACATTTCTTCATGGTTATCGTCTTGGGGTGGATCAATAAAGTCCTTCCCAAGCTCTTCTAACCAATTCAGAATTAGTTCTTCTAGTTGAAATAACTCGTCAAGGAGCATTTCTCCTAGAATATCTGGCTGGGCGCATTCGAGGGAGAAATAGTGCTTATTTTTACTTTCGCCCCTCTTAAGGTTATAAGGAATCGGTGGGTCTATGTAGTGGGGCCTATAATTTAGAAAGTAACATTTTAATTCTTTATGTTCGCCACCACATAATTGACACCACGTACCATAAGAGTGCCGAAAGTAAAAACAATTACTATCACTCATGTTTATGTCAGAAATTACCAACCGCCGGGATCTAACGGTTCTGTTTTCAGTAACTGAAACTTGGGCACGGGGGCGTGTTGAGTGGGCACGGCCCCGTGTTCAGCTTACTGTCTGACTTAAAACAGGATTGCCAGTTCCAATGATTTAGCACGGGGGCGTGTTCAGCGGGCACGGCCCGTGCTGAGCTCTGCAGAAGCTGAAAAACTAAGAAAAATCCTAAAAAAAAATGAAAAATAAAAAGAAAAATGATTAGGCCGTTGATTCCTAACTTTCTTAAAATCCTTGTGTCCCCGGCAACGGTGCCAAAAACTTGATGCGTGTGAAGTGTTATATATATTAGGTGTATATTTTAAGCCCTTTTAACACTTATTTTAGCCAAGTTTTAAATTTATAAAACACGATATTTTACTAACACTAAACACACATATGGGCAAGTGCACCCATCGTGAGCGTAGTATAGCGTTGGTAAGATACCGAGGTCGTCCAAGGACACAAGAGCTTTTAGTACCGGTTTATCCTCAACGTCTAATCAAAATAAAAAGTTTAGAAAAATGTTTTTAAACTAAGAAAAATAAAAACTAACTAAAATGCTGAAAATAAAATAAAAATAAAAACAGATAGACAAGATGAATCACTTGGTTCCGACTCGTATCTAGTATAACCTTTGATTATTTCCGCACTTTTGCACATAATTAAGAGATTATCTTAGTTATTGTAGTAGGCCCCTCTTTTGAAGGTGACGTTACCCTCACCCCAGTAGTTTGAGTCAGCAAGGATACAATCCTAAAAGGGTGGATTATTGGAAGATAATGAATTAAGTTATTAATGCAGTATTATGGTAGGCCCTGCTTTTGGCGGTGACGTTACCCTCGGCTAAGTAGTCTGAGTCAGCAGGGATACAGTCCTAAATAGCCGGGTTATAGTATTAATAGTAGTTAACTTATGAGGGGATCAAAGAGTTTGGACCCCCGCCATCCAATACCGTGAAGCATTGAAGGAGGTCCTACTAAATTTGACCCAGGTCCATTGCAGGACCTCTAAACGCTGAACAATGGCAAGACCTTTACCAAACCGTTCCCTTAACCCCCGACCAGGTAGCCAACATACCTCCATATAGACCGTGGAGATATGAATGGTGAAAATCTTTTATTTTATATAGACAGTAAAATAATGCCAAGACACCACGGACAAACGATAAGGAAAGATCACCTTCAACATAAGTAACTAGTTATTAAAGTCATTAATACAAAACCAAATAAAAAGTGCAAAAGATTAGAAATAAAAAGTATTATACTAGACACTTTGTCTTCACCAAGTGATGTAAGAGACTTAGGCAAACATGGCCTTGATTGTCAAGAACTCTTACGATCAATCTTGGATCCCGAGACGACTCACACACTCTACGATGGACAATGGATGATGGTGGTGGATGATGGTGTTGTGATGGTGGTGGGTGGTGGATGAAGTGTGAGAGAGGTGGTGTGCCAAGGGATGAGTTGAAATGAATCCAAGCACTCCTATTTATAGGCTGAACAGAGGGCTGGGCACGGCCCCGTGTCCGCTGGGCACGGCCCCGTGCCTGTCTGACATTCTCTCTCCTCATTAATTGTAATTCGCAATTACAATTAATGCGCCTGCAGTACTTTCGCCACGCCCCCGTGTTCACTGGGCACGGCCCCGTGGTGGGAAATAGAAGCTTCTATGAATTTGTCTTTTCTGCTGCTTCTTGGGCACGGCCCCGTGCTGGCTGAGCACGGGGCGTGTTCAGTCTTCTGCCTTCTCTACTTTGCTTTAGAAGATGCCGTTGAGGGGTCAGGCAGTCCACTAATGTTCCTTTCCTTGTATTTATGTTAGATTTAGCTGTCTTTTTGCTTCTTTTGTGAATTTGAGCTCATTTAATCCTGAAAATACAAAAGGAAGACAAAAACACTCTTTTTCCAACATTAGTACTTAAAAAGGGTTAGTTTTGTGCCTCATTTGATGTAATTTATATGTTGCATTTTACACACATCAGTTGGTTTGGCCCTTATTCCTGTAACTCAAATCCTAGCCCGGTACATCCCATTTTAATTTTACGCCATTGTGAACCTTACGCCTTTTTTACTCTCTGATCGAGGTTGTCGGCATTGAAAAATCTTCGTAAAATAAATCACACGTGTATATGTTGACATTTAAGAGATAAACAGTCAAGAAAATGAAGTGCAATGGTGATATATATGCGAATTAGACGCCAAAAAAAAAACACTTAACAAATGCTTACAATTTAAGGAATGTGTTTAGTGACGGCATGAGATTCCTAATTGATGGAGAAATGTCTGGTGGTAAGAAAAGCTGCTTCTAGGAGGTTGTCAAGTGTTTTCACTCGACGATTCCATTCTTGGGTGGTTGGTTTGGCCCTTGTTCCTTTAACTCGAATCTTTGCCCGGTATATCCCATTTTAATGTTACACCATTGTGAACCTTACGACTTTTTTACTCTCTGATCGAGGTTCTTGGTATTGAAAAATCTTCGTGAATTAAATCGCACGTGTATATGTTGACATTTAAGAGATATACAATCAAGAATATCAAGGGCAATGGTGATATATATGCGGATTAGACAAAAAAAAACACTCAACAAATGGTTGCAATTTAAGGAATGTGTTTAGTGACGACATCAGATTCCAAATTGATGGAGAAAGGTCTGGTGGTAAGAAAAGCAGCTTCTAGGAGGTTGTCAAGTGTTTTCGCTCGATGATTCCATTCTTAGGTGGTTGGTTTGGCCGTTGTTCCTATAACTTGAATCCTAGTCCGGTATATCCCATTTTAATTTTACACCATTGTGAACCTTACGCCTTTTTTACTCTCTGATCGAGGTTCTCGGCATTGAAAAATGATCGTAAACTAAATCACACGTGTATATGTTGACATTTAAGAGATAAACAGTCAAGAAAATGAAGTGCAATGGTGATATATATGCGAATTAGACGCCAAAAAAAAACATTTAACAAATGCTTACAATTTAAGGAATGTGTTTAGTGACGGCATGAGATTCCTAATTGATGGAGAAAGGTCTGGTGGTAAGAAAAGCTGCTTCTAGGAGGTTGTCAAGTGTTTTCACTCGACGATTCCATTCTTGGGTGGTTGGTTTGGCCCTTGTTCCTTTAACTCGAATCTTTGCCCGGTATATCCCATTTTAATGTTACACCATTGTGAACCTTACGACTTTTTTACTCTCTGATCGAGGTTCTTGGTATTGAAAAATCTTCGTGAATTAAATCGCACGTGTATATGTTGACATTTAAGAGATATACAATCAAGAATATCAAGGGCAATGGTGATATATATGCGGATTAGACAAAAAAAAACACTCAACAAATGGTTGCAATTTAAGGAATGTGTTTAGTGACGACATCAGATTCCAAATTGATGGAGAAAGGTCTGGTGGTAAGAAAAGCAGCTTCTAGGAGGTTGTCAAGTGTTTTCGCTCGATGATTCCATTCTTAGGTGGTTGGTTTGGCCGTTGTTCCTATAACTTGAATCCTAGTCCGGTATATCCCATTTTAATTTTACACCATTGTGAACCTTACGCCTTTTTTACTCTCTGATCGAGGTTCTCGGCATTGAAAAATGATCGTAAACTAAATCACACGTGTATATGTTGACATTTAAGAGATATACAGTCAACAAAATCACGGGCAATGGTGATATATATGCGAATTAGACATAAAAAAAAAACAATCAACAAATGGCTACAATTTAAGGAATGTGTTTAGTGACGGCATCAGATTCCTAATTGATGGAGAATGGTCTGGTGATAAGAAAAGCTGATTCTAGGAGGTTGTCAAGTGTTTTCGCTCGACGATTCCATTCTTGCGTGGTTGGTTTGGCTCTTGTTCCTATAACTCAAATCCTTGCCCGGTATATCCCATTTTAATTTTACACCATTGTGAACCTTACGCCTTTTTTACTCTCCGATCGAGGTTCTCAGCATTGAAAAAATCTTCGTAAACTAAATCACACATGTATATGTTGACATTTAAGAGATATACAGTCAAGAAAATCAAGGGCAATTGTGATATATATGCGGATTAGACACCAAAAAAAAAAACACTCAACAAATGGCTACAATTTTAGGAATGTGTTTAGTGACGAAATCAGATTCCTAATTGATTGAGAAAGGTCTGGTGGTAAGAAAAGATGCTTCAAAGAGGTTGTCAAGTGTTTTCGCTCGTCGATTCCATTCTTGGGTGGTTGGTTTGGCCCTTATTCCTGTAACTCGAATCCTAGCCCGGTATATCCCATTTAAATTTTACGCCATTGTGAACCTTACGCCTTTTTTACTCTCTGATCGAGGTTCTCGGCATTGAAAAATCTTCGTAAACTAAATCACACGTGTATATGTTGACATTTAAGAGATATACAGTCAAGAAAATCAAGGGCAATGGTGATATATATGCGGATTAGACACCAAAAAAAAAACACTCAACAAATGGCTACAATTTAAGGAATGTGTTTAGTGACGGCATCAGATTCCTAATTGATGGAGAAAGGTCTGGTGGTAATAAAAGCTGCTTTTAGGAGGTTGTCAAGTGTTTTCACTCGACGATTCCATTCTTGGGTGGTTGGTTTGGCCCTTGTTCCTTTAACTCGAATCTTTGCCCGGTATATCCCATTTTAATTTTACACCATTGTGAACCCTACTACTTTTTTACTCTCTAATCGAGGTTCTCGGTATTGAAAAATCTTCGTGAACTAAATCACACGTGTATATGTTGACTTTTAATAGATATACAGTCAAGAAAATCAAGGGCAATGGTGATATATATGCGGATTAAACACAAAAGAAAAAACACTCAACAAATGGCTACAATTTAAGGAATGTGTTTAGTGACGGCATCAGATTCCTAATTGATGGAGAAAGGTCTGGTGGCAAGAAAAGCTGCTTCTAGGAGGTTGTTAAGTGTTTTCGCTCGACGATTCCATTCTTGGGTGGTTGGCTTGGCCCTTGTTCCTGTAACTCGAATTCTAGCCAGGTATATCCCATTTTAATTTTACACCATTGTGAACCTTATGCCTTTTTTACTCTCTGATCGAGGTTCTCGGCATTGAAAAATCTTCGTAAACTAAATCACACGCGTATATGTTGACATTTAAGAGATATACAGTCAAGAAAATCAAGGGAAATAGCGATGTATATGCGGATTAGACACAAAAAAACACTCAACAAATGGCTACAATTTAAGGAATGTGTTTAGTGACGGCATCAGATTCCTAATTGATGGAGAAAGTCTGGTGGCAACAAAAGCTGCTTCTAGGATGTTGTCAAGTGTTTTCGCTCGACGATTCCATTCTTGGGTGGTTGGTTTAGCCCTTGTTCCTTTAACTCGAATCACAGCCCGGTATATCCCATTTTAATTTGACACCATTGTGAAACTTACGCCTCTTTTACTCTCTTATCAAGGTTCTCGGCTTTGAAAAATCTTCGTAAACTAAATCACACGTGTATATGTTGACATTTAAGAGATATACAGTCAAGAAAATTAAGGGCAATGGTGATATATACGCGGATTAGACACCAAAAAAAAAACACACAACAAATGGCTACAATTTAAGGAATGTGGTTTAGTGACGGCATCAGATTCCTAATTGATGGAGAAATGTGTGTTGGCAATAAAAGCTGCTTCTAGGAGGTTGTCAATTGTTTTCGCTCGACGATTCCAATCTTGGGTGGTTGGTTTGGCCCTTGTTCCTGTAACTCGAATCCTAGCCCGGTATATCCCATTTTAATTTTACACCATTGTGAACCTTACGCCTTTTTTACTCTCTGATCGAGGCTCTCGGCATTGAAAAATCTTCATAAACTAAATCTCACGTGTATATGTTGACATTTAAGAGATATACAGTCAAGAAAATCAAGGGCAATGGTGATATATATGCGGATTAGACACAAAAAAAAACACTCAACAAATGGCTACAATTTAAGGAATGTGTTTATTGACGGCATCAGATTCCTAATTGATAGAGAAAGGTCGGGTGGTTAGAAAAGCTGCTTCTAGGAGGTTGTCAAGTGTTTTCGCTCGAGGATTCCATTCTTGGGTGGTTGGTTTGGCCCTTGTTCCTGTAACTCGAATCCTAGCCCGGTATATCCCATTTTAATTTTACACCATTGTGAACCTTATGCCTTTTTTACTCTCAGATCGAGGTCTCGACATTAAAAAATCTTTGTAAACTAAATCACACGTGTATATGTTGACATTTAAGAGATATACAGTCAAGAAAATCAAGGGCAATGGTGATATATATGCGGATTAGACACAAAAAAAAAACACTCAACAAGTGGCTACATTTTAAGGAATGTGTTTAGTGACGGCATCAGATTCCTAATTGATAGAGAAAGGTCTGGTGGCAAGAGAAGCTGCTTCTAGGAGGTTGTCAAGTGTGTTCGCTCGACAATTCCATTCTTTGGTGGTTGGTTTGGCCTTTGTTCCTGTAACTCGAATTCTAGCCCGGTATATCCCATTTTAATTTTACACCATTGTGAACCTTTCGCCTTTTTTACTCTCTGATCGAGGTTCTCAGCATTGAAAAATCTTTGTAAACTAACTCACACGTGTATATGTTGACATTTAATAGATATACTGTCAAGAAAATAAAGGGCAATGGTGATATATATGCGGATTAGACACCAAAAAAACACTCAACAAATGGCTACAATTTTAGGAATGTGTTTAGTGACGGCATCAGATTCCTAATTGATGGAGAAAGGTCTGGTGGCAAGAAAAGCTACTTCTAAGAGGTTGTCAAGTGTTTTCGCTCGACGATTCCACTCTTGATTGGTTGGTTTGGCCCTTAGTCCTGTAACTCGAATCCTAGTCCGGTATATCCCATTTTAATTTTACACCATTGTGAACCTTACGCCTTTTTTACTATCTGATCCAGGTTCTCGGCATTGAAAAATCGTCGTAAACTAAATCACAGATGTATATGTTGACATTTAAGAGATATACAGTCAAGAAAATCAAGGGCAATGGTGAAATATATGCGGATTAGACACAAAAAAAAAACACTCACCAAATGGTTACAATTTAAGGAATGTGTTTAGTGACGGCATCATATTCCTAATTGATGGAGAAAGGTCTGGTGGCAAGAAAATCTGCTTCTAGGAGGTTGTCAAGTGTTTTCGCTCGACGATTCCATTCTTGGGTGGTTGGTTTGGCCCTTGTTCCTTTAACTCGAATCTTAGCCCGGTATATCCCATTTTAATTTTACACCATTGTGAACCCTACGACTTTTTTACTCTCTAATCGAGGTTCTCGACATTGAAAAATCTTTGTAAACTAAATCACACGTGTATATGTTGACATTTAAGAGATATACAGTCAAGAAAATCAAGGGCAATTGTGATATATATGCGGATTAGACACAAAAAAAAAACACTCAACAAATGGCTACATTTTAAGGAATGTGTTTAGTGACGGCATCAGATTCCTAATTGATAGAGAAAGGTCTGGTGGCAAGAGGAGCTGCTTCTAGGAGGTTGTCAAGTGTTTTCGCTCGACGAAACCATTCTTTGGTGGTTGGTTTGGCCCTTGTTCCTGTAACTCGAATCCTAGCCCGGTATATCCCATTTTAATTTTACACCATTGTGAACCTTACGCCTTTTTTACTCTCTGATCGAGGTTCCCAGCATTGAAAAATCTTCGTAAACTAAATCACACGTGTATATGTTGACATCTAAGAGATATACAGTCAAGAAAATCAAGGGCAATGGTGATATATATGCGGATTAGACACAAAAAAAAAAACACTCAACAAATGGCTACAATTTAAGGAATGTGTTTAGTGACGACATCAGATTCCAAATTGATGGAGAAAGGTCTGGTGGTAAGAAAAGCTGCTTCTAGGAGGTTGTCAAGTGCTTTCGCTCGATGATTCCGTTCTTAGGTGGTTGGTTTGGCCGTTGTTCCTGTAACACGAATCCTAGTCCGGTATATCCCATTTTAATTTTACTCCATTGTGAACCTTACACCTTTTTTACTCTCTGATCGAGGTTCTCGGCATTGAAAAATCTTCATAAACTAAATCACACGTGTATATGTTGACATTTATGAGATATACAGTCAAGAAAATCAAGGGCAATGGTGATATATATGTGGATTAGACACCAAAAAAAACACACTCAACAAATGGCTACAATTTTTGGTATGTGTTTAGTGACGACATCAGATTCCTAATTGATTGAGAAAGGTCCGGTGGCAAGAAAAGCTGTTTCAAAGAGGTTGTCAAGTGTTTTCGCTCGACGATTCCATTCTTGGGTGGTTGGTTTGGCCCTTATTCCTGTAACTCGAATCCTAGCCCGGTATATCCCATTTAAATTTTACACCATTGTGAACCTTACGCCTTTTTTACTCTCTGATCGAGGTTCTCGGCATTGAAAAATCTTCGTAAACTAAATCACACGTGTATATGTTGACATTTAAGAGATATACAGTCAAGAAAATCAAGGGCAATGGTGATATATATGCGTATTAGACACAAAAAAAAAACACTCAACAAATGGCTACAATTTAAGGAATGTGTTTAGTGATGGCATTAGATTCCTAATTGATGGAGAAAGGTCTGGTGGTAAGAATAGCTACTTCTAGGAGGTTGTCAAGTGTTTTCACTCGACGATTCCATTCTGGGGTGGTTGGTTTGGCCCTTGTTCCTTTAACTCGAATCTTAGCCCGGTATATCCCATTTTAATTTTACACCATTGTGAACCCTATGAGTTTTTTACTCTCTGATCGAGGTTCTCGGTATTGAAAAATCTTCGGGAACTAAATCACACGTGTATATGTTGACATTTAAGAGACATACAATCAAGAAAATAAAGGGCAATGGTGATACATATGCGGATTAGACACAAAAAAAACACTCAACAAATGTCTACAATTTAAGGAATGTGTTTAGTGACGGCATCAGATTCCTAATTGATGGAGAAAGGTCTGGTGGTGGCAAGAAAAGCTGCATCTAGGAGGTTGTCTAGTGTTTTCGCTCGACGATTCCATTCTTGGGTGGTTGATTTGGCCCTTGTTTCTGTAACTCGAATCCTAGCCCTGTATATCACATTTTAATTTTAGACTATTGTGAACCTTACGCCTTTTTTACTCTCTGATCGAGGTTCTCGGCATTGAAAACTGATCGTAAACTAAATCACACGTGTATATGTTGACATTTAAGAGATATACAGTCAAGAAAATCACGGGCAATGGTGATATATATGCGGATTAGACACCAAAAAAACACTCAACAAATGGCTACAATTTAAGGAATGTATTTAGTGAAGGCATTAGATTCCCAATTGATGGATAATGGTCTGGTGGCAAGAAAAGCTGCTTCTAGGAGGTTGTCAAGTGTTTTCGCTCGACGATTCCATTCTTGTGTGGTTAGTTTGGCCCTTGTTCCTGTAACTCGAATCCTAGCCGGTATATCCCTTTTTAATTTTACACCATTGTGAACCTTACGCCTTTTTTACTCTCTGATCGAGGTTCTCAGCATTGAAAAAATCTTCGTAAACTAAATCACACGTGTATATGTTGACATTTAAGAGATATACAGTCAAGAAAATCACGGGCAATGGTGATATATATGCGGATTAGACACAAAAAAGAAACTCAACAAATGGCTACAATTTAAGGAATGTATTTAGTGACGGCATCAGATTCCTAATTGATCGAGAAAGGTCTGGTGGCTAGAAAAGCTGCTTCTAGGAGGTTGTCAAGTGTTTTCGTTCGATGATTCCATTCTTGGGGGGTTGGTGTGGCCCTTGTTTCTGTAACTCGAATCCTAGCTTGGTATATCCCATTTTAATTTTACACAATTGTGAACCTTACGCCTTTTTTACTCTCTGATCGAGGTTATCAGCCTTGAAAAATCTTCGTAAACTAAATCACACATGTATATGTCAACATTTAAGAGATAGACAGTCAAGAAAATCACGGGAAATGGTGATATATATGCGGATTAGACACCAAAAAAAAACACTCAACAAATGGCTACAATTTTAGGAATGTGTTTAGTGACGACATCAGATTCCTAATTGATTGAGAAAGGTCTGGTGGCAAGAAAAGCTGCTTCAAAGAGGTTGTCAAGTGTTTTCGCTCAACGATTCCATTCTTGGGTGGTTGGTTTGGCCCTTATTCCTGTAACTCGAATCCGAGCCCGGTGTATCCCATTTAAACTTTACGCCATTGTGAACCTTACGCCTTTTTTACTCTCTGATCGAGGTTCTCGGCATTGAAAAATCTTCGTAAACTAAATCACACGTGTATATGTTGACATTTAAGAGATATACAGTCAAGAAAATCAACGGCAATGGTCATATATATGCGGATTAGACACCAAAAAAAACACTCAACAAATGGCTACAATTTAAGGAATGTGTTTAGTGACGGCATCAGATTCCTAATTGATGGAGAAAGGTCTGGTGGTAAGAAAAGCTGCTTCTAGGAGGTTGTCAAGTGTTTTCACTCGACGATTCCATTCTGGGGTGGTTGGTTTGGCCCTTGTTCCTTTAACTCGAATCTTAGCCCGGTATATCCCATTTTAATTTTACACCATTGTGAACCCTATGAATTTTTTACTCTCTGATCGAGGTTCTCGGTATTAAAAAATCTTCGTGAACTAAATCACACGTGTATATGTTGACATTTAAGAGATATACAATCAAGAAAATCAAGGGCAATGGTGATATATATACGGATTAGACACAAAAAAAACACTCAACAAATGGCTAGAATTTAAGGAATGTGTTTAGTGACGACATCAGATTCCAAATTGATGGAGAAAGGTCTGGTGGTAAGAAAAGCTGCTTCTAGGAGGTTGTCAAGTGTTTTCGCTCGATGATTCCATTCTTAGGTGGTTGGTATGGCCGTTATTCCTGTAACTCGAATCCTAGTCCGGTATATCTCATTTTAATTTTACACCATTGTAAACCTTACGCCTTTTTTACTCTCTGATCGTAAACTAAATCACACGTGTATATGTTGACATTTACGAGATATACAGTCAAGAAAATCAAGGGCAATGGTGATATATATGTGGATTAGACACAAAAAAAAAACACACGCAACAAATGTCTACAATTTAAGGAATGTGTTTAGTGACGGCATCAGATTCCTAATTGATGGAGAAAGGTCTGGTGGTAGCAAGAAAAGCTGCTTCTAGGAGGTTGTCTAGTGTTTTCGCTCGACGATTCCATTCTTGGGTGGTTGATTTGGCCCTTGTTCCTGTAACTCGAATCCTAGCCCTGTATATCACATTTTAATTTTACACCATTGTGAACCTTACGCCTTTTTACTCTCTGATCGAGGTTCTCGGCATTAAAAAATGATCGTAAACTAAATCACACGTGTATATGTTGACATTTAAGAGATATACAGTCAAGAAAATCACGGGCAATGGTGATATATATGTGGATTAGACACCAAAAAAACACTCAACAAATTGCTACAATTTAAGGAATGTGTTTAGTGACGGCATCAGATTCCTAATTGATCGAGAAAGGTCTGGTGGCAAGAAAAGCTGCTTCTAGGAGGTTGTCAAGTGTTTTCGTTCGACGATTCCATTCTTGGGTGGTTGGTTTGGCCGTTGTTTCTGCAACTCGAATCCTAGCTTGGTATATCCCATTTTAATTTTACACAATTGTGAGCCTTACGCCTTTTTTGCTGTTTGATCGAGGTTATCAGCATTGAAAAATCTTCCTAAACTAAATCACACATGTATATGTTGACATTTAAGAGATATACAGTCAAGAAAATCAAGGGCAATGGTGATATATATGCGGATTAGACACCAAAAAAAAAACACTCAACAAATGGCTACAATTTTAGGAATGTGTTTAGTGACGACATCAGATTCCTAATTGATTGAGAAAGGTCTGGTGGCAAGAAAAGCTGCTTCAAAGAGGTTGTCAAGTGTTTTCGCTCGACGATTCCATTCTTGGGTGGGTGGTTTGGCCCTTATTCCTGTAACTCGAATCCTAGCCCGATATATCCCATTTAAATTTTACGCCATTGTGAACCTTACACCTTTTTTACTCTCTGATCGAGGTTCTCGGCGTTGAAAAATCTTCGTAAACTAAATCACACGTGTATATGTTGACATTTAAGAGATATACAGTCAAGAAAATCACGGGCAATGGTGATATATATGCGGATTAGACACCAAAAAAAAAATCACCCAACAAATGGCTACAATTTTAGGAATGTGTTAATTACGACATCAGATTCCTAATTGATTGAGAAAGGTCTGGTGGCAAGAAAAGCTGCTTCAAAGAGGTTGCCAAGTGTTTTCGCTCAACGATTCCATTCTTGGGTGGTTGGTTTGGCCCTTATTCCTGTAACTCGAATCCTAGCCCGGTGTATCCCATTTAAATTTTACGCCATTGTGAACCTTACGCCTTTTTTACTCTCTGATCGAGGTTCTCGGCATTGAAAACTCTTCGTAAACTAAATCACACGTGTATATGTTGACATTTAAGAGATATACAGTCAAGAAAATCAACGGCAATGGTGATATATATGCGGATTAGACACCAAAAAAAAAAACACTCAACAAATGGCTACAATTTAAGGAATGTGTTTAGTGACGGCATCAGATTCCTAATTGATGGAGAAAGGTCTGGTGGTAAGAAAAGCTACTTCTAGGAGGTTGTCAAGTGTTTTCACTCGACGATTCCATTCTGGGGTGGTTGGTTTGGCCCTTGTTCCTTTAACTCGAATCTTAGCCCGGTATATCCCATTTTAATTTTACACCATTGTGAACCCTATGACTTTTTTACTCTCTGATCGAGGTTCTCGGTATTGAAAAATCTTCGTGAACTAAATCACACGTGTATATGTTGATATTTAAGAGATATACAATCAAGAAAATCAAGGGCAATGGTGATATATATGCGGATTAGACACAAAAAAAAACTCTCAACAAATGGATACAATTTTAGGAATGTGTTTAGTGACGACATCAGATTCCAAATTGATGGAGAAAGGTCTGGTGGTAAGAAAAGCTGCTTCTAGGTGGTTGTCAAGTGTTTTCACTCGACGATTCCATTCTTGGGTGGTTGGTTTTGCGCTTGTTCCTTTAACTCGAATCTTAGCCCGGTATATCCCATTTTCATTTTACACCATTGTGAACCTTACGACTTTTTTACTCTCTGATCGGGGTTCTCGGTATTGAAAATTCTTCGTGAACTAAATCACACGTGTATATGTTGACATTTAAGAGATATGCAATCAAGAAAATCAAGGGCAATGGTGATATTTATACGGATTAGACACAAAAAAAACACTCAACAAATGGCTACAATTTAAGGAATGTGTTTAGTGACGACATCAGATTCCAAATTGATGGAGAAAGGTCTGGTGGTAAGAAAAGCTACTTCTAGGAAGTTGTCAAGTGTTTTCGCTCGATGATTCCATTCTTAGGTGGTTGGTATGGCCGTTGTTCCTGTAACTCGAATCCTAGTCCGGTATATCCCATTTTAATTTTACACCATTGTAAACCTTACGCCTTTTTTACTCTCTGATCGAGGTTCTCGGCAATGAAAAATCTTTGTAAACTAAATCACACGTGTATATGTTGACATTTACGAGATATAGAGTCAAGAAAATCAAGGGCAATGGTGATATATATGCGGATTAGACACCAAAAAAAAAACACACTCAACAAATGTCTACAATTTAAGGAATGTGTTTAGTGACGGCATCAGATTCCTAATTGATGGAGAAAGGTCTGGTGGTGGAAAGAAAAGCTGCTTCTAGGAGGTTGTCTAGTGTTTTCGCTCGACGATTCCATTCTTGGGTGGTTGATTTGGCCCTTGTTCCTGTAACTCGAATCCTAGCCCTGTATATCACATTTTAATTTTACACCATTGTGAACCTTACGCCTTTTTACTCTCTGATCGAGGTTCTCGGCATTAAAAAATGATCGTAAACTAAATCACACGTGTATATGTTGACATTTAAGAGATATACAGTCAAGAAAATCACGGGCAATGGTGATATATATGTGGATTAGACACCAAAAAAATACTCAACAAATGGCTACAATTTAAGGAATGTGTTTAGTGACGGCAGCAGATTTCTAATTGATGGAGAAAGGTCTGGTGGCAAGAAAAGCAGCTTCTAGGAGGTTAGTTTGGCCCTTGTTCCTGTAACTCGAATCCTAGCCCGGTATATCCCATTTTAATTTTACACCATTGTGAACCTTACGCCTTTTTTACTCTCTGATCGAGGTTCTCAGCATTGAAAAAATCTTCGTAAACTAAATCACACGTGTATATGTTGACATTTAAGAGATATACAGTCAAGAAAATCACGGGCAATGGTGATATATATGCGGATTAGACACAAAAAAAAAAAACACTCAACAAATGGCTACAATTTAAGGAATGTGTTTAGTGACGGCATCAGATTCCTAATTGATCGAGAAAGGTCTGGTGGCAAGAAAAGCTGCTTCTAGGAGGTTGTCAAGTGTTTTTGTTCGACGATTCCATTCTTGGGTGGTTGGTTTGGCCCTTGTTTCTGCAACTCGAATCCTAGCTTGGTATATCCGATTTTAATTTTACACAATTGTGAGCCTTACGCCTTTTTTGCTCTCTGATCGAGGTTATCAGCATTGAAAAATCTTCGTAAACTAAATCACACATGTATATATTGACATTTAAGAGATATACAGTCAAGAAAATCAAGGGCAATGGTGATATATATCAGGATTAGACACCAAAAAAAAAAAACACTCAACAAATGGCTACAATTTTAGGAATGTGTTTAGTGACGACATCAGATTCCTAATTGATTGAGAAAGGTCTGGTGGCAAGAAAAGCTGCTTCAAAGAGGTTGTCAAGTGTTTTCGCTCGACGATTCCATTCTTGGGTGGGTGGTTTGGCCCTTATTCCTGTAACTCGAATCCTAGCCCGGTATATCCCATTTAAATTTTACGCCATTGTGAACCTTACACCTTTTTTACTCTCCGACCGAGGTTCTCGGCGTTGAAAAATCTTCGTAAACTAAATCACACGTGTATATGTTGACATTTAAGAGATATACAGTCAAGAAAATCAAGGGCAATGGTGATATATATGCGGATTAGACACCAAAAAAAACACTCGATAAATGGCTACAATATAAGGAATGTGTTTGATGGAGAAAGGTCTGGTGGTAAGAAAAGCTGCTTCTAGGAGGTTGTCAAGTGTTTTCACTCGACGATTCCATTCTGGGGTGGTTGGTTTGGCCCTTGTTCCTTTAACTCGAATCTTAGCCCGGTATATCCCATTTTAATTTTACACCATTGTGAACCCTATGACTTTTTTACTCTCTGATCGAGGTTCTCGGTATTGAAAAATCTTCGTGAACTAAATCACACGTGTATATGTTGACATTTACGAGATATACAGTCAAGAAAATCAAGGGCAATGGTGATATATATGTGGATTAGACACAAAAAAAAAACACACACATAACAAATGTCTACAATTTAAGGAATGTGTTTAGTGACGGCATCAGATTCCTAATTGATGGAGAAAGGTCTGGTGGTGGTAAGAAAAGCTGCTTCTAGGAGGTTGTCTAGTGTTTTCGCTCGACGATTCCATTCTTGGGTGGTTGATTTGGCCCTTGTTCCTGTAACTCGAATCCTAGCCCTGTATATCACATTTTAATTTTACACCATTCCGAACCTTACGCCTTTTTTACTCTCTGATCGAGGTTCTCCGCATTGAAAAATGATCATAAACTAAATCACACGTGTATATGTTGACATTTAAGAGATATACAGTCAAGAAAATCACGGGCAATGGTGATATATATGTGGATCAGACACCAAAAAAAACACTCAACAAATGGCTACAATTTAAGGAATGTGTTTAGTGACGGCATCAGATTCCTAATTGATGGAGAATGGTCTTGTCACACCCCCAAAATCCACCAGGCGGGGTATCACCGCTTGGAGGCGGACCAGGATCGAGCCACCAATCATATTGAACAACATAATTAAGTAAGTAAAACCGACCATAATACGATTGGTGACCAAAAGAAAGTAACCGACTTTAAGTTAACAGCGGAAGCATAAAACGATTGGTGACCAAAAGAAAATTAACCAATTTTAATTTAAACAGCGGAAGCATAAGACATTAAACCAAAACATAGGTTTAATAAGTTTATAACGTTTAATTAATAAGCATGGGACATAACAGTCCGCATCCCACAACAACCTCCTCCTCGTGCAAGCTCCATAAGCATCTAGCGACCTGTAAGGCATGTAACAACGAGTCAACAACAAAGTTGAGTGAGTTCACGGTTGGTTGTTTAGTTTTAAGTTGTTTCTGAAAAACGTGGTTTGACTTTCGTTGGCATATTTGCCGTGGGGGTTACCCCATAGTTGAAAGTATGTTTAACCAGATCCTTTTTATTACCCAAACCATATCCATAATTAGTGGGGGGGCTTCCCCATGTAAACTACTAGACTGTTATCGACAACTGACGAACAATAGTTGTCCCCTACGTCAATGTTCTATCATCATTGACAGTTTGCCATAGTCCATTAGTGCACGCCCGTTCGGACGACACGGTGTGAGGTTTGTTAAACCTAATAGCGCTATTAACTAATGACCCGCTCGCCATTGGCCTCGGAGATTAAGTCGATGTAAAATGAGGGACTTCATGATAGAGTTTTGTCTAGTAAATTTTAAGGTTGTTGTCCTACCCAAGGAGGACGAACGTACGTATTCTACCCAAGGAGAATACGCAGGATCAAATATTGGCATCCTACCCAAGGAGGATGGCCGTACATATCCTACCTAAGGAGGATATGTAGATTTTTTTTAATTCTTTAACCCACTCCCAAACCACCGGGAATCCCATGCCTTAGAAAGTGTGAACTCACCTCGGTTGCTCGGTTTGACTCTCAAATATAGCTAACAGTCAAGGTCGGTCAATCACGTCCTAGTATGATTACCACTTAGTTTATTAGTGACTTCAAATAGAACACAAAGTTCCTACACGTATCTATCACATAACATGCATCACTTTAACGGTTCATGCCCATATAAACTTCCCATCTATTCCCCACTCATAGACAAACATACGACATTGCACATAACACTTTTATAGACATATAACATGTAGTATCATTCTCGGATAACCTACCCGACATTTAGACATGCAAATCACTACTTATGTCGTTTCAGCTTTTATATTCAAAACTGGGTTGTTTTCGGGTATTTTAATAAAATAGTTAACTTGTTTCAAAAATTCCCAAATTTTTACAGAAGGTCTTAATCGATCCAAATATTATTGTGTAAAAATATCAGGATCCAATTCGTCATCAATATTTTATAAAAAAAATCATTTTCCGGACTTCAATAAGATTCATCTTTTTCTGATTGCAGTCCACGGAATAATTTATTAAAAATTCTTATTAAGTTCGATTTATGAAATTCAAGTGGGATAATTACAAATACATCAGTAGTCATCTACTGTACAAATTTCATGAGCTGATTCATCATAGATTTCCAGTTATGACCAAAAACACATCACCCATTTACTGCAGCAAAAACTCAGCTTCAGCTGCTGTTTTTAAAAGGGTCTTTAAAAATAGTAAACGAAGTCCAAAAATTATGATTCCGGTGCCATTAGAACAGTATTTCATAATACATAAATCTAGACTTCAGAAAATACATTTTCTGCATTATTAAGGTCTGGTTATAGCCAACTGAAGTTGGCTGTAATCACTAAACAGCTTCCTGTTTTTCAGCTTTTAACATTCTAACTCGAGTTACATTGGTTCCGTTAACATGCTTAATGATCAACAACATTTCTAGTACTCAATATTAACAAGTAAATCAGCAAGTAATCAGCAACATATCCAAACAACTTCATACTAACATTTTTACATCATGTTTCATCTTTTTAATGTTCTTGTTTCTTCATCATACTACGACTTTTAAATCATGAAACAAGATGAACAAAGGTGACATAAGGAACTTACTACTAGCTTATAGCTAGGGATGATTCTTAGTGAAGAAAATGGAGAAGATGATGGTGAAAAGCAAGTGAAAGAAGCTCCTTGAAGTTCCACAAGATACAAGCCTCCTTGAACCACCTTTGAAGTTTGAATGGAACTTGAATGAATGGAGGGTGATGGTGGTTAAATGGTGGTGATGGTGGCGGTTTTGGGGTTGAACCGAAAGTGAGAGAGAGGAGAGTTATGAGAGAGAGAGAGTAGGGTGAATCTTGTGAAAGATATGTAGAGATGTTGGTCATGTTTATACTCCTTCTTATAATATTTTGTTTAGATATGCAAGTAAGTAATCAAATATAATATTGAGTTAAAATCTAATCAAATATTTGGAAGCATGGAGGATGATTGTGTGGGTCCATGAGGGACCGAAATTTCGGTTAGGGGGGGGGGGTTTCTTGATGTAAAATTTCAACTAAATGGTAATTGGTAGTTAGAATGTAAGTAACTTGATCATAGGTGTTAGTTATTGGGTTTTTAGTGGGTGTTATGGTATACGGGGATCATGACTAGTAAAAAATAAATACAACAATGTAACTGACAAAAATTTGGTGTCCCGGGTAATGTCCGGTTGTTCGGTCGGATACTGTTCCGTTAAAGTGTTTAATTATTCCGTTAAGTGTCTATTATATATATTTTTGTAACACTTTTAATTCCTAACACTTAGGAAAATATTCAGGACCTTTTAGTAAATTTTCTGCGCAAGCCTAGTACGTTAACAAACATATGTAAGTATGACACAGTAATCAGGAAACAGTTAAGTAATTCAACACAGTCACCAAGCACTTTATTTAACATTTAATTAATCGTACGGATACAAGAAATTTTGAGAGTTGTCACATTCTCCCCCTGTTAAGAAAATTTCGTCCCGAAATTTAACTCGTGGTTACTGAGGAAGCTAGTTATGTTGCGTTGGTTTCCTGGTTTTCCTGGGGTGTCACATCATCCCCCCGTTGATTTGGAATTTCGTCCTGAAATTCTGTAGTAGCTTCAGCCTCAGTAGTGGTTGCATTTTTCTTCAACAGCTGGGGATACTTGAGTTTCATTTGGTCTTCTCGTTCCCAGGTGTACTCTGGGCCACGGCGGGAATTCCAACGAACTCGGACTAGAGGTATCCTGGTACGCTTAAGAATCTTAACATCTCGATCGGTGATCTCTACTGGTTCCTCGACGAATCGCAGCTGGTCGTCGATAGTGAGTTCCTTGAGAGGAACTATGAGGGTCTCGTCTGACAGACACTTCTTCAGATTTGACACATGGAATACGTTGTAAACTCCGCTGAGTTCTTCAGGTAGATTCAACTTGTAGGAGACTTTGCCAATTTTCTCAATGATTTTAAACGGTCCGACATAGCACGGATTGAGCTTGCCTCGTTTGCCAAAACGGACTACACCTTTCCAAGGTGAGACTTTGAGTAGCACTCGATCCCCAACCTGGAACTCGAGTGGTTTCCTTCGCTGATCTGCATAGCTTTTCTGACGGTCCCGAGCTGCTGCCATTCGCTGTCGTATCTGAGCAATCCTTTCTGTTGTATCTATTACGAGTTCTGGGCCACTGATTTGACTGTCACCAACTTCTGCCCAACAGAGAGGTGATCGGCATTTACGTCCGTACAACGCCTCAAACGGAGCGGCCTGGATGCTTGTGTGGTAACTGTTGTTATATGAAAACTCCACTAACGGGAGGTGTTTTTCCCAGCCATTACCAAAGTTGATCGATCACACATGCCCTAAGCATGTCTTCAAGGGTTTGGATGGTGCGTTCGGATTGCCCATCCGTCTGTGGATGATATGCCGTGCTCATGTCTAATCGAGAACCAAAGGATTTGTGCATAGCTTGCCACAACTCAGATGTAAAATGTGAGTCACGATCAGAGATGATGGAAGTTGGCACTCCGTGCCTTGATACTATTTCCTTTAGGTAGATGTTTGCAAGAGTAGAAAACTTGTCGGTTTCCTTGATAGCCAAGAAGTGTGCAGACTTGGTCAATCGATCCACGATCACCCAAATGGTATCATTTCCGCGTTGAGATCTAGGCAGACCAGTGACGAAATCCATGGAAATTTGCTCCTATTTTTATTTAGGTATCTCTGGTTGTTGAAGTAGACCTGATGGTTTTTGATATTCAGTCTTGACTCTCGCACAAGTCAAACAATTGCTAACGTAGGTTGCTATGTGGGCTTTCATACCAGGCCACCAGTACGTAGTCTTGAGATCGTGGTACATCTTATCCAAGCCAGGATGTACCGAATAACGAGACTTGTGCGCTTCGTCCATCACAAGCTCGCGTAAGTTTCCGTAAAGCGGAACCCAGATGCGCCCTGTTACACAGTAAGCGCTGTATTCCTTTTGTTCTAGCCGCTGCCTCGATCCTCGCAAGGACTCAGCCCTGATGTTCTCTGCTTTCAATGCTTGGACCTGAGCATCTCGTATCTGAGTAGGAAGACTAGATTGGATGGTAAGTTGTAACGCACGTACACGCTTAGGTATAGTATCCTTTCGACTGAGGGCGTCGGCCACAACATTGGCTTTGCCCGGATGATACTTGATCGCACATTCGTAGTCATTCAAGAGTTCGACCCATCGACGTTGTCGCATGTTTAACTCCTTTTGCTTGAAGATATGCTCGAGACCCCTGTGATCGGTGTAAATGGTGCACTTGGTACCGTACAGGTAATGTCTCCATATCTTAAGCACGAAAACAACTGCTCCCAATTCCAGGTCATGCGTAGTTTAGTTCCTTTTGTAAACTTTAAGTTGGCGCGATGCGTAGGATATGACCTTGTCACGTTGCATCAACACGCAACCAAGTCCTTGGATGGAAGCGTCGCAATAAACCACAAAATCATCTGTGCCCTCGGGCAATGAGAGGATAGGCGCGCTACAGAGTCTATCTTTTAAGTGCTGAAATGCAGATTCCTGTGCATCACCCCAATGATAGGTGACACCCTTCTGAGTCAGTGAAGTGAGAGGTTGCGCAATCTTTGAGAAATCCTTGATAAACCTTCTATAATATCCTGCCAAACCCAAGAATTGGCGGATTTCTGTTGGTATACGGGGTGCAGGCCAGTTCTTAATCGAGTCAACCTTGGATGGATCAACATGAATCCCATCCTTGTTTACTACGTGGCCTAGAAAGTGGACTTCGCGAAGCCAAAAGTCACATTTCGAAAACTTGGCATACAATTGCTCTGCTCGAAGAAGTTCCAGCATAAGTCGTAGATACTGCTCGTGTTCCTCCTGACTCTTAGAATAGATCTGGATATCGTCGATGAAAACAATAACAAACTTATCCAGGTAAGATTTGCATACTCGGTTCATGAGATCCATGAAGACCGCTGGTGCATTCGTTAATCCGAAAGGCATAACCAGAAAGTCGTAATGGCCGTAACGAGTTCTGAATGCTGTTTTGGAGACGTTCTCCTCCCGGACTCTTAGTTGATGGTAGCCTGACCTCAGGTCAATCTTGGAGTAGAAACTCGACCCTTGCAACTGGTCGAATAGGTCATCAATGCGTGGGAGAGGATAACGATTCTTCACGGTCACCTTGTTAAGTTCGCGATAGTCAATACACATTCTAAAAGTACTGTCCTTCTTCTTCACAAACAAGACTGGAGCTCCCTAGGGCGAAGAGCTAGGACGTATAAAACCCTTTTCCAAGAGTTCTTGTAGTTGCGTGGACAGTTCTTCAAGTTCTGACGGAGCAAGTCGATAAGGGGCACAAGCTATTGGTGCTGCTCCAGGAGCTAGCTCGATTTGAAACTCGACTTGTCGATGAGGCGGAAGACCAGGTAATTCCTCAGGAAATACCTCAGGAAAATCGCGCACAATAGGAATATCTTCTATCTTTCTTTCTTCCGAGGATGTATTAGATCGAGCTAAATCACACGTGTATATATGTTGAAAAATCTTACGCCTTTTTTACTCACTGATCGAGGTTCTCGGCATTGAAAAATCTTCGCAAACTAAATTACACGGGTATATATGTTGACATTCAAGAGATATACAGTCAAGAAAATCAAGGGCAATGGTGATATATATGCGGATTAGAAACCAAAAAAAAACACTCAACAAATGGCTACAATTTAAGGAATGTGTTTAGTGACGACATCAGATTCCTAATTGATGGAGAAAGGTCTAGTGGCAAGAAAAGCTGCTTCTAGGAGGTTGTCAAGTGTTTTCGCTCGACGATTCCATTCTTGGGTGGTTGGTTTGGCCCTTGTTCCTGTAACTCGAATCCTAGCCCGGTATATCCCATTTTAATTTTACACCATTGTGAACCTTACGCCTTTTTTACTCACTGATCGAGGTTCTCGGCATTGGAAAATCTTCGTAAACTAAATCAAACGTGTATATGTTGACATTTAAGAGATATACAGTCAAGAAAATCAAAGGCAATGGTGATATATATGTGGATTAGACACAAAAAAAAAACACTCAACAAATGGCTACAATTTAAGGAATGTGTTTAGTGATGGCATCAGATTCTTAATTGGTGGAGAAAGGTCTGGTGGCAAGAAAAGCTGCTTCTAGGAGGTTGTCAAGTGTTTTCGCTCGACGATTCCATTCTTGGGTGGTTGGTTTAGCCCTTGTTCCTGTAACTCGAATCCTAGCCCGGTATATCCCATTTTAATTTTACATCATTGTGAACCTTACGCCTTTTTTACTCTCTTCTCGAGGTTCTCGGCATTGAAAAATCTTCGTAAACTAAATCACACGTGTATATGTTGACATTTAAGAGATATACAGTCAAGAAAATGAAGGGCAAAGGTGATATATATGCGGATTAGACACCAAAAAAAAAACACTCAACAAATGGGTACAATTTAAGGAATGTGTTTAGTGACGAAATCATATTCCTAATTGATGGAGAAAGGTCTGGTGGCAAGAAAAGCTGCTTCTAGGAGGGTGTGAAGTGTTTTCGCTCTACGATTCCATTCTTGGGTGGTTGGTTTGGCCCTTGTTACTGTAACTCGAATCCTAGCCCGGTATTTCCCATTTTAATTTTACACCATTGTGAATCTTACGCCTTTTTTACTCTCTGCTCGAGGTTCTTGGCATTGAAAAATCTTTGTAAACTAAATCACACGTGTATATGTTGACTTTTAGGAGATACATAGTCAAGAAAATCAAGGGCAATGGTGATATATATGCGGATTAGACACCAAAAAAAACACTCAACAAATGGCTACAATTTAAGGAATGTGTTTAGTGACGACATCAGATTCCTAATTGATGGAGAAAGGTCTAGTGGCAAGAAAAGCTGCTTCTAGGAGGTTGTCAAGTGTTTTCGCTCTACGATTCCATTCTTGGGTGGTTGGTTTGTCCCTTGTTCCTGTAACTCGAATCCTAGCGAGGTATATCCCCTTTTAATTTTACACCATTATGAACCTTACTCCTTTTTTACTCTCTGATCGAGGTTCTCGGCATTGAAAAATCTTCGTAAACTAAATCACACGTGTATATTTTGACATTTAAGAGATATACAGTCAAGAAAATCAAGGGCAATGGTGATATATATGCGGATTAGACACCAAAAAAAACACTCAACAAATGGCAACAATTTAAGGAATATGTTTAGTGACGGCATGAGATTCCTAATTGATGGAGAAAGGTATGGTGGCAAGAAAAGCTGCTTCTAGGAGGTTGTCAAGTGTTTTCACTCGTTGATTCCATTCTTGGGTGGTTAGTTTGGCCCTTGTTCCTGTAACTCGAATCCTAGCCCGGTATATCCCATTTTAATTTTACACCGTTGTGAACATTTCGCCTTTTTTATTCTCTAATCGAGGTTCTCGGCATTGAAAAATCTTCGTAAACTAAATCACACGTGTATATGTTGACATTTAAGTGATATACAGACAAGAAAATCAAGGGCAAAGCTGACATATATGCAGATTAGACACCAAAAAAAAACTCTCAACAAATGGCTACAATTTAAGGAATGTGTTTAGTGATGGCATCAGATTCCTAATTGATGGAGAAAGGTCTGGTGGCAAGAAAAGCTGCTTCTAGGAGATTGTTAAGTGTTTTCGCTCGACGATTCCATTCTTGGGTGGTTGGTTCGGCCCTTGTTCCTGTAACACGAATCCTAGCCCGGTATATCCCATTTTAATTTTACACCATTGTGAACCTTACCCCTTTTTTACTCTCTGATCGAGGTTCTCGGCATTGAAAAATCTTCGTAAACTAAATCACACGTGTATATGTTGACATTTACGAGATATACAGTCAAGAAAATCAAGGGCAATGGTGATATATATGCATATTAGACACCAAAAAAAAACACTCAACAAATGGCTACAATTTAAGGAATGTGTTTAGTGACGGCATCAAATTCCTAATGGATGGAGAAAGTTCTGGTGGTGGCAAGAAAAGCTACTTCTAGGAGGTTGCCATGTCTTTTCGCTCGACGATTCCATTCTTGGGTGGTTGGTTTGGACCTTGTTCCTGTAACTCGAATCCTAGCCCGGTATATCCCATTTTAATTTTACACCATTGTGAACCTTACGCCTTTTTTACTCACTGATCGAGGTTCTCGGCATTGAAAAATCTTCGTAAACTAAATCACACGTGTATATATGTTGACATTTAAGAGAGATATACAGTCAAGAAAATCAAGGGCAATGGTGATATGTATGCGGATTAGAAACCAAAAAAAAAACACTCAACAAATGGCTACAATTTAAGGAATGTGTTTAGTGACGACATAAGATTATTAATTGATGGAGAAAGGTCTGGTGGCAAGAAAAGCTGCTTCTAGGAGGTTGTCAAGTGTTTTCGCTCGACGATTCCATTCTTGGGTGGTTGGTTTGGCCCTTGTTCCTGTGACTCGAATCCTAGCCCAGTATATCCCATTTTAATTTTAAACCATTGTGAACCTTACGCCTTTTTTATTCTCTGCTCGAGGTTCTCGGCATTGAAAAATCTTCGTAAACTAAATCACACGTGTATATGTTGACATTTAAGAGATATACAGTCAAGAAAATGAAGGGCAAATGTGATATATACGCGGATTAGACACAAAAAAAAAACACTCAACAAATGGCTACAATTTAAGGAATGTGTTTAGTGACGACATCAGATTCCAAATTGATGGAGAAAGGTCTGGTGGCTAGAAAAGCTGCTTCTAGGAGGTTGTCAAGTGTTTTCGCTCTAGGGTTCCACTCTTGGGTGGTCGGTTTGGCCCTTGTTACTGTAACTCGAATCCTAGCCCGGTATATCCCATTTTAATTTTACACCATTGTGAATCTTATGCCTTTTTTACTCTCTCCTCGAGGTTCTCGGCATTGAAAAATCTTCGTAAACTAAATCACACGTGTATATGTTGACATTTAAGAGATACATAGTCAAGAAAATCAAGGGCAATGGTGATATATATGTGGATTAGACACCCAAAAAAACACTCAACAAATGGCTACAATTTAAGGAATGTGTTTAGTGACGACATTAGATTCCTAATTGATGGAGAAAGGTCTGGTGGCAAGAAAAGCTGCTTCTAGGAGGTTGTCAAGTGTTTTCGCTCTACGATTCCATTCTTGGGTGGTTGGTTTGGCCCTTGTTCCTATAACTCAAATCCTAGCCAGGTATATCCCATTTTAATTTTACACCATTATGAACCTTACGCCTTTTTTACTCCCTGATTGAGGTTCTCGGCATTGAAAAATCTTCGTAAACTAAATCACACGTGTATATTTTGACATTTAAGAGATATACAGTCAAGAAAATCAAGGGTAATGGTGATATATATGCGGATTAGACACCAAAAAAAACACTCAACAAATGGCTACAATTTAAGGAATGTGTTTAGTGACGACATCAGATTCCTAATTGATGGAGAAAGGTCTAGTGGCAAGAAAAGCTGCTTCTAGGAGGTTGTCAAGTGTTTTCGCTCTACGATTCCATTCTTGGGTGGTTGGTTTGGCCCTTGTTCCTGTAACTCGAATCCTAGCGAGGTATATCCCATTTTAATTTTACACCATTATGAACCTTACGCCTTTTTTACTCTCTGATCGAGGTTCTCGGCATTGAAAAATCTTCGTAAACTAAATCACACGTGTATATTTTGACATTTAAGAGATATACAGTCAAGAAAATCAAGGGCAATGGTGATATATATGCGGATTAGACACCAAAAAAAACACTCAACAAATGGCAACAATTTAAGGAATGTGTTTAGTGACGACATCAGATTCCTAATTGATGGAGAAAGGTCTAGTGGCAAGAAAAGCTGCTTCTAGGAGGTTGTCAAGTGTTTTCGCTCTACGATTCCATTATTGGGTGGTTGGTTTGGCCCTTGTTCCTGTAACTCGAATCCTAGCGAGGTATATCCCATTTTAATTTTACACCATTATGAACCTTACGCCTTTTTTACTCTCTGATCGAGGTTCTCGGCATTGAAAAATCTTCGTAAACTAAATCACACGTGTATATTTTGACATTTAAGAGATATACAGTCAAGAAAATCAAGGGCAATGGTGATATATATGCGGATTAGACACCAAAAAAAACACTCAACAAATGGCAACAATTTAAGGAATATGTTTAGTGACTGCATGAGATTCCTAATTGATGGAGAAAGGTATGGTGGCAAGAAAAGCTGCTTCTAGGAGGTTGTCAAGTGTTTTCACTCGATGATTCCATTCTTGGGTGGTTGGTTTGGCCCTTGTTCCTATAACTCGAATCCTAGCCCGGTATATCCCATTTTAATTTTACACCGTTGTGAACCTTACGCCTTTTTTATTCTCTGATCGAGGTTCTCGGCATTGAAAAATCTTCGTAAACTAAATCACACGTGTATATGTTGACATTTAAGAGATATACAGTCAAGAAAATCAAGGGCAAAGCTGATATATATGCATATTAGACACCAAAAAAAAAACTCTCAACAAATGGCTACAATTTAAGGAATTTGTTTAGTGATGGCATCAGATTCCTAATTGATGGAGAAAGGTCTGGTGGCAAGAAAAGCTGCTTCTAGGAGATTGTTAAGTGTTTTCTCTCGACGATTCCATTCTTGGGTGGTTGGTTCGGCCCTTGTTCCTGTAACACGAATCCTAGCCCGGTATATCCCATTTTAATTTTACACCATTGTGAACCTTACCCCTTTTTTACTCTCTGATCGAGGTTCTCGGCATTGAAAAATCTTCGTAAACTAAATCACACGTGTATATGTTGACATTTACGAGATATACAGTCAAGAAAATCAAGGGCAATGGTGATATATATGCGGATTAGACACAAAAAAAAAACACTCAACAAATGGCTACAATTTAAGGAATGTGTTTAGTGACGGCATCAAATTCCTAATGGATGGAGAAAGTTCTGGTGGTGGCAAGAAAAGCTACTTCTAGGAGGTTGTCATGTGTTTTCGCTCGACGATTCCATTCTTGGGTGGTTGGTTTGGACCTTGTTCCTGTAACTCGAATCCTAGCCCGGTATATCCCATTTTAATTTTACACCATTGTGAACCTTACGCCTTTTTTACTCACTGATCGAGGTTCTCGGCATTGAAAAATCTTCGTAAACTAAATCACACGTGTATATGTTGACATTTAAGAGATATACAGTCAAGAAATTCAAGGGCAATGGTGATATATATGCGGATTAGAAACCAAAAAAAAACACTCAACAAATGGCTACAATTTAAGGAATGTGTTTAGTGACGACATAAGATTATTAATTGATGGAGAAAGGTCTGGTGGCAAGAAAAGCTGCTTCTAGGAGGTTGTCAAGTGTTTTCGCTCGACGATTCCATTCTTGGGTGGTTGGTTTGGCCCTTGTTCCTGTGACTCGAATCCTAGCCCAGTATATCCCATTTTAATTTTAAACCATTGTGAACCTTACGCCTTTTTTACTCTCTGCTCGAGGTTCTCGGCATTGAAAAATCTTCGTAAACTAAATCACACGTGTATATGTTGACATTTAAGAGATATACAGTCAAGAAAATGAAGGGCAAATGTGATATATATGCGGATTAGACACCAAAAAAAAACACTCAACAAATGGCTACAATTTAAGGAATGTGTTTAGTGACGACATCAGATTCCTAATTGATGGAGAAAGGTCTGGTGGCTAGAAAAGCTGCTTCTAGGAGGTTGTCAAGTGTTTTCGCTCTACGATTCCATTCTTGGGTGGTTGGTTTGGCCCTTGTTACTGTAACTCGAATCCTAGCCCGGTATATCCCATTTTAATTTTACAACATTGTGAATCTTACGCCTTTTTTACTCTCTCCTTAAGGTTCTCGGTATTGAAAAATCTTCGTAAACTAAATCACACGTGTATATGTTGACATTTAAGAGATACATAGTCAAGAAAATCAAGGGCAATGGTGATATATATGTGGATTAGACACCAAAAAAAAACACTCAACAAATGGCTACAATTTAAGGAATGTGTTTAGTGACGACATTAGATTCCTAATTGATGGAGAAAGGTCTGGTGGCAAGAAAAGCTGCTTCTAGGAGGTTGTCAAGTGTTTTCGCTCTACGATTCCATTCTTGGGTGGTTGGTTTTGCCCTTGTTCCTATAACTCAAATCCTAGCCAGGTATATCCCATTGTAATTTTACACCATTATGAACCTTACGCCTTTTTTACTCCCTGATTGAGGTTCTCGGCATTGAAAAATCTTCGTAAACTAAATCACACGTGTATATTTTGACATTTAAGAGATATACAGTCAAGAAAATCAAGGGTAATGGTGATATATATGCGGATTAGACACCAAAAAAAACACTCAACAAATGGCTACAATTTAAGGAATGTGTTTGGTGACGGCATGAGATTCCTAATTGATGGAGAAAGGTATGGTGGCAAGAAAAGCTACTTCTAGGAGGTTGTCAAGTGTTTTCACTCGATGATTCCATTCTTGGTTGGTTGGTTTGGCCCTTGTTCCTGTAACTCGAATCCTAGCCCGTATATCCCATTTTAATTTTACACCGTTGTGAACCTTACGCCTTTTTTATTCTCTGATCGAGGTTCTCGGCATTGAAAAATCTTCGTAAACTAAATCACACATGTATATGTTGACATTTAAGCGATATACAGTCAAGAAAATCAAGGGCAAAGCTGATATATATGCGGATTAGACCCAAAAAAAACACTCAACAAATGGCTACAATTTAAGGAATGTGTTTAGTGATGGCATCAGATTCCTAATTGATGGAGAAAGGTCTGGTGGCAAGAAAAGCTGCTTCTAGGAGGTTGTTAAGTGTTTTCGCTCGACGATTCCATTCTTGGGTGGTTGGTTCGGCCCTTGTTCCTGTAACACGAATCCTCGCCCGGTATATCCCATTTTAATTTTACACCATTGTGAACCTTACGCCTTTTTTACTCTCTGATCGAGGTTCTCGGCATTGAAAAATCTTCATAAACTAAATCACACGTGTATATGTTGACATTTAAGAGATATACTGTCAAGAAAATCCAGGGCAATGGTGATATTTATGCGGATTAGACACAAAAAAAAACACTCAACATATGGCTACAATTTAAGGAATGTGTTTAGTGACGGCATCAGATTCCTAATTGATGGAGAAAGGTCTGGTGGTGGCAAGAAAAGCTGCTTCTAGGAGGTTGTCAAGTATTTTCGCTCGACGATTCCATTCTTGGGTGGTTGGTTTGGCCCTTGTTCCTGTAACTCGAATCCTAGTCAGGTGTATCTCATTTTAGTTTTACACCATTGTGAACCTTACGCCTTTTTTACTCTCTGATCGAGGTTCTCGGCATTCAAAAATCTTCGTAAACTAAATCACACGTGTATATGTTGACATTTAAGATATATACAGTCAAGAAAATCAAGGTCAATGGTGATATATATGCGGATTAGACACAAAAAAAACACTCAACAAATGCCTACAATTTAAGGAATGTGTTTAGTGAGGGCATCAGATTCCTAATTGATGGAGAAAAGTCTGGTGGCAAGAAAAGCTGCTTCTTGGAGGTTTTCAAGTGTTTTCGCTTGATGATTCCATTCTTGGGTGGTTGGTTTGGCCCTTGTTCCTGTAACTCGAGTCCTAGCTAGGTATATCCCATTTTAATTTTACACCATTGTGAACCTTATGCCTTTTTTACTCTCTGATCGAGGTTATCGGCATTGAAAAATCTTCGTAAACTAAATCACACGTGTATATGTTGACATTTAAGAGATATATAGTCAAGAAAATCAAGGGCAATGGTGATATATATGAGGATTAGACACCAAAAAAAAAAAACACTCAACAAATGGCTACAATTTAAGTAATGTGTTTAGTGACGGCATCAGATTCCTAATTGTTAGGATCAGAGGCCTTCATGATTGTGCTTGTTTTTAATACTTGAACAATGAATGAATGTGAAACAGAGATCTAATGCAGCGGAATTGAAAACAAACTTTATAAACACAATCAAAGGGAAATAGTTTTCAGTAAACACATGTTTCTCATTAGTCGAAAGATTTACAATACAGATATGCTTACATACTAAAACTTCCCCTCAGCATGATGCTCACTGGTTGATTCGCTCAAGATGAAAGGATTGGAGGAGATAAACTCACTCAGTCAACCAAATGTAACTGTACAGGGTACTGTTCCATTTATAGGCAAAACAAACCACTGAAGCATCTAAGCCGACGTTACCATGAAAGTGACATCTAACAACCTAACAACCTTTAACCACTGTTCTTATACAAACACTGTTAACTTAACCACTGATTCTATACAATACAAGTGACAAACTAAACTACTGCTTTCTCCTTCCATTATTGCGTGCCAAGCACTGATGTTTGACTATCAGTGCTTTCCTCAAAGTTGATCAGTACTTGAGTGGGCAGTTCTTTAATCAACAGAAGTACTTAGATAGCCTCAACAGATTGAACCAGCAGTGTTTAATCTTTAACAGTCTTTAGGGCTTCATCAGCAGTTTGAAGGATAGCAGCTGTTGTATACGGACAGTGGATAGAGGACATCAGATGTTATAAACACTTTCAAGGGGAAAGCCTGGTGTAAACTACTGCTTATGATGAATCCACTGTTGTGAACCAGTTTTGGCTTTAATTATCTGTTCCTCTGATAGGGTTCAAACCCAACAATCTCCCCGTGGAACACATAATGCCAAAACCCTTCATTATTCTGGATCTTTATTGTCTCATCAGAAGTTCCCTAACTAGTCCTTTAAATTGCAGTTCAAAATCCATAGAACTTGTATCATCCTCATCCCTACATAGTATAAGCTCAAGGAGATCTTGTAGATCTTCAACACCCAGGCCCCGTGCATGTTCCCTTGATATGTGCTTTACTTCTCCATTGGATCTGACCAGTTTCAATACATGGGTCTTTTTATCAGACATCCATTTTAGTATTTTTGAACCCAATGGGTTTCTTGGGAGAGGTTTATTTACAGATGAGTTGGGAGATTTTGTCCTTGTGAAAATTTGTTGAGTAGTACTATGAGCTTTTGCTAGTTGAAAATTTTCAGCAGACATTTGTTTGAAAGCCAATTTTATGATATCATTTGCTGCAGCTATATCTTCTGCAGTTTCTTTTTCAATCTGCTCTTGTCTCTTCCTTTGATTCAGCTCAATGACTGAAATATCTGCTGATGTGAACAGTGGTTCAGAAGTATTGATTTCCTGTTTTGGCTTTTTATAGTCAGGCCTCTTTGGGATGTTACGATCTGTAATCCTTCTTTTCCTTAGCCTTTCATAAGCCTCATCTGTATATTGCTTTGTCCATTTTGATATGGCTTTAGCAGTTCCAACCTTTGCATTCACCAGCTCTTGTTTCTTCTTTATGTACTCTAAGGTAAGATCATCAATGGCCTTTTTGTATTTGCTCTAGTTTGGAGCTGTCTTTTTCAAACCTGGATCATTCTTGATCCTCCTGATTCTGTTTATTTCTTGCTTTAGTGCAATGAGTGGCCATTCACTGAATTGTTCTTCTTTAGCTGGATAAAAATTTTCTTTCATGATAAATGCAAGATAATCCTTTCTCATTTCCTTTTGTAGGAAAGCTCCAGGTGGCAGATTCGACATATCTTTGCTTAGGTCTCTTGCATAATCTTCCATTTGTTTGACCTTAGTGAGTAAAAATTCAATTCTTTCAGAAATGACTTTATCACCTTGATCTTTACATTCAAGTCTAGCTATTATATCAGCTTGCCTGGCTTTGAGTTTTAGATACTCATCCATATTTGCTGGATTCTTGAAGCCCATGAGAGAAGGAAATCTTCTTTTTGAAGGATCATCCACTGTATAGAATTGTCTCATCTCATCCTTTACAGCTTCCAATTGCAGTGGATAACTTATAGCGATGGATACAACATTAGCAAGGTTTATTGGTTTGAATAGAGTTGGTGGAATGGATTGTTGTGGTTTGATAACATTATAAGGTGTGGAGGATAAAGGAATAGGTGCTGTATATCATCATTATTCTCCTGAAATTTCCTTTTCCTTGTGTAAAGCTTTTTGGGTGAAAGGGGTTTTGGTTGTGATGTGACAATGGGTTGTATGGTGATTGTTGAAATGGTGAGGGCAGTGGTAGATGGCTGGCAGACAGCTGTTGAAACAACTGTGTTTCAACCTCTGTTGTCATTACAACTACTGATGTGTCAGTAGATGTCTTCTGCTTTTCAGCAGGTGGTGATTTGGTGGGTGATGTTGTAGTTGAAGGGATGGTTTTTGATGGTGAAGTGATCTTAGGTGGTGGTTATAGGGCAGTGGTTGTGGTGTGTGTTGAAGTGGTGTGTGTTGAAGTGATGGTTTTAGTTTTAACAACTGCTAAAACCACTAATGTACCAACAGTTGTTGATACAACAGGAGTTACAACAGTTGTTTGGGTAGAGGTTTGATGTTTGGAGCCTTTGGGAGGTGGTTTGGAGGCATGCTTTGTGGGTCTGGATGGTGTGGATTTGGGTTACCTCACTTGTTTAGTGGGCTTCTTCTTTTCATCCTTAGGATTTTCATCATCCTTTGGCTCAGAAGTACCCTGTGCATTCAGCTCCATATAAGCTCTTTTCTCTTGTTCCCACCTGGCTTTATCCTTAGCCTCTCTATCCCTTTTTACACTTGCTTTTGCTTCAGCAAGTGCATTTGTTGTAGCATCAATTTTTTTACTACCATCTGGCAAAGGAATGTTTTTAGTCATATTTTCTTTTTCTGGTTCAATATAGAGGCCATCTTCAATTCCCTTCTTCTTCCACTGCTTGATTTTCTCCCCCTTTTTTGCATTATCTGGAGGGGGGTTATCAATGAAGAGAACAGTGGGAGGAGCGTTGCCAGTGGTGTTCAATAAATGAGCTTTTATTGCCTTGATATCTGCCTGAGTATCTTTAAATCTTGCTTCCATAGTATTTCTGATCTTTTGAACCTGTATTTCATGTTTCTGATCAGCTACTTGGTTTTGATGGATGAGAAGTGGTTGAAACAGATTCCAAAGCTCATTTGTAGCAGGTGCATATTGTGGTGCAAATGCTTGAGCTGGAGCAGCAGTGGTTGGGACCTTTTGAGCCTTCAACAACTGTTGCATCATATCTTTTATTTCAGTAACAGATGTATCAAGATTGTCAATTCTAACCGTCAATTCCTGATGTTTTAAATCATCACCCATCTTAATGGGATCATCTGATTCCCCACCGGTAGTGGTTGTATCAATGTATGATTTAGGGAACGAATCCCAAAAGTCACCCATTGATGCCCCTTGTTCTTGGTCCTGGGGTCTTCTTCCTTCAACACTTGATAACCTTTTGATGGTACCAATGGTCAAAACAAACTCACTAGTGGTTATCAGAGGTGCTATAGAAGGAATTGCCTTCAAGGGAGTCTTATTGATGAAACAACTGGCCAAATGTAGATCTGTTGATCCAACACTTGTAGTTGCTGCTCCACTTGAGCTACTGACAGGAAGTACATGTAAATCCAGCAGTGTAGCCTCCTCATTTGATGTTGGTGGGTTAACAGTGATAGAAACACCAGACTCAGTCACTTGTTTATGTATATTCTCATTGACAGGTGATTGAGAAGAACTGATTTGTGTCTGGGCAATATCAACTGCTTCCAACAAGGGTTTTATTGATGGTGGAATTTGTGACGTGGGGATAGGTGTAGAAAGAAAATTTACCCTGGGAAGTGGGCTGTGGATGATAAGAATCAAGTGATTCTAGAGCATCATAATTTGGTGTCCCTATGCTTACAACCTGACCTTTTTGTGAAGATGCAGGAGGAGTTTGAGGCAAGGGTGGAGATCTTTCTTCCATCTGCTATGAGGAAGTAGCAGCAGTGGTTATTGGTGACATTTGTGTTGTCACTGGCAGTGGCTCTGGGATCTCATCTTCCAGAGTTGCCTTTTTAGTGGGTTTGGGGGGCTATTTGGGTGATCTCTTTTTAGGCTTTTTGGTAATGGCAGTTGTGGGTTTCATAGCAGTGGGTGTGCTACTATGATCACCTGGAGCAGTGGGCTCAACAGCAGATACCTGAGGAGCAGTGGTTGCTGCTAAAGTCTGCTCAGGTACCTCAGCTTATGTTTTGGAAGGTTTTAACATTCTTGTGAATGTTTCTGCAGTTAAACTTTTTATTTGAAGAGGGGCACCCTATTTAAGCACATGGGCATTTTCTTTTGAAAACTTTTTCTCAAAGTAATAACTCAAAAACCTAGGGAATAATAAGAAAGCCTTTTTATCAAGGTTTTTGACCAAGTCATTAAAAATCTCTTGGGAATAATTAAAATTTTCTTTTTGCAAAATAGCATACCCCATGTATTGGATTTTTAATGGAATTTCATTGAACCATGTGGTCTTATTAGAAACACACATAAGAAGAGTATGAAAGAAAAATCTCATGGCAGGTGGAAAGCTGCCTTTCTGCAGAGTATCTTTCTTCATTTGTTCATCATAACCTCTTGATGTCTGTCGTTAGTGACATGCAAAAACCAACTAAACTATGTAGATAGGATAAGTCGGATATCGAACCAGAGGAGGATTGTGGAAAGTGTTATAAGGTTAAGTGTTGATTAACTAAGACGAAAAAGATAAAGCTTTGTTGTGAGTTGATTGATTATCTAAAATTACAAACTAAAAAGTGAAGTTTAAATCAATAGAGAAACAATGGTTCCTCTAGATTTCAGGTTTTGCAACTAGATTCAGTTATGTGCTTAATCAAAACACTTACATAGACATAAGTGTTGAATCTAATTAACCAGTTGTGATAACCAACGACTAAGTACTCCGATCAATACATAACGGGAGGTTATCGAATGATTATCAATTACAATTACAAACCCTAACCCCATGTCAAATATATCCCAATTACTAGAACTCTCAGGAACTGAATGCTTAGAAATTAAGGTTTAAATAAACGTAACTGTTTACAACCAATAAATCAAATCCATGGTGAAAAGCATCGAATGCTTAGATCACCAGGTTAAAACGATTGTCACAAACACATAAAATTATCCAACTTACAAAAACCCTCCATCCGGAGGAAACCATAAAAGACTAGCCGCTCAAGTGGTAAGATTGATCTTCCCTGTGCTTGAGAGGTGGCTGACCTTCTTCTCTCCTTGCCGTCACTGATGATGATGCAAAGTGATGTATCACTTTTGTGTTATCGGCCCAATGTCAAAAGCCTGCGAGCCCAATAAGTCAACACCAACAGCCTCCAATTCGTTAATGATGGATGATATATTATTAAATCGATTATGTCTCCTCCAGTCTCTTCACATGTGCCGCCCAAATCCAGTCCATGTGCAGCCCAAATATGTGTGATTGTTGGCTGATGTGATAATTATCATCTTCAAGCCCAAATGTGATATGATGGATGGTCCACTTCTTTTGCATGTGATGGCTTAGATGGATAATGTTTTTAATAATGTTTTTTTTTTCTTTTGATGTTGCTGCCGCCCCCCTTGTCTCTATTTTGATGGAATATATAATAATAAAAACCAAAGTCTCCAAACAACCTCCAGTCACGTGATGCTGTTTTTGATGATGTTGTTATATTATTAAAATAACAAACCCCCTTCAATTAAATAGCTATGCGTGGACATTTAACCAACCGCAACTTACGGGTTAAAATCCGTAAGTTACGATCCCTACATTCTGTTTGTAATCAGCCACTTCTAATCGTAAGCTACGCTCCTCACACATCCAACTTTCATTTAATTACCAATCAGCCCTGCACTTCATTCTTATGCATCTCTTGTACATTCAAGAAACCTTTTCGACCCGAACAAGTCCCGAATAATATAGTGTTTCGACTATCATCCTTGATAATTCTGTTCATCCTCGAACACTATAACTTTGCCAGTTTAACCCGATTAACCTGTAACACCACAAACGCTCGTAGTGAAAATATTCAATGTATATAATCACGTAAACGGTAATAAATCACACAAGATATGCACGTTAACACTCGGATTTCACCACCTCCATCACATCCCCACACTTATCCTTGATTGTCCTCAATCAACCATTACAAACATTACTCACCTTATTAACAAATCACCATTGAATTCCTTACCGAATTAGCAATTTAAGATCTCAAGTCATACCCGTCCCATAGACTAACACAATCGAGATTGACAATCTGACAAATTAGTGATACGCATTTAAAACAATTTAAGACTTGCCTAACTAAAACTAACATGCTTATGATACTACACACATGCCACACGCCCCTCACAATGATCACTCCTCTCGGCTCAATCAAGACTAGCGTGTAATGTGCTAGTATGTAATTCACTCAACCAAATATGCTACCTTGCAATCATAAGCTTGTATAGCAATCACACCTCCACTGTATCAAATAACGTAACACATATCAAAAGGACTTTCGGGTTTTGGGTTAAGGGTAAAGGTAAGGAAACATTTTTGGCTTTTTATATTTATATGGCGAACACAAAAGAACATACCAAACCATGACAACTTATTCACAATGATACTAACACTTTGGGTTATTCTCGACCCAATTATTTAACACAAATCTAACAATGATTTTTTTTTTCTTTTTCTTTCTTTCTTTTTTTTTCATTTTTTTTCTCTTCTTTATTTTTTTTTTCTTTTTCAACAAATATCTAAAATATAATTGTCATTCATGGTTGGTAGTCAAACGGGTCAAACGAGGTGTAACAAATGAAGGTATAAGGCTCAACATGGTTAACTAAGGTGGGTGGATAAACAATCAACAAATAACACAATGGAAGGGGTCCTACTGCTTTTATCATGTATATGCATACGTTAAAGCACAGTCTCGGCACGTATCAAACTACACAAGTTCTAACACAAAGCAACATATGGCCTACTCTCAACAAATGATAGTTATTGCAATTTAAACTAACAATCTAGTAGGCTCAAATATCTCACCGAACAAAAGGAAATTGGGTTGCCGACACGTAGCATGTGTAATTTCTAAAGTATGTTACCCCTAGTTAGGCATCTCTTCTCAACTATTTTCTAAAACTTGTCAGAAATACTCTCATGAAACTTAAAGGGACAACCATGACTAGGGATCTAAGTTAGTTTAATATCAGTAGGAACCCTTTAGCGATTGAAAATGTTGGTTTTCATGAAGTTCAAGTATACTTGAGACAAAAATTTTCAAAAATTTTCAATTTTTTCCAACTTCAACCAATTCAAGCATTTAAGATCAATAATCACATCCCCACACTTATCCTTGATTGTCCTCAATCAACCATTACAAACATTACTCACCTTATTAACAAATCACCATTGAATTCCTTACCGAATTAGCAATTTAAGATCTCAAGTCATACCCGTCCCATAGACTAACACAATCGAGATTGACAATCTGACAAATTAGTGATACGCATTTAAAACAATTTAAGACTTGCCTAACTAAAACTAACATGCTTATGATACTACACACATGCCACACGCCCCTCACAATGATCACTCCTCTCGGCTCAATCAAGACTAGCGTGTAATGTGCTAGTATGTAATTCACTCAACCAAATATGCTACCTTGCAATCATAAGCTTGTATAGCAATCACACCTCCACTGTATCAAATAACGTAACACATATCAAAAGGACTTTCGGGTTTTGGGTTAAGGGTAAAGGTAAGGAAACATTTTTGGCTTTTTATATTTATATGGCGAACACAAAAGAACATACCAAACCATGACAACTTATTCACAATGATACTAACACTTTGGGTTATTCTCGACCCAATTATTTAACACGAATCTAACAATGATTTTTTTTTCTTTTTCTTTCTTTCTTTTTTTTTTTATTTTTTTTCTCTTCTTTATTTTTTTTTCTTTTTCAACAAATATCTAAAATATAATTGTCATTCATGGTTGGTAGTCAAACGGGTCAAACGAGGTGTAACAAATGAAGGTATAAGGCTCAACATGGTTAACTAAGGTGGGTGGATAAACAATCAACAAATAACACAATGGAAGGGGTCCTACTGCTTTTATCATGTATATGCATACGTTAAAGCACAGTCTCGGCACGTATCAAACTACACAAGTTCTAACACAAAGCAACATATGGCCTACTCTCAACAAATGATAGTTATTGCAATTTAAACTAACAATCTAGTAGGCTCAAATATCTCACCGAACAAAAGGAAATTGGGTTGCCGACACGTAGCATGTGTAATTTCTAAAGTATGTTACCCCTAGTTAGGCATCTCTTCTCAACTATTTTCTAAAACTTGTCAGAAATACTCTCATGAAACTTAAAGGGACAACCATGACTAGGGATCTAAGTTAGTTTAATATCAGTAGGAACCCTTTAGCGATTGAAAATGTTGGTTTTCATGAAGTTCAAGTATACTTGAGACAAAAATTTTCAAAAATTTTCAATTTTTTCCAACTTCAACCAATTCAAGCATTTAAGATCAATAATCATACCAACCCTCTCTCGAGTTACCGCATCCCCACACTTATCCTTGATTGTCCTCAATCAACCATTACAAACATTACTCACCTTATTAACAAATCACCATTGAATTCCTTACCGAATTAGCAATTTAAGATCTCAAGTCATACCCGTCCCATAGACTAACACAATCGAGATTGACAATCTGACAAATTAGTGATACGCATTTAAAACAATTTAAGACTTGCCTAACTAAAACTAACATGCTTATGATACTACACACATACCACACGCCCCTCATAATGATCACTCCTCTCGGCTCAATCAAGACTAGCGTGTAATGTGCTAGTATGTAATTCACTCAACCAAATATGCTACCTTGCAATCATAAGCTTGTATAGCAATCACACCTCCACTGTATCAAATAACGTAACACATATCAAAAGGACTTTCGGGTTTTGGGTTAAGGGTAAAGGTAAGGAAACATTTTTGGCTTTTTATATTTATATGGCGAACACAAAAGAACATACCAAACCATGACAACTTATTCACAATGATACTAACACTTTGGGTTATTCTCGACCCAATTATTTAACACGAATCTAACAATGATTTTTTTTTCTTTTTCTTTCTTTCTTTTTTTTTTTATTTTTTTTCTCTTCTTTATTTTTTTTTCTTTTTCAACAAATATCTAAAATATAATTGTCATTCATGGTTGGTAGTCAAACGGGTCAAACGAGGTGTAACAAATGAAGGTATTAGGCTCAACATGGTTAACTAAGGTGGGTGGATAAACAATCAACAAATAACACAATGGAAGGGATCCTACTGCCTTTATCATGTATATGCATACGTTAAAGCACAGTCTCGGCACGTATCAAACTACACAAGTTCTAACACAAAGCAACATATGGCCTACTCTCAACAAATGATAGTTATTGCAATTTAAACTAACAATCTAGTAGGCTCAAATATCTCAACGAACAAAAGGAAATTGGGTTGCCGACATGTAGCATGTGTAATTTCTAAAGCATGTTACCCCTAGTTAGGCATCTCTTATCAACTATTTTCTAAAACTTGTCAGAAATACTCTCATGAAACTTAAAGGGACAACCATGAATAGGGATCTAAGTTAGTTTAATATCAGTAGGAACCCTTTAGCGATTGAAAATGTTGGTTTTCATGAAGTTCAAGTATACTTGAGACAAAAATTTTCAATTTTTTCCAACTTCAACCAATTCAAGCATTTAAGATCAATAATCATACCAACTCTCTCTCGAGTTACCGCATCCCCACACTTGGGATACATTGTCCCCAATGTATAGTGCAATTTCTAATCGAGACTCGAGAGATACCACCCGCAAACCATGAACGACTAATAACTAGATGACTCAACACAAAGAAACCACTCCCAACACAAAAATTCACACCACCAAGTACACAAAAATAAATAAAACACAGGATAGATAAACACATGCACCTGATCAGAAAACAAGTGAGTGTTTGTAGTGGTGTAGCTGTTGTGATCTAACCGGAACATACGCCCCTCATAGATTCTTTGAGATCTCATCGGGGATGTTGCCAAACATCCCCACACTTGATTCATTGCATCCGTGAAGATGGAACGTAGGCACCTGTCAAAACACAAACACACCAAACGAAACCAAAACAAAGTACAAACTCTACATCCTCGGGCTGCCTCCCGAGAGCGCTAAGTTTAAAGGTCTTCAGCCAGACCATACCTGCTATATGTTACGGTGGTCTCAATGCACACTTACCCAAAACATTTCCAACGAATTCTTGGAAATTTACATGCCAACTCCATAGGTTTGTAAGTATAATTGGCATGTTCAGACTGCACCTGCGGGTTTCACTAATCCACTTCACGAGATATACACCGATGTCTTGTAGCTTCACCCTTCTCATCTTCTTCCTCGAACCCTCTTCCCCACACTTATTAATTTGAATGATTGAAATGGGGAGAGGTTCAGTACACACATTCATCTCATCAGACTGCTCTGCCTCCTCATCCTCACACACCATCTGATCCACCAGTGACTCTTCATCAGATAAAGGATTCATTGGTGTGGTATTATCCTCCACAACCTCCTCCTCCATGTGAGAATAATCTCTAATATCATCAGGTAATGGTGAGAGATGCTCTTCTATTTCTATCTTCATTTTTAACTTCTGACACTTGGAAACTAGACAGCTGTTTCGATCTTCATCGGAAAGGTTGGGTGCTGATAAATACTGCTCGAGTTTGGACAAACTCGCTTCCAACATAGCAAGCTTTTTCTCCTCCTCGGTCTGATAAGCATACACACCCTCGGGCTTAGAATATTCCTCGGGATGATACTGTCGGTATCCCTGATACGGTCTTGAGATGTACGCATCCATCATTTTCTTATTCCAATACTCTGGATTTTCCAAATACACCGCGCACACATCATCATAAACAGAAGTATGATTACGAGCGCAACAGAAACATCGTCCATCCGTCCTTGGTTCATAATAAGCATCCTCGTCCCGATCATATCCATCCGAGTAATAATCATCCTCCATCTCTAGGTTATAATCATCAGCGTATGATGGAGGTGGAAGCTGTGAAACATAAGACACCGGTTTTCCATGTGCCCTCCTGTAGTGGGCCTTGTGGCAACCGATACACGGGTGACGTGGACCCCCGCACAATATACACATAGAAAAGTTGAAATATGTGTAATGCTCTGTCATCCTGCACAACACAACTCAACTACCAAATGTAAATCACGAACATCAAAGAAAAATCTTTTTGAGATTTTTAAATTTAATTTTTTTTATTTTTTTTTTATTATTATTATTATTATTATTATTATTATTATTATTATTATTTTTACTAAAACTTAACACTAAACACTTTGCGCACGCCTCCCCGGCAACGGCACCATTTTGATGTTTGTCGTTAGTGACATGCAAAAACCAACTAAACTATGTAGATAGGATAAGTCGGATATCGAACCAGAGGAGGATTGTGGAAAGTGTTATAAGGTTAAGTGTTGATTAACTAAGACGAAAAAAATAAAGCTTTGTTGTGAGTTGATTGATTATCTAAAATTACAAACTAAAAAGTGAAGTTTAAATCAATAGATAAACAATGGTTCCTCCAGATTTCAGGTTTTGCAACTAGATTCAGTTATGTGTTTAATCAAAACACTTACATAGACATAAGTGTTGAATCTAATTAACCAGTTGTGATAACCAACGACTAAGTACTCCGGTCAATACATAACGGGAGGTTATCGAATGATTATCAATTACAATTACAAACCCTAACCCCATGTCAAATATATCCCAATTACTAGAACTCTCGGGAACTGAATGCTTAGAAATTAAGGTTTAAATAAACGTAACTGTTTACAACCAATAAATCAAATCCATGGTGAAAAGCATCGAATGCTTAGATCACCAGGTTAAAACGATGTCACAAACACATAAAATTATCCAACTTACAAAAACCCTCCATCAGGAGGAAACCATAAAAGACTAGCCGCTCATGTGGTAAGATTGATCTTCCCTGTGCTTGAGAGGTGATTGACCTTCTTCTCTCCTTGCGGTCACTGATGATGATGCAAAGTGATGTATCACTTTTGTGTTATCGGCCCAATGTCGAAAGCCTGCGAGCCCAATAAGTCAACACCAACAGCCTCCAATTCGTTGATGATGGATGATATATTATTAAATCGATTATGTCTCCTCCAGTCTCTTCACATGTGCCGCCTAAATCCAGTCCATGTGCAGCCCAAATATGTGTGATTGTTGGCTGATGTGATAATTATCATCTTCAAGCCCACATGTGATATGATGGATGGTCCACTTCTTTTGCATGTGATGGCTTAGATGGATAATGTTTTTAATATTGTTTTTTTTTCTTTTGATGTTGTTGCCGCCCCCCTTGTCTCTATTTTGATGGAATATATAATAATAAAAACCAAAGTCTCCAAACAACCTCCAGTCACGTGATGCTGTTTTTGATGATGTTGTTATATTATTAAAATAACAAACCCCCTTCAATTAAATAGCTATGCGTGGACATTTAACCAACCGCAGCTTACGGGTTAAAATCCGTAAGTTACGATCCCTACATTCTGTTTGTAATCAGCCACTTCTAATCGTAAGCTACGCTCCTCACACATCCAACTTTCATTTAATTACCAATCAGCCCTGCACTTCATTCTTATGCATCTCTTGTATATTCAAGCTACCTTTTCGCCCCGAACAAGTCCCGAATAATATAGTGTTTCGACTATCATCCTTGATAATTCTGTTCATCCTCGAACACTATAACTTTGCCAATTTAACCCGATTAACCTGTAACACCACAAACGCTCGTAGTGAAAATATTCAATGTATATAATCACGTAAACGGTAATAAATCACACAAGATACGCACGTTAACACTCGGATTTCACCTCCTCCATCACCTCTTTCCTGAAAATCATTTTGATACTCTGTTTTTGGAAAAGAATTTTTACCTTCATGATCATTGAGTTTAAAAACTTCAGAGATACTTTGAGGTGTGATAGAAAATTTTACATCTTTTATCGAAGAATTTATTGCTATGACCTCTTTGTCCACCTTTTCGAGGCTTGCATTTTTCCAGAATTCCCTTTGAGTAGTAAGATAGACAATTGCATTGTAGGTGAGCAAAGTGTTGTAATTTGTGGATGAAAGTGTGTCGATAATGGAATCAAATATTCTGGTTTCACTGGGTTTTTCAAAGATAACCAAGTAATTGTGTGAAAATTTGAACGGAATCTCAATTTTGGATGAATCCTTTTGTGTGGTTTTACTGGATTTTTTCACCATGATTGAATCGGAGATGATGAAGATGAAATGAAGATGATGAGGGTTGTGAATGTATTTGGGGAAACTGCTTTTAGAAAGGAATTTTGAATTCGATTCGATAGTAAAAGCCCTGTTTGGGGTTTTTGATCAGGGTTTTATAGACTGAAAAAGTGTATGCTGACGTGGCAATGGTTACAAAGATCTGACGGCTAAAATGTTGTCCACGTGACAACCTCTGATGAAATGAAGGACAAGTGTTTTATGAAAACCACTGATGGAACAAGACCAGTGGTTGTAATGGTAAGAATGAAAGCAGTGGGTGAGTTTTACTATTAGTGGATAGCACATCAGTGGATAAAACACTGATTTTGAACAACAGTGCTTATCAAGAAAATGAGAGAACAGGGGTTGACTTTCAGCAGTGGACAAAGTTTTCAGTAGAACAGACTTTTGAACAAATCAGTGGTTATAGCAGACTTTTAAGGATTTTAATGAGAAACTCATTTTTAGTTATTTTTAAGGATGGATTTTTTATTTTCTGAAAACATTTTAATGCTTTTATTCATAGAAAAACAGGATTTTGCCTGTTATTCCATGTTTAGCATGCCAATCCTAGAGATCAAGCTTTCAATGGTGGATGTGTCTAATGCTTTGGTTAGCACATCTGCCAGCTGATCCTTAGTTGGAACATGGTGCAGAGAAATCAAACTTTTTTCATAGCAATCCCTCACAGAGTGATGTCTGATTATGGATAGTTTTGACAGCTAATGATTTTTATCCATTTTAGATGAATCTTTATCAACAGTAGTTAGGGGTAAAGTGATGGTAAGGAGTTAAAAGCTACTTTGTCAACAACTGTTAGTGCATCAGTGGATCGACTTTGACAACTTGGTTTGGACAACTGCTGCTCTAATGATGAAGGTGATTTTAAATTTTGAGAGCACAATATCATATTCAGCATCTGTCAGTGATGATTATGGGATACCTGCAGGGTCAACCTTTTAACAACCATACTTCCTATCCAAGTTTACGAATGAAATGACTCAAATATAAACACCATTCTCCTTTTGATCCATTTCCAAGGAAATATATCACCAAAAATAAAAGGTTCTATATCCAGACAGGAGTTTGAACTTTTACAATCAAAAACAAGTAAAAGTACAAAATATATCACTCTTAAGAAAAAATAAAGAATAATATATCCTGTTTATTTGAGAAAAACCTTTTCATGAAAAATAATTAAAGGTTTTCTGAAAACAACATCAATAGGATCTGGTACATTTCCAATTATCACTTGTTATAAGATCATGATCACATCATTCTTAAATTTAGGAAAAAGGTCAGTAGTTTTAAATACATTTTAGCCACTGTTTGGGACCATTTCCTTGTCAGTTGATTGCAAAAATGAGGAGACATTTTCACAATAGTTTTGAAAGCCTTTTAAAAGCCTTATCACCATGTGATGATTTTGAAAAGTTTTGACTAGTCCTCTTGTACGTTTTAATTACTGATGATACTTTTGTTGCCTGAACTTCCCTGTATTAAAGAATGCACACAGTTGCTTGATGACCATCATTAACCCAATTTGTGGACTCTAAAGTGTTTTATATTTATGCTCTTTTCCTTTTGATTTCAAAAGTTTTGAGATAAACACACTTATGAGTTTTGTGATTTTTCTTCTTTCCAATTTTACCCTTCCCATCTGTAAGTACTGAAATACTCACTAGGAGGTTTTATAGAAAGAACACTTAGACCAAAATCATTTTACAGCAATGTTTAGAGAGACTTGGTCATTTCTGCACATGCTTATGTCAAATCTCACATTACATATGATTTGGACTATTTTAACACCTGATGTTCTTAACATATTTTTAACAAAGTTGATTTGGCCTTTTGAGGATTCTCAACCTGTTATTCAATACGTAAGATCTAATAACTAAAGTTTTAATTTCCCCCTTTTTATGTTAACAAACGTCCTAATGTTTTTAGCTAAACAAGGATTAGTGTCGACAAGAGGTAAACATCTTAGCAGTAGACATGATAGATACATCACAAACTTCATAACAGTATTTGATGGAGAAAGGTCTGGTGGCAAGAAAAGCTGCTTCTAGGAGGTTGTCAAGTGTTTTAACTCAACGATTCCATTCTTGGGTGGTTGGTTTGGCCCATGTTCCTGTAACTCGAATCCTAGCCCGGTATATCCCATTTTAATTTTACACCATTGTGAACTTTACCCCTTTTTTACTCTCTGATCGAGGTTCTCGGCATTGAAAAATTTTCGTAAACTAAATCAAACGTGTATATGTTGACATTTAAGAGATATACAGTCAAGAAAATCAAGGGCAATGGTGATATATATGCGGATTAGACACCAAAAAAAACACTTAACAAATGGCTACAATTTAAGGAATGTGTTTAGTGACGGCACCAGATTCCTAATTGATGGAGAAAGGTCTGGCGGCAAGAAAAGCTGCTTCTAGGAGGTTGTCAATTGTTTTCGCTCGACGATTCCATTCTTGGGTGGTTGGTTTGGCCCTTGTTCCTGTAACTCGAATCCTAGCCCGATATATCCCATTTTAATTTTACACCATTGTGAACCTTACGCGTTTTTTACTCTCTGATCCAGGTTCTCGGCATTGAAAAATCATTGTAAACTAAATCACACGTGTATATGTTTTTTTTTTGGGTAAAGATCGAACATGGGACCTCTTGAGTAATACACTGTTTCTTTGCCACCGTAAGACTCTTCAACTTTTTTTAAAACGTGTATATATTGACATTTAAGAGATATACAGTCAATAAAATCAAGGGTAATGGTGATATATATGCGGATTAGACACCAAAAAAAACACTCAACAAATGGCTAAAATTTAAGGAATGTGTTTAGTGACGGCATCAGATTCCTAATTGATGGAGAAAGGTCTGGTGGCAAGAAAAGCTGCTTCTAGGAGGTTGTCAAGTGTTTTCGCTCGACGATTCCACTCTTGGGTGGTTGGTTTGGCCCTTGTTCCTGTAACTCGAATCCTAGCCCGGTATATCCCATTTTAATTTTACACCATTGTGAAACTTACTCCTTTTTTACTCTCTGATCGAGGTTCTCGGCATTGAAAAATCTTCGTAAACTAAATCACACGTGTATATGTTGACATTTAAGAGATATACAGTCTAGAAATAGAAAATCAAGGGCAATGGTGTTATATATGCAGATTAGACACCAACAAAAAACACTCAACAAATGGCTACAATTTAAGGAATGTGTTTAGTGACGGCATTAGATTCCTAATTGATGGAGAAAGGTCTGGTGGCAAGAAAAGCTGCTTCTAGGAGGTTGTCAAGTGTTTTCGCTCGACGATTCCATTCTTGGGTGGTTGGTTTGGCCCTTGTTCCTATAACTCAAATCCTAGCCCGGTATATCCAATTTTAATTTTACGCCATTGTGAACCTTACGCCTTTTTACTCTCTAATCGAGGTTCTCAGCATTGAAAAATATTTGTAAACTAAATCACACGTGTATATGTTGACATTTAAGAGATATACAGACAAGAAGATCAAGGGCAATGGTGATATATATGCGGATTAGACACCAAAAAAAAACACTCAACAAATGGCTACAATTTAAGGAATGTGTTTAGTGACGGCATCAGATTCGTAATTGATGGAGAAAGGTCTGGTGGCAAGAAAAGCTACTTGTAGGAGGTTGTCAAGTGTTTTCGCTCGACGATTCCACTATTGGGTGGTTGGTTTGGCCTTTGTTCCTGTAACTCGAATCCTAGCCAGGTATATCCCATTTTAATTTTACACCATTGTGAACCTTACGCCTTTTTTACTCTCTAATCGAGGTTCTCAGCATTGAAAAATATTTGTAACCTAAATCACACGTGTATATATTTTGACATTTAAGAGATATACAGTCAAGAAGATAAAGGGCAATGGTGATATATATGCGGATTACACACCAAAAAAAAACACTCAACAAATGGCTACAATTTAAGGAATGTGTTTAGTGACGGTATCAGATTCCTAATTGATGGAGAAAGGTCTGGTGGCAAGAAAAGCTGCTTCTAGGAGGTTGTCAAGTGTTTTCGCTCGACGATTTCATTCTTGGGTGGTTGGTTTGGCCCTTGTTCCTGTAACTCAAATCCTAGCCCGGTATATCCAATTTTAATTTTACACCATTGTGAACCTTACGCCTTTTTTACTCTCTAATCGAGGTTCTCAGCATTGAAAAATATTTGTAAACTAAATCACACGTGTATATATTTTGACATTTAAGAGATATACAGTCAAGAAGATCAAGGGCAATGGTGATATATATGCGGATTACACACCAAAAAAAAACACTCAACAAATGGCTACAATTTAAGGAATGTGTTTAGTGACGACATCAGATTCCTAATTGATGGAGAAAGGTCTGGTGGCAAGAAAAGCTGCTTGTTGGAGGTTGTCAAGTGTTTTCGCTCGACGATTCCACTCTTGGGTGGTTGGTTTGGCCCTTGTTCCTGTAACTCGAATCCTAGCCAGGTATATCCCATTTTAATTTTACACCATTGTGAACCTTACGCCTTTTTTACTCTCTGATAGAGGTTCTCCGCATTGAAAAATCTTCGTAAACTAAATCAAACGTGTATATGTTGACATTTAAGAGATATACAGTCAAGAATATCAAGGGCAATGCTGATATATATGCGGATTAGACAACAAAAAAAAAAACTCAACAAATGGCTACAATTTAAGGAATGTGTTTAGTGACGGCATCAGATTCCTAATTGATGGAGAAAGGTCTGGTGGCAAGAAAAGCTGCTTCTAGGAGGTTGTCAAGTGATTTCGCTCGGCGATTCCATTCTTGGGTGGTTGGTTTGGCCCTTGTTCCTGTAACTCGAATCCTAGCCCGGTATATCCAATTTTAATTTTACACCATTGTGAACCTTACGCCTTTTTTACTCTCTAATCGAGGTTCTCAACATTGAAAAATATTCGTAAACTAAAACACACGTGTATATGTTGAAATTTAAGAGATATACAGTCAAGAAAAACAAGGGGAATGGTGATATATATGCGGATTAGACACAAAAAAAAACACTCAATAAATGACAACAATTTAAGGAATGTGTTTAGTGATGGCATCAGATTCCTAATTGATGGAGAAATGTCTGGTGGCAAGAAAAGCTGCTTCTAGGAGGTTGTCAAGTGTTTTCGCTCGACGATTCCATTCTTGGGTGGTTGGTTTGGCCCTTGTTCCTGTAACTCAAATCGTAGCCCGGTATATCCCATTTTCATTTTACACCATTGTGAACCTTAGGCCAATTTTTACTCCTTGATCGAGGTTCTCGGCATAGAAAAATCTTCGTAAACCAAATCAAACGTGTATATGTTGACATTTAAGAGATATACAGTCAAGAATATCAAGGGCAATGATGATATATATGCGGATTAGACACCAAAAAAAGACTCAACAAATGGCTACAATTTAAGGAATGTGTTTAGTGACGGCATCAGATTCCTAATTGATGTAGAAAGGTCTGGTGGCAAGAAAAGCTGCTTCTAGGAGGTTGTCAAGTGTTTTCGCTCGACGATTCCATTCTTGGGTGGTTGGTTTGGCCCTTGTTCCTGTAACTCGAATCCTAGCCCGGTATATCCCATTTTCATTTTACACCATTGTGAACCTTACGCCTTTTTTACTCTCTGATCGAGGTTCTCGGCATTAAAAATTTTCGTAGGCTAAATCACACGTGTATATGTGACACTTAAGAGATATACAATCAAGAATATCAAGGGCATTGGTGATATATATGCGGATTATACACTAAAAAAAACACTCAACAAATAGCTACAATTTAAGGAATGTGTTTAGTGACGGCATCAGATTCTTAATTGATGGAGAAAGGTCTATTGGAAAGAAAAGCTGCTTCTAGGAGGTTGTCAAGTGTTTTCGCTCGACAATTCCATTCTTTGGTGGTTGGTTTAGCCCTTGTTCCTGTAACTAGAATCCTAGCCCGGCATAACCCATTTTAAATTTACACCATTGTGAACCTTACGGCTTTTTTACTATCTGATCGAGGTTCTCGGCATTGAAAAATCTTCGTAAACTAAATCACACGTGTATATGTTGACACTAAAGAGATATACAGTCAAGAATATCAAGGGCATTGGTGATATATATGCGGATTAGACACAAAAAAAAGACTCAACAAATGGCTACAATTTAAGGAATGTGTTTAGTGACGGCAAAAGATTCCTAATTGATGGAGAAAGGTCTGGTGGCAAGAAAAGCAGCTTCTAGGAGGTTGTCAAGTGTTTTCGCTCGACGGTTCCATTCTTGGGTGGTTGGTTTGGCCCTTGTTCCTGTAACTCGAATCCTAGCCCGGTATATCCCATTTTCATTTTACACTATTGTGAACCTTACGCCTTTTTTACTCTCTTATCGAGGTTCTCGGCATTGAAAATTTTTCGTAAGCAAAATCACACGTGTATATGTTGACACTTAAGAGATATACAGTCAAGAAAATCAAGGGCAATGGTGATTTATATGCGGATTAGACACCAAAAAAAAAACACTCAACAAATGGCAACAATTTAAGGAATGTGTTTAGTGATGGCATCAGATTCCTAATTGATGGAGAAAGGTCTGGTGGCAAGAAAAGCTGCTTCTAGGAGGTTGTCAAGTGTTTTCGCTCGACGATTCCATTCTTGGGTGGTTGGTTTGGCCCTTGTTCCTGTAACTCGAATCCTAGCCCGGTATATCCCATTTTCATTTTACACCATTGTGAACCTTACGCCTTTTTTACTCTCTGATCGAGGTTCTCGGCATTGAAAAATTTTCGTAAGCAAAATCACACGTGTATATGTGACACTTAAGAGATATACAATCAAGAAAATCAAGGGCAATGGTGATATATATGAGGATTATACACTAAAAAAAACACTCAACAAATAGCTACAATTTAAGGAATGTGTTTAGTGACAGCATCAGATTCTTAATTGATGGAGAAAGGTCTATTGGAAAGAAAAGCTGCTTCTAGGAGGTTGTCAAGTGTTTTCGCTCGACAATTCCATTCTTTGGTGGTTGGTTTGGCCCTTGTTCCTGTAACTAGAATCCTAGCCCGGTATATCCCATTTTAAATTTACACCATTGTGAACCTTACGGCTTTTTTACTATCTGATCGAGGTTCTCGGCATTGAAAAATCTTCGTAAACTAAATCACACGTGTATATGTTGACACTTAAGAGATATACAGTCAAGAATATCAAGGGCATTGGTGATATATATGCGGATTAGACACAAAAAAAAAAGACTCAACAAATGGCTACAATTTAAGGAATGTGTTTAGTGACGGCAAAAGATTCCTAATTGATGGAGAAAGGTCTGGTGGCAAGAAAAGCAGCTTCTAGGAGGTTGTCAAGTGTTTTCGCTCGACGATTCCATTCTTGGGTGGTTGGTTTGGCCCTTGTTCCTGTAACTCGAATCCTAGCCCGGTATATCCCATTTTCATTTTACACTATTGTGAACCTTACGCCTTTTTTTACTCTCTTATCGAGGTTCTCGGCATTGAAAAATTTTCGTAAGCAAAATCACACGTGTATATGTTGACACTTAAGAGATATACAGTCAAGAAAATCAAGGGCAATGGTGATTTATATGCGGATTAGACACCAAAAAAAAACACTCAACAAATGGCAACAATTTAAGGAATGTGTTTAGTGATGGCATCAGATTCCTAATTGATGGAGAATGGTCTGGTGGCAAGAAAAGCTGAAGTGTTTTCGCTCGACGATTCCATTCTTGGGTGGTTGGTTTGGCCCTTGTTCCTGTAACTCAAATCCTAGCCCGGTATATCCAATTTTAATTTTACACCATTATGAACCTTACGCCTTTTTTACTCTCTAATCGAGGTTCTCAGCATTGAAAAATATTCGTAAACTAAATCACACGTGTATATATTGACATTTAAGAGATATACAGTCAAGAAGATCAAGGGCAATGGTGATATATATGCGGATTAGACACAAAAAAAAACACTCAACAAATGGCTACAATTTAAGGAATGTGATAAGTGACGGCATCAGATTCCTAATTGATGGAGAAAGGTCTGGTGGCAAGAAACGCTACTTGTAGGAGGTTGTCAAGTGTTTTCGCTCGACGATTCCATTCTTGGGTGGTTGGTTTGGCCCTTGTTCCTGTAACTCGTATCCTACCCAGGTATATCCCATTTTAATTTTACACCATTGTGAACCTTACGCCTTTTTTTACTCTCTGATCGAGGTTCTCGGCATTGAAAAATCTTCGTAAACTAAATCGTACGTGTATATGTTGACATTTAAGAGATATACAGTCAAGAATATCAAGAGCAATGGTGATATATATGCGGATTAGACACCAAAAAAAAAAACACTCAACAAATGGCTACAATTTAAGGAATGTGTTTTGTGACGGCATCAGATTCCTAATTGATAGACAAAGATCTGGTGGCAAGAAAAGCTGCTTCTAGGAGGTTGTCAAGTGTTTTCGCTCGATGATTCCATTGTTGGGTAGTTGGTTTGGCCCTTGTTCCTATAACTCGAATCCTAGCCCGGTATATCCCTTTTTAATTTTACACCTTTGTAAACCTTATGCTTTTTTACCCTCTGATCAAGGTTCTCGGCATTGAAAAATCTTCGTAAACAAAATCACACGTGTACATGTTGACATTTAAGAGATATACAGTTAAGAAAATCAAGGGCAATGGTGACATATATATGCGGATTAGACACCAAAAAAAAACACACTCAACAAATGGCTACAATTTAAGGAATGTGTTTAGTGACGGCATCAGATTCCTAATTGATGGAGAAAGGTCTGGTGGTAAGAAAAGCTGTTTCTAGGTGGTTGTCAAGTGTTTTCGCTCGACGATTCCATTCTTAGGTGGTTGGTTTGGCCCTTATTCCTGTAATTCGAACCCTAGCCCGGTATATCCCATTTTAATTGTACACCATTGTGAACCTTACGCCTTTTTTACTCTCTGATCAAGGTTCTCGGCATTGAAAAATCTTCATAAACTAAATCACACGTGTATATGTTGACACTTAAGAGAATTACAGTCAAGAAAATCAAGGGCAATGGTGATATATGTGCGGATTAGACACCAAAAAAAAAAAACACTCAACAAATGGCAACAATTTAAGGAATGTGTTTAGTGACGGCATCAGATTCCTAATTGATGGAGAAAGGTCTGGTGGCATGAAAAGCTGCTTCTAGGAGGTTGTCAAGTGTTTTCGCTCGACGATTCCACTCTTGGGTGGTTGGTTTGGCCCTTGTTCTTGTAACTCGAATCCTAGCCCGGTATATCTCATTTTAATTTTACACCATTGTGAACCTTACACCTGTTTTACTCTCTGATCGAGGTTCTCGGCATTGAAAAATCTTCGTAAACTAAATCACACGTGTATATGTTGACATTTATGAGATATACAGTCAAGAAAATCAAGGGCAATAGTGATATATATGCGGATTAGACACAAAAAAAAACACTCAACAAATGGCTAAAATTTAAGGAATGTGTTTAGTGACGGCATCAGATTCCTAATTGATAGAGAAAGGTCTGGTGGCACGAAAAGCTGCTTCTAAGAGGTTGTCAAGTGTTTTCGCTCGACGATTCCATTGTTGGGTGGTTGGTTTGGCCCTTGTTCCTGTAACTCGAATCCTAGTCCGGTATATCCCTTTTTAATTTTACACCTTTGTGAACCTTGCACCTTTTTTACTCTCTGATCAAGGGTCTCGGCATTGAAAAATCTTCGTAAACTAAATCACACGTGTATATGTTGACATTTAAGAGATATACAGTCAAGAAAATCAAGGGCAATGGTGATATATATGCGCATTAGACACCAAAAAAAACACTCAACAAATCGCTACAATTTAAGGAATGTGTTTAGTGACGGAAACAGATTCCTTATTGATGGAGAAAGGTCTGGTGGCAATAAAAGCTGCTTCTAGGAGGTTGTCAAGTTTTTTCGCTCGACGATTCCATTTTTGGGTGCTTGGTTTGGACCTTGTTCCTGTAACTCGAACCCTAGCCCGGTATATCCCATCTTAATTATACACCGTTGTGAACCTTACGCCTTTTTTACTCTCTGATCAAGGTTCTCGATATTGAAAAATCTTCATAAACTAAACCACACGTGTATATGTTGACATTTAAGAGATATACAGTCAAGAAAATCAAGGGCAATGGTGATATATATGCGGATTAGACACCAAAAAAAACACTCAACAAATGGCTACAATTTAAGGAATGTGTTTGGTGACGGCATCAGATTCCTAATTAATAGAGAAAGGTCTGGTGGCAAGTAAAGCTGCTTCTAGGAGGTTGTCAAGTGTTTTCGCTCGACGATTCCATTGTTGGGTGGTTGGTTTGGCCCTTGTTCCTGTAACTCGAATCCTAGCCCTGTATATCCCTTTTTAATTTTACACCTTTGTGAACCTTACGCCTTTTTTACTCTCTGATCAAGGTTCTCGGCATTGAAAAATCTTCGTAAACTAAATCACACGTGTATATGTTGACATTTAAGAGATATACAGTCAAGAAAATCAAGGGAATGGTGATATATATGCGGATTAGACACCAAAAAAAAACACTCAATAAATGGCTTCAATTTAAGGAATGTGTTTAGTGACGGCATCGGATTCCTAATTGATGGAGAAAGGTCTGGTGACAAGAATAGCTGCTTCTAGGAGGTTGTCAAGTGTTTTCGCTCGATGATTCCATTCTTAGGTGGTTGGTTTGGTCCTTGTTCCTGTAACTCGAACCCTTGCCCGGTATATCCCATTTTAATTTTACACCATTGTGAACCTTACACCTTTTTTACTCTCTGATCAAGGTTCGCGGTATTGAAAAATCTTCATAAACTAAATCACACGTGTATATGTTGACACTTAAGAGATTTACAGTCATGAAAATTAAGGGCAATGGTGATATATATGCGGATTAGACATCAAAAAAAAAAACACTCAACAAATGGCAACAATTTAAGGAATTTGTTTAGTGACTACATCAGATTCCTAATTGATGGAGAAAGGTCTGGTGGTAAGAAAAGCAGCTTCTAGGAGGTTGTCAAGTGTTTTCGCTCGACGATTCCATTCTTGGGTGGTTGGTTTGGCCCTTGTTCCTGTAACTCGAATCCTAGCCCGGTATATCCCATTTTCATTTTACACCATTGTGAACCTTACGCCTTTTTTACTCTCTGATCGAGGTTCTCGGCATTGAAAAATTTTCGTAAGCTAAATCACACGTGTATATGTTGACACTTAAGAGATATACAGTCAACAAAATCAAGGGCAATGGTGATATATATGCGGATTATACACCAAAAAAAAACACTCAACAAATGGCTACAATTTAAGGAATGTGTTTAATGACGGCATCAGATTCCTAATTGATGGAGAAAGGTCTAGTGGAAAGAAAAGCTGCTTCTAGGAGGTTGTCAAGTGTTTTCGCTCGATAATTCCATTCTTTGGTGGTTGGTTTGGCCCTTGTTCCTGTAACTCGAATCCTAGCTCGGTATATCCCATTTTAATTTTGCACCATTGTGAACCTTACGCCTTTTTTACTATCTGATCGAGGTTCTCGGCATTGAAAAATCTTCGTAAACTAAATCACACGTGTATATGTTGACATTTAAGAGATATACAGTCAAGAAAATCAAGGGCAATGGTGATATATATGCGGATTAGACACCAAAAAAAACACTCAACAAATGGCTACAATTTAAGGAATGTGTTTGGTGACGGCATCAGATTCGTAATTGATAGAGAAAGGTCTGGTGGCAAGAAAAACTGCTTCTAAGAGGTTGTCAAGTGTTTTCGCTCGATGATTCCATTGTTGGGTGGTTGGTTTGGCCCTTGTTCCTGTAACTCGAACCCTAGCCCTGTATATCCCATTTTAATTTTACACCATTGTGAACCTTACCCCTTTTTTACTCTCTGATCAAGTTCTCGGCATTGAAAAATCTTCATAAACTAAATCACACGTGTATATGTTGACACTTAAGAGATATACAGTCAAGAAAATCAAGGGCAATGGTGATATATATGAGGATTATACACCAAAAAAAAAAACACTCAACAAATGGCTACAATTTAAGGAATGTGTTTAGTGACGGCATCAGATTCCTAATTGATGGAGAAAGGTCTGGTGGCAAGAAAAGCTGTTTCTAGGTGGTTGTCAAGTGTTTTCGCTCGACGATTCCATTCTTAGGTGGTTGGTTTGGCCCTTGTTCCTGTAATTCGAACCCTAGCCCGGTATATCCCATTTTAATTGTACACCATTGTGAACCTTGAACCTTTTTTACTCTCTGATCAAGGGTCTCGGCATTGAAAAATCTTCGTAAACTAAATCACACGTGTATATGTTGACATTTAAGAGATATACAGTCAAGAAAATCAAGGGAAATGGTGATATATATGCGCATTAGACACCAAAAAAAACACTCAACAAATCGCTACAATTTAAGGAATGTGTTTAGTGACGGAAACAGATTCCTAATTGATGGAGAAAGGTCTGGTGGCAATAAAAGCTGCTTCTAGGAGGTTGTCAAGTTTTTTCGCTCGACGATTCCATTTTTGGGTGGTTGGTTTGGACCTTGTTCCTGTAACTCGAACCCTAGCCCGGTATATCCCATCTTAATTATACACCATTGTGAACCTTACGCCTTTTTTACTCTCTGATCAAGGTTCTCGATATTGAAAAATCTTCATAAACTAAACCACACGTGTATATGTTGACATTTAAGAGATATACAGTCAAGAAAATCAAGGGCAATGGTGATATATATGCGGATTAGACACAAAAAAAAAAACACTCAACAAATGGCTACAATTTAAGGAATGTGTTTGGTGACGGCATCAGATTCCTAATTGATAGAGAAAGGTCTGGTGGCAAGTAAAGCTGCTTCTAGGAGGTTGTCAAGTGTTTTCGCTCGACGATTCCATTGTTGGGTGGTTGGTTTGGCCCTTGTTCCTGTAACTCGAATCCTAGCCCTGTATATCCCTTTTTAATTTTACACCTTTGTGAACCTTACGCCTTTTTTACTCTCTGATCAAGGTTCTCGGCATTGAAAAATCTTCGTAAACTAAATCACACGTGTATATGTTGACATTTAAGAGATATACAGTCAAGAAAATCAAGGGCAATGGTGATATATATGCGGATTAGACACCAAAAAAAACACTCAATAAATGGCTTCAATTTAAGGAATGTGTTTAGTGACGGCATCGGATTCCTAATTGATGGAGAAAGCTCGGGTGACAAGAATAGCTGCTTCTAGGAGGTTGTCAAGTTTTTTCGATCGACGATTCCATTTTTGGGTGGTTGGTTTGGACCTTGTTCCTGTAACTCGAACCCTAGCCCGGTATATCCCATCTTAATTATACACCATTGTGAACCTTACGCCTTTTTTACTCTCTGATCAAGGTTCTCGATATTGAAAAATCTTCATAAACTAAACCACACGTGTATATGTTGACATTTAAGATATATACAGTCAAGAAAATCAAGGGCAATGGTGATATATATGCGGATTAGACACCAAAAAAAAACACTCAACAAATGGCTACAATTTAAGGAATGTGTTTGGTGACGGCATCAGATTCCTAATTGATGGAGAAAGGTCTGGTGGCAAGAAAAGCTGCTTCTAGGAGGTTGTCAAGTGTTTTCGCTCGACGATTCCATTCTTGGGTGGTTGGTTTGGCCCTTGTTCTTGTAACTCAAATCCTAGCCCGATATATCTCATTTTAATTTTACACCATTGTGAACCTTATACCTGTTTTACTCTCTGATCGAGGTTCTCGGCATTGAAAAATCTTCGTAAACTAAATCACACATGTATATGTTGACATTTATGAGATATACAGTCAAGAAAATCAAGGGCAATAGTGATATATATGCGGATTAGACACAAAAAAAAAAAAAAACACTCAACAAATGGCTAAAATTTAAGGAATGTGTTTAGTGACGGCATCAGATTCCTAATTGATAGAGAAAGGTCTGGTGGCACGAAAAGCTGCTTCTAAGAGGTTGTCAAGTGTTTTCGCTCGACGATTCCATTGTTGGGTGGTTGGTTTGGCCCTTGTTCCTGTAACTCGAATCCTAGTCCGGTATATCCCTTTTTAATTTTACACCTTTGTGAACCTTGCACCTTTTTTACTCTCTGATCAAGGGTCTCGGCATTGAAAAATCTTCGTAAACTAAATCACACGTGTATATGTTGACATTTAAGAGATATACAGTCTAGAAAATCAAGGGCAATGGTGATATATATGCGCATTAGACACCAAAAAAAACACTCAACAAATCGCTACAATTTAAGGAATGTGTTTAGTGACGGAAACAGATTCCTAATTGATGGAGAAAGGTCTGGTGGCAATAAAAGCTGCTTCTAGGAGGTTGTCAAGTTTTTTCGCTCGACGATTCCATTTTTGGGTGGTTGGTTTGGACCTTGTTCCTGTGACTCGAACCCTAGCCCGGTATATCCCATTTTAATTATACACCATTGTGAACCTTACGCCTTTTTTACTCTCTGATCAAGGTTCTCGACATTGAAAAATCTTCTTAAACTAAACCACACGTGTATATGTTGACATTTAAGAGATATACAGTCAAGAAAATCAAGGGCAATGGTGATATATATGCGGATTAGACACCAAAAAAAAACACTCAACAAATGGCTACAATTTAAGGAATGTGTTTGGTGACGGCATCAGATTCCTAATTGATAGAGAAAGGTCTGGTGGCAAGTAAAGCTGCTTCTAGGAGGTTGTCAAGTGTTTTCGCTCGACGATTCCATTGTTGGGTGGTTGGTTTGGCCCTTGTTCCTGTAACTCGAATCCTAGCCCTGTATATCCCTTTTTAATTTTACACCTTTGTGAACCTTACGCCTTTTTTACTCTCTGATCAAGGTTCTCGGCATTGAAAAATCTTCGTAAACTAAATCACACGTGTATATGTTGACATTTAAGAGATATACAGTCAAGAAAATCAAGGGCAATGGTGATATATATGCGGATTAGACACCAAAAAAAACACTCAATAAATGGCTTCAATTTAAGGAATGTGTTTAGTGACGGCATCGGATTCCTAATTGATGGAGAAAGGTCTGGTGACAAGAATAGCTGCTTCTAGGAGGTTGTCAAGTGTTTTCGCTCGATGATTCCATTCTTAGGTGGTTGGTTTGGTCCTTGTTCCTGTAACTCGAACCCTTGCCCGGTATATCCCATTTTAATTTTACACCATTGTGAACCTTACGCCTTTTTTACTCTCTGATCAAGGTTCGCGGTATTGAAAAATTTTCATAAACTAAATCACACGTGTATATGTTGACACTTAAGAGATTTACAGTCAAGAAAATCAAGGGCAATGGTGATATATATGCGGATTAGACATCAAAAAAAAAAAAACACTCAACAAATGGCAATAATTTAAGGAATTTGTTTAGTGACTACATCAGATTCCTAATTGATGGAGAAAGGTCTGGTGGCAAGAAAAGCAGCTTCTAGGAGGTTGTCAAGTGTTTTCGCTCGACGATTCCATTCTTGGGTGGTTGGTTTGGCCCTTGTTCCTGTAACTCGAATCCTAGCCCGGTATATCCCATTTTCATTTTACACCATTGTGAACCTTACGCCTTTTTTACTCTCTGATCGAGGTTCTCGGCATTGAAAAATTTTCGTAAGCTAAATCACACGTGTATATGTTGACACTTAAGAGATATACAGTCAACAAAATCAAGGGCAATGGTGATATATATGCGGATTATACACCAAAAAAAAAAAACACTCAACAAATGGCTACAATTTAAGGAATGTGTTTAATGACGGCATCAGATTCCTAATTGATGGAGAAAGGTCTAGTGGAAAGAAAAGCTGCTTCTAGGAGGTTGTCAAGTGTTTTCGCTCGACAATTCCATTATTTGGTGGTTGGTTTGGCCCTTGTTCCTGTAACTCGAATCCTAGCTCGGTATATCCCATTTTAATTTTGCACCATTGTGAACCTTACGCCTTTTTTACTATCTGATCGAGGTTCTCGGCATTGAAAAATCTTCGTAAACTAAATCACACGTGTATATGTTGACATTTAAGAGATATACAGTCAAGAAAATCAAGGGCAATGGTGATATATATGCGGATTAGACACCAAAAAAAACACTCAACAAATGGCTACAATTTAAGGAATGTGTTTAGTGACGGCATCAGATTCCTAATTGATAGAGAAAGGTCTGGTGGCAAGAAAAATTGCTTCTAAGAGGTTGTCAAGTGTTTTCGCTCGATGATTCCATTGTTGGGTGGTTGGTTTGGCCCTTGTTCCTGTAACTCGAACCCTAGCCCGGTATATCCCATTTTAATTTTACACCATTGTGAACCTTACCCCTTTTTTACTCTCTGATCAAGTTCTCGGCATTGAAAAATCTTCATAAACTAAATCACACGTGTATATGTTGACACTTAAGAGATTTACAGTCAAGAAAATCAAGGGCAATGGTGATATATATGCGGGTTAGACACAAAAAAAAAACACTCAACAAATGGCAACAATTTAAGGAATGTGTTTAGTGACGGTATCAGATTTCTAATTGATGGAGAAAGGTCTGGTGGCAAGAAAAGCTGCTTCTCGGAGGTTGTCGAGTGTTTTCGCTTGACGATTCCATTGTTGGGTGGTTGGTTTGGCCCTTGTTCCTGTAACTCGAATCCTAGCCCGGTATATACCTTTTTAATTTTACACCTTTGTGAACCTTACGCCTTTTTACTCTCTGATCAAGGTTCTCGGAATTGAAAAATCTTCGTAAACTAAATCACACGTGTATATGTTGACATTTAAGAGATATACAGTCAAGAAAATCAAGGGCAATAGTGATATATATGCGGATTAGACACCAAAAAAAAACACTCAACAAATGGCTACAATTTAAGGAATGTGTTTAGTGACGGCATCAGATTCCTAATTGATGGAGAAAGGTCTGGTGGCAAGAAAAACTGCTTCTAGGAGGTTGTCAAGTGTTTTCGCTCGATGATTTCATTCTTAGGTGGTTGGTTTGGCCCTTGTTCCTGTAACTCGAACCCTAGCCCGGTATATCCCATTTTAATTTTACACCATTGTGAACCTTACGCCTTTTTTACTCTCTGATCAAGGTTCTCGACATTGAAAAATCTTCGTAAACTAAATCACACGTGTATATGTCGACCTTTAAGAGATATACAGTCAAGAAAATCAAGCGCAATGGTGATATATATGCGGATTGGACACCAAAAAAAAAACACTCAACAAATGGCTACAATTTAAGGAATGTGTTTAGTGACGGCATCATATTCCTATTTGATGGAGAAAGGTCTGGTGGCAAGAAAAGCTGCTTCTAGGAGGTTGACTAGTGTTTTCGCTCGACGATTCAATTCTTGGGTGGTTGGTTTCGCCCTTGTTCCTGTAACTCGAATCCTCGCCTGGTATATCCCATTTTAATTTTACACCATTATGAACCTTACGCCATTTTTACTCTCTGATCGAGGTTCTCGGCATTGAAAAATCTTCGTAAAGTAAATCACACGTGTATATGTTGACATTTAAGAGATATACAGTCAAAAAAATCAAGTGCAATGGTGATATATATGCGGATTATACAACAAAAAAAACACTCAACAAATGGCTACAATTTAAGGAATGTGTTTAGTGACGGCATCAGATTCCTATTTGATGGAGAAAGGTCTGGTGGCAAAAAAAGCTGCTTCTAGGAGGTTGTCAAGTGTTTTCGCTCGACGATTCCATTCTTGGGTGGTTGGTTTGGCCGTTGTTCCTATAACTCGAATCCTAGCCCGGTATATCCCATTTTAATTTTACACCATTGTGAACCTTACGCATTTTTTACTCTCTGATCGAGGTTCTCGGCATTGAAAAATCTTCGTAAACTAAATCACACGTGTATATGTTGACATTTAAGAGATATACAGTCAAGAAAATCAAGGGCAATGGTGATATATATGCGGATTAGGCACAAAAAAAACACTCAACAAATGGCTACAATTTAAGGAATGTGTTTAGTGACGGCATCAGATTCCTAATTGATGGAGAAAGGTCTGGTGGAAAGAAATGCTGCTTCTAGGAGGTTGTCAAGTGTTTTGGCTCGACGATTCCATTCTTGGGTGGTTGGTTTGGCCCTTGTTCCTGTAACTCGAATCCTAGCCCGGTATATCCCATTTTAATTTTACACCCTTGTGAACCTTACGCCTTTTTTACTCTCTGATCGAGGTTCTCGGCATTGAAAAATCTTCGTAAGCTAAATCACGCGTGTATATGTTGACACTTAAGAGAAATACAGTCAAGAAAATCAAGGGCTATGGTGATATATATGCGGATTAGACACAAAAAAAAAACACTCAACAAATTACTACAATTTAAGGAATGTGTTTAGTGACGGCATCAGATTCCCAATTGATGGAGAAAGCTGTGCTGGCAAGAAAAGCTGCTTCTAGGAGGTTGTCAAGTGTTTTCGCTCGACAATTCCATTCTTGGGTGGTTGGTTTGGCCCTTGTTCCTGTAACTCGAATCCTAGCTCGGTATATCCCATTTTAATTTTACACCATTGTGAACCTTACGCCTCTTTACTCTGTGATCGAGGTTCTCGGCATTGAAAAATCTTCGTAAACTAAATCACATGTGTATATGTTGACATTTAAGAGATATACAGTCAAGAAAATCAAGGGCAATGGTGATATATATGCGGATTAGACACCAAAAAAAACACTCAACAAATGGCTACAATTTGAGGAGTGTGTTTGGTGACGGCATCAGATTCCTAATTGATGGAGAAAGGTCTGGTGGCAAGAAAAGCTGCTTCTAGGAGGTTGTCAAGTGTTTTCGATCGGCGATTCCATTCTTGGGTGGTTGGTTTCGCCCTTGTTCTTGTAACTCGAATCCTAGCCCGGTATGTCCCATTTTAATTTTACACCATTTTGAACCTTACGCCTTTTTTACTCTCTGATCGAGGTTCTCGGCATTGAAAAATCATCGTAAACTAAATCACACGTGTATATGTTGACATTTAAGAGATATACAGTCAAGAAAATCAAGGGCAATGGTGATATATATCCGGATTAGACAACAAAAAAAAACACTCAACAAATGGCTACAATTTAAGGAATGTGTTTAGTGACGGCATCAGATTCCAAATTAATGGAGAAAGGTCTGGTGGCCAGAAAAGCTGCTTCTAGGAGGTTGTCAAGTGTTTTCGCTCGACGATTCCATTCTTGGGGGGTTGGTTTGGCCCTTGTTCCTGTAACTCGAATCCTAGCCAGGTATATCCCATTTTAATTTTACACCATTGTGAACCTTATGCCTTTTTTACTCTCTGATCGAGGTTCTCGTCATTGAAAAATCTTCGTAAACTAAATCACACGTGTATATGTTGACATTTAAGTGATATACAGTCAAGACAATCAACGGCAATGGTGATATATATGCGGATTAGACACCAAAAAAAAACACTCAACAAATGGCTACAATTTAAGGAATGTGTTTAGTGACGGCATCAGATTCCTAATTGATGGAGAAAGGTCTGGTGGCATGAAAAGCAGCTTCTAGGAGGTTGTCAAGTGTTTTCGCTTGACGATTCCATTCTTGGTTGGTTGGTTTGGCCCTTGTTCCTGTAACTCGAATCCTAGCCCGGTATATCCCATTTTAATTTTACACCACTGTTAAGCTTACGCCTTTTTTACTCTCCGATCGAGGTTCTCGGCATTGAAAAATCTTCGTAAACTAAATCACACGTGTATATATTGACATTTAAGAGATATACAATGAAGAAAATAAAGGGCAATGGTGATATATATGCGGATTAGACACCACAAAAAAAAACACTCCCAACAAATGGCTACAATTTAAGGAATGTGTTTAGTGACAGCATCAGATTCCTAATTGATGGAGAAAGGTCTAGTGGCAAGAAAAGCTGCTTCTAGGAGGTTTGCAAGTGTTTTCACATGACGATTCCATTCTTGGGTGGTTGGTTCGGCCCCGGTTCCTGTAACTCGAATCCTAGCCCGGTATATCCCATTTTAATTTTACACCATTGTGAACCTTACGCCTTTTTACTCTTTGATCGAGGTTCTCGGCATTGAAAAATCTTCGTAAACTAAATCACACGTGTATATGTTGACATTTAAGAGATATACTGTCAAGAAAATCAAGGGCAATGGTGATATATATGCGGATTAGACAACAAAAAAAAACACACAACAAATGGCTACAATTTAAGGAATGTGTTTAGTGACGGCATCAGATTCCTAATTGATGGAGAAAGGTCTAGTGGCAAGAAAAGCTTCTTCTAGGAGGTTGTCAAGTGTTTTCGCTCGACGATTCCATTCTTGGGTGGTTGGTTTGGCCCTTGTTCTTGTAACTCGAATCCTAGCCCGGTATATCTCATTTTAATTTTACACCATTGTGAACCTTACACCAGTTTTACTCTCTGATCGAGGTTCTCGGCATTGAAAATCCTTCGTAAACTAAATCACACGTGTATATGTTGACATTTATGAGATATTCAGTCTAGAAAATCAAGGGCAATGGTGATATATATGCGGATTAGATACCAAAAAAAATCACTCAACAAATGGCTTCAATTTAAGGAATGTGTTTAGTGACGGCATCAGATTCCTAATTGATGGAGAAAGGTCTGGTGGCAAGAAAAGCTGCTTCTAGGAGGTTGTCAAGTGTTTTCGCTCCAGGATTCCATTCTTGGGGGGTTGGTTTGGCCCTTGTTCCTGTAACTCGATTCCTAGCCCGGTATATTCCATTTTAATTTTACACCATTGGGAACCTTACACCTTTTTTACTCTCTGATCAAGGGTCTCGGCATTGAAAAATCTTCGTAAACTAAATCACACGTGTATATGTTGACATTTAAGAGATATACAGTCAAGAAAATCAAGGGAAATGGTGATACATATGCGGATTAGGCACAAAAAAAAACACTCAAGAAAAGGCTACAATTTAAGGAATGTGCTTAGTGACAGCATCAGATTCCTAATTGATGGAGAAAGGTCTGGTGGAAAGAAAAGCTGCTTCTAGGAGGTTGTCAAGTGTTTTCGCTCGATGATTCCATTCTTGGGTGGTTGGTTTGGCACTCGTTCCTGTAACTCGAATCCTAGCCCGGTATATCCCATTTTAATTTTACACCATTGTGAACCTTACGCCTTTTTTACTCTCTGATCGAGGTTCTCGGCATTGAAAAATCTTCGTAAACTAAAACACACGTGTATATGTTGATATTTAAAAGATATACAGTCAAGAAAATCAAGGGCAATGGTGATATATATGCGGATTAGACACCAAAAAAAACACTCAACAAATGGCTACAATTTAAGGAATGTGTTTAGTGACGGCATCAGATTCCTAATTGATGGGGAAAGGTTTGGTGGCAAGAAAAGCTGTTTCTAGGAGGTTGTCAAGTGTTTTCGCTCGACGATTCCATTCTTGGGTGGTTGGTTTGGCCCTTGTTCCTATAACTCGAATCCTAGCCCGGTATATCCCATTTTAATTTTACACCATTGTTAACCTTACGCCTTTTTTACTCTCTGATCGAGGTTCTCGGCATTGAAAAATCTTCGTAAACTAAATCACACGTGTATATGTTGACATTTAAGAGATATACAGTCAAGAAAATCAAGGCCAATGGTGATATATATGCGGATTATACACCAAAATAAAAAAACTCAACAAATGGCTACAATTTAAGGAATGTGTTTAGTGACAGCATCGGATTCCTACTTGATGGAGAAAGGTCTGGTGGCAAGAAAAGCTGCTTCTAGGAGGTTGTCAAGTGTTTTCGCTCGACGATTCCATTATTGGGTGGTTGGTTTAGCCCTTGTTCCTGTAACTCGAATCCTAGCCTGGTATATCCCATTTTAATTTTACACCATTGTGAACCTTATGCCTTTTTTACTCTCTGATCGAGGTTCTCGGCATGGAAAAATCTTCGTAAACTAAAACACACGTGTATATGTTGATATTTAAAAGATATACAGTCAAGAAAATCAAGGGCAATGGTCATATATATGCGGATTAGATACCAAAAAAAATCACTCAACAAATGGCTACAATTTAAGGAATGTGTTTAGTGACGGCATCAGATTCCTAATTGATGGAGAAAGGTCTAGTGTCAAGAAAAGCTGCTTCTAGGAGGTTGTCAGGTGTTTTCGCTTGACGATTCCATTCTTGGGTGGTTGGTTTGGCCCTTGTTCCTGTAACTCGAATCCTAGCCCGGTATATCCCATTTTAATTTTACACCATTGTGAACCTTACGCCTTTTTTACTCTTTGATTGAGGTTCTCGGCATTGAAAACTCTTCGTAAACTAAATCACACTTGTATATGTTGACACTTAGGAGATATACAGTCAAGAAAATCAAGGGCAATGGTGATATATATGCGGATTATACACCAAAATAAAAAACTCAACAAATGGCTACAATTTAAGGAATGTGTTTAGTGACAGCATCGGATTCCTACTTGATGGAGAAAGGTCTGGTGGCAAGAAAAGCTGCTTCTAGGAGGTTGTCAAGTGTTTTCGCTCGACGATTCCATTATTGGGTGGTTGGTTTAGCCCTTGTTCCTGTAACTCGAATCCTAGCCTGGTATATCCCATTTTAATTTTACACCATTGTGAACCTTATGCCTTTTTTACTCTCTGATCGAGGTTCTCGGCATTGAAAAATCTTCGTAAACTAAATCACACGTGTATATGTTGATATTTAAGAGATATACAGTCAAGAAAATCAAGGGCAATGGTGATATATATATGGATTAGACACCCAAAAAAAAAACACTCAACAAATGGCTACAATTTAAGGAATGTGTTTAGTGACGGCATCAGTTTCCTAATTGATGGGGAAAGGTCTGGTGGCAAGAAAAGGTTTTTCTAGGAGGTTGTCAAGTGTTTTTGCTCGACGATTCCAATCTTGGGTGGTTGTTTTGGCCCTTGTTCCTGTAACTCGAATCCTAGCCCGGTATATACCATTTTAATTTTACACCATTGGTAACCTTACGCCTTTTTTACTCTCTGATCGAGTTTCTCGGCATTGAAAAATTTTCGTAAACTAAATCACACGTGTATATGTTGACATTTAAGAGATATACAGTCAAGAAAATCAAGGGCAATGGTGATATATATGCGGATTAGACACCAAAAAAAATAACTCAACAAATGGCTACAATTTAAGGAATGTGTTTAGTGACGGCATCAGATTCCTAATTGATGGAGAAATGTCTGGTGTCTAGAAAAGCTGCTTCTAGGAAGTTGTCAGGTGTTTTCGCTCGACGATTCCAATCTTGGGTGGTTGTTTTGGCCCTTGTTCCTGTAACTCGAATCCTAGCCCGGTATATACCATTTTAATTTTACACCATTGTGAACCTTACGCCTTTTTTCCTCTTTTGATTGAGGTTCTCGGCTTTGAAAAATCTTCCTAAACTAAATCACACTTGTATAAGTTGACATTTAGGAGATATACTGTCAAGAAAATCAAGGGCAATGGTGATATATATGCGGATTAGACACCAAAATAAAACACTCAACAAATGGCTATAATTTAAGGAATGTGTTTAATGACGGCATCAGATTCCTAATTGATGGAGAAAGGTCTGGTGGCAAGAAAAGCTGCTTCTAGGAGGTTGTCAAGTGTTTTCGCTCGACGATTCCATTCTTGGGTGGTTGGTTTAGCCCTTATTCCTGTAACTCTCGAATCCTAGCTCGATATATCCAATTTTAATTTTACACCATTGTGAACCTTACGCCATTTTTACTCTCTGATCGAGGTTCTCGGCATTGAAAAATCTTCGTAAACTAAATCACACGTGTATATGTTGAAATTTAAGAGATATACAATTAAGAAAATCAAGGGCAATTGTGATATATATGCGGATTAGACACCAAAAAAAAAAACACTCAACAAATGGCTACAATTTAAGGAATGTGTTTAGTGACGGCATCAGATTCCTAATAGATAGAGAAAGGTCTGGTGGCAAGAAAAGCTGCTTCTAGGAGGTTTTCAAGTGTTTTCGCATGACGACTCAATTCTCGGGTGGTTGGTTCGGCTCCAGTTCCAGTAACTCGAATCCTAGCCCGGTATATCCCATTTTAATTTTACACCATTGTGAACCTTACGCCTTTTTATTCTCTGGTCGAGATTCTTGGCATTGAAAACTCTTCGTAAACTAAATCACACGTGTATATGTTGACATTTAAGAGGTATACAGTCAAGAAAATCAAGGGTAACGGTGATATATATGCGTATTAGACACCAAAAAAAAAAACACTCAACAAATGGCTAAAATTTAAGGAATCTGTTTAGTGACGGCATCAGATTCCTAAGTGACGGCTTCTAGGAGGTTGTCAAGTGTTTTCGCTAGACGATTCCATTCTTGGGTGGTTGGTTTGGCCCTTGTTCCTGTAACTCGAATCCTAGCTTGGTATATCCCATTTTAATCTTACACCATTGTGAACCTAACGCCTTTTTTACTCTCTGATCGAGGTTCTCGGCATTGAAAAATCTTCGTAAACGAAATCATACGTGTATATGTTGACATTTAAGAGATATACAGTCAAGAAAATCAAGGGCAATGGTTATATATATGCGGATTAGACACCAAAAAAAACACTCAACAAATGGCTTCAATTTAAGGAATGTGTTTAATCACGGCATCAGATTCCTAATTGATGGAGAAAGGTCTGGTGGCAAGAAAAGTTGCTTCTAGGAGGTTGTCAAGTGTTTTCGCTCGACGATTCCATTCTTGGGGGGTTGGTTTGGCCCTTGTTCCTGTAACTCGAATCCTAGCCCGGTATATTCCATTTTATTTTTACACCTTTGTGAACCTTACGCCTTTTTTACTCTCTGATCGAGGTTCTCGGCATTGAAAAATCTTCGTAAACTAAATCACACGAGTATATGTTGACATTTAAGATATATACAGTCAAGAAAATCAAGGGCAATGGTGATACATATGCGGATTAGGCACCAAAAAAAAAACACTCCAGAAATGGCTACAATTTAAGGAATGTGCTTAGTGACAGCATCAAATTCCTAATTGATGGAGAAAGGTCTGGTGGAAAGAAAAGCTGCTTCGAGGAGGTTGTCAAGTGTTTTCAATCGATGATTCCATTCTTAGGAGGTTGGTTTGGCCCTTGTTCCTGTAACTCGAATCCTAGCCCGGTATATCCCATTTTAATTTTACACCATTGTGAACCTTACACCTTTTTTACTCTCTGATCGAGGTTCTCGGCATTGAAAATCATCGTAAACTAAATCACACGTGTACATGCTGACATTTAAGAGATATATAGTTAAGAAAATCAAGGTCAATGGTGATATATATGCGGATTAGACACCAAAAAAAAACACTCAACAAATGGCTACAATTTAAGGAATGTGTTTAGTGACGACATCAGATTCCTAATTGATGGAGAAAGGTCTGGTGGAAAGAAAAGCTGCTTCTAGGAGGTTGTCAAGTGTTTTCGCTCGATGATTCTATTCTTGGGTGGTTGGTTTGGCCCTTGTTCCTGTAACTTGAATCCTAGCCCGGTATATCCCATTTTAATTTTACACCATTGTGAACCTTACGCCGTTTTTACTCTCTGATCGAGGTTCTCGGCATTGAAAAATCTTCGTAAACGAAATCACACGTTTATATGTTGACATTTAAGAGATATACAGTCAAGAAAATCAAGGGCAATGGTGATATACATGCGGATTAGACACCAAAAAAAAACACTCAACAAATGGCTACAATTTAAGGAGTGTGTTTAGTGACGGCATCAGATTCCTAATTGATGGAGAAAGGTCTGGTGGCAAGAAAAGCTGCTTCTAGGAGGTTGTCAAGTGTTTTCGCTCGATGATTCCATTCTTGAATGGTTGGTTTGGCCCTTGTTCCTATAACTCAAATCCTAGCCCGGTATATCCCATTTTAATTTTACACCATTGTGAACCTTACGCCATTTTTACTCTCTGATTGAGGTTCTCGGCATTGAAAAATCTTGGTAAACTAAATCACACTTGTATATGTTGACATTTAGGAGATATATAGTCAAGAAAATCAAGGGCAATGGTGATATATATGCGGATTATACACCAAAATAAAACACTCAACAAATGGCTACAATTTAAGGAATGTGTTTAGTGACGGCATCAGATTCCTAATTGATGGAGAATGGTGGCAAGAAAAGCTGATTCTAGGTGGTTGTCAAGTGTTTTCGCTCCACGATTCCATTCTTGGATGGTTTGTTTGGCCCTTGTTCCTGTAACTCGAATCCTAGCCCGGTATATCCCATTTTAATTTTACACCATTGTGAACCTTACGCCTTTTTTACTCTCTGATCGAGGTTCTCGGCATTGAAAAATCTTCGTAAACTAAATCACACGTGTATATGTTGACATTTAAGAGATATACAATCAAGAAAATCAAGGGCAATGGTGATATATATGCAGATTAGACCCCAAAAAAAATCACTCAACAAATGGCTACAATTTAAGGATTGTGTTTAGTGACGGCATCAGATTCCTAATTGATGGAGAAAGATCTGGTGTCAAGAAAAGCTGCTTCTAGGAGGTTGTCAAGTGTTTTCGCTCGATGATTCCATTCTTGAATGGTTGGTTTGGCCCTTGTTCCTATAACTCGAATCCTAGCCCGGTATATCCCATTTTAATTTTACACCATTGTGAACCTTACGCCTTTTTTACTCTCTGATTGAGGTTCTCGGCATTGAAAAATCTTGGTAAACTAAATCACACTTGTATATGTTGACATTTAGTAGATATATAGTCAAGAAAATCAAGGGCAATGGTGATATATATGCGGATTAGACACCAAAATAAAACACTCAACAAATGGCTACAATTTAAGGAATGTGTTTAGTGACGGCATCAGATTCCTAATTGATGGAGAAAGGTCTGGTGGCAAGAAAAGCTGCTTCTAGGAGGTTGTCAAGTGTTTTTGCTCGACGATTCCATTAATGGATGGTTGGTTTGGCCCTTGTTCCTGTAACTCGAATCCTAGCCCGGTATATCCCATTTTAATTTTACACCATTGTGAACCTTACGCCTTTTTTACTCCCTGATCGAGGTTCTCGGCTTTGAAAAATCTTCGTAAGCTAAATCACATGTGTATATGTTGACACTTAAGAGATATACAGTCAAGAAAATCAAGGGCAATGGTGATATATATGCGGATTAGACACCAAAAAAAAACACTCAACAAATGGCTACAATTTAAGGAATTTGTTTAGTGAATGCATCAGATTCCCAATTGATGGAGAAAGGTCTGGTGGCAAGAAAAGCTGCTTCTAGGAGGTTGTCAAGTGATTTCGCTCGACGGTTCAATTCTTGGGTGGTTGGTTTGGCCCTTGTTCCTGTAACTCGCGAATGCTAGCCCCGTATATCCAATTTTAATTTTACACCATTGTGAACCTTACGTCTTTTTACTCTCTGATCGAGGTTCTCGGCAATGAAAAATCTTCGTAAACTAAATCACACGTGTATATATTGACATTTAAGAGATATACAGTCAAGAAAATCAAGGGTAATGGTGATATATATGTGGATTAGACACCCAAAAAAAAAAAAAACACTCAACAAATGGCTACAGTTTAAGGAATGTGTTTAGTGACGGCATCAGATTCCTAATTGATGGAGAAAGGTCTGGTGGCAAGAAAAGCTGCTTCTAGGAGGTTGTCAAGTGTTTTCGCTCGACGATTCCATTCTTGGGTTGTTGGTTTCGCCCTTGTTCTTGTAACTCGAATCCTAGCGCGGTATATCCCATTTTAATTTTACACCATTGTGAACCTTACGCCGTTTTTACTCTCTGATCGAGGTTCTCGGCATTGAAAAATCTTTGTAAACTAAATCCAACGTGTATATGTTGACATTTAAGAGATATACAGTTAAAAAAATCAAGGGCAATTGTGATATATATGCGGATTAGGCACCAAAAAAACACTCAACAAATGGCTACAATTTAAGGAATGTGTTTACTGACGCCATCAGGTTCCTAATTGATGAAGAAAGGTCTGGTGGCAAAAAAAAGCTGCTTCTAGGAGGTTGTCAAGTATTTTCGCTAGACGATTCCATTCTTGGGTGGTTGGATTGGCCCTTGTTCCTGTAACTCGAATCCTAGCCCGGTATATCGCATTTTAATTTTACACCATTGTGAACCTTACGCCTTTTTTACTCTCTGATCGAGGTTCTCGGCATTGAAAAATCTTCGTAAACTAAATCACACGTGTATATGTTTACATTTAAGAGATATACAGTCAAGAAAATCAAGGGCAATGGAGATATATATGCGGATTAGGCACCAAAAAAAAAACACTCAACAAATGGCTAAAATTTAAGGAATGTGTTTAGTGACGGATCAGCTTCCTAATTGATGGAGAGAGGTCTGGTGGAAAGAAAAGCTGCTTCTAGGAGGTTGTCAAGTGTTTTCGCTCGACGGTTCCATTCTTGGGTGGTTGGTTTGGCCCTTGTTCCTGTAACTCGAATCCTATCCCGGTATATCCCATTTTAATTTTACACCATTGTGAACCTTACGCCTTTTTACTCTCTATTCGAGGTTCTCGGCATTGAAAAATCTTCGTAAACTAAATCACACGTGTATATATTGACATTTAAGAGATATACAGTCAAGAAAATCAAGGGTAATGGTGATATATATGTGGATTAGACACCAAAAAAAAAAAAAAAACACTCAACAAATGGCTACAGTTTAAGGAATGTGTTTAGTGACGGCATCAGATTCCTAATTGATGGAGAAAGGTCTGGTGGCAAGAAAAGCTGCTTCTAGGAGGTTATCAAGTGTTTTCGTTCGACGATTCCATTCTTGGGTTGTTGGTTTCGCCCTTGTTCTTGTAACTCGAATCCTAGCCCGGTATATCCCATTTTAATTTTACACTATTGTGAACCTTACGCCGTTTTTACTCTCTGATCGAGGTTCTCGGCATTGAAAAATCTTTGTAAACTAAATCAAACGTGTATATGTTGACATTTAAGAGATATACAGTTAAGAAAATCAAGGGCAATGGTGATATATATGCGGATTAGACACCAAAATAAAACACTCAACAAATGGCTACAATTTAAGGAATGTGTTTAGTGACGGCATCAGATTCCTAATTGATGGAGAAAGGTCTGGTGGCAAGAAAAGCTGCTTCTAGGAGGTTGTCAAGTGTTTTCGCTCGACGATTCCATTAATGGATGGTTGGTTTGGCCCTTGTTCCTGTAACTCGAATCCTAGCCCGGTATATCCCATTTTAATTTTACACCATTGTGAACCTTACGCCTTTTTTACTCCCTGATCGAGGTTCTCGGCTTTGAAAAATCTTCGTAAGCTAAATCACATGTGTATATGTTGACACTTAAGAGATATACAGTCAAGAAAATCAAGGGCAATGGTGATATATATGCGGATTAGACACCAAAAAAAAACACTCAACAAATGGCTACAATTTAAGGAATTTGTTTAGTGAATGCATCAGATTCCCAATTGATGGAGAAAGGTCTGGTGGCAAGAAAAGCTGCTTCTAGGAGGTTGTCAAGCGATTTCGCTCGACGGTTCAATTCTTGGGTGGTTGGTTTGGCCCTTGTTCCTGTAACTCGCGAATGCTAGCCCCGTATATCCAATTTTAATTTTACACCATTGTGAACCTTACGCCTTTTTACTCTCTGATCGAGGTTCTCGGCATTGAAAAATCTTCGTAAACTAAATCACACGTGTATATATTGACATTTAAGAGATATACAGTCAAGAAAATCAAGGGTAATGGTGATATATATGTGGATTAGACACCAAAAAAAAAAAAAAAAACACTCAACAAATGGCTACAGTTTAAGGAATGTGTTTAGTGACGGCATCAGATTCCTAATTGATGGAGAAAGGTCTGGTGGCAAGAAAAGCTGCTTCTAGGAGGTTGTCAAGTGTTTTCGCTCGACGATTCCATTCTTGGGTTGTTGGTTTCGCCCTTGTTCTTGTAACTCGAATCCTAGCGCGGTATATCCCATTTTAATTTTACACCATTGTGAACCTTACGCCGTTTTTACTCTCTGATCGAGGTTCTCGGCATTGAAAAATCTTTGTAAACTAAATCAAACGTGTATATGTTGACATTTAAGAGATATACAGTTAAAAAAATCAAGGGCAATTGTGATATATATGCGGATTAGGCACCAAAAAAACACTCAACAAATGGCTACAATTTAAGGAATGTGTTTACTGACGCCATCAGTTTCCTAATTGATGAAGAAAGGTCTGGTGGCAAAAAAAAGCTGCTTCTAGGAGGTTGTCAAGTATTTTCGCTAGACGATTCCATTCTTGGGTGGTTGGATTGGCCCTTGTTCCTGTAACTCGAATCCTAGCCCGGTATATCGCATTTTAATTTTACACCATTGTGAACCTTACGCCTTTTTTACTCTCTGATCGATGTTCTCGGCATTGAAAAATCTTCGTAAACTAAATCACACGTGTATATGTTTACATTTAAGAGATATACAGTCAAGAAAATCAAGGGCAATGGCGATATATATGCGGATTAGGCACCAAAAAAAAAACACTCAACAAATGGCTAAAATTTAAGGAATGTGTTTAGTGACGGATCAGCTTCCTAATTGATGGAGAGAGGTCTGGTGGAAAGAAAAGCTGCTTCTAGGAGGTTGTCAAGTGTTTTCGCTCGACGGTTCCATTCTTGGGTGGTTGGTTTGGCCCTTGTTCCTGTAACTCGAATCCTATCCCGGTATATCCCATTTTAATTTTACACCATTGTGAACCTTACGCCTTTTTACTCTCTATTCGAGGTTCTCGGCATTGAAAAATCTTCGTAAACTAAATCACACGTGTATATATTGACATTTAAGAGATATACAGTCAAGAAAATCAAGGGTAATGGTGATATATATGTGGATTAGACACCAAAAAAAAAAAAAAAACACTCAACAAATGGCTACAGTTTAAGGAATGTGTTTAGTGACGGCATCAGATTCCTAATTGATGGAGAAAGGTCTGGTGGCAAGAAAAGCTGCTTCTAGGAGGTTATCAAGTGTTTTCGTTCGACGATTCCATTCTTGGGTTGTTGGTTTCGCCCTTGTTCTTGTAACTCGAATCCTAGCCCGGTATATCCCATTTTAATTTTACACTATTGTGAACCTTACGCCGTTTTTACTCTCTGATCGAGGTTCTCGGCATTGAAAAATCTTTGTAAACTAAATCAAACGTGTATATGTTGACATTTAAGAGATATACAGTTAAGAAAATCAAGGGCAATGGTGATATATATGCGGATTAGACACCAAAAAAAATGTCACAACAAATGGCTACAATTTAAGGAATGTGTTTAGTGACGGCATCAGATTCTTAATTGATAGAGAAAGGTCTGGCGAAAAGAAAAGCTGCTTCTAGGAGGTTTTCAAGTGTTTTCGCTCGACGATTCCATTCTTGGGTGGTTGGTTTGGCCCTTGTTCGTGTAACTCGAATCCTAGCCCGGTATATCCCATTTTAATTTTCCACCATTGTGAACCTTACGCCTTTTTTACTCTCTGATCGAGGTTCTCGGCATTGAAAAATCTTCGTAAACTAAATCACACGTGTATATGTTTACATTTAAGAGATATACAGTCAAGAAAATCAAGGGCAATGGCGATATATATGCGGATTAGGCACCAAAAAAAAACACTCAACGAATGGCTAAAATTTAAAGAATGTGTTTAGTGACGGATCAGCTTCCTAATTGATGGAGAGAGGTCTGGTGGAAAGAAAAGCTGCTTCTAGGAGGTTGTCAAGTGTTTTCGCTCGACGATTCCATTCTTGGGTGTTTGGTTTGGCCCTTGTTCCTGTAACTCGAATCCTATCCCGGTATATCCCATTTTAATTTTACACCATTGTGAACCTTACGCCTTTTTACTCTCTATTCGAGGTTCTCGGCATTGAAAAATCTTCGTAAACTAAATCACACGTGTATATATTGACATTTAAGAGATATACAGTCAAGAAAATCAAGGGTAATGGTGATATATATGTGGATTAGACACCAAAAAAAAAAAACAACACTCAACAAATGGCTACAGTTTAAGGAATGTGTTTAGTGACGGCATCAGATTCCTAATTGATGGAGAAAGGTCTGGTGGCAAGAAAAGCTGCTTCTAGGAGGTTATCAAGTGTTTTCGTTCGACGATTCCATTCTTGGGTTGTTGGTTTCGCCATTGTTCTTGTAACTCGAATCCTAGCCCGGTATATCCCATTTTAATTTTACACCATTGTGAACCTTACGCCGTTTTTACTCTCTGATCGAGGTTCTCGGCATTGAAAAATCTTTGTAAACTAAATCAAACGTGTATATGTTGATATTTAAGAGATATAGAGTTAAGAAAATCAAGGGCAAAGGTGATATATATGCGGATTAGACACCAAAAAAAAAACTCAACAAATGGCTAAAATTTAAGGAATGTGTTTAGTGACGGCATCAGGTTCCAAATTGATGGAGAAAGGTCTGGTGGAAAGAAAAGCTGCTTCTAGGAGGTTGTCAAGTGTTTTCTCTCGACGATTCCATTCTTGGGTGGTTGGTTTGGCCCTTGTTCCTGTAACTCGAATCCTAGCCCGGTATATCCCATTTTAATTTTACACCATTGTGAACCTTACGCCTTTTTTACTCTCTGATCGAGGTTCTCGGCATTGAAAAATCTTCGTAAACTAAATCACACGTGTATATGTTGACATTTAAGGGATATACAGTCAAGAAAATCAAGGGCAATGGTGATATATATGCGGATTAGACACCAAAACAAAACACTCAACAAATAGCTACAATTTAAGGAATGTGTTTAGTGACGACATCAGATTCCTAATTGATGGAGAAAGGTCTGGTGGCAAGAAAAGATGCTTCTAGGAGGTTGTCAAGTGTTTTCGCTCAACGATTCCATTCTTGGGTGGTTGGTTTGGCCCTTGTTCCTGTAAATCGAATCCTAGCCCGGTATATCCCATTTTAATTTTACACCATTGTTAACCTTAAGCCTTTTTTACTCTCTGATCGAGGTTCTCGGCATTGAAAAATCTTCGTAAACTAAATCACACGTGTATATGTTGACATTTAAGAGATATATAGTCAAGAAAATCAAGGGCAATGGTGATATATATGCGGATTAGACACCAAAAAAAATCACTCAACAAATGGCTACAATTTAAGGAATGTGTTTAGTGACGGCATCAGATTCCTAATTGATGGAGAAAGGTCTGGTGGCAAGAAAAGCTGCTTCTAGGAGGTTTTCAAGTGTTTTCGCTAGACGATTCCATTCTTTGGTTGTTTGTTTCGCCCTTGTTCTTGTAACTCGAATCCTAGCCCGGTATATCCCATTTTAATTTTACACCATTGTGAACCTTACGCCGTTTTTACTCTCTGATCGAGGTTCTCGGCATTGAAAAATCTTTGTAAACTAAATCAAACGTGTATATGTTGATATTTAAGAGATATACAGTTAAGAAAATCAAGGGCAATGGTGATATATATGCGGATTAGACACAAAAAAAACACTCAACAAATGGCTAAAATTTAAGGAATGTGTTTAGTGACGGCATCAGGTTCCAAATTGATGGAGAAAGGTCTGGTGGCAAAAAAGCTGCTTCTAGGAGGTTGTCATGTGTTTTCGCTCGACGATTCTATTCTTGGGTGGTTAGTTTGGCCCTTGTTCCTGTAACTCGAATCCTAGCCCGGTATATCCCATTTTAATTTTACACCATTGTGAACCTTACGCCTTTTTTACTCTCTGATCGAGGTTCTTAGCATTGAAAAATCTTCGTAAACTAAATCACACGTGTATATGTTAACATTTAAGAGATATACAGTCAAGAAAATCAAGGGCAATGGTGATATATATGCGGATTAGGCACCAAAAAAAACACTCAACAAATGGCCACAATTTAAGGAATGTGTTTAGTGACGGCATCAGATTCCTAATTGATGGAGAAAGGTCTGGTGGTAAGAAAAGCTGCTTCTAGGAGGTTGTCAAGTGTTTTCGCTCGACGATTCCATTCTTGGGTGGTTGGTTTGGCCCTTGTTCGTGTAACTCGAATCCTAGCCCGGTATATCGCATTTTAATTTTACACCATTGTGAACCTTACGCCTTTTTTACTCTCTGATCGAGGTTCTCGGCATTGAAAAATCTTTGTAAACTAAATCACACTTGTATATGTTGACATTTAAGAGATATATACAGTCAAGAAAATCAAGGGCAATGGTGATGTATATGCGGATTAGACACCAAAAAAAAACACTCAAAAAATAGCTACAATTTAAGGAATGTGTTTAATGACGGCATCAGATTCCTATTTGATGGAGAAAGGTGTGGTGGCAAGAAAAGATGCTTCTAGGAGGTTGTCAAGTGTTTTCGCTCGACGATTCCATTCTTGGGTGGTTGGTTTGGCCCTTGTTCCTGTAAATCGAATCCTAGCACGGTATATCCCATTTTAATTTTACACCATTGTTAACCTTAAGCCTTTTTTACTCTCTGATCGAGGTTCTCGGCATTGAAAAATCTTCGTAAACTAAATCACACGTGTATATGTTGACATTTAAAAGATATATACAGTCAAGAAAATCAAGGGCAATGGTGATATATATGCGGATTAGACAACAAAAAAAATGACACGACAAATGGCTACAATTTAAGGAATGTGTTTAGTGACGGCATCAGATTCCTAATTGATGGAGAAAGGTCTGGTGGCAAGAAAAGCTGGTTCTAGGAGGTTGTCAAGTGTTTTCGCTCGACGATTCCATTCTGGGGTTGTTGGTTTCGCCCTTGTTCTTGTAACTCGAATCCTAGCCCGGTATATCCCATTTTAATTTTACACTATTGTGAACCTTACGCCGTTTTTACTCTCTGATCGAGGTTGTCGGCATTGAAAAGTCTTTGTAAACTAAATCAAACGTGTATATGTTGACATTTAAGAGATATACAGTTAAGAAAATCAAGGGCAATGGTGATATATATGCGGATTAGACACCAAAAAAAATGTCACAACAAATGGCTACAATTTAAGGAATGTGTTTAGTGACGGCATCAGATTCCTAATTGATAGAGAAAGGTCTGGCGTAAAGAAAAGCTGCTTCTAGGAGGTTTTCAAGTGTTTTCGCTCGACGATTCCATTCTTTGGTGGTTGGTTTGGCCCTTGTTCCTGTAACTCGAATCCTAGCCCGGTATATCCCATTTTAATTTTACACAATTGTTAACTTACGCCTTTTTTACTCTCTGCTCGAGGTTCTCGGCATTGAAAAATATTCGTAAACTAAATCACACGTGTATAAGTTGACATTTAAGAGAAATACAATCAAGAAAATCAAGGGCAATGGTGATATATATGAGGTTTAGACACCAAAAAAAAAAAACACTCAACAAATGGCTACAATCTAAGGAATGTGTTTAGTGACGGCATCAGATTTCTAATTGATGGAGAAAGGTCTGGTGGCAAGAAAAGCTGATTCTAGGAGGTTGTCAAGTGTTGTCGCTCGACGATTCCATTCTTGGGTGGTTGGTTTGGCCCTTGTTCCTGTAACTCGAATCTTAGCCCAGTATATCCCATTTTAATTTTACACCATTGTGAACCTTACGCCTTTTTACTCTCTGATCGAGGTTCTCGGCATTGAAAAGTCTTCGTAAACTAAATCACACGTGTATATGTTGACATTTAAGAGATATACAGTCAAGAAAATCAAGGGCACTAGTGATACATATGCGGATTAGGCACCAAAAAAAAACACTCAAGAAATGGCTACTTTTTAAGGAATGTGTTTAGTGACGGCATCAGATTCCTAATTGATGGAGAAAGGTCTGGTGGCAAGAAAAGCTGCTTCCAGGAGGTTGTCAAGTGTTTTCACTCGACGAATCCATTATTAGGTGGTTGGTTTGGCACTTGTTCCTGTAACTCGAATCCTAGCCCGGTATATCCCATTTTAATTTTACACCATTATGAACCTTACGCCTTTTTTACTCCCTGATCGAGGTTATCTGCTTTGAAAAATCTTCGTAAGTTAAATGACACGTGTATATGTTGACACTTAAGAGATACACAGTCAAGAAAATCAAGGGCAATGGTGATATATATACGGATTAGACACCAAAATAAAACACTCAACAAATGGCTACAATTTAAGGAATGTGTTAAGTGACGGCATCAGATTCCTAAATGATGGAGAAAGGTCTGGTGGCGAGAAAAGCTGCTTCTAGGAGGTTTTCAAGTGTTTTCGCATGACGATTCCATTCTCGGGTGGTTGGTTCGGCCCCAGTTCCTGAAACTCGAATCCTAGCCCGGTATATCCCATTTTAATTTTACACCATTGTGAACCTTACGCCTTTTTACTCTCTTATCGAGGTTCTCGGCTTTGAAAATTCTTCGTAAACTAAATCACACGTGTATATGTTGACATTTAAGAGATATACAGTAAAAAAAATCAAGGGAAATGGTGATATATATGCGCATTAGACACAAAAAAAAAACACTCAACAAATGGCTACAATTTAAGGAATGTGTTTAGTGACGGCATCAGATTCCTAATTGATGGAGAAAGATCTGGTGGCAAGAAAAGCTGCTTCTAGGAGGTTGTCAAGTGTTTTCGCTCGACGATTCCATTCTTGGGTGGTTGGTTTGGCCCTTGTTCCTATAACTCGAATCCTAGCCCGGTATATCCCATTTTAATTTTACACCATTGTGAACCTTACGCTTTTTTTACTCTCTGATCGAGGTTCTCGGCATTGAAAAATCTTCGTAAACTAAATCACACGTGTATATGTTGACATTTAAGAGATATACAGTCAAGAAAATCAAGGGCAATGGTGATATATATGCGGATTAGACACCAAAAAAAAAACACTCAACAAATGGCTACAATTTAAGGAATGTGTTTAGTGACGGCATCAGATTCCTAATTGATGGAGAAAGGTCTGGTGGCAAGAAAAGCTGCTTCTAGGAGGTTGTCAAGTGTTTTCGCTCGACGATTCCATTCTTAGGTGGTTGGTTTGGCCCTTGTTCTTGTAACTCGAATCCTAGCCCGGTATATCCCATTTTAATTTTACACCATTGTGAACCTTACGCCTTTTTTACTCTCTGATCGAGGTTCTCGGCATTGAAAACTCTTCGTAAACTAAATCACACGTCTATATGTTGACATTTAAGAGATATACAGTCAAGAAAATCAAGGGCAACGGTGATATATATGGGGATTAGACACCAAAAAAAACACTCAACAAATGGCTACAATTTAAGGAATGTGTTTAGTGACGGCATCAGATTCCTAATTGATGGAGAAAGGTCTGGTGGCAAGAAAAGCTGCTTCTAGGAGGTTGTCAAGTGTTTTCGCTCGACGATTCCATTCTTGGGTGGTTGGTTTGGCCCTTGTTCCTGTAACTCGAATCCTAGCCCGGTATATCCCATTTTAATTTTACACCATTGTGAACCTTACGCCCTTTTTACTCTCTGATCGAGGTTCTCGGCATTGAAAAATCTTCGTAAACTAAATCACACGTGTATATGTTGTCATTTATGAGATATACAGTCAAGAAAATCAAGGGCAATGGTGATATATATACGGATTAGACACCAAAAAAAAAACACTCAACAAATGGCTACAATTTAAGGAATATGTTTAGTGACGGCATCAGATTCCTAATTGATGGAGAAAGGTCTGGTGGCAAGAAAAGCTGCTTCTAGGAGGTTGTCAAGTGTTTTCGCTCGACGATTCCATTCTTGGGTGGTTGGTTTGGCCTTTGTTCCTGTAACTCGAATCCTAGCCAGATATATAGCATTTTAATTTTACACCATTGTGAACCTTACGCCTTTTTTACTCTCTGATCGAGGTTATCGGCATTGAAAAATCTTCGTAAACTAAATCACACGTGTATATGTTGACATTTAAGAGATATACAGTCAAGAAAATCAAGGGCAACGGTGATATATATGCAGATTAGACACCAAAAAAAACACTCAAAAAATGGCTACAATTTAAGAAATGTGTTTAGTGCAGGCATCAGATTCCTAATTGATGGAGAAAGGTCTGGTGGTAAGAAAAGCTGCTTCTAGGAGGTTGTCAAGTGTTTTCGCTCGACGATTCCATTCTTGGGTGGTTGGTTTGGCCCTTGTTCCTGAAACTCGAATCCTAGCCCGGTATATCCCATTTTAATTTTACACCATTGTGAACCTTACGCCTTTTTTACTCTCTGATCGAGGTTCTCGGCATTGAAAATTCTTCGTAAACTAAATCACAGGTGTATATGTTGACATTTAAGAGATATACAGTAAAAAAAATCAAGGGAAATGGTGATATATATGCGCATTAGAGACAAAAAAAAACACTCAACAAATGGCTACAATTTAAGGAATGTGTTTAGTGACGGCATCAGATTCCTAATTGATGGAGAAAGGTCCGGTGGCAAGAAAAGCTGCTTCTAGGAGGTTGTCAAGTGTTTCTGCTCGACGATTCCATTCTTGGCTGGTTGGTTTGGCCCTTGTTCCTGTAACTCGAATCCTAGCCCGGTATATCCCATTTTAATTTTACACCATTGTGAACCTTACGCTTTTTTTACTCTCTAATCGAGGTTCTCGGCATTGAAAAATCTTCGTAAACTAAATCACACGTGTATATGTTGACATTTAAGAGATATACAGTCAAGAAAATCAAGGGCAATGGTGATATATATGCGGATTAGACACAAAAAAAAAACACTCAACAAATGGCTACAATTTAAGGAATGTGTTTAGTTACGGCATCAGATTCCTAATTGATGGAGAAAGGTCTGGTGGCAAGAAAAGCTGCTTCTAGGAGGTTGTCAAGTGTTTTCGCTCGACGATTCCATTCTTAGGTGGTTGGTTTGGCCCTTGTTCTTGTAACTCGAATCCTAGCCCGGTATATCCCATTTTAATTTTACACCATTGTGAACCTTACGCCTTTTTTACTCTCTGATCGAGGTTCTCGGCATTGAAAACTCTTCGTAAACTAAATCACACGTGTATATGTTGACATTTAAGAGATATACAGTCAAGAAAATCAAGGGCAACGGTGATATATATGGGGATTAGACACCAAAAAAACACTCAACAAATGGCTACAATTTAAGGAATGTGTTTAGTGACGGCATCAGATTCCTAATTGATGGAGAAAGGTCTGGTGGCAAGAAAAGCTGCTTCTAGGAGGTTGTCAAGTGTTTTCGCTCGACGATTCCATTCTTGGGTTGTTGGTTTGGCCCTTGTTCCTGTAACTCGAATCCTAGCCCGGTATATCCCATTTTAATTTTACACCATTGTGAACCTTACGCCTTTTTTACTCTCTGATCGAGGTTCTCGGCATTGAAAATTCTTCGTAAACTAAATCACACGTGTATATGTTGACATTTAAGAGATATACTGTAAAAAAAATCAAGGGAAATGGTGATATATATGCGCATTAGACACAAAAAAAAAACACTCAACAAATGGCTACAATTTATGGAATGTGTTTAGTGACGGCATCAGATTCCTAATTGATGGAGAAAGGTCTGGTGGCAAGAAAAGCTACTTCTAGGAGGTTGTCAAGTGTTTTCGCTCGACGATTCCATTCTTGGGTGGTTGGTTTGGCCCTTGTTCCTATAACTCGAATCCTCGCCCGGTATATCCCATTTTAATTTTACACCATTGTGAACCTTACGCTTTTTTTACTCTCTAATCGAGGTTCTCGGCATTGAAAAATCTTCGTAAACTAAATCACACGTGTATATGTTGACATTTAAGAGATATACAGTAAAAAAAATCAAGGGAAATGGTGATATATATGCGCATTAGACACAAAAAAAAACACTCAACAAATGGCTACAATTTAAGGAATGTGTTTAGTGACGGCATCAGATTCCTAATTGATGGAGAAAGGTCTGGTGGCAAGAAAAGCTGCTTCTAGGAGGTTGTCAAGTGTTTTCGCTCGACGATTCCATTCTTAGGTGGTTGGTTTGGCCCTTGTTCTTGTAACTCGAATCCTAGCCCGGTATATCCCATTTTAATTTTACACCATTGTGAAACTTACGCCTTTTTTACTCTCTGATCGAGGTTCTCGGCATTGAAAACTCTTCGTAAACTAAATCACACGTGTATATGTTGATATTTAAGAGATATACAGTCAAGAAAATCAAGGGCAACGGTGATATATATGGGGATTAGACACCAAAAAAAACACTCAACAAATGGCTACAATTTAAGGAATGTGTTTAGTGACGGCATCAGATTCTTAATTGATGGAGAAAGGTCTGGTGGCAAGAAAAGCTGCTTCTAGGAGGTTGTCAAGTGTTTTCGCTCGACGATTCCATTCTTGGGTGGTTGGTTTGGCCCTTGTTCCTGTAACTCGAATCCTAGCCCGGTATATCCCATTTTAATTTTACACCATTGTGAACCTTACGCTTTTTTTACTCTCTGATCGAGGTTCTCGGCATTGAAAAATCTTCGTAAACTAAATCACACGTGTATATGTTGACATTTAAGAGATATACAGTGAAGAAAATCAAGGGCAATGGTGATATATATGCGGATTAGACACAAAAAAAAAACACTCAACAAATGGCTACAATTTAAGGAATATGTTTAGTGACGGCATCAGATTCCTAATTGATGGAGAAAGGTCTGGTGGCAAGAAAAGCTGCTTCTAGGAGGTTGTCAAGTGTTTTCGCTCGACGATTCCATTCTTGGGTGGTTGGTTTGGCCCTTGTTCCTGTAACTCGAATCCTAGTCAGATATATAGCATTTTAATTTTACACCATTGTGAACCTTACGCCTTTTTTACTCTCTGATCGAGGTTATCGGCATTGAAAAATCTTCGTAAACTAAATCACACGTGTATATGTTGACATTTAAGAGATATACAGTCAAGAAAATCAAGGGCAACGGTGATATATATACGGATTAGACACCAAAAAAAAACACTCAACAAATGGCTACAATTTAAGGAATGTGTTTAGTGACGGCATCAGATTCCTAATTGATGGAGAAAGGTCTGGTGGCAAGAAAAGCTGCTTCTAGGAGGTTGTCAAGTGTTTTCGCTCGACGATTCCATTCTTAGGTGGTTGGTTTGGCCCTTGTTCTTGTAACTCGAATCCTAGCCCGGTATATCCCATTTTAATTTTACACCATTGTGAACCTTACGCCTTTTTTACTCTCTGATCGAGGTTCTCGGCATTGAAAACTCTTCGTAAACTAAATCACACGTGTATATGTTGACATTTAAGAGATATACAGTCAAGAAAATCAAGGGCAACGGTGATATATATGGGGATTAGACACCAAAAAAAACACTCAACAAATGGCTACAATTTAAGGAATGTGTTTAGTGACGGCATCAGATTCCTAATTGATGGAGAAAGGTCTGGTGGCAAGAAAAGCTGCTTCTAGGAGGTTGTCAAGTGTTTTCGCTCGACGATTCCATTCTTGGGTGGTTGGTTTGGCCCTTGTTCCTGTAACTCGAATCCTAGCCCGGTATATCCCATTTTAATTTTACACCATTGTGAACCTTACGCCCTTTTTACTCTCTGATCGAGGTTCTCGGCATTGAAAAATCTTCGTAAACTAAATCACACGTGTATATGTTGTCATTTATGAGATATACAGTCAAGAAAATCAAGGGCAATGGTGATATATATACGGATTAGACACCAAAAAAAAAACACTCAACAAATGGCTACAATTTAAGGAATATGTTTAGTGACGGCATCAGATTCCTAATTGATGGAGAAAGGTCTGGTGGCAAGAAAAGCTGCTTCTAGGAGGTTGTCAAGTGTTTTCGCTCGACGATTCCATTCTTGGGTGGTTGGTTTGGCCTTTGTTCCTGTAACTCGAATCCTAGCCAGATATATAGCATTTTAATTTTACACCATTGTGAACCTTACGCCTTTTTTACTCTCTGATCGAGGTTATCGGCATTGAAAAATCTTCGTAAACTAAATCACACGTGTATATGTTGACATTTAAGAGATATACAGTCAAGAAAATCAAGGGCAACGGTGATATATATGCAGATTAGACACCAAAAAAAACACTCAAAAAATGGCTACAATTTAAGAAATGTGTTTAGTGCAGGCATCAGATTCCTAATTGATGGAGAAAGGTCTGGTGGTAAGAAAAGCTGCTTCTAGGAGGTTGTCAAGTGTTTTCGCTCGACGATTCCATTCTTGGGTGGTTGGTTTGGCCCTTGTTCCTGAAACTCGAATCCTAGCCCGGTATATCCCATTTTAATTTTACACCATTGTGAACCTTACGCCTTTTTTACTCTCTGATCGAGGTTCTCGGCATTGAAAATTCTTCGTAAACTAAATCACAGGTGTATATGTTGACATTTAAGAGATATACAGTAAAAAAAATCAAGGGAAATGGTGATATATATGCGCATTAGAGACAAAAAAAAACACTCAACAAATGGCTACAATTTAAGGAATGTGTTTAGTGACGGCATCAGATTCCTAATTGATGGAGAAAGGTCCGGTGGCAAGAAAAGCTGCTTCTAGGAGGTTGTCAAGTGTTTCTGCTCGACGATTCCATTCTTGGCTGGTTGGTTTGGCCCTTGTTCCTGTAACTCGAATCCTAGCCCGGTATATCCCATTTTAATTTTACACCATTGTGAACCTTACGCTTTTTTTACTCTCTAATCGAGGTTCTCGGCATTGAAAAATCTTCGTAAACTAAATCACACGTGTATATGTTGACATTTAAGAGATATACAGTCAAGAAAATCAAGGGCAATGGTGATATATATGCGGATTAGACACAAAAAAAAAACACTCAACAAATGGCTACAATTTAAGGAATGTGTTTAGTGACGGCATCAGATTCCTAATTGATGGAGAAAGGTCTGGTGGCAAGAAAAGCTGCTTCTAGGAGGTTGTCAAGTGTTTTCGCTCGACGATTCCATTCTTAGGTGGTTGGTTTGGCCCTTGTTCTTGTAACTCGAATCCTAGCCCGGTATATCCCATTTTAATTTTACACCATTGTGAACCTTACGCCTTTTTTACTCTCTGATCGAGGTTCTCGGCATTGAAAACTCTTCGTAAACTAAATCACACGTGTATATGTTGACATTTAAGAGATATACAGTCAAGAAAATCAAGGGCAACGGTGATATATATGGGGATTAGACACCAAAAAAAACACTCAACAAATGGCTACAATTTAAGGAATGTGTTTAGTGACGGCATCAGATTCCTAATTGATGGAGAAAGGTCTGGTGGCAAGAAAAGCTGCTTCTAGGAGGTTGTCAAGTGTTTTCGCTCGACGATTCCATTCTTGGGTTGTTGGTTTGGCCCTTGTTCCTGTAACTCGAATCCTAGCCCGGTATATCCCATTTTAATTTTACACCATTGTGAACCTTACGCCTTTTTTACTCTCTGATCGAGGTTCTCGGCATTGAAAATTCTTCGTAAACTAAATCACACGTGTATATGTTGACATTTAAGAGATATACAGTAAAAAAAATCAAGGGAAATGGTGATATATATGCGCATTAGACACAAAAAAAAAAACACTCAACAAATGGCTACAATTTATGGAATGTGTTTAGTGACGGCATCAGATTCCTAATTGATGGAGAAAGGTCTGGTGGCAAGAAAAGCTACTTCTAGGAGGTTGTCAAGTGTTTTCGCTCGACGATTCCATTCTTGGGTGGTTGGTTTGGCCCTTGTTCCTATAACTCGAATCCTAGCCCGGTATATCCCATTTTAATTTTACACCATTGTGAACCTTACGCTTTTTTTACTCTCTAATCGAGGTTCTCGGCATTGAAAAATCTTCGTAAACTAAATCACACGTGTATATGTTGACATTTAAGAGATATACAGTAAAAAAAATCAAGGGAAATGGTGATATATATGCGCATTAGACACAAAAAAAACACTCAACAAATGGCTACAATTTAAGGAATGTGTTTAGTGACGGCATCAGATTCCTAATTGATGGAGAAAGGTCTGGTGGCAAGAAAAGCTGCTTCTAGGAGGTTGTCAAGTGTTTTCGCTCGACGATTCCATTCTTAGGTGGTTGGTTTGGCCCTTGTTCTTGTAACTCGAATCCTAGCCCGGTATATCCCATTTTAATTTTACACCATTGTGAAACTTACGCCTTTTTTACTCTCTGATCGAGGTTCTCGGCATTGAAAACTCTTCGTAAACTAAATCACACGTGTATATGTTGATATTTAAGAGATATACAGTCAAGAAAATCAAGGGCAACGGTGATATATATGGGGATTAGACACCAAAAAAAACACTCAACAAATGGCTACAATTTAAGGAATGTGTTTAGTGACGGCATCAGATTCTTAATTGATGGAGAAAGGTCTGGTGGCAAGAAAAGCTGCTTCTAGGAGGTTGTCAAGTGTTTTCGCTCGACGATTCCATTCTTGGGTGGTTGGTTTGGCCCTTGTTCCTGTAACTCGAATCCTAGCCCGGTATATCCCATTTTAATTTTACACCATTGTGAACCTTACGCTTTTTTTACTCTCTGATCGAGGTTCTCGGCATTGAAAAATCTTCGTAAACTAAATCACACGTGTATATGTTGACATTTAAGAGATATACAGTGAAGAAAATCAAGGGCAATGGTGATATATATGCGGATTAGACACAAAAAAAAAAACACTCAACAAATGGCTACAATTTAAGGAATATGTTTAGTGACGGCATCAGATTCCTAATTGATGGAGAAAGGTCTGGTGGCAAGAAAAGCTGCTTCTAGGAGGTTGTCAAGTGTTTTCGCTCGACGATTCCATTCTTGGGTGGTTGGTTTGGCCCTTGTTCCTGTAACTCGAATCCTAGTCAGATATATAGCATTTTAATTTTACACCATTGTGAACCTTACGCCTTTTTTACTCTCTGATCGAGGTTATCGGCATTGAAAAATCTTCGTAAACTAAATCACACGTGTATATGTTGACATTTAAGAGATATACAGTCAAGAAAATCAAGGGCAACGGTGATATATATGCAGATTAGACACCAAAAAAAACACTCAAAAAATGGCTACAATTTAAGAAATGTGTTTAGTGAAGGCATCAGATTCCTAATTAATGGAGAAATGTCTGGTGGTAAGAAAAGCTGCTTCTAGGAGGTTGTCAAGTGTTTTCGCTCGACGATTCCATTCTTGGGTGGTTGGTTTGGCCCTTGTTCCTGTAACTCGAATCCTAGCCCGGTATATCCCATTTTAATTTTACACCATTGTGAACCTTACGCTTTTTTTACTCTCTGATCGAGGTTCTCGGCATTGAAAAATCTTCGTAAACTAAATCACACGTGTATATGTTGACATTTAAGAGATATACAGTCAAGAAAATCAAGGGCAATGGTGATATATATGCGGATTAGACACAAAAAAAAAACACTCAACAAATGGCTACAATTTAAGGAATGTGTTTAGTGACGGCATCAGATTCCTAATTGATGGAGAAAGGTCTGGTGGCAAGAAAAGCTGCTTCTAGGAGGTTGTCAAGTGTTTTCGCTCGACGATTCCATTCTTGGGTGCTTGGTTTGGCCCTTGTTCCTGTAACTCGAATCCTAGCCAGATATATAGCATTTTAATTATACACAATTGCTAACTTACGCCTTTTTTACTCTCTGCTCGAGGTTCTCGGCATTGAAAAATATTCATAAACTAAATCAAACGTGTATAAGTTGACATTTAAGAGAAATACAATCAAGAAAATCAAGGGCAATGGTGATATATATGCGGTTTAGACACCAAAAAAAAAAAAACACTCAACAAATGGCTACAATCTAAGGAATGTGTTTAGTGACAGCATCAGATTCCTAATTGATGGAGAAAGGTCTGGTGGAAAGAAAAGCTGCTTCTAGGAGGTTTTCAAGTGTTTTCGCTCGATGATTCCATTCTTGGGTGGTTGGTTTGGCCCTTGTTCCTGTAACTCGAATCCTAGCCTGGTATATCCCATTTTAATTTTACACCATTGTGAACCTTACGCCTTTTTTACTCTCTGATTGAGGTTCTCGGCATTGAAAAATATTCGTAAACTAAATCACACGTGTATAAGTTGACATTTAAGAGAAATACAATCAAGAAAATCAAGGGCAATGGTGATATATATGCGGTTTAGACACAAAAAAAAACACTCAACAAATGGCTACAATCTAAGGAATGTGTTTAGTGACGGCATCAGATTTCTAATTGATGGAGAAAGGTCTGGTGGCAAGAAAAGCTGATTCTAGGAGGTTGTCAAGTGTTGTCGCTCGACGATTCCATTCTTGGGTGGTTGGTTTGGCCCTTGTTCCTGTAACTCGAATCTTAGCCAGTACATCCCATTTTAATTTTACACCATTGTGAACCTTACGCCTTTTTACTCTCTGATCCAGGTTCTCGGCATTGAAAAGTCTTCGTAAATTAAATCACACGTGTATATGTTGACATTTAAGAGATATACAGTCAAGAAAATCAAGGGCACTAGTGATACATATGCGGATTAGGCACCAAAAAAAAAACACTCAAGAAATGGCTACTTTTTAAGGAATGTGATTAGTGACGGCATCAGATTCCTAATTGATGGAGAAAGGTCTGGTGGCAAGAAAAGCTGCTTCTAGGAGGTTGTCAAGTGTTTTCACTCGACGAATCCATTATTAGGTGGTTGGTTTGGCAATTGTTCCTGTAACTCGAATCCTAGCCCGGTATATCCCATTTTAATTTTACACCATTATGAACCTTACGCCTTTTTTACTCCCTGATCGAGGTTATCTGCTTTGAAAAATCTTCGTAAGCTAAATGACACGTGTATATGTTGACACTTAAGAGATACACAGTCAAGAAAATCAAGGGCAATGGTGATATATATACGGATTAGAAACCAAAATAAAACACTCAACAAATGGCTACAATTTAAGGAATGTGTTTAGTGACGGCATCAGATTCCTAAATGATGGAGAAAGGTCTGGTGGCGAGAAAAGCTGCTTCTAGGAGGTTTTCAAGTGTTTTCGCATGACGATTCCATTCTCGGGTGGTTGGTTCGGCCCCAGTTCCTGAAACTCGAATCCTAGCCCGGTATATCCCATTTTAATTTTACACCATTGTGAACCTTACGCCTTTTTACTCTCTGATCGAGGTTCTCGGCATTGAAAATTCTTCGTAAACTAAATCACACGTGTATATGTTGACATTTAAGAGATATACAGTAAAAAAATCAAGAGAAATGGTGATATATATATGCGCATTAGACACAAAAAAAAAAAAAAACACTCAACAAATGGCTACAATTTAAGGAATGTGTTTACTGACGGCATCAGATTCCTAATTGATGGAGAAAGGTCTGGTGGCAAGAAAAGCTGCTTCTAGGAGGTTGTCAAGTGTTTTCACTCGACGATTCCATTCTTGGGTGGTTGGTTTGGCCCTTGTTCCTATAACTCGAATCCTAGCCCGGTATATCCCATTTTAATTTTACACCATTGTGAACCTTACGCTTTTTTTACTCTCTGATCGAGGTTCTCGGCATTGAAAA